>CM053026.1:281739796-282339796 GCA_028564925.1 Lithobates sylvaticus
AACCTAATATTTAAATATAACCCCCAAGATATGCCATGAAAATAAACTGTTAATATTTAACCTGCTGTTACTACTCATTATTACCTAAAGGATAAATGAACCCTCAGATAAAAGCTGAACTCTGTTAGTACTCAGCTTTAAAACATGAAGTGTGGGTGTCCCCCTCTTATTTGATATATTCAGGGGGGCTATAATGAAGAGGATTTCTTGTGGGGCAGGTGAAACGAAAACCAAAGGGTTGACTTCAGTGGCACCATGGAATATGGTAAGAATTATTACAAGATCACCTTAGACTAATTATAAGATTATATCAATTATATCATATAGCATCATATTCTGTAAATATGGGAGGGGGCGCTGAGGTTTTTTAATTATCCTCCCTGCTAATATTAAAATTTAACCCCCAAGATGAGCATATTCCCCAAATCCCCCTTAACCATTAAGACTTAACATGTCCCCTAGCACTGAAATATAACTCTCTAGCTTACCATGAATAGTAACCATTAACTCTTAATGCATCCCCTAACACTAAAATGTAACCCCAAAGCTTACTCTGAAAATTAACCCTTAACACCTAAAGCAGAAATCCATCCAAAAGTGGAACTCCTGCTTATCTGCCCCCCCTCCACTGCCACATTTGGTACCTTTCAGGGGGAGGGGGAGGGGGGAGCAGGTACCTGTTTTTGACAGGTACCCTTTCGCCACTTCCATCGGACCTCACAGCGGCAAGGTACGTCAGAAGTTCAGCCTCCCTCCTCCTTCCCCTGCTGCTGGGCTGGTAAAAGAGCGCAGCACTCTTCACACATGCACAGTAGGTAACCGACTGTGAAGCCACAAGGCTTCACTGCTGGGTTCCCTTACCGGCAATGGCTGCAGCAGCATCCAACAGCCAATGGAAACATCGCTGGATTCAAGGACAGGTAAGTGTCCTAATATTAAAAGTCAGCAGCTACAGTATGTGTAGCTACTGACTTTTAATTTTTGGAGGGGGGGGGGGAGCCGAACTGGACTTTAACCTCTCCTAAAGAAACATGATCTGAAAGAGATATTGAGGCCTCCATTGGGCACCACTTTCTGGAATTGCTAGTTGCCTGGCTGTCTCTGGATTCAGTATTTTCTGAAGAACTGACCTTGAGCAAGCATGCAACCAGTAAAAGTGAGAACAGACGTAGAACTTCTGTGATTTAGAACATACTAAACTTACTAATTGAGTGTAAGAACCAGGCAACTGGGTATAGTCACAGTAGGCTCTATATTTCTATTCTCAGAGGTTTATAGTAACCCTTAATTTTAGCCTTAAGCTCATCCCCTAACACCAAGCCAGAAAATAAATGCTTATATGGAACTTAGTCCCACCCTTGCCCCTGAACTTAGCTCTTACATTTAGCCCCTTAAAGTGGTTGAAAAGCTTTAGATTTTATTTATTTTTTATAATAAACATGTCATACTTATCTGCTCTGTGCAATGATTTTGCACAAAGCAGCCCTGAACCTCTTCTTCTGGGGTCCCCTGTAGGCACTCCTGGCTCCTCCCCCTGTCAAGTGCCCCCGTGGGAAGCCGCTTCCTATGGGGGCACTTGTGGATGCTGGATCCCAAACTAATATATTTGCATCTAATCAGACATACAGCTAAAGCTCAGCCCTGCCCCCCACTTTCTGCTAACGGGTTTTGACTGGCAACAGCAGTAGCCAATGGCTCCCACTGCTCTAAGACAAGCCTATGAGAGTGGGGAGAGGGGAGAAGAACTGCTGCAGATGTGCACAGTGCTGGTTTGAGATTAGGTTCAAATAACTATTCAGATAACATGACCCTCTTCCAGATTGCCTGGGAGGAGATTTAGTGTGAAAATGTGACACAACTGGGTGGGCTTGGGGTGCAGTGCTTGTGTCCCAAGCCCACATTTTTTGAAGCCTATTAGAGCCTCTGGCTCTAATCACATGCTTAAAAAAAAACACCCTCCCAAGCATCTGATACCCCAAATAAAGATTAGGGAGCCGGACGCATCGATAGAGGGTGGCACCCCTATGCCCCTTATGGATGGGCCGCCCCTGCTTTAACCACCCTAAAACTATTTTACCCTCTAGTACCATCTGAACCATTGTATGACATCTTAGTACTGACACCCAGTCATTACAAATGGTAAATAATTGTATTTTAAATATTATAACTAAATAATATAAATAATAATATAACTAAATAAAAATTAGGTTCCCTCAAAAAAAAAAAAAAAAAACTGTAAAGCTGACAATATATTCTTAGATAAAAAATAAAAAAACAGATTCCTTCATCCATGCTAATCTCCTACTGCACCCATTGTATTCTGACAGCCACTGCAAGTGGCAGAATACCTTCACCTGCAGAATACACTCACAGCAGCTGCATCCAATTGGATAAAGGTGGAGTTTGGGCAAAACATTTCCATTTGATGCCCACCAGGCAGTAAGTAGCAACATGACTGCATATGGAGTGAATTATATCTGGTTCAACAAGAACTGAAAGATATTGAAAAGTGCCCCTTCTTTTCCTGTACCAGGGACACAAAAAGAAGTGAAAGAAACATTCAGTGATTGAAGCACAGATAAGAAATTTGAAATCTGGTGCATCCAAAATAAAAAGGAAAAAAATATTTTTTGGTTGTAGTTGCACTTTAAATTCTGTGCTTTAAAATGCCTCTATTAGACATATTACTCAGCCCTGCTGATATTTTACATATAATAATGTCATTTTGTGTATGATGTTAAAGTTCTGAGATACGTTGCCAAAGTATTAGCTTACTCACAAGTGTTTTCAACAACAAAAAAAGAAAATATCCACCAGTTTTCTAATCGTGCACATTTTATAGCAGTTTTGATTATAATTACACAACCAATGTAATCTATCAGTATAGGTACAAGCGTAAACATCTTTAAAACAAATAACAACTCAAGACATGTCGCTTTTAAATAATCATTCTTATATTCAGAAAGCAGTAGATTCAGGATGATCTTATCTTTCCTGTACATACTTTGATTCATATTTACAGTAAATAGGTGGGGTCATTCTAATTGATTCTCCTAACGGCAACGTTCACGTTGCAGCTTGAAAAATATTTGCACTTTCAGATTGCCATCTTGTGGCATAAAAGAATAACACCTGCAGACTTGTACTCAACAAGCTTAATACAGCGTTCCAATGTTACACAGGCAGGCTTAATTAATATGGCAGTGCACAAAGCAAGGATGATGTCTGTGGATTCAATTTTACTGAAGTAGGATTGTGAAAGATGAATTTTGCTGCTGGCAGCTGAACTTTGTGCGTGGCTCTATAGCATACTGAATAAGAACATACAGTATGTAGAATATAGGCATGATGTGTAAATATAAGCAATATAATGAATTAATACATTATTTTTATTTTTTTTTTTATATATATATATATATAAAATGATCATCGTTTAACTTTAGATCAGGATTCGTTTTTTTTTTTTGGTTCAAGGCTTTTTTTTTTTTTTTTTTGCTTGTTTTGGATAGTGTAGGGAAGAGTTGAAGTGGTGATTCTACAGGCTGGACATTTTTTACCTTAATGCATTCTCTGCATTTAAGTAAAGAAAAGTCTACCAGTATTGCCCCCTCACCCCCTACCCAGATAGCAAGCAATTATGCTGCAAGTTTGAAAATGACTTGCTAAGCTATTGCTAGACTTGCCAGTCTTCCCAGGTTTGTCGCACAATTGCAGCAAGTCTGCATTGCATGACTCCAGATCAAATTTCTTTGCAAATATTCTGCAAGTCTGCTGCAAGTTCTGGTTCAGTTATGTTGTGCAATAGTCAGGGGTCACTGTGGCTGAATTTCCATGCTGTAGACTTGCAGAGCTCTTGCTGTAGACTCAACAATGCAACTTTGCTCTTGGTAGAGACTTGCCACGCAAATTTGCTACAAATTGGAAAAGTGTCAACTAGAACCTGTGCTTCAAGTGCTCTGCAAGTGTACAACTTGCCAGTGAAAATGTGCAGCAAGTTAACAGACTTAGGCCCCTTTCACACTGGGGCGGTTTGCAAGCGCTATTGCGCTAAGAATAGCGCCTGCAAACCGACCCGAAACAGCTGTTGCTGTTCCTTCAGTGTGAAAGCCCGAGGGCTTTCACACTGAAGCGGTGCGCTTGCAGGACGCTCAAAAATGTCCTGCAAGCCGCATCTTTGGCTCGCTATAGGAGCGGTATATTTACCGCTCCTATAGCGCCCGCTCCCATTGAAAACAATGGGGGAGCGCGCCGAACCCGCCCGCAAAACGCCGCTACAGCGGCGGTTTGCGGGCGGTATTGACCCTTTTTCGGCCGCTCGCGGGGGGTAAAAACACCCCGCGAGCGGCCGCAATGCGCCGCTAAAACGCCGGTAAAGCGGCGCTAAATATAGCGCCTCTTTACCGCCAGCGCCCCCACCGCTCCAGTGTGAAAGTAGCCTTACAATTTAACATTGCCACAATTTTTGGCCAGTTATCTTTGCTACCTGAGTGTATACTTACCACGTACCCATCTGCAGCCCCTCTGTCTGCTCACAGAGACAAAAGCAGGAGCTATTGGCTTCTGCTGCTGTCAATCAAATTCTGTGAGCAGAGGGTGGAGGGCGGGGCTGAGCTGTGTCAATAGATGCACACGGCTCAGCTTGGGAGTGAGCCTGCAGGTGTGCCCCTATCGGAAGTGGCTTCCTATGGTGGCGCACTGAGAAGATGAGGAGCTCAGAACACTGGTGCATTATGTGCATTACTATTGCATAGAGCAGGTGTCAGGGACGTACTGGCCACAGCCAAAGTTCTGAGGCAGAGGCAGATACGCAGATGCGCTCCTACAGTTGCCCATCTTGCCGAGCATAGGTGAACGCCTATGCGCATGCATGAAAATATTAACACGCGCAGGCGAACGCTGGCGCCAAATGGCCTATATAAGGGCAGCAGCTGCACTAGTGCTTTGCTGTTTGATCTGCAGTTTTACCTGTATATACCGTTCCAGTGATCTCTACTTGATTCCTGTGTTTGACCTGACTTATCCTGACCACGCTTGCTCTCCACCTATCCGGACCTCGACTTGCCTTTAAGACTCTGTTTTATCTTTCATCTTCCTGATGCCAACTTCTGCTTGCACATTGACCATTCTCTGCCTGACGTTTTTGCTTGTATCTGATCATCCGTTGCTGACCTGGCTTGTCTGACCCTGCTTCCAGTTATCCATCTGTCCTGCTCTGCATGGTGCCTGGTAACACCAGTACTCCATCCGCTGTGTGTCTGCATCTACTCTTCCTTCTGCCATCTGCTGCTTCAGCCATCCAGCCCAGCTCTGGTGATGCACTTGCCACACACCTCTGCGACCAGTGGAAGATCTTGCAGGCACTCTTCTGACGAACGTGGGTGTCAGATCCCTGCCCTCCTCGCTAACTTGCAACGAAGGACCGGCCAACCCTACACCGCGCTGTCACTTACGTAACAATGCCACTCTCAGCAGCACCCAGCACAAAGAATTTCCAGCTTGCGGGACCACAATCTATGTGCGAGCAGCCTGAGAGCGATTGTCACTGGGCTAATTACACAATTAACCCTTTAACTGCCACAACCCCCATTTTAAAAGACAGAGCAGGGGGGACTCGTAATTTTAGCAATACCAATTATAATTTTAGAATAAGCGTCTACAACACACACTGCCACCACAGACAGGTCTGCTCAGAAGCCTTATTCTACAACAGTAGCGCCCTTCTAAGAGGCAGGTTTGTTTATAGCTTGCATTAAGAGCTTTAGAGACAAGGTTAACACTTTTCAACATAAGGGTTTATTATGAAAAGGTCAAAGTTGATGCAAATAAAACATGTACAGAAAAAGGATGTTTCAAAATATAAAGACAATATCAGCCACAAAGAAATAAGGTAGAATTTGGAAGGAAGAATATTTGCAATTAATGTCCGAGGGTTGATCAGAGTTTTGATCGATAAGCAAAGGTAATCGGTTCCCAAACTTGGCAGATCTTCCTGCTTGGATGGTAAAAGGAGAACTGACCATTGTCTTGGCATCTCCTCTTTTCTGTCAAATCAAAGGGGGTGTTGACAGCGACCAGTGACCAATCGTCTGGTCATCTTGTTTAGGGGTTGGTTGCTGGGAGGTGTCTACTCTCATGACCCTGTCCCAGGTACACATTGTGATACATATTCATATCTCTGCCTCTCTACTGTTTATAGACTGCAGGTATTCATTTTAGTGATCAGCGTGATATTTGCTTCAAAACGAGTACACACATGACAGGTTTCCGAGTTCGGGGTTACCTAGGAGGAATAAGGGGTCCCAGTGGCTTCCCATATGACCTGACATAGGGGTGTCTGTACTTGAAATGTTACAATTTATCTGAGGAAACTAAATATGTCCACATTATGGCTATGCTGTTATTACTTTGGAAGTTATGAAACATGCTGTAATTTCATGACCAAACTGACTGTCTGCACGCTTATGTGGTTTTAAGTATTTACGACCCATCTCTGTTGGTTCTCTGAATGGAGAGGGCGACAGATTTACGACAGGCCTGATTATCCTGCCAGGCGACATGAGCCGGGTTACTGACCTAGCCGGGGTCTGCTTCCTCTGCTGAGATAACCTTTTGTTCCCTTTGAACTTTTAAAAGCTTTGAATTCCTAAAACAAGGAGAGGGAGGAGGTAGGGGGAGTTCAGAATTTTCTGTAATGTTACAGAAAAGCTGTCATGGCTGAATTCCAACATGGCAACTAGCCACAGCGTTTCATGTCCAGTACGTGATATTGTTACAACTCTTACCTCACTGTACTCTCTATACGAGAGGTCTCCCTCTACATGTCAGGCTCTGCCACATGGTAAGTGACAACAGGTAAGTATAACATTTTTATTATTTAAATAATTAAAAAAAGGGAATATTCCTCTAAATAAAACCTGTTGGCTAGAGTTGGGCTTTTGACCCTCTACACACAGATATTGCAGTGTCAGAGCCCACATACCACAGTCAATGTTTATTTTACTTGGTTTAGCAAGAAACAACGCTTATACTTTTCTGACTGGATATATATATACTAGTTAGTCACAATTATAAGCATATGAGAAATGCAATAGCTACCTCACTAAAGGCCACTGAGTTCTTCAAATCTGCCTATTTTTTAATTAACCACTTGCCAACCAGCTGCCGTCATTATACTGCGGCAGGTCAGCTCGTTCCCACGAATCGCCGTAGCTGTACATTGGCCCTTTAAACAGACATAGCAGGTGTGTGCATGCGCTGCACATTGGGGACCCAATGTGCATGGCCGGCGGTCGCATTGACTGCCGGCCATGAGCGATAGCGGGCACTAGAGCCTGAATGGGGATGTGTGTAAACACACAAATCCCTGTTCTTAAAGGAGTGAAGAGACAGATTGTCTGTTCCTACTAATCAGGAACAGCGATATGTCTCCTCCTCTAGTCAGTCACACCCCCCCCCCACAGTTAGAAACACACACGAGGGAACACATTTAACCCCTTGATCACCCCCCAGTGTTAATCCTTTCCCTACTAGTGACATTTACACAGTAATCAGTGCATTTTATAGCACTGATCGCTGTATAAATGTCAATGGTCCCAAAAATGTGTCAGAAGTGTCCGATCTGTCCACCCCAATGTCACAGTCCAGCTAAAAATTGTAGATTGCCGCCATTACTGGTGAAAAAAATGTAAAAATAATAAAAATGCCATAAATCTATTCCCTATTTTGTAGACCCTATAACTTTTGTGCAAACAAATCAATATATGTGTATTGTAGTTTTCTTTACCAAAAATATGTAGAAGAATATATATTGAACTAAACTGATGAGGAAATTTATTTTTTTACATTTTTTTGGGGGATATTTTTTATAGCAAAAAGTATATAATATATATATATATATATTTCACAATTGTAGCCCTTTTTTTGTTTATAGTTCAAAAAATAAAATCCCCATCAAATTAAATACCACCAAAAGATTCCTACCTTTTGTTATTTTGAAGAAAGCCCTGTTTGTTCCTCTGTGCCCTCTGTGCCCCTGGGCTGAGTGAGCTTAATGGGAGTGGTTTCATAATTATCAACCAGCTGCTGCAGAATCAGGGCGCTAATGAGGAAAGTTGCAGGGCCTGCATCCGTTTAGATGTTATTTTCTTTTGGGAGTATTACCAAAAATGTTATTTTAATTGCAGGGGAGGCCAAAAATATGACTTGTATCTCAGTGCAGACTTCTGTAAAAATCAGTGAGCCAATCACACAAGCAGGAAATTACATATCTTGGGGGCATTCTGTACACAAAGCACTGCAGATATAAAAGAAAAGGTTATTTTTAATAACATTCAATTACAATATGATTTGTGTTGCAATTGTATATGCTACTGTATACTCTTTTTTTTTTTTCATTTGCAAATTTTTTTCCCATGAAAGTGAATCAAGGCCTCGTACACCACACACCATCCGAAAATCAGAAGGGAAAATTCGTAAGACGAGCTGTCTGTGGATTTTCGGATCATTAGTACGGTGCTTTCGACAACCGATTAGATTTTTTCGTCAGACAAAAGCTGGATGTGCAGGCTGTAAAATTTTTGTCGGATGTGAACTCAACGTCTGATTTTCGATGGTCAGTACAGAAATCATCACACAAAAGTCAAAAGTACAAACACGCATGCTTGGAATCACGGAACGACTGGGAAAAGTTGGGTCTTGTAAACTACTGTTCGTAATCTAGAATTAACATTTGTGATGCGGCAATTGATGGAATGTTGAAATGCAGTGCACATTCTCTTCTTCTTTAATGAGATAATAATGAAGCTGCTTTGATGGGGATACTGATGTAGCTATGCCAAACGTATTTTAAAAGACATTTGTTTTGTACGATCTGAAAATCGCGAAGCAACGCTCACCAAACTTCTACTAACACAAAATTAGCAGAAGGGGCCCAAAGGGTGGCCCTTGAGAAATTAACTTCCTCTTTATATTCTCATAGTACGTCACTACGTTCGTGTTTGTCAAATGACAATTTGCGGATAGTTAGTATGCTATACAGAATCATGCACACGCTCTTTTGACAAAAATCTGTGATTACGTGTGAGTACGAGGACTTACCCTTTAAGTAAGCCCTTTTATGATCAGCTATCTGCTGGACACCAGTTTAATGAATAATTTTTAATTTTTAGACTTTTTTTTTTATCACCTGTGAACGGATCGTCCGCTTCGTTTTTTGTTTTTTTAATTCTTGTTAAATAGGATTTTGTTGTCTAAAAGGTCCGCATGTGTGAAAGGGGCCTAAAAGGTAGCTTTGCTCCTAAGAATTTCATTGGGGTGTATTTGTTTTTGCAACATGGGCTTGAATGAATTTGTTAGGAAAAATATTTTTTTTGTATGTGCAAATTAACAAATCTTGGTTGTAATCAATGGCCCTCATTTGTGGGAGTATTTTGTAGTATTGTGCAACATGGTGGTGGTAGTGTGGTGGTCTGGGGCTGCTTTTCAGCTTTAAGACCTGGACAACTTGCCATAGCTGATGGAACTATGGATTTTGTGCTCTACCAAAAATCCTGAAGGAGAATGTCTGGCTATCAGTTTGTGACCTCAAGCTCAAGCGCACTTGGGTTATTCAGCAGGACAATGATCAAAATCAAACCAGCAAGTCCACCTCTGAAAGGCTTAAAAAAAAACACAACTATGGTTTTGGAGTGGCCTTGTCAAAGTCCAGCCTTAAATTCGATTGAGATGCTGTGGCATGGTAGTAAACATGCCATTCATGCTCAAAAACCCTCCAATGTGGCTGAATTAAAACAATTCTGCAAAGAAAAGTGGGCCAAAATTCCTTCACAGCGATGTGAATGACTCATTGCAAGTTATTGCAAATGCTTGATTGCAGTTGTTGCTGCCAAGGGTGGCACAACCAGCTATTAAGCTTAGGGGGCAATTACCTTTTCACATAGGGCCAGGCAGGTTTGGACAACTTTTTTCCCTTATTAAATGAAATCATTACTTAAAAAGTGCATTTTGTATTTACTCGGGTTATCTTTGTGTAATATAATTTTTTTTTGATGATCTGAATCATTCAGGTGTGACAAATATGCAAAAACCCTGTTTGTTAATATTGTACAGTATATAGGACCTAAAGCAATGAAACAGTTGTGTTAATGCTCCTTTTCTTCTTAAAATAATAAACATGTTATACTTAGCTGCTTTGTGCAATAGTATTGCCCGTAGCGGTCCTGATCTTCCTTTTCTCGAGCCCCGCGCTGGTGCTCTCTGCTCCTCCTCTTCTCTGAGTGCTCCCATAGCAAGCTGTGTGCTGTGGGGGCACTTGTGCAGGATTTCATTGACAGTAGTAGAAGCTAGACATGTGCAATTCATTTCGTTTTTTTTTCGTTTTTTGTTTTTTTTCGTTATTTTCGTTCGTTCGTTTTTGTATGAATGAACAAATCGTTCGAATCGTACGAATCCGATTAACGAATCATTCGAATCGAACGAATCCGAAAAACAACGAAAATCCAAAAACAATAATTAGAAACAACGAATGTACTAATGAAGAAAATCCAAAAAACGAAAACGAACGAAAAAATTCGTACATTCGTAACTTTTTTTTTTGTGAATTGGTAATTTTCCATGTCCCTCACAATGGTGCTGCTAAACGTGCTTCGAATGGATTGAACAAAAAAATTCGTACATTGTAACTTTTTTTTCGATTCGTAACTTTTTTTTTCGATTCGTAACTTTTTTTTTTTTCGATTCGTAACTTTTTTTTTTTTTTTTTGATTTGTAATTTTCCGTGTCTCTATTGAACAAAAAAAATTCGTACATTCGTAACTTTTTTTTTGATTCGTAACTTTTTTTTTTCGATTCGTAACTTTTTTTTTTCGATTCGTAAATTATTAAAATGTAATAATAGCATACACATTACATAAAATTATGAATTATGCTCCGATTACGAATCTACAAATGTTACGAACGTTACGAATGTACGAATAAATACGAATGCGTCCAAAAATTAAACTAACGAAAAAACGAATCAACGGAAAAATAACTCTTACGAATGTACGAATCGTTACGAATTAGAACACCGATGACTTACGAATGAACGAATCGTTATGAATTCGAACACCGACGACTTACGAATGTACGAATCGTTACGAATCAACGGAAACGAAAAAAACGAAACGAAAAAAAATGATTTTTTTTCGGAAACGAAAAAAACGAAACGAAAATAAACAAATTTTTTTGTTGTGCACATGTCTAGTAGAAGCCAATGGCACCCCTTACTGCCTCTGGATCGAGAATACGTTTTTGGGAGGGAGCAAGTAGTAAGAATTGTTTTACTATAATGCAGGGAATGCATTGAGGTAAAAATGTCTTGCCTTTAGAACCACTATAAGGCTTCTGAAGGAGAGATTGCAGGTGGTTTATAAACAGTGCCAGTAGGAATAGGGGTCACAGTGATCACAACAGTTTTAAATGGGCTTAGTTCCAGGAAGGTTTTGTCTGCACAAGCCCCTAGAAAGAAATGGAGGGCACCAGTTGGTCACATCCTGCAGATTCCTCAGGAATGTGAAGGGAAGTTTCTTTGCATCTGTCCAGGGGTATGAGATGTCCTCCATAGGTCCCCATGCTTCTTGATGCTTTGATATTTTGTGTAACATGCAAGGCTGTTGATAAGGCAATACAGCTAGCCCTCCTGTACCAGGCCCCATCAGTTTTAAAGAGGGGCTTGGGCATCTGCTGAGCATGAGGACCAGCTATACTGCCTTATTGCTGAAAAAAGTAGAAGTAGCTAATGGAGTACCAACATCCCTGAACTACATGTATAGGGAAAAGAACCCTAAAAATGGGACTTTAACCACTTCAGCCCCGGACCAATTGGCAGCCAAAGGACCAGGCCCCTTTTTGCAATTCGGCACTGCGTCGTTTTAACTAACAATTGCGCGGTCATGCGACGTGGCTCCAAAACAAAATTGGCGTCCTTTTTTTCCCACAAATAGAGCTTTCTTTTGGTGGTATTTGATCGCCCCTGCGGTTTTTATTTTTTGCGCTATAAACAAAAATAGAGCGACAATTTTGAAAAAAATGCAATATTTTTTACTTTTTGCTATAATAAATATCCCCAAAAAAATATATAAAAAAACATTTTTTTTCCTCAGTTTAGGCCGATATAAATATTTTTGGTAAAAAAAATCGCAATTAGCGATTATTGATTAGTTTGCGCAAAAGTTATAGCGTTTACAAAATAGGGGATCGTTTTATAGCATTTTTATTAATATTTTTTTTTTATTAGCTTAAAACATCACAATACATTTAAAATTGACTAATCTTTATTATTTCAAATTGCTTAAAACATCACAATACATTTAAAATTGATAGAAAGAGGGTTCTTGATACTGTACTCAAGTTGGAATAAACAGAAACCAAAGATGGAAACTGCTGAACACCCAACGTGTTTCGAATACGATTTTCTTCTTCAGGGATGCATACACATTACAGAAAGGAAATCATTTTCTTAAGCTATGAGTGCTTCTTGCATAAAGAACCAACATTTTAATATTGGTTGCAATTGTCCTTCAATGTCAACAGGGGGCGTTTGAACCAGTGCCCAAATAGTAGGTCAAAAAGGTTTTTTCACAGTCATTCACCACCCACAAGTGGAGATATGTGCTAAACAGAGAGGTCCATGCAATACCCACAGCTCTTAAATGCATAGTCACCGCAGATCATGGAGTAACATTTTTCGTAGCATATATATATATATATATATATATATATATATATATACGGCCCAGTCTCCGAAGGGAGGGGATCATGCTCTACTTCAGTATGTCACAGTACATGTTGGCATTCATGGTTCCTGCAATGAACTGTAGCTCCCCAGTCTCGACAGCACTCATGCAGCCCCAGACCATGACACTCTCACCACCATGTTTGACTGTAGGCAAGACACACTTGTCTTTGTACTCCTCACCTGGTACCTGCCACACACGCTTGACACCATCTGAACCAAATAGGTTTATCTTGGTCTCATCAGACCACAGGACATGGTTCCAGTATTCCATGTCCTTAGTCTACTTGTTTTCAGCAAACTGTTTGCGGGCTTTCTTGTGCATTATCTTTAGATGAGGCTTCCTTCTGGGACGACAGCCATGCAGACCAATTTGATGCATTGTGTGCCGTATGGTCTAAGCACTGACCAGTATAATAGAGTGAGAGCGATAACACCAAATTTAACACACCTGCTCCCCATTCACACATGAGACCTTGAAACACTAACGAGTCACATGACACCGGGGGGAGCGAAAATGGCTAATGGGGCCCAATTTGGACATTTTCACTTAGGGGTGTACTCACTTTTGTTGCCAGCGGTTTAGACATTAATGACTGTGTGTTGGGTTATTTTGAGGGGACAGCAAAATTTACACTGTTACACAAGCTGTACACTCACTACTTTACATTGCAGCAAAGTGTCATTTCATCAGTATTGTCACATGAAAATATATAATAAAATATTTTTTTAAAATGTACTATGAAAAACGTTACTCCATGATCTCTGGTGACTATGCATTTAAGAGCTGTAGGTATTGCATTGACCTCGCTGTTTTAGCACATATATCCACTTGTCGCGGTGAATGACCGGGAAAAATACTTTTTGACCTACTGTTTGGGCACTGGTTCAAATGCCCTCTGTGGACTTTGGAGGACAATTGCAACCAATATTTAAATGTTGCATGCAAGATGTACTTATAGCTTATTGAGAAAATAATTTCCTTTCTGTAATGTGTAAGCACCCCTGAAAAAGAAAATATAATTTGAAACGTGTCAGTGAGTAGCAGCAAAAAAACACTTGCTGCACCACTGTTTGTATGGTCAATTCAAAGAAACTCCCTTTTTAAATGTTTATGGACATTACAGTGTTTATTTGTTCCAGACAGGCAGTAAAATAGCTTTAAACCAAGCCACAACCAACCTCTCTAGCTGCATCTATTGTAAAGTAATTAATTCCCAAAGATCACAACAGAGAATATAAGGACCCATTTACACTGATTTGGACATGTCCTGTTTTTTGTAATGCAGTGCACCACAATGCACAATATTGCATTACCATTACATTGTAGTGCACTGCAACACAAGTGTGTCATAAAGGTGTGTTTAGGTGCCATTAGGGATCAATGGTACCACATTGTATGAATGAGCATAACAGTGTGCTGCGTAACTAGATTCTGCTCTTCAATAGAAAGTAAACGGGAAAGAATCTGTGTTCTCCACTGATCCCCACTGTACTGCTGCACTTCTCCACTTCTCATTGTATTGATGCATTTCTCAGCTGACTGCCACAACAACAACATACTTCTTTGCTTACTGCCAATGAATCACGGCACTGGTTGCCACTGGTTTCCACAAACACCTTTCAACTAACCACCATTGTATTGATACTCTTCACCACTGCAACCACACAATTCATTGCCACAGCAAAAACCTGCACTGCGGCTGGTTATACACACAACATAGTTTTACACTGACTGCTACTGCATGCATATACTTCCTTACTGACCACCACTCCAACCACACACATCTTCTCCATTGGCTACCGCTACAAGTACTTAGTTGTATCAGCGAAGGTATTTACTTGTACCAACTCACTTCTCCACTGACTACCACTATGCCAATGTTCCTCTTCTTTATCATCACAGTATCAGTGCAGTTCTCCACTGAACACCACTGTATTGGCTCACCTCTCCACCAAATGCAACTGTGCCAGAATATTTTCTAATTGAACTAAACTTTTCTGACCCACTTCACAACTGATCACCGTCAATGTAACAGCACACCATGTATCAGAAAATGTTACCCTATGTACTTTGTGCTATACTACATTCCTCAGATTGTTGAAATCCATACACTGTACGTGCATACCACAAGATTGTGGGGGAGTTAAATATTTCATTCTGCTTAGAGAATGTGCACACTTTGGCAAGTTTATTAACTGTAAATGTAGCTGATTTGTGCAGCAAACGATTTAGTAAATTGAAAATATAGTTTCCATTACAAAATTTGTGTTAATAAAAATACTGGATGATTTATGCCTTAGTTGAATTGACCGCCAAAGGCTTTGAGAATGACATCTGAAGGAAAGAAAGAGAAAGGGTAGAGCTATGTTTGGTAAGTATGAAGGCTCAATTCTAAAGTAAATCAAAGAATGCTGCATGAAAAAGTGGAGACTGGTATATCCAGATAAAAGGTGCAATGAGAGCTGCAGTGCAGTTGTGTTTACCTCTGACTGCTAGCTGCATAACTAACTACATATACAGTACAAACATACTGGACTCTCACCTAATCCACACAGCTTTTCATCTTTTAAACCTGCAACCAGACTTGAATGCAAGTTGGCATTAGAACCAAAGAGTTAAATCATAAGTGTCTGTTGATGCAGATGTCTTAAAGAGTAAATATATAGTTGTACACATACAGTATTTATCTAATGGAAACTATAACTTACAGAAAGCAATAGTAAAACCAATGTAGAATACAGTGTCTCGCTGCATTCGATAAGAGAAACTCCAATTAAAAACACAGACTGATATTTTGGTAGGCTTATACCATTTCTAAGTTTCAGACAGTGAGTTTGATATTTTTGCGTTAAATCAAAAGCAGATTATTCTTTTAAGTTTGCCTTTATTGCTTCAATTTTTACACAGTTCAACATAATCAAGAACAGCATAGATGGCTTTCAAGCAGTCATGGGTATGACATTTACAATAGTTGGTACAGATTTAAATGTATTATATTATACCGAGCTGTCACCAGTTACTCTTGGATGTAAAGGACACTTAATATTTGCAAGCAGTCATAAAAGTCCCAGATATTTTATCAATTTAATGAACAATATTAGCATTACCAGCTTTGTACAGTTTTTTTTACATTTTCTTCTCTGCAAGTTAAACTCAGAATAAAACCACACTTTTATGGGCTCATTTCATTTATATGGAATGTGTCTACAAAGGGGGTCACAATATAAATGTCTGGTGTGTGACTGAGGTAATACTATATTGTAAATATCTCAGCCTGGCTACTGACAGATTTATTGTTGACAGCAACGTTTCGGTGAATACAACAACATGACATGTTTTCGTTAAAACGCTCTCCACTTTGATCATCAAGGGGGTAATTCATAATGGCTGTCATAGACACAATTTATAATTCTGTCATGCCTCTGCACTGAAATTGTCAATTTTGGGCCAGATTCATGTACCTGTCAAACTTGGAGAGTGTCAGGATCACTTAAGTGCTCCTGCTTCCCATTCCAGTAGCTGGGTGTTGGCTGTTGCATCCTCCCTGTCTGTGTTCACCTGTTAGGTGATTAATCTGCTCAGTCACCTGATATAAGCAAACCGAACACTCTATGCCTTGCTTGTGATAGAGACACAGTTACTTGTTCTTGATCAAGCCTCCCGTTTGTCTTCCTTGCTTTGCTGTTGGATCTCCCTGTGTATGACCCGGATAGGATGTCGAACTAATCCCTGAACTCAGCCTGCCTTATTACCTGGACCTTCTTAGAATCATGCTATCTGTCTGCTAAACTGCAAGTAGTCTGTTTGTCAGGAAGATCCTGCCATTAACAGTCGCCCTGGGCCTGCCGATGCGCGTGCGTGCGCGCCTATTGGCGCCAGACGGGCTATTTAGTTCCAATGGCCACACTGGGATCTTGCTGCCTGATCTACAGTGTGTGAGTGTTCTGATCCTGAAAACCTGTTTCCTGTGATTATCTTACCCGGCTTGTCTCCGACCATCTCTGTTATCCGCCTGCACCTGACTTCGGCCTGTATGACTACCCTTCTGCCTGATCCTTTGGTACCTCTGCTGTCTGCCCGATTACCGACCCGGCTTGTCTGACTTCCCTGCTCTCAGTAGCCTGGTTCCTGGTTCCTGATCCCTGCCTGCAGTCCAGTTTCAGTCTGAGGTCCTGCTCTGGTGTCCTGGTTCCTGTTGCCAGCCTGTTGTTCAGCTTCCAGTTGACGGTCCAGCTCCTACCTGCAGTCCAGCTCCAGTCTGAGGTCCTGCTCTGGTGTCTTGGTTCCTGGTTCCTGTTGCCAGCCTGCTGTCCAGTTCCAGTCTGTGGCACCCGCCTGCCGATCCAGCTTCTTCTGGAATCCAGCCAGTCCCCTGGTCCTGACGGAGGTTCTTCTACACAGCGGTTCCTGATCCATTCTCTGCTGTTGATCCTGCCAGGTGCTCATGCCACTCCAGACTCTTGTGCTTCCTGTATACTCTACCAGGGCCCTCGAGTCAGAGCCGCAAGAGAGGTCACTCCCTGCAGGTCGGGCTCGCCCACTAGGTACGTGTCACTGTTGTTTGCTCTGTTCGCATCTGCCCTAGTGTGGTGGCCAGGCACTATAGCAAAGTGTATAAGTCATGTGCCACGTACCGGTAGGCCTGCTTGTCTTAAGGGAAAGGGGGCTGCTATAGGTGAAGCAAACAGTAGCTAGCTATAGTGTCTGACCACCTGCATTGAGGTAGACGTGACATTCATGACAGAGAGTCTATAGACCTCAGGGTGCTCCCTCTCTCCCTGGCCTCTGCATCCGTCACACTAACAGGCTCATGGCGGAGGGGGTTTTTAGTGGGATGGGTGGGGCCTGATGGGGAACTGAGAAGCTGGTTTTCCACCAGATTCGCCTTGCTTTTGATTGGGTAGACCCATTGGAAGTTCTCACAACGTCAAGTAAAATGGATTGTACTATTGAACCCTGCAGTTGCAGGCAAGAATGCAACACTGCTAAGAGCACCTTATAGAAAAGGGCATTTTTTTCGAGCCCCAAGTTCATCTTTAAAGATAGTGTATATCATCCCTAAAGAGGAATGCTATTTAGTTAACACATATACACTAGAATAAATAGTATTTTTTTTTGTTGAAAAACATGAAAAAAAATCATACAAATATAAGTATAACATGAAGTAATAACATGAGTCTCCCCCCATAGACTGCAGTGGGATTTCAGGTTTGCTTAATTTCAAATATGATTATGATTATGAACTGAACCTGGGCAGATTCGCCCATCCCTACCATGCATCACCAAGTCAGTGTTTTCTCCTTTTTATTGGTTGAACTAGATGGACTTGTGTCTTTTTTCAACCAGACTAACTATGTAACATCTCCCTATGTGACACAGTGATCACATAGGTTTGTTTTCAATAAAGGTATTTCATTGGTAGAGGGCTATTCATCAACATAGGCATGTCAAACAGCACCAAGGCATGACAGCTAAAAGCTTTTCACATGCATAGACATAGGTAAAAATTGTAATTATAGTGCAAAATTAAGTTCTGTCACAATTGTCACTCATCCCTAATTACTGTCAAGCAGTGTGCTACGCAGTTCAGTTAGTTACCCTTGTTATGCTCTGTTTGCAAAGAGGACTGGAGAATTGTCTGCAACTGTATAATATGGTAATAATGTACCTGTTACATATTTCAAATACCCTAAATGTCACTGATTGCTAAATACTGACATTTTTGTAAACTTCCATAAAAGTTCTCAATATTATAATGTGTTTTTTTATGATATTTGAAGTATTTTATTTAACTTATCATCTTTTATGGCATGCTGCATTGTTTTTGAGGTAGAATTCTTTGGTTTAACTAGATGCCTAGTGTAGCAGGGATAGGGAAAGCTCCAAGTTTCAAAATGTATAAATTGTGATTCTGTTTTCCTTATATTGTTTCTCTGCCCAGCTTTGGATGAGTGCTTAAAGTGATTGTAAGGGTATTTAAAAAAAAAAAATAACAAACATATCATACTTACCTCCACTGTGCAGCTCGTTTTGCACAGAGTGGCCCCAAACCTGCTCTTCTGAGGTCCCCCGGTGGCTCTTGCGACTTCTCCCCGCATCAGATAACCCCCTGGGAGAAGCGCTCTCCCGGGGGGGTTACCTTGCGGGCAGGCTCCCGAGTCCAGCATTCAGCGTCCATAGAGGCTGAATGCTGGACTCGGCCCGCCCCCCAGCGCCTGCATCATTGTATTTGATTGACAGCAGAGGGGGAGCCACTGGCTGTGCTGCTATCAATCTATCCAATCAAGAGTCGGGAGCTTGTGGAGAGAGAGACAGTGCGTCCCCGTCGACTGAATGAAGGGGTTCAGGTAAGTAAAGCGGGGAGGCTATGGAGCCGGTGACTGCCAGGTGTTTTTTCACCTTAATGCATACAGTGGTGTGAAAAAGTGTTTGCCCCCTTCCTCATTTCCTGTTCCTTTGCATGTTTGTCACACTTAAGTGTTTCGGAACATCAAACCAATTTAAACAATAGTCAAGGACAACACAAGTAAACACAAAATGCAATTTGTAAATGAAGGTGTTTATTATTAAAGGTGAAAAAAAATCCAAACCATCATGGCCCTGTGTGAAAAAGTGATTGCCCCCTAAACCTAATAACTGGTTGGGCCACCCTTAGCAGCAACAACTGCAACCAAGCGTTTGCGATAACGTGCAATGAGGCTTTTACAGCGTCCTGGAGGAATTTTGGCCCACTCATCTTTGCAGAATTGTCCTAATTCAGTTACATTAGAGGGTTTTCAAGCATGAACAGCCTTTTTAAGGTCATACCACAACATCTCAATAGGATTCAGGTCAGGACTTTGGCTAGGCCACTCCAAAGTCTTCATTTTGTTTTTCTTCAGCCATTCGGTGGTGGACTTGCTGGTGTGTTTAGGATCATTGTCCTGCTGCAGAACCCAAGTTCGTTTCAGCTTGAGTACACGAACAGATGGTCGGACATTCTCCTTCAGGATCTCTTGGTAGACAGCAGAATTCATAGTTCCTTTTATCACGGCAAGTCTTCCAGGTCCTGAAGCAGCAAAACAGCCCCAGACCATCACACTACCACCACCATATTTTACTGTTGGTATAATGTTCTTTTTCTGAAATGCAGTGTTCCTTCTACGCCAGATATACTTGGACACACACCTTCCAAAGAGTTCCACTTTTGTCTCATCGGTCCACAGAATGTTGTCTCAAAAGTCTTGGGGATCATCAAGATGTGTTGTGGAGAAATTGAGACGAGCTTTGATGTTCTTTTTGCTCAGCAGTGGTTTTCTCCTTGGAACTCTGCCATGCAGGCCATTTTTGCCCAGTCTTTTCCTGATGGTGGAGGCATGAACGCTGACCTTAACTGAGGCAAGTGAGGCCTGCAGTTCCTTGGACGTTGTTGTGGGGTCTTTTGTGACCTCTTGGATGAGTCGTCGCTGCGCTCTTGGGGTAATTTTGGGCAGCCGGCCACTCCTGGGAAGGTTCACCACTGTTCCATGTCTTCGCCATTTGTGGATAATGGCTCTCACTGTGGTTCGCTGGATTCCCAAAGCTTTGGAAATGGCTTTATAACCCTTTCCAGACTGATAGATCTCAATTACTTTCTTTCTCAATTGTTCCTGAATTTCTTTGGGTCTCGGCATGATGTGTAGCTTTTAAGGATCTTCTGGTGGACCTTACTGTGTCAAGCAGCTCCTATTTAAGTGATGCCTTGATTGTGAACAGGTGTGGCAATAATCAGGCCTGGGTGTGGCTAGAGAAATTGAACTCAGGTGTGGACAACCACAGTTATAGTATGTTTTAACAAGGGGGGCAATCACTTTTTCACACAGGGCCATGATGGTTTGGATTTTTTTTCACCTTTAATAATAAACACCTTCATTTACAAATTGCATTTTGTGTTTACTTGTGTTGTCCTTGACTATTGTTTAAATTGGTTTGATGTTCCGAAACACTTAAGTGTGACAAACATGCAAAGGAACAGGAAATGAGGAAGGGGGCAAACACTTTTTCACACCACTGTAGGTTGCATTAAGGTGAAAAAACATGAACCTTTACAACCCCTTTAACCATAGAAGGAGGACTGGTAAGGTGTGTAGGATATTGAGAAGAGTTAGAATGCTCCTTATAGTACAGGAACCATAAAGCAATCTCTGCCTTTTCTTGTTCTATACCCCTGATAACACATTCTAATGCCGCGTACACACGGTCGGAATTCTCGTCGGAAAAAGCTCTGATGGTTTTCCCGTCGGAATTCCGACGGAATTTTGCTCAAACTGTCTTGCCTACACACGGTCACACCAAATTCTGACGGTCTGTAACACAGCGGCATAAAACACGTTCGACAGCACTACAGAGGGGAAGTTTAATGCTTCTGAGCATGCGTCGAATTGTTTCAGAGCATGCGTCGGAATTTTACGTGTCGGAATTGCATACACACGATCGGAAAATACGATAGAAAGGTTTTCCGTCGGAAAAATTGAGAGCAGGTTCTCAATCCAAAGTCCGTCGGAAATTCCGACAGAAAAAGACCGATGGGCATACACAGGAAAATCCGTTGAAAAGCTCCCATTGGACTGTTTCCATCGAAAATTCCGACCGTGTGTACGCTGCATAACAGTATTTTGCATTAAAATAACCATGAAACAAGGGGCAGAACTAGTACAAAACTGAGTCAATATTCACATGCACATAGGACAACATGATGACCAAATTTAGCCCAAACTAAAGCCAATGTTTTCTTATCCATACCATATTGAATAAGGTATTCAAATAATACATTATCTTATTATTTTATGCGTTAATAAAATATTTTTAGCTTTCAGGGTATATTGTGCTTAAATAATTCATCAATTCTAAAGTATCACTTTATGATTTATTGTATTGCGCCATTGTGAATATTGTTTATGACTGGAATGTCTGCGGCACTTGACAATATCCAAAAGATGTTGTTGCCGGTTTTCTAAACACTTCTGAAAGTCTTTCAAATCAGTGTCTCACAGTTCAGCAGCCACACAGCTGGATTACAGTAATTGCTCAATAAGAGAATGTCTCATGAGGAAGACTAGGTAAACCATAATGCTTAAAAAGATTGAGCTGCTCAATTTATAAAGGCTGGTGGCAGACAGTATTAGCACTAGAAATTGCGACTCACCTGAAATTGATAGGTTGAATGCAGGATTTCCCCGGAGCTGCTTAATTTTATCTAAAATAGGAAAGTTATATTCCATGTCAGAGAATGCAGAACAGTGATAAGGATAGTCTTTGGACATGCCTTCACACATACAGAGTCAATCCATCCATGGCATTGCTGAAATGTAGCCCAGTGATATATGAAAATTGAATAATTTTCATATGAGAAAAGAAAATTTGTGTCAGCAGTCAGACCTCTGCCATTTGTCCAGCTTCTGCTTTTGATACATTTATGTTCAGCACACTGGTATTATTTTTTTTGTTGCAAAGCTTCAGTGGACTAGATCTAAGGTAAATAGTTTAGATGCTCCACAAACAAAGTATACCCTACACTAAATCTCCCTCTAATGCTAACCTGAAATTAGTTGAATCCAGTGAAAAATAAAAATAAAGGGGTGCTAGTGATACTGGTATGTATTGTGTTAAAGAGGAAGTAAAGCCTCCTAAAAAATAAAATAAAATACACCCTGCAAGGCAAAGGCATAATGCGCTAGTATGCATAGCATACTAGCTCATTATGAATTACTAACCTGAGATCGAAGCCCTGGCATCGGCCCTCATTCGCCTCCTTCGCCACCGCCATCAATCCCGGAGTGACTTCCGAGTATCTGGGCTCCAGCGTTATGACTGGCCGGAGCCGCGATGACGTCACTCCCGCGCATGCACGCTGGTGACGCCACTAAATCAAGTTCTGTCACAATTAGAAACGGCAAGCTCAGTGTGCATGCGTGGTAGACATCGGTGTCGCTATTCCTGCAAATATCTCCTAAACCTTTTAGGTTTGGAAGATATTCCTACACCTACAGGTAAGCCTTAATCTAAGCTTACCTGTAGGTTAAAGTGGTTGTAATTAAAGTGGTTGTAATGGGTTTATACAGTTCACAAAATCTTCAGTGATGTGTCTTCAATGTGACATACTGTGAAAAAACCATCACCAACTTGCAATGTAGCCAAACAAACACCCAATGTGCTCAATAAGATGTCCTACTGACCAGAGAGCCATGACCTCTTTAGCCGCTTCAGCCCCGGAATATTTTACCCCCTTCCCGACCAGAGCACTTTTTGCAATTCGGCACTGCGTCGCTTTAAACTGACAATTGCGCGGCCATGCCACATTACACCCAAACAAAATTTTTGCACTAGAAACAAAAAAAGAGCGACAATTAAAAAAAAAAAAAAAAAAAAAAAAGCAATATTTTTTTACTTTTTGCTATAATAAATATCCCCCAAAAATATATTAAAAAAAAAAAAAATTTTACCTCAGTTTAGGCCGATATGTATTCTTCTACACATTTTTGGTAAAAAAAAAATCGCAATAAGCATATATTTATTGGTTTACGCAAAAGTTATAGCGTCTACAAAATAGGGGATAGATTTATGTCATTTTTATTATTCATTTTTTTTTTTATTAGTAATGGTGGCAATCTGTGATTTTTATCGTGACTGCGATGTGGCGGACACATCGGACACTTTTGGCACTATTTTGGGACCATTGTAATTTATACAGCGATCAGTGCTATAAAAATGCACTGATCTTGTTATGCTCATTGGTTGTTACTTCCATACATATGCACTTCCAAGATTGAGCTCCTGAGACCCTCATTTGGGTCAATGGCAGGCTACCTACCAACGTTCCACCAAGAACCTGCTCACAGCAAGTACCCTGAAGGGGTGACGGGTTCTACCTCATACTGAGGCCATGCTCTACTACTCCATGAAAAGCCTGCAAGTTTATGTCAATGTATAAACCTCGAGCTCCCCCCCTCCTCTTTTTTTAAATTTTTCCTGTTATCATTTTGTATATCTAACCTGTTGCATTAACAGTAAACTAACCTGTCCTGTTTATTGTGAAAATTAATAAAAACATTTGATTTAAAAATGCACTGATTACTGTGTAAATGACACTGGCAGGGAAGGGGTTAAACACTAGAGAGCGATCAAGGAGTTAAGTGTGTCCTAGGGAGTGATTCTAACTGGGGGGGTGGGCTACCACTGACATCACAGTCATCACTGCTCCCGATGACAGTGAGCAGTAGATCCCTGTCATGTCACTAGGCAGAACGGGGAAATGCCTTGTTTACATTCAGAACATCCAGTTCTGCGGCTCCGTGACACGATCGCCGGAACACCGGCAGACATTGAGTACGCTGGGTCACGTGGGCTGGGTCATACTGTACGCTAGCCCTGCCAATTAAAGGGGATATACAGGTACACCCATTTGCCCACCACTGGCATTGTGCCGACATATATCGGCGTGCAGCGGTAGGCAAGGGGTTAGTTAAAAAGAAAGTCAAATTGCGCTTAAGTAGTAATGTCTTGGGGTTTTCTTTATTGAGAAAACTTGTCTTTCTATCCTCCTCTCCACAATGGTAGTCCATTAAAAATAAGAGAGGGAGGGAACCAATAGCGTAATATTGTTTATTTTAAAAAAAGCTTAACATCACTGGAGGATAGCCTGCATACATGCTAGAAGGAACCATCACTGCCCGTCTCACGTTTGAGGGTCAACGTGGGTTCCACGGCTATGATGAGTCCAAACCAGAAGCCAGGGACCCGGAAGTGACGTGACCGGAAAGCGCATTGACGTACGCTTCGTTTTACAACATCCCCAGGAAGCGTTATTGTTTTTTCACAGTATGTCACATTGAAGAGACATCATTGAAGATTTTGTTGTCTGTATAAAGGACGTTTATTTATAACCTGGCTTATAAAACACAATATGATGTAGCACTCTGCACTTTAATGTACTTGATGTTTGAGGTTGTATCATTTTTTAATTTTATGCTACTGCAGTTATTTCATTTTACTTAGTAACACAATAGATACACAGTATCACTAGCGCCCCCTTATTTTTCTTTTTCACTTAAAGTTAATTTTTCTACACTTTCAGGTGAGCAGCTTTTTTAGTTATTATTCATGTGTTATCTATTTTTTAAAAAGGAATTTAGTTTAGGCACCAGGTACCTTTTTTTAATCCTAGTTTTGGGATCCCAAGAATGGTTATTGGAGTAATATTAAAAGTGTATTTACAATTTTGCAGTCAATTTTAAAGAATCCTCTACATCCACTTTATGTTTGTTTTGTGTTCCCATTTACCCAGCTAATCTAAAAATGATTTTGAAAATAAAATAAAATATTTATTACCTTTTATAGTTGTTTCTGTACAATTTAAGAGATACAACGTGGGGTCAGAGTCTATTTGCCCTTATTAACATTCAATGCGGGATCCAAGCCTTGAGATCTTTGTTAGGTCAGAGGGTGTTGAAATCTAGTTTACAACTGATACTGAAATATTCCAGTAGAGTAAAGATAAGATAAATTATTGTAAACATTAACTCCTCCTTAAAAAATAATTCCTCATATGAATATTTCATACATAGTTACATTGTTTTAGCTTGGAACAATGTAACTATGCAGATACCATAGAGAGTGTGACCTCACCGTCCCACCTCTCCACCTCGTCCAATCAGAGAAAGCTTTGCATTCAGAGATTGCAAAGCACTCTTTGAATAGCTTATGTGCAGAGTGGCCAAACCTCTGTGTTCAGAATGCAGCAGGGCAGCTGCTCCACATGGGAACTAGAAGCAAGTAGAGATCATCACTGGAGTAGAGGTTTCAACTTCAAGGGGCATTGACCAGGTATAATATATACATAGTTATATTGATCCAAATCGGTATAGAATATCCATACCTGAAATTTCTCTTTAAAATGACATAGTGGGAAGCTAGGTATCTAGTTTAACCACTTCAGCCCCAGACCAATTGGCAGCCAAAGGATCAGGCCCCTTTTTGCGATTCGGCACTGCGTCGCTTTAACTGACAATTGCGCGGGTCGTGCGACGTGGCTCCCAAACAAAATTGGTGTCCTTTTTTCCCCACAAATAGAGCTTTCTTTTGGTGGTATTTGATCGCCCCTGCGGTTTTTATTTTTTGCG
This sequence comes from Lithobates sylvaticus, assembly GCA_028564925.1. Lineage (NCBI taxonomy): Eukaryota > Metazoa > Chordata > Amphibia > Anura > Ranidae > Lithobates > Lithobates sylvaticus. Next base: position 281,765,709 of record CM053026.1, read on the forward strand.
CTATAAATATCCCCAAAATATATATAAAAAAAACATTTTTTTTTTCCTCAGTTTAGGCCAATACGTATTCTTCTACATATTTTTGGTAAAAAAAATCGCAATTAGCGATTATTGATTGGTTTGCGCAAAAGTTATTGCGTTTACAAAATAGGGGATAGTTTTATAGTATTTTTATTAATATTTTTTTTTTTTACTAGTAATGGCGGCGATCAGCGATTTTTATTGTGACTGCGACATTATGGCGGACACATCGGACATTTTTGACACATTTTTGGGACCATTGTCATTTATACAGCAATCAATGCTATTTAAATGCATTGATTCCTGTATAAATGACACATGCAGTGAAAGAGTTAACCACTAGGGGGAGGGGTTATGGGCTGTGACGTGTGTGTGTTTTTTTACATTAGGGGGCGGGGCTGAGGTCTGACATCATTGATCGGCTTTTTCGATGACAGGGAACAGCCGATCAATGACAGGCAGAGTAGGAAGCGCGGGGAGAGGTTTGTTTACACAGACCTCTCCCTGTTCTTCAGCTCTGTGACCCGATTGCGGGACACCAGCGCGCGCGACCCACGGCCAGGCAATTAAAGGGCCACGTACCTGTACGTGGTTTTGCCTGGCCGTGACGTATATATATGCAGGAGGCGATCGGGAAGCAAATGCATTTTTTAACGAAACAAAGTAAATAAAAATGAATTTCGTTGAGTAACTAAATAAATTAATTTTTCGGACGAAAACTAAATTCCGAAAAAAATGATTTCAGTGTGCACATGTCTATCCACTATAAGCTAACCTAAACCCTAAAAATACACCCAGGATGTTAACACTTATTCTGAATGTTGAATTCACGCTGAGATAAAAGCATGAAGGTCCCTAACCAAAACAATGGACACCGTTTCATCCTGTATATAAGAGTATCAGCAAGACAAAACATTATGCAGCATTACTAAACACAATGCAGGGGTTATATATCTCATGAGCAAATATTACAAACTCCCATGTACACCTATTATTAGAACATACTGATTACACTTATAACTGACATCTTGCACACGTATATCTACAAAATAAATTTAAAAAAAGCTACAGTACCCTTTTAGGACTATGCCTTGGGGTAATTGTAGGTACAAGACGGGATGCAAGGTGGTAGCTTCACCACTGGTCTGTTTTTTCTTTTTTGGAAAACCTTTTTAGGTACTCTATGTGTATCATCAGGATATACAATTGTTATGTATTTGTAGCCCATTTTTGGATTTAAATATTATATTTAATATTATTTAAAAAAATGTTAAATATATACCAGTTTTTTTCTTGAAATATCTTTCCAGGTACTCTATGTGTATCACCAGGATATAGAATTGCTGTGCATTTGTAACTTATTTTTAAATTTTTATATTTTTTAAACTGTACAGTAAATTGCAGCTACTCTGTTTACTCGACTCCTTTAGTGGTAAGTCTTGGAGATACTAAAGATAACATCCTTTATAAACATTGCTGGCCTTGCAACCTGCTGTGGCAGCTGTGCCTAATCATAGCCAAGTTCTGTGTCTGTATGATCTGACAGCATGAAAACATATAGGAAAGCTGGCATCATATGTCTGGAATTACTCAAGTGCCTTCTTCCAGTGTATGAATCCAGTAGTTATGCAGGTTTGCTGACAAAGGGCAGCATCTGCCAAATGTTTCTGATCACACTCAGTAACACACATTTGGCAAAGCTTATCTGGATTTCCTGCTTCCATAAAAAAAAATTGTATTTTGTATGTCATTTGCTATCATTACTCTGGGCACATTTGATGGGATGCATGATTATGTTGTGTACATTTGTCTTTTTGTATGTTTTGTTGACCTCTTGATTTGCACATTACCCTTGAATTGTCCTTTGCATGTTAATTTATTTTTTTACAGATTTTGAATGCTATATTTAAGCTGCACTCACTTATTTTTAATGCTATCTTTTAACTAAACCTATTTTATGTTTTTTTTTATTTTGTTTTTTCAAGCAGACCATAATTTTTAGGCAGTACAGGATCCCTCTCTATAGGTACGGATATACTCACTTTATTTGCTCTTCATTTTAGAATTATATTTGGAGCTAGTATTCACAGACTTTGAAATCCAGGTAAACCCCAGCATTAACTAAAACATTTTTATAAAGTATGGAAGGGTTAGAATCTAAATCAACATTTTATTGCAGTTCTATTTGGTAAACTTCTCTTTACTGTCGAAAATGCCACCAGCAAAACTCAGATGAGAGCTTTTTGTCGGAAAATGCGATCGTGTGTATGCTCCATCGGTCTTTTTCTGTTGGAATTCCAGCCAGCAAAAGATTGAGAGCACGTTCTCTATTCTTCGGTCGGGAAAAGTTCCTTTACCTGAAAATGCGATCGTCTGTATGCAATTCGGCCACGCAAAAAATCACGCATGCTCAGAAACAATTCAATGCATTGCTTGGAAGCATTGAACTTAATTTTCTTGGCTCGTCGTAGTGTTGTACGTCACCGTGTTCTTGACGGTTGAAAGTTCAGAAAACTTTAGTGTGACCGTGTGTATGCAAGACAAGCTTGAGCGGAATTTCGGACTGAAATTCTGCTCGTGTGCACGGGGCATTAGACAAAACAGAATCTCTCCATGTCCTACTTATTTAATAGGTGTCACCCAATGGAAACAAAGGGCAATAATAAATACACACTTTATGGTAGAATAGGAAATATTTTTAAAACCTCTTTCAGCATTTGTTGTGTCTCCATGAGTGAGATTTCCATTCACTTCCTGTCAAGATGAAGGGTATTCAACACAAAATGAAGTCAAGAGAAATATTCTCTGTGTAGACATAGACAGCATCTAATGCCTGGTACAAACTATCAGTTTTTTTTTTACGTTCAACCCAGCCCTAGAGCTAACTGTACTAACTATACAATGTTAGTACAATTACCTGCCCACTGAGCTATTGTGTTCTGACAGGGGGGCTACCCCCACGCCAGAACACACCAGTTAGCGGTCTCAGCCATTGCCGCCGCTGATCGTCAGACCTTTTTCGGTTTATGTAGAGAGTGCCACAATGTTCACTCTCCTGCACTGTGTGGTAAGTCCCAACCTGATAACAGACTCTGAACTTGACATATTTATGTATGGGGATAATGCCTACCTTGCTGCCTTCCAAAGACTGGGGAAGTCCAAGATAACTGAAAGCATAGAAGAAGAACACAGAGGGCACGTAGGCCTAGTGCATCATTCTCAATACATGTTTATGTAATTATGTATATATGCACTTTTTCCTCCCTTGTTGCTGGTGGGCATGTGCATATGGTAAATGTGTTTATAATTTTTCCTACATTTCAGCTGATAATCGTATGAGTCTTTTAAACATCCCCATAGACGTATTGGCTTATGTAAGGAACCATTGAGTTCACAAACTCATTTTATCATTTTGTCTTTTAACCGCTTCAATACAGGGCTTTTAAACACCCTTCCTTACCAGAGCACTTTTTGCGATTCGGCACTGCGTCGCTTTAACTAACAATTGCGCGGTCGTGCGACGTTACACCCAAACAAAATTGACGTCCTTTTTTTCCCACAAATAGAGCTTTCTTTTGGTGGTATTTGATCGCCCCTGCGGTTTTTATTTTTTGCGCTATAAACAAAAGAAGAGCGACAATTTTGAAAAAAAACACAATATTTTTTACTTTTTGCTATAATAAATATCCCATTTTTTAAAAAAAAAAACAATTTTTTTCCTCAGTTTAGGCCGATACGTATTCTTCTACATATTTTTGGTAAAAAAAATCGCAATAAGCGTATATTGATCGGTTTGCGCAAAAGTTATAGCGCCTACAAAATAGGGGATAGATTTATTGAAATTTTTTTTTTTTTTTTTTTTTTTTTACTAGTAATGGCGGCGATTTGCGATTTTTTTTTCGTGACTGCGACATTGCGGCGGACACTTCGGACACTTTTGACACATTTTTGGAACCATTCACATTTACACAGCGATCGTTGCTATAAAATTGCAATGATTACTGTGTAAATGTGACTGTCAGGGAAGGGGTTAACACTAGAGGGCGCTGGAGGGGTAATGTGTGTCCCTAATAGGAGTGATTCTAACTGTAGGGGGAGGGGACTTAAGGGGAGGAGACCGATCATGTGATCCTCTGTACTGGGATCACATGATCGGTCTCCTCCCCGCTGACAGGACGTGGAGCTGTGTGTTTACACACACAGCTCCACGGTCCCGCCCCGTCCCGTTGTTTTAACGGGCAATCGCGGGTGCCCGGCGGACATCGCGCCCGCCGGGCACTCGCACCGGGTCCCGAGCGATGCCGCGGGCGCGCGCGCGCGCCCCCCAGGCGGCCGGGAATCTGAGGACGTCATATGACGCCCACCCAGGATGGTAGATCCACCTTGTGGGCGTCATATGACTATACGCGGGTATTGAAGTGGTTAATTCTGGTAGAAATTGGGATCCACTCTCAAGTATACAGATTTTTGATTGAGTTCTCACATTGTATACAATTTTAAATATTACTTTAAATTATCATTCACTAACTAGAGAGTATTAAGAGAGAGTGACTATGGAAAGGCCAGGAAATAGGTGATTTGAGCCATATACAGCCTCTGGGCACAGTAATGTAACCTGCAAGATCTGTCACATACTGTAGAGAGAGCTGCAGCATGAGTAGGGGTTTCTGAAGTATAGGAGGATCCTCCCCATGCTGCAGGGCTGGTCATATTGCTCTCCAGTGTGGAGCGCATCACATGACCAGAAAATGGACGGTGACGCGGTCACATGGGCAGAAGAAAGCCCGACCTAGAACGCAGCATATGGCCGCACTTACTTATATTAGTGCAGGTGGGCGTTCCAGGGGGCTGAGGAACGAGAGGAAGCTGTAAGTAGCGGCAGTACCAAACAGACAACCATGGATTTGGACTAATGCTGCGTATACACGAGCGGATTTTCCATCAGAAAAATCTTGGATGTTTTTTGCGACGGAATTCCGCTCAAGCTTGGCTTGCATACACACCGTCACACAAAAGTGCACTGAACTTTTGACCGTCAAGAACATGGTGATGTACAACACTACGACGAGCCGAGAAAATTAAGTTCAATGCTTCCGAGCATGCGTCAAATTGTTTCCGAGCATGCATAGGAATTTTGCGCGTCGGAATTGCTACAGGCGTTCAGAATTTCCGATCGGAACTTTTTCCAACTGAAAAATTGAGAACATTCTCTCAATCTTTTTGCTGGCTGGAATTCGGCCAGCAAAAGTCCAATGGAGCATACACACTGTCGCATTTTCCGACCAAAAGCTCTCATCGGTCTTTTGCTGGCCGAATTTCCGATTTTATAATAAAGCTTTTTCGGTCATGCCCCTTCAAAAGAAGCCAGCAATTCAGCCTCTTCTTTCAGACAGGCTGGTGTACAGACGCTCATCTGATTTCCGTTGAACCGATAGCGGCTAAATTTCAGCTCATGTGTACGGGGCTTAACCCTTCCCCACTGTTTTGAAATGGATAATCATTTTGGCTGGAGTTGGACTTCAAGGTCAGTCAAGGGCTCTATGCAAGTGAACATAAATGTATGGCAAGGTAAACACATGACAAATGTATGGTAAGCTCAAACCTGTGCCCAGATCATGCACACTAAAGTATTTACATATTCTGAACAAGCAGTAAAAGCACTTTTAAACAAGGAGCCATTTATCTATGTTTTTATAAGCATTGTGATGAAATACATTTTCAAAGTTTACATTTTTTTTTCCTAATAGCAGATTTTGGCATACTGCTAACCTTCTAATATAAACAGCAAGCAGGTGTTTCTAAACTGTAATGGCACATACACACGACCGGACTTTCTGTCAATAAACTCTGACGGTCTTCCCGATGGAGTTCCGAGCTAACGGACTTGCCAACACACCATCGGACCAAATTTTTGAATGTGATGACGTACGACGGGACTAGAAAAGGAAGTTCAATAGCCAGTAGCCAATAGCTGCCCTTGCGTTGTATTTGGTCCGTCGGACCAGCATACAGACAAACGGTTTTCCCGATAGAAATTGATTCCATCAGAAAGATTCAAAGCATGTTCTATTTCTAGGTCCGTCTGAATTTTTTTAAGAAAAACAATTGGATTATCCCACACACGATCAGAATATCCAACGGAATGATTCTGTCAGACATTTTCTGCTGGAAAGTCTGGTCGTGTGTACGCGGCATTAGAAAAATATTGAAACCAGACTCTAGAATCTTTGAGAAAGAATAACTTCACATTAAGGCTTCTTTCACATCGGCAGCCAGAGGCAGTAAAAACAGACCGTTAAACTTCTGTTTTACCACCTCCTGATCATCCAAATAAAGTCTGCAATACAGCTTGAAGTGGCTGTTCACATGCCACAAAAAGCTGAACGAGCAAAAAAAAGCAAAAGCAAAAAAAATACATAAATTTTGAATTTTTTTTTTATTTTTTTTACTTTCTGCTATAAAACATATCCAATAAAAAAATATAAAAAATCGAATTTCTTCATCAATTTAGGCTAATATGTATTCTGCTACATGTTTTTGGTAAAAAAAATTGCAATAAGCAATTGGTTGGTTGAATTGGTTGATTGGTTTACAAAAAAAAATTATAGCGTCTACAAACTATAGGATATAGTTAGATTATTTTATTTTTTTACTAGTAATGGTGGTAATCAGCGACCTATAGTGGGACTGTGATATTGCGGCAGAAAATCGGACACTAAGGGGGTCATTTACTATAGCACGAATATTCGATCACGTGGTAATTAGCGCTTAAAACGCCAAATAGTGCTAATTACTGCCCAAACGGAGTTCACAATAGCGCTGGCGAACAAATACTCCCAAAATTGAATTCACTATAGCTCCCAGACAACAAATAGCGCCCAAACCCTTACTCCTGTTAGGACCTGGAGAATTGCACATGGAAATAATGTTTAGAGCATGATATGATTGCCTAAATGGTACTGACATATGTGGAATATTGTTTAAAGATAATAAAACAATAAAACAAATTTCTATCAGCACAAATATTAACAACCTTAATCACTATGTAGTGATATGTGTAATTGGTGATATAACACAATCCCACCAAAAACCCAAGAAAAAAAAATAGAAAAATTGAAAAATACCCCTCCACCTGGCTGCTGCACACACAGAAAATTCTCTCACTTCACATATAGAATATACATAACAAAGCAGTGTTGCGCTTCCATAATAACTACCAATAAATCCTTAAATGAGCATAAATGATTAACTTGCAATGTAGCAAGATACTGAGTGCACAATCAAATTTTCGGGTTCCCTGACTGGGAATAGTGAACAATACACAATAATGAAATGTACGTGTTCCCTAAATGGGAATAGCAAACAATAAACAATAAAGATAAAGTCCACACACTCAAAAAAATGAATTAAATAAAAATAAAAGTCCAAATGCACAAATATAATCCTCAGAGTCTTCTGCACAAAAACGCACAACACACCACTAGTGCATAAACGTTGAAAAAGGCAAGTGCTCTCCTCCACCTCAATATCCTAGCCACCCACCTCTCATTCTGACCCCTGTTTCACCAGTAAAGACCTTTAACTGATGAAGTCACGGCGGTGTAGTAGTGAGTATGAGCTGTTTTTTTACAGCTTTTTACTCACTGATCACCAACCTAGTGTAAACACATATGTCACCACACAGTGTAAACACAAATGTCCCAAAAACACATGTCCCCAAATAATAAAAAACACATGTCCCCCACATATGTCCCATTAAAATCACATGTCCCAATGATTATCTGCACACATATGTCCGTGATCACCTGCGCACATCTGTACATGATCATTTGCTTACATATGTCCGTGATCACACAAACCAATTATTATACATTTAACAAAATATTTTTTACCAAAAACTTGTAGCAGAATACATTTCGGCTTAAATTTATGACAAAATTTGATTTTATTGGATTTATTTTAAAATAGAAAGAAGAACATATTGTTTTTTTTTCAAATTTCCACTCTTTTTTCGCTTATATCGCTAAAAATTAAAAACGGAGTCGTGAATATATACTACCAAAAGAAAGCTCTATTTGTGTGAACAAAATTATAAAAATTGAATTTGGGTACAGTGTAGCTTGACCGCGCAATTGTCATTGAAAGTGTGAGAGCGCTGAAAGCTGAAAAATGGTCTGGGAAGGAAGGGGGCGAAAGTGCCCAGTATTAAAGTGGTTAAGTGCTGCGTTTGTGGGTAACCTTTTAATGTTTTAATGAGGAAATAAACCATTTTGATATACAGAGAGCACTAGATTTTACCTTTTCTATTCCTATGTGCACTGGACCCCATTGAGGGAATCTGTACTGGCTGGTATCCATCTAATCAGCCAAAGGCAGCACGGACAGAATAGGAGCTCCATGACCAGCTGATCCTTTTGATTCCCTGAGAGGGAACCTGCTTTTTCTGACCTTCTGGTGAAACAGGGGTCAGAACATGAGGTGAGCTGCTAGGATATTGAGGTGGAGGAGAGCATTTTTCAACGTTTATGCACTAGTGGTGTGTTGTGCATTTTTGTGCAGAAGACTCTGAGGATTATATTTGTGCATTTGGACATTTATTTTTATTGAATTCATTTTTTTGAGTGTGTGGACTTTATCTTTATAGTTTATTGTTCACTATTCCCATTTAGGGAACACATATATTTTATTATTGTGTATTGTTCACTATTCCCAGTCAGGGAACACGAATATTTGATTGTGCACTCAGTATCTTGCTACATTGCAAGTTAATCATTTAATCATTTATGCTCATTTAAGGATTTATTGGTAGTTATTTTAAATGCGCAACACTGTTTTCTGTTTTTATGTATATTGTTTAAAGATAATCTGCTTTTAAAGTGTGTGAAAAAGGGATTTCTACACAAAAATATCAGTCTGAGAAGAGATAAATTCCCCATATCTTTACAACTAGGTGCCAGCACAACTGAGCATGCTCAGACATGCAAACTACTCATTTTAACTCCCATGCCTTTTTTACAGGGAGCTATAGTAAATACCAAAATTAGCTCTGGGTTAAGCGCTTCCCGAACGCCTCCTGCACACTTACGTTGGCAGAATGGCACGGCTAGGCAAAAGCACGTACAAGTACATCCCCTTTAATTGCCTAGCCGTTGGGATCGCGTGCTCGCGACCCGGTCGGGAGCTCCGTGACCATGCCGTGGGACCAGCGGACCCGATTGCCGCTGGTGTCCCGCGATCGGGTCACAGAGCTGAAGAATGGGGAGAGGTCTGTGTAAACAAACCTCTCCCCACGCTTCCTACACTGCCTGTCACTAATTGGCTGTTCCCTGTCATCAGGAAAGCCGATCAGTGACATCAGACGTCAGCCACACCCCCTAATGTAAAAAAAAAAACACACGGCACAGACCATAACCCCTCCCCGCCCCCTAGTGGTTAACTCTTTCACTGCCAGTGTCATTTATACAGGAATCAATGCATTTAAATAGCATTGATTGCTGTATAGATGACAATGGTCCCAAAAATGTGTCAAAAATGGCCGATGTGTCCGCCATAATGTCGCAGTCACAATAAAAATCGCTGATCGCTGCCATTACTAGTAAAAAAAAATATTAATAAAAATGCTATAAAACTATCCCCTATTTTGTAAACGCTATAACTTTTGCGCAAACCAATCATTAATCGCTAATTGTGTTTTTTTTTACCAAAAATATGTAGAAGAATACGTATCAGCCTAAACTGAGGAAAAAAAAAGTTTTTTTATATATTTTTTTGGGATATTTATTATAGCAAAAAGTAAAAAATATTGCATTTTTTTCAAAATTGTCGCTCTATATTTGTTTATAGCGCAAAAAATAAAAACCGCAGGGCGATCAAATACCACCAAAAGAAAGCTCTATTTGTGGGAAAAAAAGGATGCCAATTTTGTTTGGGAGCCACGTCGCACAACCGCGCAATTGTCAGTAAAATCGACGCAGTGCCGAATCGCAAAAAGGGGCCTGGTCCTTTGGCTGCAAATTGGTCCGGGGCTGAAGTGGTTAAAAAGCATTTTTGGGAGTGAAAATCAGAGTTATGTAGCCCAAAAGTTTCAGCCATTGATTCTAATGGTACAATTGTAACTTCCCTAAATAAATACTTTTCCTGTTGTGATGAATGTTCCTTTCTGTCAAATAAATTGTCCTTGCAACAATGTTGCTTCTTCATCATCCATTTTGTTTTTAAGAATGCGAGAATGTGCGATGTTTTGGCAAAATATATTTTTCTCTGCCACTTTCACTTGTTGCTGTCCATCTCACAAAAATCTTTACCCGAACTCACACAGGTGTCTTTACAAACCACAAATAAACCATTGCTGATGCAAATTTAAAATGGGTCACAATTTTGTGTGTTTTTTATTATTTTCAAATGATCCTAATTTGAGCCCAAAAATGTGATGTGTGCACCAACATCAGAAATAAAAATGTAATTTCCAAAATTCAGGGGGTAACATCACTATTCTAAACTCACATACCAAGAACCACCAAATATCACAGAATAAATCAAGAAGAAAAACTCCTGATCAATGTAATTCCACCACCTATATGTCCAAAGAAATGCAGTACATGTGTATTTATGTGTAGGAAGACTCCACATGTGGCATCACAGTGGCTCACAGGTTAGCATTTCTGCCTAGCAGCACTGAGGTTCTGGGTTTGAATCCCAAACATGTCACTTCATGTAGAGAAGTTTTCTGTTCTCCCTATGTTGTTAAACATAACTCCTGACTCAGGGCCCTTCCATTAATTATGTCTAAATGTAGTATTTATGTGTAGGAGGGTTCCACCACCATTGCAAATTGTGTCATATGTTTTCCATGGGCAAGGACTCTAATCAGCCTTAACATTTCCCCACCACCACTAGTCGCAGCCTCTTACCAAGCCAAAACTCTAAAAATGACAGGTGTTTAGCTCTCAGCATGCTGACAGTAATCAGCCATAACCAGCGTTCAAAACAGATGGCATATGCCAGAAACAGGTTGTTCACTGGTTCTCTGGCCTTCCACAGTACATCTGCATTGATTAACTTCTTGCACCCCTGGGACTTAGGACTGTTTTACACCACAGAGATGCAGCCTAAAAACATGTGGCAGCACAGTGGCTCACAGGCTAGCAGCACTGATTTCTGTGCTTGAATCCCAATCCTGCTACCTGGCAAGAGGTTTGCGTGTTGTGGTGTTAAAGTTTCTTTTTCACCAGTGATTACATTTTTGATGGGTTTCACATAATGACAGATATGTAACTGTAAATGTTCAATACATGTAACTTTACAGAATAGCAGAAATTACTCTGTAATACTCATTCATAACTGCATTTGTTAGCAAAAGAAGGAAACAAACTAGAAATACTAATTGGAATATACATAAATAGATGCACACGAGGTAAAGCACATCTCACATAAAAATGTTTTATTCACATTCATGTCATCATGGCTGCAGTGCAGTTCCTTATAATAAACATGGTAGAAATTGGCACTTGAAAATCCGTGGAAACGTTGATTAGTGCTGATTCGGCATTTACAAACGCTCTATTTCATTCGCACATTCGCCTATTTAAAGTCTTACTTGGCTTAATTGGGTGCTATTAAATATAGAGTGGCCATTACTTTCCGGGTTTTCTTAGTAAATCAACCTCTATGTGTCTCCACGTACTGCTACCCATTATCAGTGCCTCTGTGTGTTTTCGAGCGCTGCAAGGTACTCTTACCTGCCTATCAGCTTTTACTTCTCAGTATCTACCTGCTAGAGTGGGACAGAGGGCCCCAACCTGAGAAATGTCTGCAGCACAAACCATCTCCACCTTCAGGAGCTCTGGAGAAGTCAGTTCCTTAGACTCTGTGCTTTGGCCCTTCCAAGGGCCCTTGTCCTTCGCGGTATTTACAAGCAAGCTACGTTTTCTCCCGTTGATACCAATGGTTATCCTCCCTGTTCTCTACTCCTCATGCACCCCTACTGTATCTCATGTACCTGTATTCTCTGGGACCACTGTGCACCTCAGCATTCCTCATACAGTGGTGTGAAAAAGTGTTTGCCCCATTTCCTGTTCCTTTGCATGTTTGTCACACAAGTGTTTCGGAACATCAAACCAATTTAAACAATAGTCAAGGACAACACAAGTAAACACAAAATTGTAAATGAAGGTGTTTATTATTAAAGGTGAAAAAAAATCCAAACCATCATGGCCCTGTGTGAAAAAGTGATTGCCCCCCTTGTTAAAACATACTATAACTGTGGTTGTCCACACCTGAGTTCAATTTCTCTAGCCACACCCAGGCCTGATTATTCCACACCTGTTCACAATCAAGGCATCACTTAAATAGGAGCTGCTTGACACATTAAGGTCCACCAGAAGATCCTTAAAAGCTACACATCATGCCGAGACCCAAAGAAATTTAGGAACAATTGAGAAAGAAAGTAATTGAGATCTATCAGTCTGGAAAGGGTTATAAAGCATTTCCAAAGCTTTGGGAATCCAGTGAACCACAGTGAGAGCCATTATCCACAAATGGCAAGACATGGAACAGTGGTGAACCTTCCCAGGAGTGGCCGGCTGCCCAAAATTACCCCAAGAGCGCAGCGACGACTCATCCAAGAGGTCACAAAAGACCCCACAACAACGTCCAAGGAACTGCAGGCCTCATTGCCTCAGTTAAGGTCAGCGTTCATGCCTCCACCATCAGGAAAAGACTGGGCAAAATGGCCTGCATGGCAGAGTTCCAAGGAGAAAACCACTGCTGAGCAAAAAGAACTCAAAGCTCGTCTCAATTTCTCCACAACACATCTTGATGATCCCCAAGACTTTTGGGACAACATTCTGTGGACGATGAGACAAAAGTGGAACTCTTTGGAAGGTGTGTGTCCAAGTATATCTGGCGTAGAAGGAACACTGCATTTCAGAAAAAGAACATTATACCAACAGTAAAATATGGTGGTGGTAGTGTGATGGTCTGGGGCTGTTTTGTGCTTCAGGACCTGGAAGACTTGCGTGATAAAAGGAACTATGAATTCTGCTGTCTACCAAGAGATCCTGAAGGAGAATGTCCGACATCTGTTCGTGTACTCAAGCTGAAACGAACTTGGGTTCTGCAGCAGGACAATGATCCTAAACACACCAGCAAGTCCACCACCGAATGGCTGAAGAAAAAACAAAATGAAGACTTTGGAGTGGCCTAGCCAAAGTCCTGACCTGAATCCTATTGAGATGTTGTGGTATGACCTTAAAAAGGCCGTTCATGCTCAAAAACCCTCTAATGTAACTGAATTAGGACAATTCTGCAAAGATGAGTGGGCCAAAATTCCTCCAGGACGCTGTAAAAGCCTCATTGCACGTTATCGCAAACGCTTGGTTGCAGTTGTTGCTGCTAAGGGTGGCCCAGGAAGTTATTAGGTTTAGGGGGCAATCACTTTTTCACACAGGGCCATGATGGTTTGGATTTTTTTTCACCTTTAATAATAAACACCTTCATTTACAAATTGCATTTTGTGTTTACTTGTGTTGTCCTTGACTATTGTTTAAATTGGTTTGATGTTCCGAAACACTTAAGTGTGACAAACATGCAAAGGAACAGGAAATGAGGAAGGGGGCAAACACTTTTTCACACCACTGTATATCACATTACTCCTGTTTTCCTGTAAGTTCAGCATCCCACTGCTGCAAAATATCCTTGTACTAGGGATGAGCCGAACACCCCCCTGTGTAAGGGCCTCGTCCCCAGAACCCTGGCCGTTGGTGGTGGGGGTCAGCGGGCGGGGGGCTTATCGGAATCTGAAAGCCCCCTTTAACAAGGGGACCCCCAGATCCCCCCCCCATGTGAAATGGTAAGGGCAAAAGTACCCCTACCATTTCACAAAAAAAGTGACAAAAATGTTAAAAATGACATGAGACAGTCTTTGACAATTCCTTTATTAAATTCTTCTTTCATATTCTTTCTTCTAGTCTTCTTCCTTTTTCCTTTCTTCATCCTTCGTTTTCTTCATCTTCTTCTTCCATCTTCTTCCATCTTCTTCTTCCTCCGATCCGCTTCTTCTTGCTCTGGTCTTCTCGTCCGGCATCTTCTTCCACGATGTCGGCGTCTCTTCTTCTGTGTCGGGCTGCTCCGCGCAATGGGAGGCTCCCGCTGTGTAAGGCTTTGCTCCGTCTGACAGGTCTTTTATAACGGAGGGCGGGGCCACCTGGTGACCCCGCCCCCTCTGACGCACAGGGATGTCATGGGGACTTCCCTATGGCTTTCCCCATGACGTCAGAGGACTTCCCCATGACGGCCCCCGCCCCCCCTGACGTCATGGGGAGAGCCATAGGGAAGACCCCATGATGTCCCTGTGCGTCAGAGGGGGCGGGGTCACCAGGTTGCCCCGCCCTCTGTTATAAAAGACCTGTCAGATGGAGCGAAGCCTCACACAGCGGGAGTCTCCCATTGCGTGAAGCGGCCCGACACAGAAGAAGAGACGCCGACGCCGTGGAAGAAGATGCCGGACGAGAAGACCAGAGCAAGAATAAGCGGATCGGAGGAAGAAGAAGATGGAAGAAGAAGATGGAAGAAGATGGAAGAAGAAGATGAAGAAACGAAGGATGAAGAAAGGAAGAAGACCAGAAGAAAGAAGATGAAAGAAGAATTTAATAAAGGAATTGTCAAAGACCGTCTCCTGTAATTTTTAAAATTTTTGTCACTTTTTTGGTGAAATGGTAGGGGTACTTTTGTACCCCCTTACCATTTCACACAGGGGGGGAGGCTGGGATCTGGGGGTCCCCTTGTTAAAGGTGGCTTCCAGATTCCGATAAGCCCCCCGCCCGCAGACCCCCACAACCAACGGCCAGGGTTGTGGGGACAAGGCCCTTGTCCCCATCAACATGGGGACATGGTGCTTTGAGGGGTCACAGACCCCAAAGCACCCTCCCAATGTTGAGGGCATGTGGCCTGGTACGGTTCAGGAGGGAGGGGGGGCGATCTCGTCCCCCCCTCTTTTCCTGCGGCCTGCCAGGTGTACTCCCATTTGCCTGTAAGGCCAGCACCCCAGTGTTGCACCATACTCTTGACATTCCTGTGAATCCAGTATTCCAAGTTTTCCTAAATACTTGTATCGTGTACTTCTCTCTGTACCTGGTCAGCTGATTTCCAACCATACGTAGCATATACTATAACATTCCCCATCCCTCTTCCCCTGGTAGCTGCATAATAGGTCATTCAGAAAGGTCAAGAGAGACACAAGGATTTGGGCACAGACAGTAAATAGACATTCTCAGAAGAGGATGTGGACAGAAAGGAGCTGTGTTACAAAACTATATCTTGTCGGAGGAGTCAAATTTTCTAGAAAGTCCAAAGGAAAATTGGACAAAAAATTTGGAAAAAGTGAAGAAAACATGATTTATGAAATAAAAAACATGCTGAAATACTCATTATAATTTTTCCTGCATTTTTTTTTTATGTTTGTGACTCTTTTTATTTATTTGTTATTGAAATCTTCATGTTACAACATGTTGTACTAATAGTACAAAAGTATAAAGATGTACAAGAACATACATTCAGCAAGATACTGTGATGTAGATAGGAGTGTTTATATTATCCAAATGCACAGATAGATAAGTAAATAACACATAACAAACTTAGGGTTGTCTCTAAAACCAGTAAGTTGAGCAAGTTACTCTTAAGGTAGGAGAGCAGTGGTTAGGAGGAACTCTATATCGGAAGCTGCTAATCACAGGATATCAATAACTGAGTGTGCTCTGGAAAATATGCATGAGAGGTAAAATGAAAATAACTTAATTTTTTTATTACTGCGGGGTTAAACAGGGGGTGAGGATATAAACAAGGTAGGGGGTAGGTGGGTTTTGGTCTGACCATCATAGAAGCGACTAGAGGCAGGTGGGGATGAGTGAGAATATCAGCAAGGGATGTAGTTTGTTATTTTAAACCAGTTTTTCCAGATTTTCCATTGGTTATCAAATTGTGTGTTGGTGCCACATCTGTTGGCCAGTAATGATCCATACACATAATGGGTTTTGGTGGTCCTGAGTACTTCTGAGGCGTTTAAAGCTATATTGGACTTCCAATGTTGCGCTATTAGTGTTCTGGCAACCAGAGGAATGTGTGTAGTTACTACACGTGAGTCGGGGGGGGGGGATGTTCTATTCCTAAGTTCAGCATTGCCAGGCTTGGATTTGGGGGTGTCAAAATCCCTGTAATGTTTGAGATAAGACCAAATATGCTCCTCCAAAAGCTAGTCAGGTGTGTGCAGGTCCAGAACATATGAAAGAGGTTGCCTACTGCACTGCATTTCCTCCAGCATAGTGGGGAGATGTCCGAGGAGAATTTAGTGATTCTATAAGGTGTCAGGTACCAACAAAGTGCTATTTTTTGCGATAGTTCCTAATGGTTGATATAGTTAGAGGCTTTTTAAATAGACTTAAGTGCGTATTGCCATTGAGAAGTCGTGATAGTTGTGTCAAGATCAGCTTTCCATTTTAGATAGGGGCGGGACTTGGAAAAGTTCAGTTTTCGTTGGAAGAAATTATAGAAGAGGGATATGCCCTTGATAGGTATGGTGGTTGTAGTATATAACTTCCATATCTGGTCTGTGAGGTATATGTGGCATGTTTTGATCGCTTTCAGGAAGTGGGAAATTTGGTTATATGTGTAGCAGTCAGCAGGAAGTAGATTGAATTGTGCTTGTCGTGTGGGAAACGATTTAATGGTGTTGGTATAGGTCAGCAATCAGGTTTATACCCTTGTTATGCCAATCAGAAATTTTGAGATTTAGGATCGCATGTGCAAGGGTGTTGAGAGGTATGGGGATGTCCATTCTGCTACAGGTTGGAGTTTTTCATTTACGAAGGTCTCTCCAGGCTAGTAGAGAGGCTTGTAAAGTAAGAGGAAGTTTTTGTATAGAGAGTGGTTTCCAGGCATAAAGGAACAAGAGGAATTGTAGGTTTTTGGTCGGGCTTAGGGCCTGTTCAATACTGCTCCACGGGGGTTAAGCCAGGTCTTAAGTTGGGTGAGAATAGAAGCTCTAAAATAGTTCTGTATATCTACTAGTCCCATACCTCCCGCCAGTCTGTGTTTGACCAGGAGAACTTTTGAACAGCGTGGCCGTTTAGAGTTCCAGATAGATTGTGTGAGTAGGGAATTTAGAGATCTAAGATGGTTATTGGGCAATGGGATGGGAAGTGTACGGAAGATGTATAATATCTGTGGTAGTAAGAGCATTTTGAATGATGCTAGGCGGCCTGACCAGGATAGTTCTATTTTAGCTAATCTCTTAATTTCTTTTTTTTTTATATATTTATTTTGTTCTGTTTTACAAACTTTTTCTTTTAGTCATTAAGCCTTTTACATTCATTGTTGACATTACAATTGTTGTCACATTATCCATAGCCCTCCCTCTAAAAAAAAAAAAAAGAAATATGTTGGATATGTTGGATTTGTTCCACGTATAGGGAAATTTCATCTGGAGCTGAGATCAGAGAGGGGGTGGTATATTTAATTCTAGGATGACTGATTTTGTGAAATTCACTTTATAGAAGGAGATCTGGCTGAACGTGTGTACGATCGCATGGGCATGGGGTAGGGAAGTTTTTGGTGAAGTTAGGAACAGGATAATGTCATTTGCAAACAGGTTGATGTTGTAGGATTGATTTTGGATAGAGTAACCCGTTATGTTAGGGTGTGTCCTTATCTTCTCAGCTAGTGTTTTTTTAGGAGATTAAAAATGTAAGGGGATAGGGCGCAGCCCTGTCTGGTACCATTGGATATGGTAAAGGGGTTTGAAAGTATATTGGATGTGTAGACCTGCGCACATGGTGAAGAATAGAGGGCTAGAATGGCGGAAAGGATGGGTCCCATGAAGCCAAATTTTTGGAGGGTGTGGGTCATATAGCCCCAATGTATCCTGTCGAATGCCTTCTCTGCATCCAAAGAGAGGAGCAGAGAAGGCACCCCGACAGGCCCTGGCATACTGTATAAGGTTGATGACTCTCCTAGTTGCATCAGATGCTTGTCTTCCAGGGGTAAACCCCCTTTGTTTGGGTTTTATGAGAGTAGGTAGTATGGGTAAGAGTCTATGGGCCAGAATTTTAGCGTATAACTTGACATCGGTATTGAGAAGGGATATGAGTATAAAATTTGAAGGAGTGTTAGGTTCTTTACCTGGTTTAGGAATAGTAACCACATAAGCCTTAAGCATCTCTGGGGGAAATGAGGCGGAGGACATCGCATCTGCATAAACCGACTTTAGCGGTGGGGATAAAATATTTTGGAAAAGCTTATAATAGTCGATTGTTAAACCATTGGGGCCTGGTGATTTACCGGACGGTAGTGTCTTTATCACTTTTATGATCTCAGGCTCTGTAATAGGAGAATTAAGAGACATTAGTTGTGCCTGGAAGAGAGAAGGGAGGTTGATTGGGGTCGTTTTCAAGATTGTACAAATTAGTGTAATACTCGGTAAATGAGTTTGCTATCTTTTTTGGATTGACTAGTTTTTTGTTATCTACAGGGTGGAGTAGGTATGGAATTTTGGTTCTATTTCTGTGTACCTTGAGTCCGTGAGCGAGGAATTTGCCTGCTTGGTTGCCTGAGGAAAAATGTGATAATTTGAGGGAGTTAATATGTTTGTCGTATTGTTCAATGAGCAGGAGCGGAGATCAGAGTGAAAAAGAGAGTTTGGATGCTGTGCTGTCATCATCAGTTTGTTTGTTTAGGGATTCTAGAGTTTTGATATCAGCTAGGAGCCTGTCTACTTTGAGCTCTCTGCCTCTTTTCCCACAAACAAAGTTGTATGATAATCCCCTGAATGAAAGCCTTGTGTGCGCACCATAACATAGCTGAATTGGATAAAGATTATGTGTTTAATGTAAAGAATTCAGTTAGGTTTTTGTTAATGGTGGCAGCATGATAAGGCATATGCAGTATATGGGGGTTAGCACGCCATAAATAAGCAGGGCTTGGAGTGAGCCCCTCCACCACAGTGATAGAGACAGGCGCGTGGTCTAACCACGAGATGTCGTGTATGGTGGAGGATACTGACTGCAATAACCATTTCTCGACTAGGATTAAATCTATTCTATAATAGGAGTTATGCCTAGCTGAGTGGAAGGTAAAGTCACATTCATTAGTGTTGGCACTTCCAAACATTGTATACATCCTCAGTGGGTAATAGAGGTTGAAGCTTTGGTAGAGGTCGTTTGGATCTAGAGGTGGTGTCCATGGTGTAGTCCACTGTTACATTGTAGTCTCCGCACATCAGTAGGGAACCTTTTTTGATAGTGGATATTTTGTGAAACAACTTCTTCAAGAAGCAAATTTGGTGGGAGTTGGGCACATCAAGGTTCACAATGGTGTATAGCTTGTTGTTGAGTTCTCCTATTAAAATTTGGTATCGCCCTTCCGGGTCGGCCAGAGTTTTTGTAGGGTAAAGGCTACAGAGTCTTTGATGGCAACGATGAAGCCTTTCTTTTTTGTAGGTGCTGAGGCCATAAAGACATGGGGAAAGTCTTAGTTTAATCCGTGAATGTTGAAAGATCCTATTTTGAGATTCATTGGGAAAGGTAAAGGAAAAATGCTGACAGTACCTTATGGAGGCTTCAGTAGTGCCTTGAGCGGAAGGATCCAAGGTGTAGAGGGGCTGAGGAGTCTTGCGGACAGCTTCTGGTTGCTGAGGTGTGCAGCTCATATGGGTCAGACCAATGGAACAGGGGAGAGAATAGGAAAAAAGGGAAAAACAAAGTCAAGTAACATGTAAATAAACTGATCAATAAAAAGGTAGATTTGGGTAGGAATCTGGGGTCAGAACAGCTGCTCATTGCTTAGGAGGGGAAAATGGCAAGTATGAGCTCCATAGTGCTCAGGAAATCTTGGAAATTGTTGTTGACATCTTATGTGGGGTGTTTAAGAGTTCTCTTTCTTGTTTTTCTTCCTGTATGACACCGTTTGCCAATCACTTTGTGCACTCATCCTGGCAGGTGGGAAAGAGCTGTCAGTGTTTTGTTCAGGAATAATGTCTAGCGAACGGAGCAGTGCCAGACCTTCTTCCAGGCAGGTGATTGTTGTGGTGTTTCCCTCGTGGGTGATTGTCAGTTTTGTCGGGTAACCCAGCGGTAAGGTATGCTGTGGTTGCGGAGAGCTTTCGTTACTGGAAGCAATGATTTGCGCTTTTGCACTGTAAATTGAGAAAGGTCTGCGTACAGTTGTATACGTGAAATTCTTTCTGGCGGTTGAGAATTCTTATGAAAGGCTGTCATAAGCTGCTCTTTGACATGGTAAAAATGGACTCGCATCAGAACATCCCTAGGGATGTTATCAGAGAGATGGGATGGTTTGGGAAGTTATGGATTCGGTCTATAACCAGGTCTGTTTCAGGCACTGAGGGCAAGAACACTTTCATAAGGACATGGGCGTATTGCTGCAATTGCGTAGGTTGTACAGCTTCTGGGATCCCTTGGATCTTTACGTTGTTCCACCTGGACCTGTCCTCAAGGTCTGCTACCTTTGCTTTAAGCCAGGTTATGTGGTCGGATTGGTCATTATGGGCATCGATAAGTATATTGTGCGATCTTGCAAAGTCACCCATTTTTTGTTCTATATGATCTATCCGCCCTCCCAGCTCTCCCACTTCAGTTTTGATATTGCTCATGCATTGCATCATGTCCACATGTAGTGAGCTGCGGAGGGAGACAAGCATTTCTTGTAGTGTCAAGTATGGGCTTGTTTGTTGTGGGGAATTCAGTAATGGGGTCTACTAGCTCCCTCGTGTCTTCCAGGGAGTACTGTCCTGTGCTCACCTGCTGTATGTCTTCAGCCATCCATGCCTTAGACTTTGCTGGGCTGCATGGAAGTGGTGTGGAAGCTCCAGGGGAGTGCCGAGTGTGTCCGTTATGCAGGCCTGGGCTTGAGGAGGCAGAGAGAGAGCCACCTGCGGAGGATGGAGCTTCGTCTCCGGCACCATCTTGGCTATGATCGTGGGGCGCCGGCGGGAAGAAATCTGGAAGTTTCTTTGGTTTTGCTACTTCTTTTCGTTTGCGGGTCATGCCTGCAGATGAAGAGAGCCTTCAGGCTTGTAGTGGTAGGTGTCTTGTTGTCTGTGGTCACCCCCGTTCGTGAGGAATTCCATCACTGGAGCGTAGCAGAGAGCTCAGTCTTCCATGCACCAGCTCAGTAGCCATGCCCCCATATGTGTTTGTGACTCTTTAAAAGGGAAATGATGATGACTTTGAGTCAATTTTATTTTCAATTTTATAAAATTTAACAGGTCTTAGACTTTTGTTTTATATAGTTTTTCATTAATTTAAAGTTTTACTCTAGAAATAAACACCCATTAAAGGGTGCTCTAATGACATGGTGAAAACCCATAATGAATCGGTTTACCAAGGAGAGCAGAATAGAATCTGTTTGCTTTCAGATTGGAGCTCTGCAGAGCAGGGATTCACTACAATGTTGAACTTCTGAACAAGTTTTTTTGAAGCAAAGCAATTCAGCTTAACCTATAAAAATTAAAAGGAGCCAAAAATCCCACTTGTTGGCAAGACGTGTAAATATTAATTATCACTAAGAAATATTTCATATTCACTTAAAAAACAAACAAAAAAAAAAACACCTCTTTCTATTATCAGTATTAAAACAAAGTAGTAAAATTAGCCCTACAATGGAAGGGGGACTACATTCCTATTATAAATATAGCCAAGGTTAAACGTTTAATAGCCTAAGATAAGGTATTTAGGAAGCAATGTTTTGGAAGAGTGTGCTGAACATCTACTAAACAATGTAAGTTTAACATAAACCATACTGATGTACTTACATCTCTAGTGTATCTCTAGTGTATTCACCTATAAGGGTGTGCATACAAGAGGGACTCTTTCATAGATCATTCTTAGGCCTCAATCACATGGGACATATGCATCCATATCTTATATGAGGGCCATGTATACCTGCACAGGGAGGCATTCCTGTGCAGGCAGTTTTAGAGTCAATTGAGACACAGCAGCTGCACAAACACAGCCACTGCTCCCAATATGACATCTGTGTGAGTGCACAGCCTCAAATGCACATCTTTTTTTTGTTTAGCAATGGTTTTTATTGGAGAAAATAGAGCAGTTACAATCAGTAAACAGCAAAAAAATAGCTGTTATTTCATAGCAGACATAATTGAAGTACTATCATGGTACTCCATAGATACAGCAATAGTTAAAGGAAGAAAACGAGAAAATAAAGAAAAACAATAAACAAAAGAACAAAACAGAAGGCCATATCCCAACAGGGATATAGCATCAGTAACAGTTAAGTTATAAACATATAAATTAGTTCTTATATGTGGGTACAAAATAGCTAGAGATTTATGATTAACGTCATAGGAAAAATGACGTTCAATTGTCACAGATATGCATAGTATCCATAATGGTATGGCAAATTTGTTCTATGAGTTTTATAGCCTCCATGCATTATAGCACCTGAGCCCAGGGTCAGCGCAAAGAAATAGCCCAGCTAATAGCACTAAATATGGTGTGTTCCTGGCTTTTGGCAGAGAGGCAACACCTCTGGCAGGTCTTCAAAGAATAAGCAAATTGGAAATGTCTATGTCAATTGTACTTTGGTAATCTGAGCTACTTTAGTGGACACTTGTTGCCAAAGTGGCTCAACTTCCTTGCAACTCCAAAAAATATGAAGATGAGTACCCCTATCTGGACAGCCTCTAAGACAGGCCTCTGGAACAAAAGGATAGAACCTATACACCTTAGCAGGGGTATAATGCCATCTTGTATGGAGTTTAACCACAGTCTCCCTCACTGCCATGGATCGTGTGCATTTGTGCATATTAGAAAGCATATCCAATCAATCTTCTGAGGAAACCTCCTAACCTGTCTCTCTGCCTCCCAACTAGTCATCGCTGAGCATTTGGCGGTAAGATCACATTCATTAAGACATCTATACATAGTAGATGGTACTTTTATCTCTAGATGATGACCTACATAACTGTTCAAAAGCCGATCCTGAACTTCCAATACTTAAAGGATATTGAGTGGAAAAGAAATGTCTAATCTGCAAATATTTATAGAATTTGGACTGTGGGAAAGCATAATTATGTTGGGGAAAGGGAGCAGAAAGGAGACTCTCACACTAAAGACTCCAATGTGACCAGGGCATTCTCTATCCATCCAGAGAAATCAGATTTAGTATTTAAAGCAGGAGGAGCCTAGGGTCTCTCAAGAAGGATGCCAAAGGAGAGGTGGACCTAAGGTTATATTTTTTTTTATATAAGGACCACAAATGCAATGACTGACTAAATACTGCATTCAAGGGGGCTAGGTCTTTAGGGTGAACTGATTGTGTCAACAAAAGGCCCTGGAGATAAAATGGTTCTATAGAGCAGTGTTTCTCAACTCCAGTCCTCAAGGCACCCCAATAGGTCATGTTTTCAGGATTTCCCTCAGATAAAATGGCTGTGGTAATTACTAAGGCAGTGCAAAAAAATGGAGAGCCTGAAAACATGACCTGTTGGGGCGCCTTGAGGACTGGAGTTGAGAAACACTGCTATAGAGGAGCCATCAAAGCGGAGCCATGGTATGTGGGCTGGACGGGCATGCCACTGGGCCTGTTAAACCAGTCTGGATGGAAGATAGTTGTCAGGTCACCCTGAGGCTAGGTGACAGATGCACACCGTCGGGATCAGGAGTGCACCGCAAGGTAGTGGACCCTATGGCTGACTGCAGCGGACGGGAGTCCAGGTGATTCGGAACGCGGGACCGCTGGACACCAAGACGGATCCCACCGGGGTTAGAGCGTAAGATTCCCTGGGGCGCGGAGTCTAAGAGCCAGCTGGTGTTCACCAGAGCCTCTAGTGGTGAGGATGGACTGGGCTGCAACTGGCTCCAGGTCGTGACCCCCAGGGTCCCCCAGCTCACACCCACAGTAGGCAACAGGAGGACAGGGATAGTGAGGGATAAGCCAAGGTCAGGGCCACAAGCAGAAACGGACAACAAGGTACACGCCAAGGTTCAGGGTCACAGGCAACCAGGGATAGTCAGGGACACGCCAGAAGGTCAGAGTCACAGGCAAACAGGGATAGTCAGGGACACGCCAAAGTCGGTAACAGAACACTGAATAGCACATGGCTGGTAACAGAAAGCCAAACATACAAAGGTTGATCAGCAGGGTTGGCCTGCAGTGCACAGGTTAATATAGAGTCCTGTGATAGGAGCGAGGGTGGAGCCCTGCCAGAGGAGGGGTATAAAAGCAGTCAGGTGATGGTCTGCTGGTCTCTAGAGATGAACACATGGAAACAGGTAAACAGACAACTCTATTGCTTAACCATGACAATAGTATAACCAAAGATTAGGTAATCCCAAACTACCCTAAGCTGGCCTGTAAAAAAAAGTTTACCCAGACGTGTTTTTTTTGTCCTGCCAAATGAATGTATTCACGTCCAACTGTATCACCTCAATCATTTGGCAAGAGGCAGAAAGAGGCAGGGCCTGAATATAAAACATAAATTTAGGAAGTATAGACATCTTCACTGCCTGAACCCTGCCTAGAAAATAAATATATGTTGACCACATCCTTAACTGCTGCTTGATGTGAGAGAACACCTGTGGATAGTTAGATTGACACATTTTAGGCTGGGTTCACACTGGTACGGCAAACGCTCTGACATTGGGAGCTCATGTAGCATGACGTGTGAAAAGCAATGTTTCCCTATGAGAGCCATCTTAACTGGTCCAACACAAGTCGGTCCGATTTTAAAATGCTCCCTGCACTACTTTGGTCTGTCTTTGATCGTACTTCAGCCCATTGAATATCACTGAAGTTGGATCAAATTCGGATCGCCGTCTTAACTGATCCGACTTTGGCATGTGACTTGTGCTCTGATGATCTTGAAGGGGAACTCCACGCCGAATTTAAAATAAAAACCGGCATGGGTTCCCCCTCCAAGTGTCACAAAAGTCTATGGTTGACTATACTTACCTGGCCAATTAAACAGTCCTACCCACCCATGTGCATGAAGCCTTAGGGTCATTGTTTTGTTTAAAAGTTTCTTTAATATATTATATATAATATAATATATTTAATTTTAGCTTTAAAAAATCTGTTGATAACATTTATGCCACACAAAATGTGGTTAAACGTTTTGTTTTTATCAGTTACTTTTATTTTAATCATATGGCCCCTCAATACACATTTGGTAGCAAGAAACTTAAAGTGATAATGATTGTTACTACTGTATAAGCACTTACAGAAATTAGTAGTGTAGCGCCAAATAACCCTGTGCAGGGTGGCTATGGATTTCTGGGCTTACCGATTACCTCCTCCTTGTAGCTCGTCGTTTTCCGTCTAGGGGTTCCCAGGGTTAGTACCCAGTAATTGCTGAGACTGACACTCAAAGTCCTTTTGAGGATTTTTATTTGCAACAAAAACGTTGAAACATAACACAGTCTCTCAGTTGGAAATAGAGGGCATGGGTGAAAAAGCTCAGACACTTTAGAACTGCTGACATCAGATAAATGTCTCTCTAGATGATCCAGGGAGTAGCCACTCGCAACTGGACACTTCACTGTTGGATAAACCCTTGTTTGTAGATCTAGCAGCCAACAAGTGATTCGGAATTTAGCAAGGCCTCTGCCACAGACCTGGTTGTGAAACTTTAAGTAAACGTGTAAAAGTCTCTGCCACAGACTTGGTTGTAACCGAAGGATGGGTTAGAAACTTTTCCTAAGGTACCTGTATCTTTGAGCCGATCCGGCGATACCGTAGGAAATGCAGATTCAACTAGTGTCCATACATCTCAGCTCCCAGGCTCTTACCGAGCAGCCAGCAAGTGCGTGGCCCTCCTCTGAAGAGTCCTCCCCTGGTCGCTTGTCGAGTTGCTGGGCCTCTCCAATCCTGAGAGGACATGGGACAATTCAGAATCCTCCTTCAGTTACTGCGCCTCGAACTAGCCAGTTCCGGGGCTCGGAAACGGATGGATCCCCACCCCAGACCATGAGGGCCTCTGGGACTGGTCATGATGACCAGGCTTATGGGGGCAGTATACGCTCCTGGACTGAGACCCCTCCAGGGGGCTGGTCCAGACTGGAACCAGAACCGAAGAAGAACCAAAGACCCCTAACACGTGACTTCAACACCTTAAGTACCCCTTCCCGGAATACACAGCGGGGTCAGACGCATCCACTGATTGGCTCCGGGAAAAGATTGGTACCCGATGCGTCCAACCAGACTGCGTTCTCAGCCGATCACAGGTGCTCGCCTCACCTATGACCAGGCAGAACTCTAGTGCAGCCCAGCCAAACTGATGCCAATGTAATGACCTAGAACTATTAACCCCAAAACTCAGTTACATTTCAGAGAAAAACTAAATTTACAAAAATAGCGCACACTTTGAAAAAGTGTCGGCGCTACAGTAGTAATGGATGGTTGCTATACTAAAGATAAATATTATGTTAGAACTGGCAACCTAAAGTATGAAATAACAGACAATCAATTCATAAAGCCTGAGGTGATGGAAAGTCTTTTCAGCCATATTATGTTTGCAGAACTTTTCTGTTTACTTAAAAACGTTTGCTCTATCTTTATACTGCAGTTCCGTTTACTTACCTTAGTTTCATAACAAATTGTTTACCAAGAAGTAGATAAGAAACAAGGGCTGCTAAGGTGGCATTCATTACCAGGCTTGTGATTCTTGGGAGCCCACACTGCTTAAGAGATTTAAGGGGAATGAATGGTGTTTTTATTTGAGTCAGGTAAATATGAAATATTGCATGAAAATCTATTTAGTATGTAGGCAGCAAGTAGATCTTTAAAGCGTTTGTTAACCAAAAAAAAAAAAAAAAAACAGATCCTGTTCCCTTAAAGCATGATATACAGCACATTGCTTGTACTGTGTAATTTGGCCCCCTGTATTACCTGAAATACCTGGCTGATCCTGCCTGGCTATACCCTCTTCCCTGTAAAAGGACCACAGTGAATCATGGCTACTGAGCCCTGACAATGTGGTCAGCGTACGTGCCTCCGACATCCGCAGCCCTGCTCTTTGTCTCCTGTGTCCTCTCCCCCTCCCTCCCTGCCTGTCTGCTCATGTCAGCGCCCCCCCCCCCCCCCCAGCTCTTGCTGCTTTCATATTTAATATTAAAAGCTCCCATCCCCTCTGTAATATAACAATAAGTTCCCCTGTGTTATAGATCAAATATGCTTGTCTGTATCGATAACACATCGGCTCCCTCTGATCATGTGACTCCTTGGCTCTCTCTCCTCTCCTCCATGTCAGTGGCAGTGCTCGACCCCGCCCACTGGAACTGTCAGCCCGGCAGAGGAGAGAGGAGAGGAGGCACCAGAGCGCAGGGAGCTGATGTCATTGGTACAGATAAGCATATTTTATATATAACACAGGCACAGGGGAACTTATTGTTATATTACAGAGGGGATGGGAGCATTTTATAGAAGTGGCTTAACAACCACTTTAAGCTCCTTTGTAGATTTGTCATGGTGTGCCTTTGTTTTTTATATTATTTGAACAAAGAGCAGTAGTTTTACCTGAAATTTGCCTACAAAAGTGCTATCAATAATCTCTTCGTGGCTATTTCAAAGGTTTTAGTCAGACAAGGCAGTTTGGGAGGCATGCTGTTTTTGTTGTGCAGTCTCATTAAATAACCCACAGTGCTCTGTAACCCAAATTATCAGAATTTGACTTGGTATCATCCTCTTGCAGTTCCTGTACAGGAGAAAGCAGACTGGAAGAAGGAGAAGATGCACAAAAAGTCTAATTAAATAACCAACAGTGCTCTGTGAATCCTTTGTCACGTACTACATGTTTATTTGTAAAACAAAGATTATATGCAATAAAGCAGTATTAAACCCAAAATCAAAAATGTTATATATTGCAGCTTACCAATCCTTAGATGAGGCATTGAACGTATCTGAATTTGACTTGGTATCATCCTCTTGCAGTGTACAGGTGAAAGCAGACTGGGAGAAGGAGAAGAAGCACAAAAAGTAAATTAGTTGTGCTACAGTGCTAAGAAGATGCTGGTAGGAGGTGAGAGCAGACTGTCAGAAATATGAGCTTATTTGTTTGCGGCTTCTCCTTTCACTACTCAGTAGAAGGCTAGGGTGGGGAGAAAGCTTGTGGCTGTTTCTGAGCTGCAAAAGAGTAAAATCAGGTCTATTACACTGACAGACAGGTTTGTGTGGAGTGGCAGAGTTATGCGAATCTCATAACTGGATGGACAGGAATACAAATCTTTTAGCACAGTGGTCATCAACCCCCGGGCTGTGGCCCAACACCGGGCCATGGCGCCTCTGCTGCCGGGCCACATCGCTAAGGAGACTGTCAGTGGTGTGGTGGCCAAGCAGAGAGATGACCTTATCTCTCATTGCCCGCACCGCTGTTTCCGCCCTTACTTACAGGACCGTGAAGGCTACTCTACACAGAGGAGTAGCTGCGGCTGAGCACAGAGAGAGAATGACATCATCTCTCACCGCCCGCCCTAAGTCTGGGACAATACCGCTAGCTAGTTTACCCACGATGAGGAGAGGCTGTCAGTATGTCAGTACCTGTACTGTACTCTGCAATACTGGGGGGGGGCGTGATTTTTTTAATTTAACCGCTTGAGCCCCGGAAGATTTTCCCCCTTCCTGACCAGAGCACTTTTTACAATTTGGCACTGTGCCACTTTAACTGGTAATTTCGCGGTCATGCAATGCTGTACCCAAACTAAATTTGTGTTCTTTTTTCCCACAAATAGAGCTTTCTTTTGGTGCTATTTGATCACCTCTGCGGTTTTTATTTTTATGCGCTATACACAAAAAAAGAGCAACAATTTTGAAAAAAAATAATATTTTTTACTTTTTGCTACAATAAATATCCCCAAAAATGTTTTAAAAAAACTAAATTTCTTCATCAGTTTAGGCCAAGATACATTATTCTACAATTTTTTGGTAAAAAAAAAATCACAATAAGCGTATATTGATTGGTTTGTGCAAAAGTTATAGCGTCTATAAACTATAGGAAAGGTTTATGGCATTTTTATTACTTTTTTTTTTTTCTACTAGTAGTGGCAACTCTTATAGGAACCCTGTACCCATACGGTCTTTCGCGCAGCTGCTTTTTGGTGGCAAGTAACAGTGACAATTCACATCTGGTGGCAGGATAGTGACAATCCACATTGGGGGCAGGTAAAAGTTACAAGCTGAATCTGGTGGCAGGCGATGTGACAAGCTGAATCTGGTGGCAGGTGACATGGCAAGTGACAAGCTGAATCTGGATCCAGGTTATGTGGCAAGTGACAAGCTGAATCTGATGGCAGCTGACGTGGCAAGTGACAAGCTGAATCTGGTGAAAAATGATAAGCTGAATCTGGTGGCTGGCAACGTGACAAGCTGAATCTAGTGGCAGGTGATGTGGCAAGTGACAAGCTGAATCTTGTGGCAGGTGACGTGGCAAGTGACAAGCTGAATCTGGTGAAAAGTGACAAGCTGAATCTGGTGGCTGGCGACGTGACAAGCTGAATCTGGTGGCAGGTGATGCGTCAAGTGACAAGCTGAATCTTGTAGCAGGTGACGTGGCAAGTGACAAGCTGAATCTGGTGAAAAGTGACAAGCTGAATCTGGTGGCAGGCGACGTGACAAGCTAAATCTGGTGGCAGGTGACGTGGCAAGTGACAAGCGGAATCTGGTGGCAGGTGACGTGGCAAGTGATAAGCTGAATCTGGTGAAAATTGACAAGCTGAATCTGGTGGCTGGTGACGTGACAAGCTCTGAATCTGGTGGCAGGTGACGCAGCAAGTGACAAGCTGAATCTTGTGGCAGGTGACGTGGCAAGTGCCAAGCTGAATCTGGTAAAAAGTGACAAGCTGAATCTGGTGGCAGGCGACGTGACAAGCTGAATCTGGTGGCAAGTGACAAGCTGCATCTGGTGGTAGGCAACAGTGGCAAGTAACATGATCAGGGCTTCCTCTGATTCAAATACTACATTATGGTGAGTTTAACTATTTCATTCTACAGTATATTACAATGTAATAATAGAAATAATGTGCTTCAATCCAAAACACAATTTCCCCGACAAAATGCCCACGAA
The DNA here is from genome assembly GCA_028564925.1 of Lithobates sylvaticus. Lineage (NCBI taxonomy): Eukaryota > Metazoa > Chordata > Amphibia > Anura > Ranidae > Lithobates > Lithobates sylvaticus. The sequence continues at coordinate 281,795,812 of CM053026.1, forward strand.
AACCTGCATTGTGGGCCTTGGCATGATTTTCTTCTACGCAGCTGGTCCCCAGTGCCAAAAAGGTTGGGGACCGCTCCTTTAGCAAGTACAATAGCTCCTTATATGTGCTTCATCTATGTATTTAACTGTTAGCATGGAGTTTGGTTTTACATTTTTCTTTTTTGTTCTCATCTGATGGAAGATCTAACATTTTGCCACTGGCCAATCAAATCACTAAAATCTTTGAATAATAATGTTATAACAGAAACAGATCTATCTTCCAGTGATTTTCTTTTTTAAGCATACAATTAGGGATTAAACTGTACACACAAGAATGCAGACAACCATTATTTAGGCAAACTTTAACAAGCCCTGATAATCACAAATAGCAGATCTTACATAACGCGAACTTGTGTTGCAATGACAGCAAGATATCAATTTGCCTGCCTTATATAACACATCCAGAAACATGAAGCCTTTAAAATTGAAAATGACCTAAAATAAAAATGATTTGCATTGGGACTTTTGCAACTTCCATTGTAAATCTCCAGTGACTGGGAAATCAAAGCAAAGGATAAGAGTGCCAAAGACTTTTGAATGTTTTACGAGTTGGGATAATCCTTTACTGCCAGTAATCTTCTGTGTCTTGTATGATTTATGTAAAGGGCTTTTCATGTGTGGTTCAATAAGGGATTTTATCCACCAAGTAAAAGACAAGCTGCACCTTGTATATTAATGCTGTTCCTAAACCAGTTGGACATTTATTTCTGTCTTGCTGAGATACATTAATTTCTTTGAAAATGAATGACAGGGACTCACCGTAAATTATTCTGAACGAGATACTAGGAAGTCAAACGCTCTCAGACAAATAAACTTAGCATATCTCAAATATAAACAATTGAGATATGCTGTTATTAATGAAAATGTTCACATACATTATTTAATGCCAGTAAACCTGATTGAAATGCAACTAAAAGTAAAACCCATAGCCTCTTCTAACAATTACCAAAGTTGATTTAAATTAACATAATACCAGTAGTATATATCTTTATTTTTGGGCCTTAGTGTAAGACTTTCTACCACAAGAACATCACAGCCCTAACACCATAACATTATTAATCCACTGCAAGCTTGCACATCTAGAATATGTAGAAAGCCTCATACACACGATCGGACTTCAAACAAACTTTTCCGTGGATTCCTGTCCAAAGGGCGTTGGCCGTGAACTGGGTACGCATACACACGGCAGGACTTTTCCAGCCAACTTTCACCAATTCCCATGTTTTTTCAGCTCTTTACCGCCACCCTTGGTCAACTTCTGTATTGTTGTCTGATCTTTTGCATTGGTTCTGAGCATGCGTGTTTGTACTTTGGACTAAAGTCCGATGAACTTGTGTACACACGATAGGATTTTGCATCATAGGACTTTTGTTGCCGGACAGTTTGTCTGTTTGCACAGCGAACATTTAGCCTCATACACACGATCGGAATTCAAACAAACTTTTCCGTGGATTTCTGTCCAAAAGGGCGTTGGCTGTGAACTTGTATTGCATACACCTGGCAGGACTTTTTCAGCCAACTTTCACCAAATCAAGATAATGGGGGTGATTTACTAAAAGCAAATAGGCTAAAAAATTTTTACTTACGCATGATTGGATTCTGAAAGGCAAGAGAGCTTTGCAAAGTGTAACTTCTCAACCTCTTTGGTAGTGGCGTAGGGTATGTTGTCAGCACCCAGGGCAAGGCAAGTAATTTGCGCCACCTAACTTATGGACTTTTAGCACTCCCCGAGTCCAGTGTGTGATGAGGACAGCCAGACAGTGAGCAGTGTGCAGTGAGGACAGCCAGTCAGTGAGCGGTGTGTGGTGAGGACAGCCAGTCAGTGAGTGGTGTGCGGTGAGGACAGCCAGTCAGCGATCGGTGAGCGATGAGGACAGCCAGTCAGTGAGCGGTGTGCGTTGAGGACAGCCAGTCAGTGAGCGGTGTGCGTTGAGGACAGCCAGTCAGTGAGCGGTGTGGACAGCCAGTCAGTGAGCGGTGTGCGATGAGGACAAACTGTCAGTGAGCGGTGTGCGGTGAGGACAGCCAGGCAGTGAGCGGTGTAGAGTGAGGACAGCCAGTCAGTGAGCGGTGTACAGTGAGGACAGCCAGTCAGTGAGCGGTGTACAGTGAGGACAGCCAGTCAGTGAGCAGTGTACAGTGAGGACAGCCAGTCAGTGAGCGGTGTGCGGTGAGGACTGCCAGTCAGTGTGCAGTGAGAATAGCCAGTCAAGATCATTATTTAAAAAAACTAAACTCTCCCATTACATATGTTTTTCTGGAAAGTTAACACTTTAGTGTCTTAGCCAAAATTGAAGTGTATACAGTATTCAATTATGCAGTCAAATTTGAGAAAATACCTTTTAGATGTTTCTCGGGAGAGGGTGTCATGGCTTACTGCAACGGCTTTCGAACAATGCCTGGGTGAGTCTGTTCTGAAGATAGGATAAGTTCCCTCTCATTAACATACGATGCAAAAGCCAAGCTTCTAAACATTCAACCCTTCCACCAGGCCATTTCATGTGGCCCTCACACCCAGGACTTTTTTCAACCAGGACCTGACAGAACTCTGTACTGTCACCTCCGGCTCTCTCCCTCTGCCCCTCTCCCACCACTGTGTTTACAAGGATAACTTTCCTCTCAATGGCTCTCTCAGATCCCTGCCTGCCCTGCACTCACAGCGGAGACAGGAGAGGTGCAGGTGCAGATGGGGTATCAACCTGTGAAAGAGCTGAACCCTGCACACTGTGCGTAGCACACCCTAAATCCTGCACTCTGTATGTAGCTCACTCCTCAACCCTGCACTTTGTACACAGCGCAATCCATAGTTTAAGGTGACCATATTTTAAAAATGAAATCCGGGGACATATTTTTTTATTGGCAAATGATAAACTATTTTATAAGCATCCTCAAATTATATATGCAGTGTATGTGGTATGTGTTATGTGTGTCACATTTTGCCCATGAGATAAAAAAAAAGAATAGAATTTTTTGGGAATATGACTACCAAATGTTAAGGTAGAGAAAAAAAAGAGTGCAGAGTTCAGGAGTGCGCTACTTACAGAGTGCAGAGTTCAGGAGTGCATTACATAAAGAATGCAGGGCTAAGGAGCGCACTACATAAAGAATGCAGGGCTCAGCAGTGCGTTACCTACAGAATGCAGGGCTCAACAGTGCATTACCTACAAAATGCAGGGCTCAGCAGTGCGTTATCTACAGAATGCAGGGCTCAGCAATGCGTTACCTACAAAATGCAGGGCTCAGCAGTGTGTTACCGACAGGAATGCTTCAGCAACTCCAAGCACCCACCTAGAACCACCCATGCCTCCTGGGGACAAAATCGGGGACAGACTTGGTCCCCAGAAACTGGGGATGTCTAGTCACCATACCATAATTCTCTGTAGCTGGATCCCATGCATGTCTCCTGACTGGTAAAAAAAACTGCAGAAGACTGAATGCTGCAAGGTGAGAATTGCATTCCAGCATTGGACAGGCCTGTATTTAAAATGTAGTATGATGTCATTTTAAATTTTCATATCAGGACTGGGGGAAGGAAGGTTTTATTTATAATGTCAGTTACACTTTAAGTAAGTGCAAAATTGTGCGATTAGAAAGCAGTGATATTATAGGATTTGTTACAAAAACCTAATTAATTTCACTGTTTGCCTCACCTTATGCAGATATCAGTATCCTGCTGAGAGAATGGCTCTTAAAATTCAGCATAATCATGTCTAAAAATATTCTTTGCGCTACTACTTATTTGTAAATATAATGTATTCTGTGATTTCCCCTGGCTGCCCTTGTACTGTATTTGAATTTATAACAGAAAACCTGATGTTGTATATTTGCACATCTGGCCAGAGATTATGTATAGAGGCTGCAAGTTTGAATTTTATAATACTGCCCTGATGTTGAGTGAAATCTTTTATAAATAACATATGTCAGTAAATAATAAAACATTGGTCCATACAAAGGACAAAGAAAATAAATATAATTGGCATGTATTTTCCAGCTTTTTAAGTAAACAGGCAACAGCAAGGCCTAATTTTATTATGCAAGAATTTGTATTATTTTCTAACAGGTTGCAACAAAATATGGGCACGTGCAATTCATCACATATTAAGAGGGTAGTAGAGTCTTGTTCAGAGGATCAGCTTATCTTGGTTCATCATTAGAAGTTTAAGAATGACATAAACATACCATATATATAAAGGGCTTTTTTTCTTTAGAGTATAGGTGCAGGTACACCCCCCTTCAGAGTCCCCCCTTGTCTCTGCCCCCTACCATTGCTTGGTTCCACCCCCTACTCCCCTTCCAGTAATGCCCCTTTCAGAGAATAGAGAACCAAGTATTATTTTGTGGTGCTAAGTAGGGATAGCCGAACGGTTCGGCTCGAGCATTAGTTCGGGCCGAACTTTGATTGATCGGATGTTCTGCGAACACCGAACAATATGCAGTGTTCGGGGCAAATTCGAAAACCGCCGAAACACTGTTAAAGTCTATGGGACATTAACATGAAAAATCTAAAGTGTTCATTTTAAAGGCTTATATGCACTTTATTGTCATAAAAAGAGTTTGGGGACCCGGGTCCTGCCCCCGGGGACATGTATCAATGCAAAAAAAGTTTAACCACTTCAGCCCCGGACCATTTGGCAGCCAAAGGACCAGAGGTCTTTTTTCAATTTCGCACTGCACTACTTTAACTGGTAATTGCGCGGTCATGCAATTTTGTAACCAAACGAAATTTGCGTCCTTTTCTTCCCACAAATAGAGCTTTCTTTTGATGGTATTTGATTGCCTCTGTGATTTTTATTTTTTGAGATATAAACGGAAAAAGAGCGAAAATTTTGAAAAAAAAAAAGAGATTTTCTACTTTTTGTTATAAAAAAAATCTAATAAACTCAATTTTAGTCAAACATTTGGGCCAAAATGTATTCAGCCACATGTCTTTAGTAAAAAAAATGCCAATAAGCGTATATTTATTGGTTTGCGCAAAAGTTATAGCGTCTACAAACTAGAGTACATTTTCTGGAATTTACACCGCTTTTAATTTATGACTGCCTATTTCATTTCTTGAGGTGCTAAAATGGCAGAGAAGTACAAAACCCCCCCAAATGACCCCATTTTGGAAAGTAGACACCCCAAGCTATTTGCTGAGAGGCATGTTGAGCCCATTGAATATTTTTTTTTTTTAGTCCCAAGTGATTGAATAAAGACAAAAATAAAAAAGATTTTTTTTTTTTTCAAAAAGTTGTCACTAAATGATATATTGCTCACACATGCCATAGTTATATGTGGAATTGCACCCCAAAATACATTTTGCTGCTTCTCCTGAGTATGGGGATACCACATGTGTGGGACTTTTTGGGAGCCTAGCCGCGTACGGGGCCCCGAAACCCAAGCACCGCCTTCAGGATTTCTAAGGGTGCAAATTTTTGATTTCACTCCTCACTACCTATCACCGTTTCGAAGGCCATAAAATGCCAAAATAGCACAAAACCCCCCCAAATGACCCCATTTTGGAAAGTAGACACCCCAAGCTATTTGTTGAGAGGCATGGTGAGTATTTTACAGCTCTCATTTGTTTTTGAAAATGAAGAAAGTAAAGAAAAAAAAATTTTTTTTTTCTTTTTTCAATTTTCAAAACTTTGTGACAAAAAGCGACATCTGCAAAATACTCACAATACCTCTCAGCAAATAGCTTGGGGTGTCTACTTTCCAAAATGGGGTCATTTTGGGGGGTTTTATGCCATCTGGGCATTCCATGGCCTCCGAAACTGTGATTGGCAGTGAGAAGTGAAATAAAAAAATTACACCCTTAGAAAGCCTGAAGGCGGTGATTGGTTTTTGGGGTTCCGTACGCAGCTAGGCTCCCAAAAAGTCCCACACATGTGGTATCCCCGTACTCAGGAGAAGCAACAGAATGTATTTTGGGGTGTATTTCCACATATGCCCATGACATGTTTGAGCAATATATCATTTAGTGACAACTTTTTGTAAAAAAAATATATATATTTTTTTTTTTTCATTATTCAATCTCTTGGGACAAAAAAAAAAAATATTTAATGGGCTCAACATTGCTCTCATCAAATAGCTTGGGGTGTCTACTTTCCAAAATGGGGTCATTTGGGGGGGGTTTGAACTGTCCTGGCATTTTATGCACAACATTTAGAAGCCTATGTCACACGTCACCCACTCTTCTAACCACTTGTAGACAAAGCCCTTTCTGACACTTTTTGTTTACATGAAAACATATTTTTTTTTTGCAAGAAAATTACGTTGAACCCCCAAACACTATATATAATGTTAAAGCAAAGGCCCTACAGATTAAAATGGTGGGTGTTGCATTTTTTTTTTTCCACACAGTATTTGCGCAGCGATTTTTCAAACGCATTTTTTGTGGAAAAAATACACTTTTTTTTATTTTAATGCACTAAAACACACTATATTGCTCAAATTTTTGATGAAATAAAAAATATGATCTTAGGCCGAGTACATGGATACCAAACACGACATGCTTTAAAATTGCGCACAAACACGCAGTGGCGACAAACTACATACATTTTTAAAAGCCTTTAAAAGCCTTTACATGATACCACATTAGATTCACGGAGGAGGTCTACTGCTAAAATTACTGCCCTCGATCTGACCTTCGCGGTGATACCTCACATGCATGGTGCAATTGCTGTTTACATATGACGCCAGACCAACGCTTGTGTACGCCTTTGCGCAAGAGAAGGGGGGGCAGGGGTGCTTTTTTTTTTTTTTTTGTTTGTTTTTTTATTTATTTAGCTTTTTTATTTTATTTTTAAACTGTTCCTTCCATTTTTTTTCTTTGTTATGATTTTTATTGTTATCTCAGGGAATGTAAATATCCCCTATGATAGCAATAGGCAGTGACAGGTACTCTTTTTTTGAAAAAATTGGGGTCTATTAGACCCTAGATCTTTCCTCTGCCCTCAAAGCATCTGACCACACCAAGATTGGTGTGATAAAATGCTTTCCCAATTTCCCAATGGCGCGGTTTATATCCGGGAGGGGGGACATTCCCTCCCACTGCTTGTAAAAGCAGTCTAGAGGCTAATTACCCGCTAGAATTGCTTTTACATGAAAGCCGATCACTGGCTGAAAAGAATGATACCAAGATGATACCTAAACCTGCAGGCATCATTCTGGTATAAACCATTCAAAGTCCAGCAACATACTGGACATATATTGTAATCTTTTTTTTTTCATGCAGCCTCTTGGCTGAACGAAAAAAAGAGATTGATTGGTGGGTATGCCCACCATTAGAATACCTCCCTTCATCCACCCACTTCTAATGATGGGCATACATGCACCATTTATATATGCCGATGCATGGGGGCATCCTCCCGCAAAAGTTATGCCGTGTACACACGGTCGGAATTTCGACCGTATGTACGTGGCATTAGGAGCCAATCGCTCCTCCCCCCCCCTGCTGCCCCCATGCTTCGGCATATATGCTCTTTTTTTTAACTGTGGTGGTGAAATCACCTCCTACAGCGTTGGAGTCGCGGCTTTATGTATCGTGGGAGCAAACGCTGTTGCTGTCAAGATAAATAAATCCGCGTTGCAACTGAATGGCGCACCTGAAAACAAAAAAATGCTCAACACTAAAACACAGTAAACAAAATTACATACCTGAAAAGCAAGCATGATAAAACATGATAAAACATAATAAAACATTGCAGAATAGAATGGAGTAAAAAAAGAGCAACAATAGAGAGAGAATAGAGTGAGAGAGAGAACAATAAAACGACAACTATTTTATTTTTTTTTATTTTTTTGAGATTCACAGGTAAAAAAGCTCCTGACTGAAGCGACTGAATCAAAACGCTACCACAAAAAAAACTGTTAGCGATCGCAGGGATCAGGCCTGACTCTGCGAACGCTGCAGTTATGTGTGCTTAGTGTTTTGTAAGTGACAGTGATCGATCGATACTGCACTTGGGTGGGCTGGGCTGGGCGGAGGGGGAAAACGCAGGTGCTAGCAGGTATCTGGGCTGATCCCGCTAACAATGCGGTTTTTTTTGGAACCCTAAACTGCTGGGACGCTAGTATAGATCTGATCAGATCAGATATTGATCTGTTCAGATACTGTGCCACTAAGGGAGGTGTATGCTTTGTGCGTGGGTGTTTGCGGTACTGGCACTAACCTGGGGCGACGCAGACCTTATTTGACCCTAAAACCTAATTGATATCACCCGCCGGGCGATCAGGGGGTTAAACCGTTATTGGGTAATAAATGGCGGGTGCCCTGACAGTATAAAAAACAAGCTAACTAACCAGCGTCACCCGTAACAGTAATACAAAAAAAAACTGGTTACCTAGCGACACTAATGCAGCGATCAGAAAAACGATCGCTTAGTGACACTGGCAAAAGGGGGTGAAAGGGTTAACTAGGGGCAATCAGGGGGTTAAACCTTTATTAGGTAATATATGGGGGTACCTGACGCTATATAAAAACCTGACGGGGAACCTAAATAACGAAATAACTAACTGGCTAACCAGCGTCACCAGTGACAGTTATACAGTGATCACTGGTGAAAGGGTTAACTCTAGGGGCAATCAGGGGGTTAAAAACCTTTATTTAGGTTGTAATATGGGGGTACCTGACCTATAAACCTATTTATGAACCTATATAAACATGGCGGTTACCTAAAAAAAAAAAAAATGGTTACCTAGCGACACTAATGCAGCGATAGAAAAACGATCGCTTAGTGACCATACCAGACATGAAGGGCCTGGTATGGAATTTGGGGGGACCCCCACACATTTTTTTTTATTTTGGTTCGGGGTTCCCCTTAATATTCATACCAGACCCAAGGGGCCTGGTAATGGATTGGGGGATTTCATGCCGTTTTTTTTCAATGACTTTTATCTGTATTGCCAGGTATCGACAATTCATTATAGCTGCTAGTAGTTTTAAATTACCTTTTTTTCCTTTAGAAATGTAATTTTGTGCAGGGACTGTTCTAAACATGGGAAAAATGTGCCACTTTACAGGCATACTATAGACACCCCCCAGGTACAAAATTTAAAGGAATATTTCACTTTTATTGTTTCACTTTAAGCATTATTAAAATCACTGCTCCTGAAAAAACTGCTGTTTTTAAAAGTTTTTTTTGCATTGATACATGTCCCCTGGTGCAAGACCCAGGTCCCCAAACAATTGTTATGGCAATAACTTGCATATAAGCCTTTAAAATGATCACTTTTGATTTTTCATGCTCATGTACCATGTTCGCGTGTTCGTACACATTTTTTGCCTGTTCGCAAGCTCTGGTGCGAACCGGGGGTGTTCAACTCATCCCTATTTAGGAGTGCTCGGACCAGAGCCACAAGGGAAGCCCGCTCGTCAACGTGGCCTCCAAGGTACTGTACATGACACCCTGACCCCTAACCTAACCTTAACTAACCGCTTACCCTAATGAAAAAAATTATAATAAATGAATAATAATAATAAAAAAAGAAATAAAAGCTAATGGAAAAGCAAAAAAAAGCTGAAATACCTAGCAACAAATGATGCAACAGATGATAGTTTTCTTTAATGGCTTAAAAAAAATGGCAAAGCTCAAAACGATGTATAAAACACGCAGTTTGCGCATAAAAGCGCGCCAAAATCGGGTATAAATACGTGCAAAAAAATGCCGGAAAAATGGTTAAAGAAGCTACGCTCAGGTGTGAATGCAGCCTTACTTGTGATTATTCTCATAAACAGTGTCTCTCTCAGTGAAGTCCAGGATAGCTCTGGAAATACAGATGAACAGCTTGAGGGATTCAAGGCCCAAAGACAAAGCACCACCTCACTGGAACTGAAGTACTCTATAGTAGTTGGAGAGGGGCTCCCTGCAGTAGCTGGATATTCCAGAGAATCTATGTGCTGTAAGGCTTTTGCCCTGCTGCCCTCATGCAAGCCAAGTCTGTGCCTACATCTGAGCATTTCTGAATGAATGGACACTCACTACACTTACTAACTGACATTGAAACAGCTTATTTGAATGGTTAAGTAAATTGTGGTTAGAAGTTTATACTCCATTTTTTTTTTTTTTACAGCACCCCAGAAGAAAGAATCTTTCTTAGACTTTAGTGGGGAATTCCATTAAAGAATAGGGGCGAACCCTGTTAAAAACACACACACACACACACACTCACTTTCACTCATATCACCCTAACTTGTATATTACACTTTTGCAACTTTTTGGGGCCGAATTTTTTTTTTTCAGAGGATATTTGCACCCACTTCCTCACCCTCCTCTCAACCTGCAGCCTCCAGGAATAAACATCACACTTCCCAAGAGGCTTCAAAAGAGTCTCCCTCAGTCAATGGATCTCAAGCATGTACAGTAGGTATCCAGTAGACAGCCAGCTCCCATATCCAAGGTGCTGGCACAAGAATGAAAACAGTGGTGAAGATTTCAGGTTTTAAGAAAACAGCACTTGACTTTTTGGGCTGTGTTTGTATGTATGTGTATGTGTTTTTTAAAAGTCACCAGGTACAGTACATCTAGCTGCTGACTTTTGATTTTGGAAAAGCTTTGAATTCTGCCCATTTTTATGGTTAATAATCAAACTGTTATTCAAAAACACTGGGCACTGCCATGGGTAACATGTTCCAATGCAAAAAAAAAAAAAAATACCATACAGTTAGGTTATATTCTTTTCATAGAAAACAAGGGGGTTGTGGGACTTTAAATGAGGTGCATGATAACATCAACCTCCATCCCAAAATCAGAAATAAGAAAGGGTTTTTTGGGACTTTGAGTGAGGCACAAGACACGTGGAAGGAGAAATTGTAAAATTGTTTAATTAGCATATAAACAAAGCGTTGACCATGAGTATTTTTATCTATATACACAAGGCAACGGCATACAAAAAAGAGGAATTCATGCATGTACATGCACGCATCTGAAATTGCATAGTATCCAATGGAAGTAACTAGTAGGGATAGGCGAACAATTCGGGCAGAGCATAAGTTCGGGCCGAACTTTGGTTGTGTAAGGGAACTGTTTGCCCGGAGTGCGCTGGTGTGCATGCGCGCGCGCACGGTGTAAACATACCAGTGGAGACCGGCGAGAGCGAGCTAGTGCACATGCGTGCACGCACAGAGGACCACGGATGCCTGTGCGCGCATATGTGCGCCTATGCGCATGCGCATGTGAGACGCACGGCGAACATGCGCAGGAGCGCGCCTTAGCGCTAGTTGGCGCCAGCTACCCTATTTAAAGGGGGCTCGAGCAACAGATCGGTGCTGACTGGTCTTCAGTTGTGTTACCGTTACTATGAAACCCGCATTATCTGTCGGATTACCCGTTGCTGACCTTGCCTCTCATTGACCCTGCTCTGAACTCTGCTGTATCTGATCTCTGGTCCCTGATCCCGGCTTCCCATTTGACCCATCTCTGCCTGATGTTCCGGTACCCTGCTGTCTGCCTGTTAACAAACCCGGCTATTCCTGTGACCTTGCTTCGGTGCCCTGCTCAGCCCGGCATCCCCAACCGAGTGTCTGCAACCACAGTCCTGGACCCTGCTGTGACTTCCTGCTCTGCAACCACAGTCCTGCACCCCACTGCGACTTCCTGCTCTGCAACCACAGTCCTGCGACCAGCTGCGACACCCTGCTACAGGATTCCGGACTTCCATCTGCAGGCACTCGTGTGCCTCCTGTCCTTTGGCTCCTTCTGTTACACTCTCAGCGGGACCTGGACTAGAGATACAAGAGAGGCCTACCTCGTAATTTTAGTCTCCCCTCAGGCACGTGACAGGTTGTTCGAACCTTCGGTGAACAACGAACAATATGCAGTGTTCGCAGCAAATTCGAAAGCCGCGGAACGCCGTTAAAGTCTATGGGACACTAACATGTAAAACCAAAAGTGCTAATTTTAAAGGCTTATATGCAAGTTATTGTAATAAAAAGTGTTTGGGGACCCGGGTCCTGCCCCAGGGGACATGTATCAATGCACAATAAGTTTTAAAAACTGAAGTTTTTTCGGGAGCAGTGATTTTAATAATGGTTAAAGTTAAACAATAAAAATGAAATATTCCTTTAAATATCGTGCCTGGGGGGTGTCTATATTATGTCGTAAAGTGGCACAGTTTTCCCGTGTTTAAAACAGTACCACAGCAAAATTAAATTTCTAAAGGAAAAAAAGTAATTTAAAACTGATCGTGGCTGTAATGAATTGTCGGGTCTCGGCAATATAGATAAAACTCATTGAAAGAAATGGCATGGGTCCCCCCCCCCCCTAGTCCATTACCAGGCCCTTTGGGTCATATGCTATTATATGGGTTATATGCTAAGCCCTTGTCATCCTGACCAACCTGAGGATGGTGAAATATGGGAGAGATCATCCTGTCACCCCCCGAGGAGAAGCGGGCCCGCTTCGCACATGCTGCCCAAGATAGTGCCTGTGACCTGAACTTGCGGGCCACACCGCGGCCTCAGGCTTCCCCTGAATGGCAGGACCTACAGGGCACCAGCTCTGGTGAGTCTGGGGAATGGAATCAGGGGTAAACAGAGGCCTTAGATCCCCCAGAGGAGCCATAGGAGCCGACACTCTCCCAAATCATGGCCACCATTAAATTGTGCCATGCGTCTTTGTCCACACTGACACCCTCAGAGTGGATTTCTCCCTCCTGAAAGAGGATGTACATAAGCTAAGGTACAGAGTGTCTAGCACTGAGCAGAGGATTAGTACTGTGGAGGATGAATTATTCCCTCTGTCTGCTGCAGTTCAAGATATTCAAACAGCACAGCGAGCACAGGCGGCAAAGTTAGGGGACATCCTGGAGGGGGGACATTCCTGGAGGGGTCTGAAGGAAAGAACCCTGAAATATTCCTTACGAAATGGCTGCAGACAATACTGGGTTCTGATACCTTCTCCCTCTGAGGCCCCGCCCCCCTCCAGGAGCTCCACCACATCCACTGCTGGCAAAAATCCTGCATTTTAGGGATTGTGATGCAGCATTGAGGAAGGCTCACAACCTGCCGGATCTGCTATATAACAATAATGTCATCACAATCTTTCCCAGTTTTTCTTCTGTGACGCAGAAACAAAGGGCTGCATTTCTGGGGGTAAAGAAACGTCTGAGATAGACACCTTCCTTATAGCATGCTATACTCCACGAGGCTTTGTGTGGTCAACAAGGGAAAAGTCCAATTTTTTACCACCCCTGCAGAGGTGGATCGTTTGCTTGAATTCCTGGGGAAGTCGTAAGGATTTACTGTTTCCTATATGGATATCCCTTATGTGTTGCTGTACTTTGACTATGCATGATTGTTCTGCCTCAATTTGCTCACTATCAGCCTTACTCCTGATTTGTTCTTTCACATCTAATCAAGCCCACAGGATGTCCTTGGTGCTATCATTGCCTATAAGGGCCCTCCGAGACTGCTATGAGCATCTATTGCCCTATATCCTGGCTCCCCTGCCCAGCTGTTTGGCTGTACTGATGGGCGACTGTTAATGGTTGTTTGATTTCATTTTAGGCCCTCTCAACTGTCCTCATACATTGGCCCAGACTCCTGAGAGCCTTCCAGTATATTACACCACTTTTGCTAATATCCTTATGGGCTGGTTATGAGGGCCTGTGACTGTTCCTGCAAACCTCCCTGCCTTCAGCTTCACTGTAAGTTTGTATGGATTGTTTGAGACACTGTGCCTCCTTCCAACCCTATTCTGAAGCAAGCTTCTCCATGTACCTAGGCTCCTGGAGACGAACTTGGTATACTCAAGAGCTGATTTTGCACTATTCCATCCTCTGTACATAAATAAACAATATGATGTTGGCACAAAATAAATATTGCAGTAGTGAAATCCAATAGTGACTGAAAATCCATAATTATAAAATAATCAGTGCACAATCTAATTGGAAAATAAATGATGACAGTGATAAAGTCCAATAGTGACTAAAATCCAAATATTTTCAATGTGATTAATGTGCAGTCCTTCAATATACAGATCCAATAAAATCCAAAGTGTAATTTCCAGAGAGTCTATGCACCGTCACCAACACCTCACCTCATATCCACAGAATATAAGCCTTGAATGCTAATGGGGGCAAGCTGTTCCCTCCTGCTAGAGTCTCAAATCCTCGCTCGGAAGATCAGGCTCATATGTGGGGGTAAAGTAAACAGACAAGCCTCCAATAGTGCATTAACGTTTCCAAACCAATTTAATGAAATTATTAAAACTGCTTACATCTAAGCACAATAAAAAGTGCTTAAACAATAAAAACATCAGCATTTCTGCCTCTCACATCACTTCCGCTGCGTTCTAGGTTCCATGCCCTACACGTTATGTCACGTGACTTCTTCAGCGTTTGAGCACTTATTATTGTGCCTCTTGAAGGTGCTCTCCTGCAATGTCAGGGGTCTAAATTCTAAAATCAAGAGATCTTTAAAATATAAATGGAAAAAATGTAGAATAAACACACTGTATGAAAATGAGTAATATATACCAAAAAGCCTAAGACGTGTGTCCAAAAACACACAATAAAAGGCAAGTATCAACAATAATGTGACATAAATAATGTGTGCCACTAAAGGCAAAACAATGTGACATATACAAAACAATGTGACATATGCAATAGGTGCCAGTGAAAACACCATAAAACAAAAATTATAGTAAAAAGTCCGTATTGAGTGAAACGCTGATAACAGCGAATCCTTCAAGGTAACTCAGGAATGGGAGGAGACAGGATAGGGATGACTAAAACCAGCTTGACTGATGACATAGAGGGATTGGGTACTCTTACTATACGGTATTTGTATCAAATAGGCTTGTGCGCTAGACCTCTTGCGCCAACGGGTACTGGATCAGGCAAGCGGGAACTGGAGGTAGACACCACAGCAGGTAGGAACTGAACAGCAAACACCGCAACCGATCAACCTCTTATGGACAAGTTGTAAGATCCCAAGGCAGTCCACTCAGTAAGATCCCAAAAACCAGGGGGAAAAAAGAGAAAATGGAAGCGACTCCAATGGTGCAGGTCAAAAATATTTAAAATGTATTCACATTGGCATGTGACAAATAAAATCTCGAGAATGAAAAACAGAAATTGGTCAGCAATGTGAGAAGTATGAGCTAGCTGGCCCGACGTGTTTCGACACAAATTGGTCTTCTACTGGGGCATATCTCTGATCTTTAGTATTTGATTATATCCAAAAACATGAACCCCACCTGATTTTCTTCCAGGAGACACATCTGGTTTGGTCCAGGGCAATGGCTCTGAAAAAGGCATTTGTGTCACATACATTACATTCCACCTACTCAAATTATGCGAGAGGGGTTACTATATTGATAGCCAAGTCACTGTGTTGCTCTGTTATGACTATTGTTATGGACCCTTTTGGCCGCTATGTCATAGCGTCGTCAGAATCAATAATTGTTTGTATACCTTTGTGGCACTCTGTACCTCCTCCATTTACGATCCCCCCAGTCCATTACCATTCCCTTCAGGTCTGGTATGGATATTAAGGGAAACCCAGAGCGGAAATTGTTAAAAAAATGTTGTGGGGGTCCCCCTCAAAATCCATACCAGACCTGTTTTAAGGGCAAACCCATGCCAAAATAAAAAAAATGGGATGGTGGGCCTCCCAAAAATCCATACCAGAACCTTACCGAGCACACAACCTGGCAGGCCGCAGGAAAAGAGGGGGGACGAGAGAGCGCCCCCTCCTGAATCATACCAGGCCACATGCCCTCAACATGGGGAGGGTGCTTTGGGGTAGCCCCACAAAACGCCTTCTCCCCATGTTGATGGGGACAAGGGCCTCATCCCCACAACCCTTGCCCGGTGGTTGTGGAGGTCTGCGGGCTGGGGGCTTATCGGAATCTGGAAGCCCCCTTTAATAAGGGGACCCCCAGATCCCGGCCTCCCCCTGTGTGAAATGGTAACGGGGTACAAATGTACCCCTACCAGTTCACAAAAAAAGTGTCAAAATGGTAAAAATTACAAGACACGCTCGTGTTCGGCTCATCCCTAGTAAGTATCCACAGGTAAGAGAATACTCCTGTTATTCCTCTACTTAAAAGTAGTTTTCTCGGATTGATATGGGTTTCGTGTCCTCTGATGTACTGGCTAAGGTGCTGGAGGTATCTTACTTACCGAGAGCTATTTCAGATCACTCCCCACTATGTATTAAGCTTAGTCTACTGCCCTCTAGTGGATATACCCTGTGAAGACTGAGCCCCTTATGGCTGAAGGAGGAACCATTCTTCATGGCCACTGCCAAAGATATTTGTAACTATTGGTCTGAAAATGGCGAGGACACTGCACTGGGTACAGCGTGGGATGCTTTTAAAGCTACCCTCCGTGATTCCATTGCAGGTGTCATCAGGCGCCTCAGAGGGGACAGGGTGTGGAAAGCAGCTACACATAAAACCTCGGCCTCCGCTGCAGAGACGGAGTATATTAAAAAACCCTCCTCTGCCAATTATCAACTGTGGAGGGATGCCATGCGTCAGCTTGATCTGGTCTTGGTTGAGAAAATCAAAAAAACTGTTGTGTCAAAAGTCAGACACTATTCAGAGATAAAAACAGTAAGATTCTTGCTTATCTAGCGAGAATTGATTTGCCACCCACTTCTATACCTTGTGTTTTTGATCATACTGCTAATTTTAAAACCTCACCAGAAAAAATCGCGCAAGTCTTTTTTGATTTTTATACTCAATGATATGCTTCTAAGGTCAACTATGACCAGGCTGAGCTAGAGGCGTACCTGAGTGAAGTTTGATTGCCTGTCCTCTCTAAAGTGGAGTTTGGGGACCTGGACCTTCCCCTATCTGTAGAGGAGATAGATGCAGCAATTGCCTCTTTTAATCTGAATAAAACCCCGGGTCTAGATGGGTACCCAATCGAGTGGAATAGAACCTATGCAGAGTATATCTCACCAAAAAAATATTGGCTATGTACAGAGCAGCTTATGAAATGGGAGCTTTACCTTCCTCACTTAGCGAGGCTTTGATAGTCTTAGTTCCAAAGCCCAATAAGGATCTACAGTATTGTGAGTCATATAGAATTATCTCACTGATAAATGTAGATGCCAAAATATTGGCCAGTCTCCAAAGGGAGGGGATCAGGCTCTGCTTCAGTATGTCACAGTACATGTTGGCATTCATGGTTCCCTCAATAAACTGTAGCTCCCCAGTGGCGGCAGCACTCATGCAGCCCCAGACTATGACACTCCCACCGCCATGCTTGACTGTAAGCAAGACACACTTGTCTTTTAAGCAAACTAAGGACATGGATTACTGAAACCATGTCCTGTGGTCTTATGAGACCAAGATAAACTTATTTGGTTCAGATGGTGTCAAGCGTGTGTGGCGGCAACCAGGTGAGGAGTACAAAGACAAGTGTGTCTTGCCCACAGTCAAGCATGTTGGTGGGAGTGTCATGGTCTGGGGCTGCTTGAGTGTTTCCGACACTGGGGAGCTACAGTTCATTGAGGGAACCCTGAATACCAACATGTACTGTGGAATACTGAAGCAGAGCATGATGCCCTCCCTTCGGAGACTGGGCCGCATGGCAGTATTCCAACATGATAATGACTCCAAACACACCTCCAATACGAGCACTGCCTTGTTAAAGAAACTGAGGGTAAAAGTGATGGACTGGCCAAGCGTGTCTCAGGACCTAAACTCTATTGAGAATCTGTAGGGGATACTCAAACGGAAGGTGGAGGAGCGCAAGGTCTCTAACATCCACCAGCTCTGTGATGTCATCATGGAGGAGTGGAAGAGGACTCCAGTGGCAACCTGTGAAGCTCTCGTGAACTACATGCCCAAATGGGTTAAGGCAGTGCTGGAAAATGAATTTGTGGCCACACAAAATATTGACATTTTCCCTAAAGGGGTGTACTCACTTTTGTTGCCAGCTGTTTAGACATTAATGCCTGTGTGTTGAGTTATATTGAGGGGACAAAAAATTTACACTGTTATACAATCTGTACACTCACTACTTTACATTGTAACAAAGTGTAATTTCTTCAGTGTCGTCATATGAAAAAATATAACAAAATATTTACAAAAATGTGAGGGATGTACTCACTTTTATCAAAACACTATATATATATATATATATATATATATATATATATATATATATATATATATATATATATATATATATATATATATATATATATATATATATTTATTTATATATATATATAATATATATATATATATATATATATATATATATATATATATATATATATATATATATATATATATACTGTATCTATAACATTATTTTATTTTGAATTTATATATATATATATATATATATATACAATTTTCTTCTTAAATAATTACCTCTATGAAACAGAATAGATGTTTACATTAATATCCTCAAAGGTTTGGGGAAACTGCAGCTGAAATTTGGAGTGTGAAATATATTTATATAACAGAGTTTAACTGCACAAAAGTAAAAGTGAGATTTATAGAGAAAATTCCATTATACAAAGCTTGTATTCATTAAGTATGCACAATGTATCACTTTTATTTGCATTTAAAATAAAAAAAAAGGCTAAATAATTTACACTTTGAGCATGACACTATTTTCAAAATCAGAAGTTTTTACACAGGCTGCGCTATCTAATTTAATATTAATTTCAAGATTATTGTGGTGTGAGGCTGATTGATTATAATGCTGGAACGATCAAGGCTTATGAGAGGATTAGAGGTTCAAAATATCATTATCTCTAACGTAAAAGCAATTAACACAAAAATGCTAAATTTATTTAACATACTGTTGGCTGTCAGTAGGAGTGAATCAAGATATAGTCCAAATAAAAAAGCTTTGTCCAAAAATAAAAAAAATAGATCACTAGGAGCTAAGGTGGGTGGCTATGAATATGAATAATATGGAAAGCTATTTCAAAGAGGCATTTTGCTTTTAATATAAAACATTATTATATCCTTGAAATGAAGCTCAAGTTGAATTCCCATGAATTGAGTAACATGCAGCAGTACAGTGGGAACCAGTGGCGTCACTAGGGTTGGTGTCACCTGGTGCGGTAATACATGGTGTCACCCCCCCACCACTAAGCAGGCTAGTGCATCAGTGCGGCTCTCCCCCCTTAACCTACCACAATGGATGGAGCTGAGATGGGATTGGGGGGAAGGATGGAGCCGGGATTGGATTGGGGTGGTGGCTAGAGCTGGAATGGGATCGGGGGAATGGATGGAGCCAGGATAGGATCAGGGGATCGATAAAGCTGGGATGGGATCAGAGGATGTATAGATCCAGGATGGGATCAGGGGGATGAATGGAGCCAGGATTGGATCAGGGGGATGGATGGAGCGGGGATAGAATCAGGGGGCATGGATGAAGTGGGAATAGGATAAGGGGGATGGATGGAGCGGGAATAGGATCAGGAGAATGGATGGAGCGGGGATATGATCAGGGGGGATGGATGGAGTGGGGATGGGATCAGGATCAGGGGGGATTGATGAGTGGGTATGGGATTGTGGAGTGGGTGGAGCTGGATGGGATCGGGGGAGTGGATGGAGCCAGGATGGGATCTTTGATTTGGGGGGGTTAAAGGATATGTGCTAGGGGGTGCTTTGGGAGGGGAGAGGAATTGCGCTGGGGGGAGGTGGTAAAACTTCAAATCTGCCCCCCCTACTTCTAGTACAAGTCCTCTCTAACCCAAAACAAAAAGAGCACCCTGGATGCAGATATCCTCTAAGCCCCCCCCCACCCCCCTCAGATATCCTCTAACCCACCCCCAGTCCTGGCAGCATAATTGTTACCTGAAAATGCCCCCCCCCAACCACTATGTCCCCCTCCTCTGCAATACCCCTGTTGCATACCTCAGGGCAGGTGCTGTAGCATGGTGTCTGTGTCCCTCCTCATCCTCGGCTCTTCCTCCCAGCCTGTGTACACATCAAAGCCAAGGAGGAAGCGGCAGCGAGTGCAGCCGGCGGGGACAGAGATCAGATTGCGGCTGCGTGTGGAGGTGTGTGTGTGTGGGGACGGTCGGACCACGGGCAACCAGTCTGTCTCTGCCTCACTCCCTCCTCCCCCACATCACACGGAGCAGAGAAGAGGAGATCCCGAAGGGGAAGGAGGGAGCCACGGCATCCCTCTCAATGCGCCGCGGTGCCAGTCTGAGACGGGTGTCACCCTCTGGCGGGTGTCACCCGGGTGCGGGTCGCACCCCCCGCACCCCCATAGCAACGCCACTGGTGTGAACATGTTTTAAAAGTGTGTCTAAAGCCAAAACATTGTTTTTTTTTTAGCTTTGGATAGAGTGGGGAAGGAATAGAACCCCAGCCATTTTTTTCCTATACAACAGTAAAAATCTGAATTTTATCATCGTATGTGTAAACAGAACAAATGGTGAAGGTAAATCTCCCAAAGCGGACAGTTGTTCTGGAGAAAGCGATCTAAGAGAGAGACTTCATTCATTTTGTAGAGATACAGATATAAAAAATAAAACAACAATGGGTTAAGGGACATCCAAATCCAAAGAAAATGTAATTTATTGCAGCTTGCAGTATCTTAAATGTTATGGCTACATTATTTTTCTATTTTTAGGCTTTTTCCGTTATTTTCACCTGGTCATCAGGCCAATAAGTCTGTTATTTTTCAGCTTTCTTTAACAGACCAAGCTGAAAGTTGGAGTGTTGAAACAAACTATGTACTACTGTCGGGGTGCTTATGATGATCAGCTTTTATTTATTTATATAAAACTTTTATCTCAAAAGGAAAACAAACCTGTGGCTGTAACTGCTTAAAACGTTTTAGCTGGAGTTTGGCTTTAACTTGTTGGTCATATTTTTGCCAGATTTTGATGAAGAGTGGGAATTTTAAGTGAAGAGTGAAAAACTGTTTTTGCTTTTGACTGCTGGTGATTGCCGTGTTTGCATTTTTAGTTATTTTGGGGTCTTTCCTTGCAGCTTTTTAGACACCCTTTCTGTCACTTTTTTTTTTCTTTCTTTCCTTCAGACTACTAATTAATGGGAGTGGTTAATTGGTCACAGGAGCTTCAGGTCCCATATAACTTCCTGTATAAATAATTTCTGAGCATGCTCATCCTTGAGCTTACACTTTTTGCTTGCTGGAACTTAGACCAAGTGGAACTTTGTTTAACCACCTCAATACAGTGCACCCCCTTCCTGACCAGACCAATTTTCAGCTTTCAGTGCTCTCTCACTTTGAATGACAATTACTCAGTCATGCAACACTGTACCCATATGAAATTTGCGTCCTTTTTTTCACATAAATAGAGCTTTCTTTTGGTGGTATTTAATCACTAGTGGGTTTTTATTTTTTTGTGCTATAAATAAAAAATACCATGAATTTTGTTTAAAAAATGCATTTTTCTTTATTTCTGTCATAAAATTTTGCAAATTAGTAATTTTTCTTCATAAATTTTGGCCAACATTTATACTGCTACATATCTTTGGTAAAAATAACCCAAATTAGTGTAAACTATTTGGTCTTTGTGAAAGTTATAGAGTCTACAAACTATGGTGCCAATCACTGAAAATTGATCACATCTGATCAAGCCTTCAGTATATCAGGTGTATCTCATTTCTTGAGACGCTAACAAGTCAGGAAAGTACAAATACCCCACAAATGACCCCTTTTTAGAAAGTAGACATCCCAAGGCATTAAGTAAGTAGCATGGTGATTTTTTTTAAGTTGTAATTTTTTTCCCACAATTCTTTGCAAAATGAAGATTTTTTTTATTTATTTTATTTTTTTTTACAAAATTCTCATATTAACAGGTTATTTCTCTCACAGAGCATATTCATACAACAGATTACACCCCAAAATACATTCTACTACTCCTCCTGAGTATGGCGATACCACATGTGTGGGACTTTTACACAGCCTGGCCACATACAAAGGCCCAGCATTGAAGTAGCACCTTCAGGCGTTCTACGAGCATAAATGACACATCTCATTTCTCAACCACCTATTACACTTTTGAAGACCCTGGAGCACCAGGACAATGGAATTGCCCCCAAAATGACCCCATTTTGGAACACAAACACCCCAACGTATAATCTATGAGGCATAATGAGTCTTTTGAGCGGTTCATTTTTTTCCAGAAGTTTTTGGAATATGTGGAAAAAAAATGAAACCGCATTGTTTTTACACAAAGATGTCCATTTATCAGATATTTCCAACACATAGCATGTACACAGCAAAGATGACACCCCAAAATACATTCTTCTACTCCTCCCGAGTATGGCAACACCACATGTGTGAGACTTTTACACAGCCTGGCCACATACAAAGGCCCAACATCCAAGTAGCACCATCAGGTGTTCTAGGAGCATAAATGACATATATAATTTCCTGGCAACCTATAATTTTTGAAGGCCCTTCATATTTCTAACACATAGCATGTACATACCAAGAATTACAATTCAAAATAAATTTTATCGAGGAAAGGGTAAAAAAAAACAAAAAACATTACCTGTGCTTTTAGTAGTATCCACAGACGAGAGCACTGGTCCAGGCAGCAGGTAGGGATGTGCTTAGCGACAGCAATGGTAATTATCCAGGCAACAGGCAGGAATATTGTCTATAGTCAGCACAAGGATATTGTCAGCACAGCATTCCATAGAAAATTGTCCAGGCAGAGACAGCCAGCACAGCCATAATATTGGTCCTGGTACACTGTTACCTGCATACACTCATTGTACCGCTCTCCAACCCTTCATAAACATACTGCCTCTTGCTACAGATAATTATTTGCATAGTCCAGGTAGCGGTGTGGTCCGTTCATGCGGCAGGCAGAGGCATGGTGGCAGTAAGTCAGCAGCAAGCTGAGGGCCGCAATCAGGTAAGACCTGTGCACAGGTGCACAGGGGTAGAGGCTTCGACCCACCCAAATCTCTATGAAGCCTCCGGACTCCAGATCCTAATCCGAAAACCGGAGAAAACAAAAACAAATTGTTTTCTCCATCCGGAAAAACAATTCTGTAGCCCCTCACATATGTGAGACCCCTATGTACTACAGTAGCAGGGCAATAGATCAGTCCAAGCGGTAGGCAAAAGCATAGTCCATAAAACAGGCCAGAGTCAGTTCACGTGCAAGCAGTCCAATCGGTAGGCAGTAGCGTAGTTAATAAAACAGGCCAGGGTCAGTTTTTGTGGAAGCAGTCCAAACGGTAGGCAGAGGCATAGTAAAAAAAACAGGTCAGGGTCAGTTCACGTGGAAGCAGTCCAAACAGTAGGCAGAGGCATAGTCAAAAAAACAGGCCAGGGTCAGTTCACGTGGAAGCAGTCCAAACAGTAGGCAGAGGCATAGTCAAAAAAACAGGCCAGGGTCAGTTCACGTGGAAGGCAGTGGCATGGTTATTTGGGGAAGCATGGAAAATGGTCAGCACTGAAAACGGGGAAATGGTTAATATTTTAGGGATGTATGATAAAGTTGGAAGCATTCACCGATGCAAAGGCCAGGTTGGGAGGGACACTGGGGACAATGGAAGCTGGTATCTGTCCGAAACCTTCTTTTGGTGCACACGCGACATTTTTTTTGCCTTCTTCGGCCTGCTTCAGATGGTGGAATTTTGAAGGGGAAGTGGCGCTCATAAAGTCGGCAAACAGCCTCAGAGCGAAGGTCTTCTGGAGGGGGTCCTTGGTGATAGGTGAGGGACGTGACAATTTCTTCTATGAATTTTAGAAAGGGGGCGTGGCTTTCCATGGATTTGGTGTAGACTACATAGGAATTAAAAATGGCCAAATGGAAAAGATAAATTGCTACATTTTTGTACCAGAATCTGGACCTCCTTATTGACAAATAGGGCTTGATCATTGAAATCCACCCCCCCCCCCCCATGTAGAGATTATAATCTTGGACACATTTTGGCTTTTCAATGGGACCTTGTCTTTTGAACCTCAATTGTAGTGTCCTCATGGATGGTGGACATCATGTGCACGTCCCTTTTATCCTTCCACCTCAAGGCCAGCACTTCATTGCATCTCAATGATGCTCTTTCCCCCCTTCGCAGCTTTTTATTCGCCAGTGATTGTGGGAAGCCCTTCCTATTTTTTCTGGAGGTTCCGCAGGCCAGGGTTTTTGCCAGGTACAAGTGTCTGAAAAGGGGCAGGCTGGTATAAAAGTTATCAAGGTATAGATGATATCCTTTGTTTAGAAGTGAGTATGCCAGGTCCCATACAATCTTTCCAGTTGTGCCCATGTAGGCCGGGCATTCAGGGGGCTGGAGCTGGGAATCTCTTCCTTCATATATGCGGAACGCATACAAATATCCCGTGGCTCTCTCACACAGTTTGTATAATTTGACTCCGTATCTGGCCCTTTTGCTTGGAATATATTGCTTTATTCCTAGCCGGCCAGAAAAGGATACCAGGGACTCATCGACACATATATTCTGCTCGGGGACATAAAGTTCTGCAAATTGTTTGAAAAGGAAATTTATCAGTGGGAGAAGTTTATATAACTTGTCGTAATTTGGATGATTGTGGGGAGGGCACTGGGTGCTGTCGCTGAAGTGAAGAAAGCGCATTATGATGTTGTATCGGGACCTGGACATTATGGCAGAATAAATGGGCATGGCGTGCATGGGTTGGGTGGACCAAAAGGGATGTCCTTCATTTTTTTTTGTAACCCCCATGTTTAGGGTGAGGCCCATAAACACTTCAGATCTCTCCACTGAAACGGACGGGCATATGATGATCGGGGGTTATTGGCAATATACTGCTGGGCGTATAAATTTGTCTGGTCCACAATAAATTGCAAAAAAGTGTCGGGCAAAAATAAATGAAAGAAATCAATCTCTGAAAAATTTTGGGCGTTGGCCTGCACACCTGGCTGTGCTGTGAAAGGGGGAATAATTGGTGAAGCCGAGTCGGAAGGCAGCCATGTTGGGTTGGCAAGACCATCTGGCATATATGTAGAGGCCCTGGCTCTTGGGGGATGTGACACTCCAGTAGTTGGATTGGAATTTCCTGGGCTGGTACTCAGGCGTGATGTGGCAGCACTGGTTCTGGGTCTGGGCATTTGTTGGTGGGGCCCATCGCCGGCAGCAGCGATGGTACTGGGCATTTGTTCCTGGGGCCTAACGCTGGCGGCAGCGCTGGTACTGGGCCTGGATATTTGTTCTTGGGGCCTATTGCTGGCGGCAGCGCTGGTACTGGGCCTGGGGATACAATCCTGGTTTCCAGAGTGCTGTGCCCTTTTAGGAGGGACCCATTCTTCTTCCGAATCATTTGCCGATTCACTATTCGGTTCAAATGCAGATTCGGAATCGAGATTTGATTCGGAATCGGGATTTGATTCGGAATCAGAATTTGATTCCGATGAGAACTCCCCGTTGCTCTCATCGGTCATGGAGAGGATCTGAAACGCCTCCTCACTATTGTAAAGCCTTTTGGACGTGACGCTGATGGCTGTGTGACAGGTGGCAGGTGACGGTCACTGAAGGGCTGTGTGATGGGTAGCAGGTGACTTTCACTGATAGGTGATGACGGTGTGACAGGCGATGGTCACTGATGGGTGACAGGCCACGGACAGTGACAGGTAATGGTCACTGATGGCTGGCGGTCACTGATGGCTGGCGGTCACTGATTGGTGATGGCTGGTGGTCACTGATGGGTGATGGCTAAAGACTGGCGGTGGCTGATGGCTGGCGGTCACTGATGGGTGACAGGTGATGGCTGATGGGTGACGGCTGGCGGGCACTGATGGGTGACGGCTGGCAGTCACTGATGGGTTACAGGTGATGGGTGACAGCTGGCGGTCACTGATGGGTGATGGCTGGTGGTCACTGATGGGTGACGGCTGGTGGTCACTGATGGGTGACGGCTGGCGGTCACTGATGGGTGACGGGTGACAGCTGGCGGTCACTGAGAGATGACGGGTGACTGGTGGCGGTCACTGATAGGTGATGGGTGACAGCTGGCGGTCACTGATGGGTGACTGGTGACTGGTGGCGGTCACTGATGGGTGACGGGTGACAGCTGTCGGTCACTGATGGGTGACGGGTGACTGGTGGCGGTCACTGATGGGTGACGGGTGTTGGTCACTGATGGGTGACAGCTGGCGGTCACTGATGGGTGACGGGTGACAGCCAGCGGTCACTGATGGGTGACGGGTGACTGGTGGCGGTCACTGATGGGTGACGGGTGACTGGTGGCGGTCACTGATGGGTGACAGGTAACAGGCACACCGCTGACGGTCACTGATGGCAGTCTCCTATGTGACAGGTGCACTTTATGGGGTAACTGTGGTGACTGTTGGGTGACAGATGACAATGGGGGGGGCGATCTGACAAGTGTGGTGTTGGTGCAGACACTACAGAACACAGATCGGTAACTCACTGCTCCAGGCTCTTCACTCCTCACACTAGAAACGGTGTGTGAGGAGAGAAGCGCTGGTAACAGCTCGTTACCGTGCTGTGTTTACATTTAGTGATCGGCTGTGATCGCGCGCATGCGCCATGCACATTCAGGGTGGAACCATTTGTGATCGGCCGTAACTTCATCACGGCCGATCAAGTGGTAAACAGCCATGACGAATGGCTGTTCACCCTCTTCGGTGGCGAGCGGAGTCTCCGTGACACGCTGCCACCGAAGGAACGGGGATGCGCACGCTCGATGATGCCCTCCCACAACGAGAGAAGCGCCGCCTGGCCATCATTTGACGGCCGGCGGTCGGCAAGTGGTGAGTTAAAAACCAAAGTTTAAAATAGGAGATTAGAACAGAAGTCTTTAAGCCTGTAAGTAACATCTAAAATTTCATGTTAGTAATATCATTATTGTAACTGGGAAAATGTGTGTTAGCAAGATTGAAGGTTTTGTGCAGTGCACAGTGTGCTTCATGTATACAGTAAAAAATGAACAGCTCTAGGATGGAAACCGCTGCGACAGATGTGAGCAGGTTGCCCTTCTGGAAGCTCACATTAGAGATCTGGAGGAGTTGCAACACTGGGCAGAACTGATAGGTCCTCTACTCACTAAGCAGGTGGCTAGTAGGGTTAATGGGGAGGGTGGAGGGGCAAGTTAGAATTATCAAGTAGGAATATAGGTTTGTTTATGGGACTTTGTAAGCGCAAATACACCGGTTTATAAAAAAATATACATTATTAATACAATATAAAAAGAACATATAAATACATAATTTTAAATCATTCAGTACATAAGAACAGTTGCAATGCTGATAAATCGCTACATGTTTCACCATAAATAATAGGGCTTCTTCAGGATAACTGTTAATATTGCATATGCATATAATCACTAGAATGAGAAAAACAAAATTTCAAAACACACGAAAACAAAAAAATATAATCAATATAATACAATTTACAGCCAAACAGGACACTGTGTAAACAAAAATTGACTTCCAGAGCTGACCTGTGTATTCAATGAAACCCAATTAGACTCCAGGAGTGGTTGGAAAAGAAGGGGGGTCAAAATTGATGATACCATAGAGAGGGATAAATTATCAAGGAAAGCTACACCCAATGGGATCCATCTATTAAGTTAAAAATATGTTTTATTTTTAACTTTATAGATGGATCCCATTGGGTGTAGCGTTCCTATTATTTATGGCGAAACATGTAGATATTTATCAGCATTGCAACTGTTCTTATGTACTCAGTGATGTATCACCTTGAATGATACAAAATTATGTATTTATATGTTCTTTTTCAATTGTATTAAAAAAATATATTTTTTTATAAACCGTTGTATTTGCCCTTACAAAGTCCCATAAACAAACCTTTTCAGATATATTATATTTAAAGGGATGTGGCACTATAATGTTATTTCGGTATTTCAGCTCTTCAAAAAATCTTTTCTCCTCTGTGAAGTAGAAAGATAGGTTAATGCAGTTAGAGGGAGTGGTAGGGGCTCACAAAAATAAAGGCCAGCCCTGGGTTTGAGCACCCTAACAGATTTGTCAAGTTGGGTGAAGATGTGGGGGTGGCAAGCTCAGAGGTGGCAGCCCTAGATGTCACTGCTACCCCTAACAGCCGGGAGAGCA
This sequence comes from Lithobates sylvaticus, assembly GCA_028564925.1. Taxonomy (NCBI): domain Eukaryota; kingdom Metazoa; phylum Chordata; class Amphibia; order Anura; family Ranidae; genus Lithobates; species Lithobates sylvaticus. The sequence continues at coordinate 281,823,827 of CM053026.1, forward strand.
GCCCATCTAGTTGGGAGTGGTGAGGGTAGTGCAGGTGGGCCTAGATAGTTGGTGGTAATAGGGGATTTCTAATCTAATCTAATCAGAAGGACTGATAGTTCACTTTGTCACCAGGATCGCCTCTACCGAATTGGCTGGGCATGACCCAGCTGTCTTGGTCCATGTTGGAACCAATGACAGAATATAGGGAAGGTGGATGCTCCTTAAGAACTTATTTATTGAACTAGGCTGCAAGGTGAAGGGAAGGACCTCCAAGGTGATATTCTCTGAAATATTGCCTGTGCCATTTGCAAAACAGAAAAAAAACAGGGGGAGATTAGAGAACTGAATGCATGGCTAAAGTTCTGGTGTAAGAAGGAGGGATTTGGGTTTTTAGAGCACTGGGCTGAATTTTCATTGGGGTACACCATATATGCTAAAGATGGTTTGCACCTAAATGGAAGGGGGTCTGCTGTGCTGGGGGAGAGGTTTATGGTAAGGCTGGAGGAGTATATTTAAACTAGGATTGAGGGGGAGGGTAAATTAGATTATAATGGGGAAGACCGGTCAGACAGAGTCCAGCCCCTTTTGGTAGGTATAATGGGGAAAAATGGGGTAAAACGGAGGGGTTGTGGTTGAAGACAACAAAAGTGGGGAGCGCAGATCCAGGAAGTGGCAAAGGATCAACTGGAGATAAAATCCAGGCAAGATTTAAAAACAGTTTTTTGCTGAAAAATAATGTAGCCAATACACAGTACAAATGGGGATGACAGTCAGAAGGACCAAACTCACTGTGATAGTGCCAGCAATGGAGTCACAGGTGGTGAAGGGATGGCTGTCTCGCTTCCATGGGGGCTATGGGAGAAGGGGGCTACTGACCAAAAGTGGGGAGCCTGAGGAAAACCTTCCAGGTGCTGGGAGCGGTGACCATAGCCAGCGCGCCGGGCAACATCAGAGAGGAAGAAGGCTCAGCACAGACCTGAGGTACACGATACCTGTATGACCAGAGTGGGGGGTGGCAGAGCCGCTGCAACAGCCAGTGAGACAAGAAGGTGGGAGCTGGAATAGCGGTGAGAGTGAGGCTCAGCTTCAGGGTGTCCAGACACCACAGGACTCCTCCCCAGCCGCGTCACACACTCCAACCATGGGCAGATGTCGGCATATGAATCATATGAATCAGAGCAGGGGATGTGAAGGATGTCAGGATGACAAAGCAGGTGCTGGAGCCTGGTGTTGGATTACATGTTTCGGGGTTTAACCCCTTCCTCAGATTACACGCTGGTGGTGTCTGTCTCTATGTGGGAGGTGATATCAAAGCGAGTGTAAAAGAGGACCTAGTTGGAGAGTGTGATGAGTCTGAAGCATTATGGGTGGAAACGTACATGCGTGTGCATACTAAAAAGGTTATCATTGGAGTTTGTTATAGACTTCCCAGTGTTAATAAGGAGGTGGAGACTCCGCACCTTGCACAGATAGAAAGGGATGCAAGGGCTGGATAGTGATAATAATTTTAACTATCCGTAAAAGGACAAAAATGGATAAACATATTACAAGACAATTTAATGGTCCAGTTTATTGATGCCCTAGCCCCTGACTAGAAATGATGCTCTGGACCTGGAATCTCAAATTATGCAGAGCGTATTACCAATATTCATATAAATGAACATCTGGGTAGCAGTGACCATAACATGATTTCATTTAATGTTCACCATAAGCAACAAACACACATACGAGAAATATAAAAACACTTAATTTTAAGAGAGAAAATTCTCCAAGGATGAGGGCTGCTCTCCAAGACTTAGACTGGGAGGGAATATTGACATAGATGAACACAGAACAGAAATTTGAATTCTTCAAAAAGACTGTATGCAAACTCACTGCAAAGTATATTCCCATGGTCAATATGTTTAAAAGGCTAAAAATAAAACCTATGTAGCTCACAGACAAAGTTAAAAAAGCTATAAACAATAAGAAAAGAGCTGTTATAAATATAAAAATGAAGGAACACTATGATCGTTTAAATGTTACAAAGAATATGTAAAAAGGAAATCAAGGACGCAAAAATTCAAAACGAACAACAGATTGCAAAAGATACTAGGACAAAACCTAAAAGATTATTTAAATATATTAATAGTAAAAAGGTCAGGTCTGAGCATGTAGGCCCTTTACAAAATAATCTAAAGTGGGTGACTGGAGACAAAGAGAAGACAAATGTATTAAATACTTTCTTCAGCACTGTATATACAAAGAAACATGGGGTAGCTCATGTCCATAATGGGGGTGGTATTGACACTACCCAAATGATCCACAATGTGTATGGCCAATGTGGTGACTATATTTAAAAAGGGATCAAAATCTTTACCAAGTAACTATATACCTGTTAGTTAAAAGGGTCACTAAAGGAAATTTTTAATTTTTTAAATAACAAACATGCTATACTTACCTCCACTGTGCAGCTCGTTTTGCACAGAGTGGCCCCGAACCGGGTCTTCTGGGGTCCCTCGGCGGCTGTCTCGGATCCCTTCCGCAAGGACTCCACAACTTCATGCGAGCTCCCTCACATGGTGTGGAGTGCTTGTGGGCGCTCTCCAGTGATACAGCTGGCGGCCATAGCCGCTCACTGTATCACTGCCCCCCCGGCGCGTGTCATTGGATGTGATTGACAGCAGTGCAAGCCAATGGCTGCGCTGCTTTCAATCCATCCACTCTAGCCAATCAACGGCCAGGGTAAGCGGTGAAGAGGACGTCGGGGGCAAGCGCAGGACTTTCGAGGGGTCAGGTAAGTAAAACGGGGGGGCTGGGGGAGCCGGCATTGTCAGATGTTTTTTCACCTTAATGCATAGAATGCATTAAGGTGAAAAAACTTTTAACTTTACAACCCCTTTAACTTCTATAGTCAAGAAGATACTGGAGAGTTTAATAAAAGTCCACATAGATGAGTTCTTGCTGGGAAAAAATATTTTACGCAACAGACAGCAAGGATTCATGAAAGACAGAAGTTGTCAAACAAACCTGATTTATTTTTATGAAGGTAAGTAAAACCTTGGACAGAGGGATGGCTGTGGACGAGGTATACTTTGATTTTGCAAAAGCGTTTGACAAGTTCCCCACACGCGGCTAATGTGTAAGGTAAAGTCTACAGGCTTGGATAGATCAGTTTGTAAATGGATAGAAAACTGGCTAAAAGACAGAATTTAGAGAGTAGTGGTTAATGATCCTAACTCTGAATGGTCTAAGGTTATCAATGGTGTTCAGCAAACAAATACTCTTGCGCATGAGCGTGATGTCCGGATTATATAATGTTCAAAGGATAATTCCTTAGGCCTTGCTGCCCTCCAGGATAGGGATATCCTAGCAATTAATAGAGGGAATAGTGAAAAGAGGGCACACCGGCCTTGTGCATTACCCTTTAGTAAATGTATTTGTAAAAACAGATTAAAAACTACACAAACATGTGAATATTTTTTTTGTCAAAGCCTCCAAATGGTGGCAGTCAGTCTAGGTACGACTACTAGTAGGCTCTGAGGAAGAAGGTATTCCTTCGAAATATGTAAGCCAGCAGTGGTCCTGGAGTCCTCTCGTTCACCATCTGGAGACTGTCATACCTAGATTGACTGCCACCATTTGGAGGCTTTTACAAAACAAATTATCTTCACATTTGTGAGTAGATTTTAATCTGTTTTTACAAATAAATTTACTAAAGGATAATGCACAAGGCTGGTGTGCCCTCTTTTCTCTATTCCCTCTCTCTATCAATGGTGTACCCCAAGGTTCAGTGTTGGGACCCTTACTTTTTTAATATCTTTATAAATGATAGTGTCTAGACATGTGCAATTCGTTTTTTTTTTTCATTTTTCGTTTTTTTTCGTTATTTTCGTTCATTAGTTTTCGTACGAATGAACGAACGATTCACTAAAAATTTTAACGAATCGTTCGAATCGAACTAATCCGAAAAAAACTAATTACAAACAACGAATGTACGAAAGAAGAAAATCCGAAAAACTAAAACAGGAACAACGAAAATCAAACTTTTTTTTTTTTCGATTCGTAATTTTCCGTGTCTCTTACAATGGCGCTGCTTAACGTGCTTCGAATGGATTGAACGAAAAAATTCGTACATTCGTAAAAAAAAAAAATGTTTTTTTCAATTTGTAATTTTCCGTGTCTCGTACAATGGCGTTGCTTAACATGCTTCGAATGAATTGAACGAAAAAATTCGTACATTCGTAACTTTTTTTTTTGATTCGTAATTTTCTGCGTCTCTTAAAATGTAACAATAGCATACACATTACATAACATTATGAATTATGCTCCGATTACGAATCTACGAATGTTACAAATAAATACGAATGTGTCCGAATTTCGAATAAGCGAATAAACGAAAATGAAACTAACGGAAATACGAATCAACGAAAAAATAACTCTTACAAAAATACGAATCGTTACAAATACGAACACCAACGACTTACGAATTTACGAATCGTTACGAATACGAACACCGACGACTTACGAATTTACGAATCGTTACGAATACGAACACCGACGATTTACGAATCGTTACGAATCAACGGAAACGAAAAAAACGAAAATAAACGAATTTTTTTGTTGTGCACATGTCTAATAGTGTCTGGGATAAAAAGTACCATTTCAGTCTTTGCAGATGACACCAAGCTATACAGTGGAATAACATCCTTACAGGATGTCTCCAACTTTCAAGCCAACCTCAATGCATTGTTTATTTGGGTGAATATGTGGCAAATGAGGTTTAATGTTGATAAATGTAAAGTTATGCACTTGGGGGCTAAGAATATGCATGCATCTTAGATACTAGGGGGAGGACAACTGGGGGAATCCATAATGGAGAAGGATCTGGGGGGTTTGGTAGGTCATAAGCTTAATAATGGTATACAATGCCAAGCTAAGTCCTTTCTTGTATTAAGAGAGGCATGGACTGCAGAGAAGGAAATATCATTTTGCCTCTGTGCAACTCATTAGTAAGACCTAATTTGGAATATGCAGCTTAGTTTTGGGCACCAGTTCTCAAAAAGGATATCGGGGAACTAGAGAGTGCAGAGAAGGGCAACCAAACTGTTAAGAGGCATGGAGGAGCTCAGCTATGAGGAAAGATTAGAGGAACTGAATTTATTCTCTCTTGAGAAGAGGAGATTAAGGGGGGGGGGGGGGGGGGGGGTATGATCAACATGTACAAATACATAAGGGGTCCATATAGTAAACTTGGTGTCACTTTAAGGTTATCACAGAAGATAAGAGGCCACTCTTTAAGTCTAGAGAAAAAGAGATTTCATCTCCAAGTATGGAAAGGTGTCTTTATAGTAAGAGCTGTGAAAATGTGGAATAGACTCCCTCCAGAGGTGGTTCTGGCCAGCTTAGTAGATTGCTTTAAAAAAGGCCTGGATTCTTTCCTAAATGTACATAATATAATTGGGTACTAACATTTATAGGTAAAGTTGGTCCAGGAAATATCCAATTGCCTCTCGGGGGGGGGGGGGAGGATCAGGAAGGATTTTTTTTCCCCTGCTGTAGCAAATTGGATCATGCTTTTCTGGGATTTTCCACCTTCCTCTGGATCAACTGTGGGTATAGGATTGTGTATTTATGTATGTGGGATTGTATGGTTGTTTTTTATTTTGTTTATTTTTTATTGGTTGAACTAGATGGATTTGTGTCTTTTTCAACCTGACTAACTATGTAACTATGTAAATGTCCATCTAAATTTACTGGTACGAATGGTAATAACATCTGCGCAAGTTTCACGTACGAATGGTAATAACATCTGCGCAAGTTTCACGTACGAATGGTAATTACATCTGCGCAAGTTTCAGGTACGAATGGTAATTACATCTGCGCAAGTTTCAGGTACGAATGGTAATTACATCTGCGCAAGTTTCACGTACGAATGGTAATAACATCTGCGCAAGTTTCACGTACGAATGGTAATTACATCTGCGCAAGTTTCAGGTACGAATGGTAATTACATCTGCGCAAGTTTCAGGTACGAATGGTAATTACATCTGCGCAAGTTTCAGGTACGAATGGTAATAACATCTGCGCAAGTTTCACGTACGAATGGTAATAACATCTGCGCAAGTTTCACGTACGAATGGTAATTACATCTGCGCAAGTTTCAGGTACGAATGGTAATTACATCTGCGCAAGTTTCAGGTACGAATGGTAATTACATCTGCGCAAGTTTTTCAGGTACGAATGGTAATTACATCTGCGCAAGTTTCAGGTACGAATGGTAATAACATCTGCGCAAGTTTCACGTACGAATGGTAATAACATCTGCGCAAGTTTCACGTACGAATGGTAATTACATCTGCGCAAGTTTCAGGTTCGAATGGTAATTACATCTGCGCAAGTTTCAGGTACGAATGGTAATTACATCTGCGCAAGTTTCACGTACGAATGGTAATTACATCTGCGCAAGTTTCAGGTACGAATGGTAATTACATCTGCGCAAGTTTCACGTACGAATGGTAATTACATCTGCGCAAGTTTCAGGTACGAATGGTAATTACATCTGCGCAAGTTTCAGGTACGAATGGTAATTACATCTCGCAAGTTTCAGGTACGAATGGTAATTACATCTGCGCAAGTTTCACGTACGAATGGTAATTACATCTGCGCAAGTTTCAGGTACGAATGGTAATTACATCTGCGCAAGTTTCAGGTACGAATGGTAATAACATCTGCGCAAGTTTCACGTACGAATGGTAATTACATCTGCGCAAGTTTAGACATATCAAGTATAACCATAGTAGCGCACGTGCTTGACTTACTTTTTTGATGGCTTTTTCGAATTCTCCTGTACTGATCGTGCTCCCTGGATTTGATGTCGGACCATCGCTTGCGCAGTTGATCCTTGCCCCTTCGTACGCCGAATTTCTGCTCCAGGGTGCTGACGATTGTAGTGAGAATCTTGTCCTTGCGCAAGTTGGGTCGAGGGTACGGGCCATTTTCCCCGTCGTAATCTTCCCTTTGGAGGATGTCCACCATCTCCACCATCTCTTCAAAGGCCATATTGGTGGCCTTATATCTGCTGCTGGATGCAGATGTGTTCACTTCTTGGCTTTCCTCCGCGCTACTGGCTGAGAATGTGTCCGCCATCTTCATTAATTTATTCACCCACAATGCAACGAGGGGAAGCGGGGCGGGGAATACTCGTCAGGAGGAACGTCATGGGCGGGCGACGCGGAGGACGCAGGCGGACTTCGACGCGCGCGCAGTGTATATAAGGCTGTTTGAGGGGCCCACGTGTTCCCGAACGGAAGTAGCGAGCGCTCTGTACGAAGGTAAGTGTTTTCTAGGATGCATTACTGTGTTTTTTTTTGGGTTTTGGGCCAGCATTTTTAAGGATATGTGTGTGTTGCTGCCTGTGTGTAGGGGTTGCTGCCTGTGTGTAGGGGTTGCTGCCTGTGTGTAGGGTTGCTGCCTGTGTGTAGGGGTTGCTGCCTGTGTGGATGTGTTGCTGCCTGTGTGTAGGGGTTGCTGCCTGTGTGTAGGGGTTGCTGCCTGTGTGTAGGGGTTGCTGCCTGTGTGGATGTGTTGCTGCCTGTGTGTAGGGGTTGCTGCCTGTGTGTAGGGGTTGCTGCCTGTGTGTAGGGGTTGCTGCCTGTGTGTGGGTGTGTTGTGTAATGTTTGGTAAGAAAAACTGGTTGTGCGTTTTAAGTAACATTTGTGTTTTTGGTCTTTTGTATTGCCATTACTAACAAAACAGAAACAAACATGTCAGCACCCCAGTTGAATCCATTCAAGGACCAGCAGTTCATGTCCGAATTCATTGCCCTGTACAGAAAAAATACCAACCTGTGGCAGCTCAAGAACCCTTTATATGGCAATAGGATGTCCGGAAGGCAACACTGGGGCCACTTGTGGCTTTTGTGAAGACTAAATTTACCAGTGCATCTAACACTACACTCTCCCCAGGCTGATGTTGCTGCTCAAGGGTTAACTCTGTTGTTCGTTCATAGAGTCAAGCCATCCTAAGACAGGAAGTGTATTATAGGTGAGCTCATCAGGCAAAATAAAGGAGAAAAAAGCTTTTAAAAAAAACAAATGCAGTCACCACATTTTGATTGGTAAGCAAGCTGAAATATATTACTTTTTTGCCTTTGGGTTCAGATATGATTTACCTACCCTACTCTATTCAAAAAAGAACACAAGTTTGAACCATATAGGAGCTTTAAGGATGTTTTGTGTGACCCTGTATGAAATGGAACTGTGTGTAGGTCAGAAAGCAAAGTAATACAAGCCTTTCTAAGTGTCATATGCGTAGGCTCATTCAGTTTTTTTCCCGACAAATAAGAAGGTTGTTGTGTGACCATTCTTATTGTCCCCTGTTTGTACAGAAAAGAACATTTATCTTTGAAAGAGAAGATTACAGGGAAGTATAATGAAAAGATTCAATTAAACACTGATATTTCGGTTTGCTTGAAACTTAAACTACCCAATATTTTCTATATCTATTGTGGATTCCCGTAGTGAGATTTCTGCATTTGAGTCCCCATGCCTGCAAAACCCACCGTGGATACTGCAGAGAGGTCCTACATTGTTTATTTTTTTTATATGTTGAAGAATGCAATGGGAACAGCCCATCTTAAGGTATGCAGCAACATCGAAAAAATCCAAAGTGGGATGTAAACCATTGAACTTTGGCAAGTAAATCTCAAAACTGGAGCCCCAGCAGCTGATTCAGACCCCAGAATCCATCTATACTTTTTGGGGTAACCAGCACATAAGATAAAAGATGCAATGTTGTTGATTTACTAAAGTCAAATCCACTTTGCACTACAAGTGCACTTGGAAGAGCAGTCACTGTAGATCTGAGGGGGACATGCAAGGAAAATAAAAAATTTTTTTTGCTTGTACATGATTGGATGATAAAATCAGCAGAGCTTCCCCTCATTTCAGAGCTCCCCCTCAGATCTAAAGTGCTTGCACTTCCAAGTGCACTGTAGTGCAAAGTGGATTTGCCTTTAGTAAATGAACCCCAATATGTAATAAGTGAGGGATGAATCACATAAAATTGTCTGAAATCTATTCTTGAATGAATGCAGCTGAATTGGAAGCATTTACCTAAGATTATGTTGTCTAACTTCTGCCAACCAAAAGTGGTAAAAGCTTAGCAATTTTTTGGTCACTTGCCAAATTCAAGGGGGAGCTGAGATGTGTATGTCTTTATTTTTTGTCATTTGTATATTTATTCCTTAGACATTGGGTGGTATAAGTTTGACCAAATTAAGAAAATATTTAGTAAAAAGAACTCATGCTGTTTGTGTTATTTTTCTCTGTAAGGTGCTATAAGCATGGAAAGACAAAATTAGGCTACATAAAGGAATATAATCTGAAAGAGAAATAAGGTCAACTACTGATCTGGAAAAAGAGATAAATCAAAATGATCAAGAAGGAAAGCTGTAGGAAACCAACTAAATGACAGTAAACTGCACTACTGTAATAAACTTTAAATATGAAGTAAGATGAAAGTTAAACAGATCAAGAAGAGTGGTTGTACTGTAGAAAAAAATAAGAGTAAGTACTTTTTTACTCTCTTTTTTAGAATATTAACCCTTTTATAAATTTATCAATAGCCCTTCTCAAATATATATATATATATATATATATATATAGATCTCACAAAAATGAGTACACCCCTCACATTTTTGTAATTCTATCTTTTCATGTGACAACACTGAAGAAATTACACTTTGCTACAATGTAAGTAGAGAGTGTACAGCTTGTATAACTGTGTAAATTTGCTGTCTCCTCAAAATAACTCAACACACAGCCATTAATGTCTAGACCGCTGGCAACAAATGTGAGTACACCCCTAAGTGAAAATGTCCAAATTGGGCCCAAAGTGTCAATATTCTGTGTGGCCACCATTATTTTCCAGCACTGCCTTAACCCTCATGGGCATGGATAGGGATGAGCCGAACACCCCGGGTTCGGTTCGCACCAGAACCTTCGAACGGACCGAAAGTTCGCGCAAATTTTCGAACCCTATTCGTTATAATGGACGCGAACGTTCGAAATCAAAATTGCTAATTACAACGGCCAATATGCATGTTAATGTCATAAAACAGGTTTGGGGACCCGGGTCCTGCCCCAGGGGACATATATCAATGCAAAAAGAACTTTTAAAAACTAACGTTTTTTCGGGAGCAGTCATTTTAATGATGCATAAAGTGAAAAAAAAAAAAAGTGAAATTTTCCTTTAAATATGGTACCTGGGGGGTGTCTAAAGTATGCCTGTGAAGTGGCATGTGTTTCCTGTGTTTAGAACTGTCCTTGCACAAAATGACATTTGTAAAGGAAAAAAAGAAGCCATTTAAAACCACTTTCGGCTTTAATGTCACGTCTTGTCCTGGCCATATGGCTGAAAATCCTTGAGAAAAATGGCATGGTTACCCCATCCCCCCCCCCCAGCCCCTTTGGGTCTTGTATGGATATTAAGGGGGACCCCGCACCCAAAATAAAACCCTATACCTACAACCCTATATACTCTGAACAGCAGTATATAGGCGGTGCAAACAAGAGAGGGACTGTAGATTTGTTCTTAAGTAGAATCTGAACAGGTACATTATGAAGTGTAGCTCCATCCCCAAAAAATCTATTTTTAAGCTTTTTGGAGAACATAGGGAGGGGTTATCACCCCTGTAACATTTGCTGTCTTTGCACATCTGTTCAGAACATTTCACCTCACTTTCCGTCCCAATGACAAATGTTTTTGGAAAAGTGGGGTTTTAATTGAAACAAGGATTGGTGATAAAGCATCAGTAGAGAGGAGATACCTTTTTCCCAAATTAAATCTAACAGGATCGAATTTCCCTTCCTAGGTGTAGATTTCCTCTCACTTCCTGTTTTCTCTTTCCGTTTGCAAGTAGGAGTCGTTTGTAAGTTGGATGTTTGAAAGTAGGGGCCTGCCGTATATACTCTGCAGAAATTTTCCCCATTAGATGTTGGTGTAGCCACAAGACTGTAAGCCCTCACAGTTACTCTTGGTGGGCACAGGAATGGGCCCTGCTGTGAGTTATTAGATCAAGATTTGTAATTGCATGCACTGTTGAACAGGGCAGAAAAATTGGGCCTTTGGTGGTGGTGGTGGTGTGTGACGGTGTTGCCACAAGACTGTAAGCCCTCACAGTTACTCTTGGTGGGCGCAGGAATGGGCCCTGCTGTGAGTTATTAGATCAAGATTTGTAATTGCATGCACCTGTTGAACAGGGCAGAAAAATTGGGCCTTTGGCGGTGGTGGTGGACGGTGTTGCCACAAGACTGTAGGCCCTCATAGTTACTCTTGGTGGGCGCAGGAATGGGCCCTGCTGTGAACTATTAGATCAAGATTTGTAATTACACGCCCCTGTTAAACAGGGGCTGAAAAATTGGGCCTTAGGCATTGGTGCTGGTGCCACAACACTGCAACCCCTCACAGATACTGTACTCTTAGCACAGCAATGAGACCTGTTGCAAAGCATTGCCTAAAAATTGTAATTACACGCCCCAACAGGGGCTGAAAAATTGTGCCTTAGGCACTGGTGCTGGTGCCACAACACTGCAACCCCTCACAGATACTGTACTTGGAGCACAGCAGTCACACCTGTTGCGAAGCATCTTTTTAAAAAATTGTAATTACACGCCCCTGTTATACATGGGCTGAAAAATTGTGCCTTAGACACTGGTGCTGGTGCCACAACACTGCAACCCCTCACAGATACTGTACTTGGAGCACAGCAGTCACACCTGTTGCGAAGCATCTTTTTAAAAAATTGTAATTGCACGCCCCTGTTATACAGGGGCTGAAAAATTGGGCCTTAGGCATTGGTGCTGGTGCCACAACACTGCAACCCCTCACAGATACTGTACTCTTAGCACAGCAATGAGACCTGTTGCAAAGCTTTGCCTAAAAATTGTAATTACACGCCCCTGTTATACAGGGGCTGAAAAATTGTGCCTTAGGCACTGGTGCTGGTGCCACAACACTGCAACCCCTCACAGATACTGTACTTGGAGCACAGCAGTCACACCTGTTGCGAAGCATCTTTTTAAAAAATTGTAATTACACGCCCCTGTTATACAGGGGCTGAAAAATTGGGCCTTAGGCATTGGTGCTGGTGCCACAACACTGCAACCCCTCACAGATACTGTACTCTTAGCACAGCAATGAGACCTGTTGCAAAGCATTGCCTAAAAATTGTAATTACACGCCCCAACAGGGGCTGAAAAATTGTGCCTTAGGCACTGGTGCTGGTGCCACAACACTGCAACCCCTCACAGATACTGTACTTGGAGCACAGCAGTCACACCTGTTGCGAAGCATCTTTTTAAAAAATTGTAATTACACGCCCCTGTTATACAGGGGCTGAAAAATTGTGCCTTAGGCACTGGTGCTGGTGCCACAACACTGCAACCCCTCACAGATACTGTACTTGGAGCACAGCAGTCACACCTGTTGCGAAGCATTTTTAAAAAAAAAATTGTAAGTACACGCCCCTGTTATACAGGGGCTGAAAAATTGTGCCTTAGGCACTGGTGTGGTGGCATGGATCATTGAGGAGGAGGAAGAGGATAGTCAGTGAACATAACAGGACAGTCACTCAGCATCAGCATAGGCAGTCTTGAAGGGATGTGACATTATAAATTATTCCGTTATATCCGCTTCAGGTGCCTGGTAGCTGGTGGTGATCCAAGACTGATTCATTTTTATGAAGGTCAGTCGATCAACCGAGTCAGTGGACAGGCACACCCTATGATCGGTGACAAATCCTCCAGCAGCACTGAATGTGCGTTCGGAAAGAACGCTGGAGGCAGGACAGGCCAGTAGCTCAATTGCATACTGTGCAAGCTCTGGCCAGTGATCCATCCTCAGGACCCAGTAAGCCAGAGGATTTTCGGTGGGAAAGGTGTCCAAGTCTGACCTTGCCCCTAGGTATTCCTGCACCATGTATATCAGACGCTGGCGATGGTTGCTGGAACCGATCATACCTTGGGGCTGCGGACTAAAAAATTGTCTGAACGCATCGGTCAGACGTCCACCTTCCCCACCGCTCCTTCTGCTACTGACCGAAGCCTCAGCAACTCGTCGTCCAGGACCAGGAGTTTGTAACCTCCCAGTTTCTGGGAACGCGTTGCACAGACCTTTCTGCAAGGCCTCCCTGAGATGTCTCATCCTCTGCTCCCTCTGCGACGGCAAGATAAGGTCCGCAACCTTACCCTTGTACCGTGGATCAAGGAGAGTGGCCAGCCAGTAATGGTCCCTCTCCTTGATCCGAAGAACACGAGGATCCTTCCGCAGGCTTTGCAGGATCAGGGAGGCCATGCAGCGTAGGTTAGCTGAGGCATTCGGTCCAGAGTCTTCTGGGTCACTGAGGATGACATGATCGCCAGCCACCTCCTCCCAGCCACGTACAAGTCCACTGGTTTGTTGGGACTGTACATCATCCCTAAAAGACTGCTGCTGCTGATGCTGAGTGCCAGGCTCCACCTCCATGCTCACACAATCCTCCTCCTCCTCCTCCTCCTCCTCATCCTCTTCCTGTGTGATGGGTGGGACAGAAGGAACACTGTCCGGATAAAGGGGGCCTTGAGAGGCAAGGAAGTCCTCCTCTTCCTGCCTCTGTTCTGCCTCAAGTGCCCTGTCCATTATCCCACGCAGCGTATGCTCCAACAGGTGGACAAGACGTACAGTGTCACTGATGCATGCACTGTCACTGCTCACCATCCTCGTGGCCTCCTCAAATGGTGAGAGGACAGTGCATGCATCCCTGATCATGCTCCACTGGCGTGGGGAAAAAAAGCCAAGCTCCCCTGACCCTGTCCTGGTGCCGTAGTCGCAAAGGTACTCATTGATGGCCCTCTGCTGCGTGTGCAGTCGCTGCAGCATGGCCAACGTTGAGTTCCACCTGGTGGGCATGTCACATATTAGGCGGTTCTTGGGCAGGTTCAGCTCCTTTTGCAGCTCAGTCAGCCGAGCACTGGCATTATAAGATCGGCGGAAATGCACACAGACTTTCCTGGCCTGCCTCAGGACATCCTGTAAGCCTGGGAACCTGCCCAAGAACCGCTGCACCACCAGGTTGAGGACGTGAGCCATACAGGGCACATGGGTGAGCTGTCCCTGTCGCTGGGCGGAGAGGAGGTTGGTGCCATTGTCAGAAACGACCATTCCTGGCTTAAGCTGGCGTGGCGTCAACCACCTCTCGGCCTGCCCCTGCAGAGCTGCCAGAACCTCTGGCCCAGTGTGGCTCCTGTCCCCCAAACACACCAGCGCAAGCACGGCATGGCATCTTTTTGCCTGCGTACTTGCGTAGCCCCTTGTACGCCTACGGAGCACCGCTGGTTCCGAGGACAGAGCACTGGAGGAAGAAGAAGAGGAGGGGGTGGAGGAGAGAGGTGTGTCACAACCAGTAGCAGTAGTAGCATTTTGGAGGCATGGTGGCGGAACAACCTCCAACACTACTGCACCTTGTCCTGCATCCCTCCCAGCTGCCAATAGAGTGACCCAATGGGCCGTGAAAGAAAGATAACGTCCCTGTCCATGCCTGCTGGACCATGAGTCAGCGGTAATATGCACCTTACCGCTGACCGCCCTGTCCAGCGAGGCATGGACATTGCCTTCCACATGCCGGTAGAGAGACGGAATCGCCTTCCGTGAGAAAAAGTGGCGTTTGGGAACCTGCCACTGAGGAACCGCACATTGAACAAACTCACGGAAGGGGGCCGAGTCTACCAACTGAAAAGGCAGCAGTTGAAGTGCTAGCAATTTAGCCAAGCTAGCATTCAACCGCTGGGCATGTGGATGGCTGGGAGTGTACTTCTTTCGACGGTCCAGCAGCTGGGGCAGGGAAATTTGCCTGCTACAATCGGACGTCGGTGTACTGCAAGTACTTGGTTGTGACACACCTAATTCTACACCTTCAGTCCTCTCAGAGCAGCTTTCAGATAGGACTGAAGATGTAGTGGGGATGGAGATCCCAGCTGATGAGGAGCAAGGAGAGGTCCGCTTTGTTCTTTGGTGTGGGTCTTTTATGTGTGCTTGCCAACGAGCTGCATGGCAGGTCGACATATGTCTGCTCATGCTTGTGGTGCCCAAGCGGCTGATGTTTTGGCCACGCGAGATACGCTTGAGACAAATATTGCAAATAGCAGTGGTGCGATCTGATGCACTCGTCTCAAAAAAGGCCCACACCAAAGAACTTTTCTGGTAACGTGCAGAGGCAGCGCCCTGCACAGGCGGAGCTCTGCGGTGTGGTACAGTTGCTGTGCTGGCCTCTAGCTGGCCTCCAGGGGGCATCCTGCCTCGTTGGACATGTGACGCCGCATCCTCCTCCTCCTCGTCCTCCTCCTCATCCTCTCTCCCTTCAGGCACCCACGTGGAGTCAGTGACCTCATCATCCCCTCCCTCTTCACCACTAGAGCAAACCTGGCAGTAAGCTGCAGCTGGTGGAACAGTACTGCCAGATTGCTGTCCTTCAGCATCCCCTCTCTCTGCGCGCACACTACTGACTTCCTCAAGCTGGGTATCATCATCCGAGCCTTCGAATCGTTGGGCATCCTCCTGGAGCATGTACCCAACACTGTGCTCAAAGAGTTCGGGGGACTCCTCAGGAGGACATGGTGGGTCTAGGGAAGGGGTGGCTGATGATGCCATTGAGTACGCGTTGGCAGCTGCTCTGCCAGTACCCTGAGCCTGGGTGAGAGAGGATGAGGAGGATGAGGAGGGCTTGGTCATCCATTCTACCAAGCCTTCAGCATGATGCGGCTCCACATGTCCAGCTGCCGAAAACAAAGACAAGCGTGTCCCATGGCCACGTGCTGATGACGATGCACGACCACGTCCACGGCCAGCACTGTTGTCTCTAGAAACAGAGCCTGCCTGCCCTGTGTTCTTGCCTCTGCACGCTCTGCCTCTCCTTGGCGGTCTTCCAGCCATTGTAGTCGGTAGTGTATATAGTATAAAAAATAGAGCTCCTATGTGTGCTCACAACACACTGTAGGTCCTATGGGTGCTGACACTAACACACTATAGGTACTATGTGTGCTGCTGACAAGAAAATATAGGAGCTCTGTTTGCTGCCACTAACACACTAGAAGTCCTATGGGTGCTGCTGAGAAGAAAATATAGGAGCTCTGTGTGATGCCACTAACACACTAGAAGTCCTATGGGTGTTTCTGCAAAGAAAATATAGGAGCTCTGTGTGATGCAACTAACACACTAGAAGTCCTATGGGTGCTTCTGTGAAGAAAATATAGGAGCTCTGTGTGATGCCACTAACACACTAGAAGTCCTGTGGGTGCTGCTGAGAAGAAAATATAGGAGCTCTGTGTGATGCCACTAACACACTAGAAGTCCTATGGGTGCTTCTGCAAATAAAATATAGGAGCTCTGTGTGATGCCACTAACACACTAGAAGTCCTGTGGGTGCTGCTGAGAAGAAAATATAGGAGCTCTGTGTGATGCCACTAACACACTAGAAGTCCTATGGGTGCTTCTGCAAAGAAAATATAGGAGCTCTGTGTGATGCCACTAACACACTAGAAGTCCTGTGGGTGCTGCTGAGAAGAAAATATAGGAGCTCTGTGTGATGCCACTAACACACTAGAAGTCCTGTGGGTGCTTCTGGGAAGAAAATATGGGAGCTCTGTGTGATGCCACTAACACACTAGAAGTCCTATGGGTGCTTCTGGGAGGAAAATATGGGAGCTCTGTGTGATGCCACTAACACACTAGAAGTCCTGTGGGTGCTTCTGGGAAGAAAATATGGGAGCTCTGTGTGATGCCACTAACACACTAGAAGTCCTATGGGTGCTTCTGCGAAGAAAATATAGGAGCTCTGTGTGATGCCACTAACACACTAGAAGTCCTGTGGGTGCTGCTGAGAAGAAAATATAGGAGCTCTGTGTGATGCCACTAACACACTAGAAGTCCTATGGGTGCTTCTGCGAAGAAAATATAGGAGCTCTGTGTGATGCCACTAACACACTAGAAGTCCTCTGGGTGCTGCTGAGAAGAAACTATAGGAGCTCTGTGTGATGCCACTAACACACTAGAAGTCCTATGGGTGCTTCTGCAAAGAAAATATAGGAGCTCTGTGTGATGCCACTAACACACTAGAAGTCCTATGGGTGCTTCTGCGAAGAAAATATAGGAGCTCTGTGTGATGCCACTAACACACTAGAAGTCCTGTGGGTGCTGCTGAGAAGAAAATATAGGAGCTCTGTGTGATGCCACTAACACACTAGAAGTCCTATGGGCGCTTCTGCAAAGAAAATATAGGAGCTCTGTGTGATGCCACTAACACACTAGAAGTCCTATGGGTGCTTCTGCGAAGAAAATATAGGAGCTCTGTGTGATGCCACTAACACACTAGAAGTTCTGTGGGTGCTGCTGAGAAGAAAATATAGGAGCTCTGTGTGATGCCACTAACACACTAGAAGTCCTATGGGTGCTTCTGCAAAGAAAATATAGGAGCTCTGTGTGATGCCACTAACACACTAGAAGTCCTATGGGTGCTTCTGCGAAGAAAATATAGGAGCTCTGTGTGATGCCACTAACACACTAGAAGTCCTGTGGGTGCTGCTGGAAGAAAATATAGGAGCTCTGTGTGATGCCACTAACACACTAGAAGTCCTATGGGTGCTTCTGCAAAGAAAATATAGGAGCTCTGTGTGATGCCACTAACACACTAGAAGTCCTATGGGTGCTTCTGGGAAGAAAATATAGGAGCTCTGTGTGATGCCACTAACACACTAGAAGTCCTGTGGGTGCTGCTGAGAAGAAAATATAGGAGCTCTGTGTGATGCCACTAACACACTAGAAGTCCTATGGGTGCTTCTGCAAAGAAAATATAGAAGCTCTGTGTGATGCCACTAACACACTAGAAGTCCTGTGGGTGCTTCTGGGAAGAAAATATGGGAGCTCTGTGTGATGCCACTAACACACTAGAAGTCCTATGGGTGCTTCTGGGAAGAAAATATAGGAGCTCTGTGTGATGCCACTAACACACAATTGACGTCCTATGGGTGCTTCTGGGAAGAAAATATGGGAGCTCTGTGTGATGCCACTAACACACTAGAAGTCCTATGGGTGCTTCTGGGAAGAAAATATGGGAGCTCTGTGTGATGCCACTAATACACTAGAAGTCCTATGGGTGCTTCTGCGAAGAAAATATAGGAGCTCTGTGTGATGCCACTAACACACTAGAAGTCCTGTGGGTGCTTCTGGGAAGAAAATATGGGAGCTCTGTGTGATGCCACTAACACACTAGAAGTCCTATGGGTGCTTCTGCAAAGAAAATATAGGAGCTCTGTGTGATGCCACTAACACACTAGAAGTCCTGTGGGTGCTGCTGAGAAGAAAATATGGGAGCTCTGTGTGATGCCACTAACACACTAGAAGTCCTATGGGTGCTTCTGGGAAGAAAATATGGGAGCTCTGTGTGATGCCACTAACACACTAGAAGTCCTATGGGTGCTTCTGGGAAGAAAATATGGGAGCTCTGTGTGATGCCACTAACTCACTAGAAGTCCTATGGGTGCTTCTGGGAAGAAAATATGGGAGCTCTGTGTGATGCCACTAACACACTAGAAGTCCTATGGGTGCTTCTGGGAAGAAAATATGGGAGCTCTGTGTGATGCCACTAACACACTAGAAGTCCTGTGGGTGCTTCTGGGAAGAAAATATGGGAGCTCTGTGTGATGCCACTAACACACTAGAAGTCCTATGGGTGCTTCTGGGAAGAAAATATGGGAGCTCTGTGTGATGCCACTAACACACTAGAAGTCCTATGGGTGCTTCTGGGAAGAAAATATAGGAGCTCTGTGTGATGCCACTAACACACTAGAAGTCCTATGGGTGCTTCTGGTAAGAAAATATGGGAGCTCTGTGTGATGACACTAACATACTAGAAGTCCTATGGGTGCTTCTGGGAAGAAAATATGGGAGCTCTGTGTGATGCCACTAACACACTTGAAGTCCTATGGGTGCTTCTGGGAATAAAATATGGGAGCTCTGTGTGATGCCGCTAACACACTAGAAGTCCTATGGGTGCTTCTGGGAAGAAAATATGGGAGCTCTGTGTGATGCCACTAACACACTAGAAGTCCTATGGGTGCTTCTGGGAAGAAAATATAGGAGCTCTGTTTGCTGCCACTAACACACTAGAAGTCCTATGGGTGCTTTTGGGGTGCAATGCTGTGCTAACAGCACTGCGGTTGGTACTACTGAAATACTGTACTAACAGTAAAACACGCACCAGACTAATCCCCAGCAGCAGCTAATAACACACTAACCAGCAGCAATGGACGATCAATGACAGGTAGCAATGGTTTAGCAAATAAATAGCCTATGGTTTAGCAAAGAAGAGCAAATCTTTCTGTAGCAATGAATCAAGCAAAGACACAGAATCAGCCTGATCTCTCCTAAAGCCGGAACTCATGTGACCGGCGCCGACGGCGTGGCGGCCTTTTAAATGGTGGGGCGTGTACTAAAGCCCCTGAGCTTTAATTGGCTACAGGCGTCCTGCCTGTAGCCAATTATTGCTCTCCGAGTTTCCGGCGCTGTGATTGGCCAAGCATGCGGGGTCACAGTGCATGCTTGGCCAATCATCAGCCAGCAATGCACTGCGCCGGCCGCGCCGGCCGCAATGCATTGCGGGGCCGCTCGCATCACACGAATGTGATGCCAACGGCCCAAATAGTTCTGGGCTCGCCGAGCGAGCGAATGCCCGGTGCTCGATGCGAACGTGGGTTCGCATCGAGCACCGGGCCCATCCCTAGGCATGGACTTCACCAGAGCTTCACAGGTTGCCACTGGAGTCCATAAATAAATAAATATTATATTATATATATAATATATATATATATATATATATATATATATATATTTATTTATTTATTTATTTTTGCATGTGGCAAAATAGAGAGCTATAAGAATATTTATTTGATACATAAATTGTGTGGGGAAAAAAATCCCCTTTGGCTATAAAGGAGTTTCTAGGAGAATTTCATAAAGGGAAAAGTGTATTCTGACCCATTACACTAACAAGAAAATTAAATAAAATTAATTATAGGTATCAATGTAATTTTAGTTACCAGTTTTTGTTAATATTCCATTGTATAAAACATTTGGAAATAGGTTAAATTAAATAAATTACAGGAGCAGAAATAGGTCACACGGACACTTCTAAATAATAGTATGTTGACTATGAAAATCTAATGATGTCCTTCTATTAGAATACCTCTTACACTATTAATTGTGTTATATTACCTTGTTCATTATGTCAGTATGTTAGAATTAATGCAGCCACTTGAGCAATCATGGGAAGAGTAGCTGTGCTTGCTTAGTTATATCGCTTCACTTTACAGAATGACTGGTCTTACAGATTTGGTAGTATAAAGACTCTCTAAGCAGCTGTTGTGATGCCCCATGTGATCTCGCTAAATGATTCAGCAATTGTAACAAAAATGAGTCTAAGAGCTCCTGTAACTTTCCTAGAGCAATTATGCACAAAATGTGTCTGTCTTCTTTTCCTCTAAAGTATAATGATGTTGATGAACATGTCACTTGATGCTACTAAAGCTCAAGCCAAGGGAATTCACTAAATAGAACTGGGAATAATATACAGTATAATTCCTTATTTCACCTTTACTTTCACTGTGATCGCTTTAAGGATAACATTAAATCACGTCAACTGTTGATTTATTTAAGATAATGCCCTTACGCTGAAATAGATGGAACATTTACTGATACTTTTAGGATTTCATTTGTCTAAAAAGTAGCTCATTTAGCTTATGGTCAGTCTTATTTAATGTCTGTGAAAGTAGTCACTGCTTTAAAGAACCAATAAACCTAGAAATGAAACCGGATTTATGTTAAAAATCTGATACTGGTTAAAAACATAACGTTACAAGTAGGTCTTTGGTAAAAAAAAAAACTGTGCTTGTGATGTGGAGCTGCTGGGAATCTATAATGCCCCATACACACGATAGGATTTTCCGATGGAAAATGTGTGATAGGACCTTGTTGTCGGAAATTCCGACCGTGTGTAGGCTCCATCACATATTTTCCATAGGAATTTCCGTCGCACACAATTTGAGATCTGGTTTTCAAATTTTTCTACAACAAAATCCTTTGTAAGAAATTCCAATCGTGTGTACACAATTCCAATGCACAAAGTGCCATGCATGCTCGGAATCAAGCAGAAGAGCAGCACTGGCTATTGAACTTCATTTTTCTCGGCTCGTCGTACGTGTTCGGAATTTCCGACCAACTTTGTGTGACCGTGTGTATGCAAGACAAGTTTGAGCCAACATCCGTCGGAAAAAATCCCATGGATTTTGTTGTCGGAAAATCCTATTGTGTGTACAGGGCATTACAGTTACAGTATTAGTAAAAGGCAGAGCTGAATTGAACTCAGAACTTTCACTGCTTTAGATTGACATAAAAGTTGACAACCCCTGTAGTTATAGTTTAATGATGTTATTGAAGCAAATCTGTACTTTGCCACTACCTCACTGCTCACAACTGGGGATGAGGTTTGTGTTCACAGGCATGCAGGTTTCACACCAAATTCTGTATTTTCGTTATTCACATACCAAGTGAACAAAATGACCAGATTTGATCTGTTCATCCACATGAACCTCAGCAGCAGGACTTTATTTATTTAGTGGTGATATTGCTACCACCAATAAATGACAACTTCCTTCTGTGCTGCCTGCTTCTAGCAATTAATGATACTGTGCAGTCTGTCGGCCTGCATTTCAGAAGCTGATGATTTCAGTAGTTGCTGGGATGTTGGCATCTGCACAGTCATTGGTTGTTATAGCGGACCATAAGAACCAATGGTGCTGTACAAAAAAAAAAAAAAAAAAACGTTGGGTTCCCCACAAAATACATACCAGACTCTTCAAGTCTGGTATGGATTCTAATGCCGCGTACACACGAAGGGACTATCCCGCGGGATTATCCGCTGGACCGAAGTCCAGCGGATAATCCCCTCGTGTGTAGGCGCCGGCGGACTTTTTTTGGCCAAAGTACGGCGGACTAAAGTTTCAGGTTTTGTTCTCAAATTATCCGCTGGACTTGGCAGTCCAGCGGATAATCCGGTCGTGTGTAGTATGGTCCGGCGTACCAAAAAGGACGCATGCTCAGTAGCTATTATGTCACGGACTCGCTCGGTCTGGTAAAACTAGCCTTCGTTTTGAAGCTCGCACAATCGTCACGCTGTTGAATTTTTTTTTTTTTTTTTTTTCTGACAGCGGGATTTGTATGGTATCGTACTTGAAGAATGATTTTGCCTTGCTGCTTGTATATTCACGCAGAGTACTCCCGAACGTTTTTTCTTCAGCATTCTTTAGTGAAGTTATATATTTGTATATATATATATATATATATATATATATATATATATATATATATATATATATATATATATATATATATATATATATATATATATATATATATATATATATATATATATATATAGATATATATATATATATAGATATAGATATAGATATAGATATAGATATCCAAATCACCAAATGAAAAATATATCTATATTTCTCAATAAGCGCAAAAAAATATATATCGATATCTACATATATATATATATATATATATATAATATATATATAGATATATAGAGCTATACGTGTATAAAAATAAAAAATATATATATATATATATATATATATCTATATATTATATATGTACATATATCTCTATATAGATATTTTTTATTATTTGTTGGTTATCAAAAGGATTAGTTATTACACATGATACAATTGTGGAGTCAGCAGAGCTTGCCCTTAATTCCGATCTTAAACCTCACCTTTCCAGCGACTGCACTTGCAGTTCCATTGAACTTGCACTTTACACTTGTATTGTCAAATGAATGTTTAGACATGTACCTGCCTACTCCTAAAGAAACTATGTTTTTGAATAACAAGCACGTATATCATTATTTGATGTAAATTAAATGACCATTTATTCTGGTTAAAACAAACAAGGCAAAACAAAATAGGAAGGCAACACTGGAGCCACTTGTAGATTTTGTGAAGACTTTTTGCCCCAACGGCAGACACCAAGTTTGTGAAGCCAAAAATTAAGCTTGGGCACATTTCATACAATATAGGGAGCACAAGAAGATTGACCAGGAATCAGACAGACCAGGAACAGCAGCAGATGACATCTATGTCCCCAAGCTGTGGCACTACAACAGCCTGTGTCTTCTGTGAGACCAGACTGAAGCCAGGCAATCACTTCCGACTCTTCGCACCACGCTTCCCTGCACTCTTCCCTGCAGTCTTCCCTGCACGCTTCCTTGGAGGCTGACTTGTGGTAGGAGGAGGAGGAGGAGGAGGAGGAGGAGGAGGAGGAGGAGGAGAAGGAAGACGAGGAGGAGGAGGAGGAGAAGTTGGTGTCGGGCCTTCATGGGTCAGGCGGGTGGATTCTCGTAATTCACCCCTCAAACCCCCCCTAATTGCCTCAGAAATTAGGCCCTCACACAGGTGCCGTTGGCCCCTCTCCATTTCCAGCAACCTGCTGGACACGTAGCTGGCATAGCCCTCTTCTGGAAGGGGGGGTTTGTCGAGAATCGCACTCGCCTTCCGAATCAGTTCCAGTGATTCCTCCTCCACAATGGTCATCCTCCTGGGCCTTCTTGGGGGTAAGGGCAGGGGTCGAGGTAGACTTCTTAATTGGGTCTGGCTGTCACTCTGGCTCGTGCTGGGCCCAGCCACCTCCTGGCTCTCGCTGGGCATGTCCTCCTCCTCCTCCATACCACTTGTCCCGGCATCATCCTGGGTCAGCTCATCCTGTGTGCAAATAAAAACAAAAATCAAACACCTGTTTTGTGGTTTCTGGCCTACTCAATCATCCAATTGTAAACTTAGGAACGAGCATCTAAATTTTCCAAAAGATCCAAAAGGCTATCATTTGGACCCCTGCATTTTCCAAGCAGATCACCAATGTTGTCTAACGCTTTTTTTGCCACTACTGGATGTATGTATACACTATATATGTATCGATATGTTGCACCAACACTTTTTAGAAGTGTGCATAATTTTTGTCATTTTTTTTCACAATTCTGAGTTCAGGGTGTTAATTGTTTCACATTTTAACGTTGACAGCATTAATATTCACACAATCACAATTTAGGCTACTAAATATATACCTGGCTCCAGCTGGGCGCATCAGCCTGCTCCAAGGTGGAGGGGTCTTCTCCTTCCGTGGAAGCCTCAGCTGGGGTGGAGGGAAGAGTGGAGGGAAGAGTGGAGGGAAGGGTGGAGGGAAGAGTCGACAGTGATTCCCTGGGTTCCATCTGGTCACCTATAAAAGTCAGTTGGTTGTAGTACCACAGCTTGGGTACATAAACATTCTCTGCTGCTGCTCCTGATCTGACTGATTCCTCAATCTTCTTGCGCTCCCGCTTGTACATGTGCCTTAAACTTGCAATTCTGGCTTCCACAAACTTGGTGTTTGCGTTGGGGACTTTAGTCTTCACAAAAGCCACAAGTGGCCCCAGTGTTGCCTTCCGGACATCCCTATTGCCATACAAAGGGTTCTTGAGCTGCCACAGGTTGGTATTTTTTCTGTACAGGGCAATGAATTCGGACATGAACTGCTGGTCCTTGAATGGATTCAACTGGGGTGATGACATGTTTGTTTCTGTTTTGTTAGTAATGGCAATACAAAAGACCAAAAACACAAATGTTACTTAAAACGCACAACCAGTTTTTCTTAACAAACATTACACAACACACCCACACACAGGCAGCAACACATCCACACAGGCAGCAACCCCTACACACAGGCAGCAACCCCTACACACAGGCAGCAACCCCTACACACAGGCAGCAACCCCTACACACAGGCAGCAACCCCTACACACAGGCAGCAACCCCTACACACAGGCAGCAACACATCCACACAGGCAGCAACCCCTACACACAGGCAGCAACCCCTACACACAGGCAGCAACCCCTACACACAGGCAGCAACCCCTACACACAGGCAGCAACCCCTACACACAGGCAGCAACCCCTACACACAGGCAGCAACCCCTACACACAGGCAGCAACACACACATATCCTTAAAAAATGCTGGCCCAAAACCCAAAAAAAAACACAGTAATGCATCCTAGAAAACACTTACCTTCGTACAGAGCGCTCGCTACTTCCGTTCGGGAACACGTGGCCCCTCAAACAGCCTTATATACACTGCGCACGCGTCGAAGTCCGCCTGCGTCCTCCGCGTCGCCCGCCCATGACGTTCCTCATGACGAGTATTCCCCGCCCCGCTTCCCCTCGTTGCATTGTTGGTGAATTAATTCATGAATATGGCGGACACATTCTCAGCCAGTAGCGCGGAGGAAAGCCAAGAAGCCAACACATCTGCATCCAGCAGCAGATATAAGGCCACCAATATGGCCTTTGAAGAGATGGTGGAGATGGTGGACATCCTCCAAAGGGAAGATTACGACGGGGAAAATGGCCCGTACCCTCGACCCAACTTGCGCAAGGACAAGATTCTCACTACAATCGTCAGCACCCTGGAGCAGAAATTCGGCGTACGAAGGGGCAAGGATCAACTGCGCAAACGATGGTCCGACATCAAATCCAGGGAGCACGATCAATACAGGAGAATTCGAAAAGCCATCAAAAAAAGTAAGTCAAGCACGTGCGCTACTATGGTTATACTTGATATGTCTAATCTTGCGCAGATGTTATTACCATTCGTACCTGAAACTTGCGCAGATGTTATTACCATTCGTACCTGAAACTTGCGCAGATGTAATTACCATTCGTCCGTGAAACTTGCGCAGATGTTATTACCATTCGTTCGTGAAACTTGCGCAGATGTTATTACCATTCGTACCTGAAACTTGCGCAGATGTAATTACCATTCGTCCGTGAAACTTGCGCAGATGTTATTACCATTCGTTCGTGAAACTTGCGCAGATGTTATTACCATTCGTACCTGAAACTTGCGCAGATGTAATTACCATTCGTCCGTGAAACTTGCGCAGATGTTATTACCATTCGTTCGTGAAACTTGCGCAGATGTTATTACCATTCGTACCTGAAACTTGCGCAGATGTAATTACCATTCGTCCGTGAAACTTGCGCAGATGTTATTACCATTCGTTCGTGAAACTTGCGCAGATGTTATTACCATTCGTACCTGAAACTTGCGCATATTTGATGAAAGTTCCGTTTGTCTTCATAACGTTTATTGAGTTTACCTGGCTTTGGGTTGTTGGAGTTGTAAGGTTGTTTATTATTGTCACTATCTATACAATTACTGCTGTAGTAAGGGTTTTAGGGGTAACTTACACAGGGACTCCAGAGGCTGTTTTGGGGGGGGGGGGGATAAATATGTTAAGCAGGGTCTCATGCTCACAATTCCCAAAAAATGCTCATCATCTCTAAATACTGTAGGTGGTGACTTTTCAAAGAAGTACACTCACCTGTCCCTTGGATGGTGCAGCTACAATCTCTGATCTTGCAATCATGAAATTAATGTTTGCGGCTTCACTTCCCGGGTCACTATTGGGCATGCGCCAGTTGCGCAATGCAATAGGACTGGTCCGCGCAAGCTCGGGGACCCCTGTGTGTCCCAGCAGACAGCACGGTGGGACGGGATGTGGCGTATACTTCTGTGGGAGTCTAGGGCCGGATGTGTGTGCAAATACGTGCCTTACACAGGTATCTGCAACCCATCCCCCCTAAAACGTTCAAAATAAGACACCACAGGGGTGCAGGGATCCAATGAGCGGAAGTTCAAATTTAGGGTTGAAGGGCGCTTTAAGTATTGGAGTTTCATTAGATAGACATTTCAATTCTGTCTTCAAGTAGGATCTTCTAACAAACTGCTAATAATTGGCAAGACTTTTAAACAATGTTTACTAATCCTATTTTGGCACTCAAATATCAGTGTGATTCAAAAGTGTACCTTTTTGTGTTCCATTACCATAGGGGGCAAAAGACTCAGACGTCAGTCCGAACCTACGAGGACCTCCCGGCCTCACCAGACTAATTGGGCAGTTAGCCCAAGCCCACGCGTGGATGTGGCGGAACAGGTCGTTGAAGTCGATCAAATCTGCACCCCACCAAGTGAGTGTCTCAGAACACAGATTGAGCTAATAAATTAAGGTCTGCATGTTTTTGACACTTTTTTTCTTGTGTTTTCTCTACCCAACTTTTAGGTGATGCTGATCTGTTTGTGGAACGACAAGCTGCGGAGCCATTTACCACTGACAGTGCCCACAGGCTTATTGGGCAGATCATGGCCTGGAATCTGCAGCTGGAAAACATGCAGAAGGAGATGGCCACCATGCAGCAGGGAATGAAGGACATGATTGATGTTTTGGGGAGAATCTAAAGACCCCTTTTACATTTCTTAACATCAATCATGTCCTTCATTCCCCTTTTGAAGCGCTGTTTAACTAATTTTAGAGGCCAAATTTTAAATATGCACACGGTATGTCAACATGTGCTATGTGCCATCAGGGGATCTCAATGGACGCATTTTGTGTTTGCAACCCCTAATGCTAGTAGGTGAGAGGGAAGGGGTTTCACACACAAAACAGGTCCATTGATTCCCCATGATGGAACATAGCACATGTTGACATTACCCATTTTCCAGTTAAATTAGTGTGCATATTCAAAATTTGGCTTCTTCTGTTCATGGGTTACCTGTTGAACTTTGTAAGTTCTGGACTTTTACATTGTGTAAATAATTTCAAATGCTAAGCCAAAATTTTTAAACAATTTTAAACATGTTTTTATGTTTGTTTTAAAAAATCAATCCCAAAAAATAAAACAATATGTTGTGAGAAAAACACCAAAAAAATGTCAAAAAGATAACATAAAAAAAAAAAAAAAAAAAAATTCATGTACCAAAAAAAAAAAAAAAAAAAAAAAAAAAAACAAAAAAAAAAAAAACCAAAAAAAAAAAAAAAAAAAAAAAAAAAAAAAAAGTTTTGGATGTGCACTATAATAAAAAAAATAATGTTTGCACAAATTCAAAAATGTGTGGCTTCTTCTTTTTAAATACTACCAGTTTGACAAAAACATGTTGTGGTTCATTGACAAAGGGGCTTATTTACTAAACGCTAAACAAGTTTGCCACTATTAAGATGTGCACTAGGACAACATATAAAACAGGCCAAATTAAAAGCCAAACAATACGAAACGACCAATATTTCAAACATAAATAACTGTATTTATTCATTGTAAATGAAAAAGATGGTTTAAGGGTCTGCTGCCATTTCAATGGCCCCCCTACCATTAAAATACTGTAAATAAAGGTCCCGCACTTGCTGGGCTGATTGTGGTGCGGAACCAAGAGGGCGATTATCCAGCCCTGTCATGTTGCCTTCCACTCCGGCCTCAGGGCCAATTGGTAAGGAGTATGTTCCTGAATGTTTCCGTAAATAATTGTGCATGACACAGCATGCAAGAATAATAGTATTGAGTTTGTACTCTGCCAGATGTAGCGATGTAAGGAGCAATCTGAAACGGTTGGCCATAATACCAAAGGCATTTTCCACCACCCTTCTTGCTCTGGCCAACCGATAATTAAAAATCCTCCTCTCAGGGGTGAGGGATCGTTGGGGAAATGGCCTCATCAGATGGTCACCCAGACCGAACGCCTCGTCGGCAATGAAGACGAACGGGAGTCCCTCCACATTATCTTCATCTGGTGGCAGCTCCAGCCCACCAGTTTGGAGACGATGACCGAACTCCGTGTGGTTGAAGACTCCTCCGTCCGACATCCGGCCGTTTTTCCCCACATCCACATACAGAAATTCATAGTGTGCCGACACCACCGCCATCAACACGATACTATGGAACCCCTTATAATTCCAATAGTATGACCCCGAATGGGGTGGGGGCACAATTCGCACGTGTTTGCCGTCAATCGCCCCTCCGCAGTTGGGAAAGTCCCAACGGGCAGCAAACTGGGAAGCCACAGTCTGCCATTCCTGTGGCGTGGAGGGACACTGTGAAGTCAAACAGAAAGATACAATTGAAATTATAAACCAGCCAAAACACCAAACTAAATGCAACAAATTAAAAAACAATTTGGAAGAACATATGTATTTATTTTGTAAATCCTTGAAATAAAGCCAAAAGATTAAGGATAAAAGGGACAAATCTCTGATTGATGACCCCTCTGATGGACCAGAGAAGATAATAATGGGGATGTGTGTGGGGAGTAAATAATGGTAAGGTCACACAATACACATGCAATTAATTAAAGGTGTGTGTGGGGGGGTGGGGATAATTACAAGCTGACCAAAAACACATGATATTAATTATCAGGGGGTGTGGTGGGGGGGGGGGTGGGGATAATTACAAGCTGACCAAAAACACATGATATTAATTATCAGGGGGTGTGGGGGGGGTGGGGATAATTACAAGCTGACCAAAACCACATGATATTAATTATCAGGGGGTGTGGGGGGGGGTGGGGATAATTACAAGCTGACCAAAAACACATGATATTAATTATCAGGGGGTGTGGGGGGGGTGGGGATAATTACAAGCTGACCAAAAACACATGATATTAATTATCAGGGGGTGTGGGGGGGGGGGGATAATTACAAGCTGACCAAAAACACATGATATTAATTATCAGGGGGTGTGGGGGGGGTGGGGATAATTACAAGCTGACCAAAACCACATGATATTAATTATCAGGGGGTGTGGGGGGGGGTGGGGATAATTACAAGCTGACCAAAAACACATGATATTAATTATCAGGGGGTGTGGGGGGGGTGGGGATAATTACAAGCTGACCAAAAACACATGATATTAATTATCAGGGGGTGTGGGGGGGGTGGGGATAATTACAAGCTGACCAAAAACACATGATATTAATTATCAGGGGGTGTGGGGGGGGTGGGGATAATTACAAGCTGACCAAAACCACATGATATTAATTATCAGGGGGTGTGGGGGGGGGTGGGGATAATTACAAGCTGACCAAAAACACATGATATTAATTATCAGGGGGTGTGGGGGGGGTGGGGATAATTACAAGCTGACCAAAAACACATGATATTAATTATCAGGGGGTGTGGGGGGGGTGGGGATAATTACAAGCTGACCAAAAACACATGATATTAATTATCAGGGGGTGTGGGGGGGGTGGGGATAATTACAAGCTGACCAAAAACACATGATATTAATTATCAGGGGGTGTGGGGGGGGTGGGGATAATTACAAGCTGACCAAAAACACATGATATTAATTATCAGGGGGTGTGGGGGGGGTGGGGATAATTACAAGCTGACCAAAAACACATGATATTAATTATCAGGGGGTGTGGGGGGGGTGGGGATAATTACAAGCTGAACAAAAACACATGCAATCAATTTAAAAATGAGGGTCAAGGGGGGTGAAAGGGGGGGTGAGTAAAGCTGTACAATGGAGCTGGTAATATACATTTTTAACCAAAGAAAGTGACTAGGCTAGGGGTGTTTAGGGGGCCAAGCTTCCATGCTGGGGAGGTTGGTGCAAGCAAATATGCATGTGACCCACTAAATAATACATTCTTAAAACTATTTCGATAAGTCAAACATAAAATACTAGACAAAAAAACAAAATCCAAAAAAAAAAGGAATAGGCGACATTCATAGAATAGTCCTATCATGGTAATTAGCTAATGATGACATTGATGCACTACATTAACAAACATACAAGACATAGGTAATTTTAAAAGAGAAGACTTACCTTAATGTATTCCTCCTGCAGGACGTGGATAATGGCAGAACAGGTCTCTGGAATAATGAGCCCCAGAGCCTGGGGGGAGATGCCTGTCGTGAACTTGAGGTCCTGCAAGCTTCTCCCCGTCGCCAAGTAACGCAACGTGGCGACTAGCCTCTGCTCCGCACTGATGGCTTGCCGCATGCAGGTATTCTGCCTGCTAATATAAGGGGACAGCGAAGCCAACAGACGGTGAAAAATGGGGTCCGTCATCCGGAGATAATTCCTGAAATCATCAGGATTATTCTCACGGATCTCACGGAGCAAAGGCATATGCGAGAATTGGTCACGCTGGCGCAACCAATTCTTGGTCCATGAACTCCTCCTCACCCTGTTCATGGACCGGGCTCGTGCCAAGGTGTTAACCGCAACACCGAGCCCCTGCACAGCACGAACTCGTTCCCGAGTACGTCCACACTCCATGGCTTCAAAACGGTCGGCTGATCAAACAAACAACTTAACAGAACGCACTGAAGAACAGCAAGGCCTATGAAGAACGACCTGAAAAACAGGAACGAGCGGACCAGAACGGCCTGAGAACAGGTAGGAACTGATCCACACGCACTGAAAGCCAGATACAAACCTCACAAGCACAAACTGAACGGCAGAAGCGAACTAATTAAGCAGAAGTCTGAGAAGCGCGAATCGTCTCTAACCAAACGTCAACTAACACGCGATATACACGAGATTAGCTGACGGGGCCCAAAGGGTGTCGTTTGGGATCTCGAGCTTCCTTTTTCTAGTCCCGTCGTACGTGCGTACGTCATCGCGTGAACCGCCGGACTTTTTGCGTGATCGTGTGTGGTCAAGTCCGTTCGCTTTTTAGTCCGGCGTACCTAGCGGGAAAGTCCAGCGGATTGTTCGCTGGACTTAGGTCCGCCGGCAAAAGTCCGTACGTGTGTACGCGGCATAAGGGTTATCTAAAAGAAAGTGTGGGGGCCCCCCCAAGATCCATGCCAGCTTGACTGTCCAGAAATGGGATGGATAGTAAATGTGCAACCCCCCCCCCCCCCCCCCTCCTGAACCATACCAAGTACCCTCAATATTGCTGCTCTCAATACATGAATAAGGGGTACTTAATCACAAAAAAATAAATAAATAAAATAAAATGGAAAGTTAAGTTCTCCTTTTCAGACATAATTTAACTTTTCACAATAAATATAAGCCTTTCTAATGCATTTTATGCCCAAGTCATCCCAATGTGCTTATCTCACACTTACCTATTCCATGCCAGCCCAGAATCTGCACCTCTGTTTACATTTTCAAAAAATGCATTCTGAGCTCTGACTTCATGTAGCATCTGTAGCATCATGTGACCATCCAGGAAACGTCAAACCCCATTATGCACTACCTTACTGCATCACAAAACAGGTCATGATTTACCTCTGGACCACACCTCCATCATTACTATACTTATACCCCCTCCCCCCCCTACATTCCTACTTCTTTCTTTACGGTGTCCATGCATTACACAATCTGTTAGTACTTGTCCTTTAGATCTACCATCAACTATGTAGTGCAAGGGCCTGCCTGATTTGATACAAATTGAATAGATTGTTCAGGTGGGTCCTCCTATTACTGTTATTGTAATACAGCTCCAGCTCAGGAAGGTAAAGGGTGTAAGCAAACCACTTTCAGGTCCCATTCACACCTAGCATAGTGGGAGTACATGTTTTTGACACATTTTTCCCATAACACATATAGGGCATCCCATTGATGTGACAAATATGGCAAAGTAGCCCTTGGGGCATTTAAGCGTGTTGCAGTTTGCACATTTTTACCGCACGTTTGTTGCACGTGTTTGCATGCCACACAATGCCCATTTGCTTCCATGTTTGGGGTGCCATTAATAATTAATGACACCAAAAATACAACTAGTTCATTTTTGGTGTATAAAGATTGCCATACACTATACATTCTGATTGTACATGATCTGTAAATTTACCAAAATAATATAATTCAAGGACACACCTCTGTATCCAATCAGGCAGGCCCTTGCACTACATAGATGATAGTAGATCTAACCAGGTACTCCAACCAGGTACTCCAACCATGTGCTGCTCACTGTGTCCGGCAAGGCAGCTCAGGTCAGTTCAATGAGGGGGCAACAATCATCACAGGGGGGTATAGTCTATAAAGGGCAGTGTGTGCAGAAAGGTGGGCAGTTTGTGCGGGAAGGGGGTGTAGGGTTAAAGGAGGTCAGTGTATACAGGAAGGGGTTGTAGGGTTAAAGGGGGAGTGTATACAGGAAGAGGGTTGTAGTGTCAAAGGTGGGCAGTGTGTGCAGGAAGGGGGTGTAGCATTAAAGGAGGGCAGTGTGTGCAAGAAGGGGGTGTAGGGTTAAATGGAGGCAGTGTGTACAGGAAGGGGGGGGGGTGTTGGATTAAAGGGGACAGTGTGAACAGGAAGGGGAGTGTAGAGTTAAAGGGGAGGGGGGACATTATATGCAGGAAGGGGGCAATGTGTACAGTTTTTTTTTTGGGGGGGGGGCAAGTAGGTGGTCTTCCCTAGGGTGCAAAATAGTCTAGTACCGGCCCTGCCTATAGGGCATACAGTGGTGTGAAAAAGTGTTTGCCCCCTTCCTCATTTCCTGTTCCTTTGCATGTTTGTCACACTTAAGTGTTTCGGAACATCAAACCAATTTAAACAATAGTCAAGAACAACAAAAGTAAACACAAAATGCAATTTGTAAATGAAGGTGTTCATTATTAAAGGTGAAAAAAAATCCAAACCATCATGGCCCTGTGTGAAAAAGTGATTGCCCCCCTTGTTAAAACATACTATAACTGTGGTTGTCCACACCTGAGTTCAATTTCTCTAGCCACACCCAGGCCTGATTATTGCCACACCTGTTCACAATCAAGGCATCACTTAAATAGGAGCTGCTTGACACAGTAAGGTCCACCAGAAGATCCTTAAAAGCTACACATCATGCCGAGACCCAAAGAAATTCAGGAACAATTGAGAAAGAAAGTAATTGAGATCTATCAGTCTGGAAAGGGTTATAAAGCCATTTCCAAAGCTTTGGGAATCCAGCGAATCACAGTGAGATCCATTATCCACAAATGGCAAAGACATGGAACAGTGGTGAACCTTCCCAGGAGTGGCCGGCCGCCCAAAATTACCCCAAGAGCGCAGCGACGACTCATCCAAGAGGTCACAAAAGACCCCACAACAACTTCCAAGGAACTGCAGGCCTCACTTGCCTCAGTTAAGGTCAGCGTTCATGCCTCCACCATCAGGAAAAGACTGGGCAAAAATGGCCTGCATGGCAGAGTTCCAAGGAGAAAACCACTGCTTAGCAAAAAGAACATCAAAGCTCATCTCAATTTCTCCACAACACATCTTGATGATCCCCAAGACTTTTGGGACAACATTCTGTGGACCGATGAGACAAAAGTGGAACTCTTTGGAAGGTGTGTGTCCAAGTATATCTGAAGTAGAAGGAACACTGCATTTCAGAAAAAGAACATTATACCAACAGTAAAATATGGTGGTGGTAGTGTGATGGTCTGGGGCTGTTTTGCTGCTTCAGGACCTGGAAGACTTACCGTGATAAAAGGAACTATGAATTCTGCTGTCTACCAAGAGATCCTGAAGGAGAATGTCCGACCATCTGTTCGTGTACTCAAGCTGAAACGAACTTGGGTTCTGCAGCAGGACAATGATCCTAAACACACCAGCAAGTCCACCACCGAATGGCTGAAGAAAAACAAAATGAAGACTTTGGAGTGGCCTAGCCAAAGTCCTGACCTGAATCCTATTGAGATGTTGTGGTATGACCTTAAAAAGGCCGTTCATGCTCGAAAACCCTCTAATGTAACTGAATTAGGACAATTCTGCAAAGATGAGTGGGCCAAAATTCCTCCAGGACGCTGTAAAAGCCTCATTGCACGTTATCGCAAACGCTTGGTTGCAGTTGTTGCTGCTAAGGGTGGCCCAACCAGTTATTAGGTTTAGGGGGCAATCACTTTTTCACACAGGGCCATGATGGTTTGGATTTTTTTTCACCTTTAATAATAAACACCTTCATTTACAAATTGCATTTTGTGTTTACTTGTGTTGTCCTTGACTATTGTTTAAATTGGTTTGATGTTCCGAAACACTTAAGTGTGACAAACATGCAAAGGAACAGGAAATGAGGAAGGGGGCAAACACTTTTTCACACCACTGTATGCTAGAAAGCCATGGAGGAGTTTTCTATAGAGAAAGCAGAGACTGAGGTAAAGCCTGCCCTACAACATAGGGACAGAATTTAGAAAAAAAACTTAGTGTGTAAGTAGTAAATAAACACACCACACACTGACAAAGTAATTTACTTTGAAAAAAAATAATCCTATTGTAAATTTTTTGAATCAATCTTGTCATCCAGCTATGTAGATCCTTGTCAATAATGATAAAATACCCCCGTCTATCCACCTATCAGGGAATAAAAAAAAAAACGCGAACCCACATATACAATCATTTCCAGACAGACTTCTCACTGCGAATTACATTTGCCAGTCTTGCAGCTGAATGTAAACAAAGGGACATGGGATCTCGGGGGACATAACTGACCAAATATTGTCATGTCCATATTTGGTCAATGGCATCACCTGGAATCCTTTGCCCCTTTGTTTGAATTCAGCTACAAGCTGGGGATGTTGTTTTTTTAAACTATCGATGGCCCCCCACTGATAGAAGGGAAGGATGTGGAATTCCCTTCAAAAAACAATCAGATAAGCACATTAACGACCGCAACATACAGGGATATACAATGTAATACTGACATATACTCACACACATAGGTTGAACTTGATGGACTTGTGTCTTTTTTCAACCTCACCTACTATCTTACTATGAAACTATGTAACAAATGTGGGAAATTAACCTTCAACTGCCATTTTAACCCGTGTGTTAAAATTTTAAAAAGTTTTTTTATTTAAAAATTTTTGCTATCACAAGGGGTAAACAAGCCCCCCTCTGATAGCTTTGGGCAGTGACAGGTACTCTGTATGGAGACATCAGGTGTCTATTAGACTCCTGATGATTCCCCTACCCTCCAAGGTAGCTGATCAAACACATGTAGCACCCTCTACCTTAGATAGGTAGGTGCTAGTGTAGGGTTTCGTGTAAGCTACCAGCACAGGTAAATTTAAGCAGGCCTATGCTGTGTATGCTTGTTTTAATCTGGGGGCAGGGGGGTGGTTTAGTATAGCAGTAGGTGACTGACATGTACTTCAGCTCTTGGATGCCTCCTCTGTTTCCAGGGAGAATGTTCTGGAAAAAGGGCAGGGCAGAGAGCTGGAGTGACATGGGGTGCATGTGAGGAGCTCTGACCAATCCCCAACTAAGATTTGCAGGGAGCAGGCCTCCTACATATACCCATGGTCAGCCTGCTGGGGGAGGATTTGTCAGCTGGGTGAACTGGATGATGGAGTGTTAGACTGTCGTGTCTGAGGGAACCCCCTTTCTGGAGCTGGATGAGGCAGGCGAGGGCCGGGTCATCGATTAGGGCTCCCCCAGAATACTGGAAAAATATGGGTCCTTGGAAAGACTGTTTGCCTGGTTGTCCCCCAACGATGTACAGATAGTGTGTAAGAATAAGCTGTTGTACATTTTTGTCTTCTTTTAGGAACTTCTGAGATGGGACGGCTGTCCATCTCTACCGCTCCGGAGGACAAGAAATGTGGTGAGTCAGAGTATTCCTCCTGCTGGAGCAACACTCAGGCTCCAAGTGTATGTGTCTAGCTGCAGGGACCTGAAGTTAGGGTTGTATGTTGAAGTGTTCAGTGTACTGTGTATATATGTGACAAAAATGTAAATATATATTTTTGTACATAATTTATTTGTACTATAGCCCTGTCCAAGTTATTTCCTTTCCCCCATCCAACTTGTAACATGGGGGACAATTTATTTTTCACAGCTGGGGACCAGCTGTATTTTGGTGGGGGGTGAGTGTAGCACCCTCTACCTTAGATAGGTAGGTGCTAGTGTAGGGTTTTGTGTAACCTGCCAGCGCAGGTAAATTTAAGCAGGCCTATGCTGTGAGCTAGGCCCGTTTGTTTTGCTCTGGGGGCAGGGGAGGGGTTTAGTATAGCAGTAGGTGACTGACACGTACTTCAGCTTTTGGGCGCCTTCTCTGTTTCCAGGGAGAATGTTCTGGAAAAGGGGCAGGGCAGAGAGCTGGAGTGACATGGGGTAATGGAGGGGGGGATCCCATGCTCTTTTTTTTCAATTATCTGTATCTATATTGCCGAGACCCGACAATACATTATAGCCACGATCAGTTTTAAATGACAATTTTTCCTTTAGAAATGTAATTTTGCTGTGGTTCTGTTCTAAACAAGGGAAAGATGTGCCACTTTACAGGCATACTATAGACACCCCCCAGGCACAATATTTAAAGAAATATTTCATTTTTATTGTTTCACTTTAAAAAATTTAAAAAAAATCACTGCTCCCGAATACTTTTGTTTTTTTTTTTTTTTAATTTGCATTGATACTTCCCCCCTGGGACAGGACCCAGATTCCCAAACACATTTTATGACAATAACTTGCATATAAGCCTTTAAAATTAGCACTTTTTTATGTTAGTGTCCCATAGACTTTAACGGTGTTCTGGCAGCTTTCGAATTTGCCACGAACACCGCATATTGTTCGCTGCTCGGCTAGTAGGCGACCATCGGGCTCATCCCAAATAAAGAGAAACTTCATTGCTTTTTGGACAATTCAATCATATAACGTATTCATACTCTGATAGAACACAAAGTGCAAACTCTTCATACGATGAAATGGCAAGTTGGCAGAACATTCAAGGGTCTAGCTCACATAATTTTGACAAGCAGCTGTGCAACTTTTTCAGCATTATCCGGCTGGATGAGGGTCATGTATATATAGGGTTGGCAGGAAAGCTGAAAGGCAGGGCTAGCTACAAGACAAGAAAAACTGTACTAAGGGTGCAGTTACACTTTAATGTTTTTGAATATTCACATATTACTAAAGATTTATTTTACATTTTTTGTTCTACCTGTATCAAAATTATATTTAAAACAAAAATTATATTTAATACATGGTGTTTCCATGACCATAAGAAAACCCAGAAATGCCTTCTTCAATTGCTAATGGTTTTTCTATAACTGAAAATCACTATGGTGCATATTTTCTAAGTGAGAGGAAGCAGGTGTGCTCATCCTCTCACTAATTTAGATGTGCATATGTAAGTTTATCACCTGTTTTTAAGGTTTCCCCACACCATAAACTAAACACAGCATGGCCTTAGGTCACACAGCTGAAATGCTAAAGAGCAGCCTCAAGCATGCAATCTGCTTGCTTCATGTGGCGAAAAAGAAGAAAAAAAAATCACAATCCTATTATGAATAATGAAAGAATATTTATATATATATACCGTATATATATATAAAATAATATACATACCTTATATCATGAACATGAATGTGCAAAGTACATGTACAGTAACTTACAACAGCAATTCAGAATTTATCTATCTTAGATCTGAATAAATTAAATGTAAAAATTTGAAACTGATTAACTTCTATAGATTACTACAATATATTCATCATTAGTATTCTTCACGCGTCCAAACTCAATAATCCAATGTATGGAATGTGTTCACAAAGGCTTGTCATCTCTGGACTTTACTTAATTATTGGAATTAAATATTGTTTAAAGAATGGAGAACTGTATGTGTATTCCTTTAATGGAATGGGTACAGTCTTCCCCATACTTCTTACATCCTATACTTTTCATAGGCAAGCTTTTTAAGAAAAAAAATCAGCTTTGTAATTCAATTTATTAAGTTCCTATAGCCAGTGGCTGCAAATGGCTTTACAATTTTGAATGAATCATAGAGAACAGAGTGTGAAAAAAGGCAAAGCTTTAGCATCATTGTATTTAGGCTACTTTCACACTGGCGCGGGGGTGAGTTAGTGGTAAAGCGTCGCTAGTTTTATCTGCGCTTTACCATCGTTTCAGAGGTGCTTTTCGGCCGCTAGCAGG
Source organism: Lithobates sylvaticus (assembly GCA_028564925.1). Taxonomy (NCBI): domain Eukaryota; kingdom Metazoa; phylum Chordata; class Amphibia; order Anura; family Ranidae; genus Lithobates; species Lithobates sylvaticus. Next base: position 281,862,606 of record CM053026.1, read on the forward strand.
GTGCTTTTAACCCTCGCTAGCTGTCGTAGAAATGGTTAAAAGCGCAGGTGTTGCGTGATGCTCTTTGCAGGTGCTTCGGGAGCGTTGCCCATTCATTTCAATGGGAAGTATGTTTTGGGAGGTCGTTCGTTAGTTCCCTCTATGGAACCTACAAATTGGATGGATGTTGTCCTTATCCCTTTCGCTGCCCGCTTAGGGGTTCGGTGAACCGGCAAACAAGCCAGGTGTTTCTATCCTTTCTCACAACCCAACTCCCGCTCGTTGAGACCCCACACCCACGCAAAAATGTATCAGCAGCCTGTCACTCTTATTGAGACCCTTGCAAAAACACAATATCGCTATCCCTGACTCATCAAAAAAAAAAAAATATATATATATATATATATATATATATATATATATATATATAAAACCCCATTTGCCACCACACAGGCCCAACAACCTGACACTCGCACGAGACCCTTGCAAATACAATACTGACTCTGCAGCCTGACACTCATAGAGACACTTGCAACCACGCAATATCGTCTCCAAACAAACCTCATACTCATTAGGACCCTTACAATCACGCAATATCGTCCCAGCAGCAGGAAACACACTGGGACCCTTGCGACCACGCAGTATCGTCTCAGCAAACCAGATTGAGACCCTTGCAACCACGCAATATCATCTCCAAACAAACCTCATACTCATAAGGACCCTTACAATCACGCAATACCGTCCCAGCAGCAGGACACTCCTCACCGGGACCCCTGTGACTACGCAATATCGTCTCAGCAAACCAGACTGAGGCCCTTGCAACCACGCAATACAATCTCAAAAACTAACATCACACACATCGAGACCCTTGCGACCATGCAATATCGTCTCAGCAAACCAGACTGAGGCCCTTGCGACTATGCAATGTCGTCGCAGCACACCAGACTGAGACCCTTGCAATCACCCAATTTCGTTGCAGCAGCCTAAAGCCACTCATAGTGACCTTCGCAACCACGCAACGTCAGCTCATCTCCAGTAGCGTCAAAACATTTCGGGCACAAACCAGATTACAAACACACCACGAAGCACCCAATCAGCCTCGCATACATGTAGCGACATCCAGTTATACATTTATCTTCAGTGGCGTACCAGCTACTCATCATTCTCTCTGTCTTTTCCTTAGGTCAGTCAAGTTCAGGTTTTTCATCCTACACCAGGTTGGTCGTTTCTCCTTGGGCAAAAAAATAATAATATATATATATATATATATATATATATATATATATATATGGAAGAACATACAGTCGCATTCCACCAGGGCCAGTAGCATGCCAAGGGTAGGTCATTTTTATTCTCAGCTAAAGGAACATACATGTTACTCTTATGTCACCCTCATCGCAGGTTTCCAGTCAACCCAGTCTCGATCCGTGCCAGGACCTCTCTGCTAGGGTGTCACTCAGGTGTGTAGCTATGAATCCTTCTCCAAAACCCAGTCACTGTGCCCCACTTGCCATCTGTCGAATACTACATCTCTTCATAACACTTGCACCCCCTTATTTTTTACAGTCAGAGTAATCACAGGACGGCAGTGATGACCTCACACCCCCTCTGTCACCCTCTACAGGCTCAGTGAGTGGCAGCCTGCAGTCCCTCTGCACTTGGACCATTCTTAAAATCATAGCTGAGCTTAGACGCAAGGCCATCCCCTACCCTGCTACGGCCAGGAAGGCAGAGCTATTCAGGCTACTCTTCCCGCCGACAGATGCTACAGTACCCAGCACCGCTCAGGCATCCTTGCAGACCATATCCGGGGCCATCTCCCATCTGCACTTCATGGTTTCATAACTGTCCACGACAGTTACTGACTTGCAGACCAGATTCGCAGCCCTGGAGGCTCGCCCTCCCACGACCCTCCCTGACCTAGTCATGGTCACAGTGCTGGTTTCCCCTCCTGCAGGTACGCCAGAGTCCTCTTCTGCTGTCCTTCCTGCTCACCTTGTCCCTGCCAGCCTCAGGAAGGACATCTTGGAGGGTAAGGACCTAAATTTAGCATCTCTGCTGATTTTGGTGCACAATGTGGCCGACAACAGAGCATAACTTACAGTCACCAACTTCGTTTTGGCTTTCGGGACATTCAAGGATGTTGTCTGCTCAGCCACCCCCAACAGGAGGGAAGAGCTGGACCTATATCACCATTCAGTCACAGACCTAGGGTACAAGTATGGAGGGCACGCCTTTTATGACTACCACCGTTAATTTTCAGCCAAGCTCAGCCATTTCCAGGTCAAGACAGACTGGAGCGTTTCCGACACGGAGCTATTCTGCCGCCATTTCGCAGGCCTCCGCTCACCGCTGTGCACCATTTGCCAGTCTGCTACCCACATGGTGAATTGGTGCTCTGAAGCGACTACAAGATGCCCCTTCTACTCTTATTCCTCCTCCGGCACCAGTCAGGGCCTGCCGGCCCCGGTCAATCAAAACCAGCGGATAGACTAGGACGGCCTATCTTTTCTCTAGAAGGAGCTCCCATTTGCAACAATTTTAATCATGGCGGATGCTTCCATAGCCGGTGCAGGCTACTCCATATTTGCACAGCATGCCATAAAGCTCATCCGAGCACCACCTGTCAAGTCAAACAGGAGGGAAAGTCCTAAATAGGCCACATAGATGTCAGCTGGTTGGGGTTCAACCTCTCTACACACCCCACTCCCTCACCAGCCATCTTCCTGGTGCACGGCTTCACAGAAGGGTTCCACACCGGCCTCATCACTTTACCCCTCACTACACACTAGTGCAGGAACCTCCAGTCAGCAGCCATCGACACACAAGCAATTGACTCCTTACTGCAGTCAGAATTGGATAAAGGCCCCTTTCCCACAGTCACCTTTCCCAGTCTGGAGAGTCAGCCCTATTGGGCTTGTCAAGGGCAAGTTCAGTAATAAAATCTGCCTAGTGTATGACTTGTCTGTGCCTCATTCTTCCCACATCCCCAGCCTGAACTCCCTGATTCCCTCCGAGGAGTTTTCCCTCAAGTATGCCTCAGTAGACTTGGTCATCCAAACCATCATTGGGATAGGTCCCGACACCTGGCTGTCCAAAGCAGATATATCTGATGCGTTCAAGCTCCTCCCTATCAAACCATCCCTCTGGCGGTGGCACGGTATTAAGTGGAGGGAGTCCTATAACTTCGCCACCAAGTTGAACTTTGGGTCCAAGAGCAGCCCGTGGCTGTTCAACGTTTTTGCTCAGGCCCTCACATGAGGCCCACTGTCACTCGGTCATCCACTACCTTGATGACTTCCTGCTTATCGAGCAACCAGGCACACCCCCGGCAGATCTAGACAAGTTAAGAATAGTTTTCAACAACCTCTACCTGCCCATAGCCGAGCACAAAGTAGAACCTCTTGACAAACTAGCTTGTATCACGGTAACTATCCACAACTTTACCCAGTCGCAAGGGTGCACCAGGAGGCAGCTGAAGTCCTTATTAGAGATGATGAACTTTGCGATGAGGATTATTCCTCAAGGATGCTCCATCATATCACGGCTTTTAGTCTTTCTCACACCAGTACAAGACCCAGACCGAATTCTCAAACTAGATCAAGCAGCAGTAGCAGACTTGGCAATGTGGGACGAGTTCCTCACCAGCTGGAACGGCATTTCAATGTTCATTCTGGCAGTGCTGCCACTGGTTCGCCGAATCTTGGCCCCCAGAAATTCTCTTAATCCCTGGTTTAACCCAGTAATCATCTCTCTTCGAGCTATGTTCCATTGTTGCAGCTGCCCAGGTCTGGGGCCATACGTGGACAAAACAGATGGTGCTTTTCACCACGGACAATCAGGCCACGGCTGACATCATTAACAAAGGTAAATCCAAGTCACTCCCCATCATGTCCTTCCTGCGCAGGTATTGTGCAGCTGTCATTCCGTCAATTTTTTCTGTAGACATATTCCAGGCAAATACAATATCACTGCTGATGCGCTGTCCATTTCAACCTTACCTTGTTTTTCCAGCAGGATCCTGGATCCCGGAGCCGACCCAACGACTACTCCTGTCCCACCCTTGCTGACGATGGATTAAAATCGCACCTCACCAACGCAACCCAGCTCATCAACCAATCCTTGGCACTCAACACATTGAAGGCCTATCGCACTGCTTGGAACACTTACCGCAAGTTTTTGGCCTCTTGACCAGGAGCAGCGATAAGCAACGTTAGACATGTCCTAGCCTTCATATCATATTGCCATACCCAGCTAGCCCTTGCTTACAATACCATCAGGCTATACCTAGCCAGCGTCCAGCATTTTTTATCGTTACAGGACCCCAGTAAACCTTCAGTATTCTCAGCCCACGGAGTCAAGTCACTCCTACAAGGCATTCAGAAGCACCAACCTGTGACCAGTGGCAAATGCCTACCTATCACGAGTGCCATCTTCAGGGACATGTCTGAAATCCTTACATGTTCCCCCTTTGGGGCTTTGCCCAGCCTAGTCATCTGAGCGGCCATCTACTTGGCCACTACAGTTTCCTACCGACCTAGCGAATTTACCGCCTGCGGCTCCTGCAGTCAGACACTGCTCCGACGCCACCTGACTCGCTTTCTGAACCATTACACGCTTCATCGCACAGTCAGCAAAATGCAACAACAGTGTTTTTTTTATATACAGTACCTCACAAAGGTGAGTACACTCCTTACATTTTTGTAAATATTTTATTATATCTTTTCATGTGACAACAATGAAGAAATTACACTTTGCTACAATATAAAGTAATGAGTGTACAGCTTGTATAACAGTGTAAATTTGCTTTCCCCTCAAAATAACTCAACACACTCAAACCTCTGGCAATACACCCCTATGTGAAAATGTCCAAATTGGGCCCAAAGTGTAAATTTTTTGTATACCCACCATTATTTTCCAGCACTGCCTTAACCCTCTTGGGCATGGAGTTCACCAGAGCTTCACAGGTTGCCACTGGAGTCCTCTTCCACTCCTCCATGATGACATCACGGAGCTGGTGGATGTTAGAGACCTTGTGCTCCTCCAACTTCTGTGTGAGGATGCCCCACAGATGCTTAATAGAGATTATGTCTGGATACATGCTTGGCCAGTCCATCACTTTTACCCTCATCTTCTTCAGCAAGGCAGTGGTCATCTTGGAGGTGTGTTTGGGGTCCTTATCATGTTGGAATACTGCCCTAGTCTCCGAAGGGAGGGGATCATGCTCTAATTCAGTATGTCACAGTACATGTTGGCAAGTGCATTCATGGTTCTCTCAATGAAATGTAGCTCCCCAGTGCCAGCAGCACTCATGCAGCCCCAGACTATAACACTCCCACCACCATGCTTGACTGTAGGCAAGACACACTTGTCTTTGTACTCCTCCCCTGGTTGCTGCCACACACGCTTGACACCATCTGAACTAAATAAGTTAATCTTGGTCTCATCAGACCACAGGACATGGTTCCAGTAATCCATATTCTTAGTCTGCTTGTCTTCAGCAAACTGTTTGCGGGCTTGCTTGTGTGTCATCTTTAGAAGAGGCTTCCTTCTGGGACAACAGCCATGCAGACCAATTTGATGCAGTGTGCTACGTTTGGTCTGAGCACTGCCAGGCTGACCCCCCCACCCCTTCAACCTCTGCAGCAATGCTGGCAGCACTTATACATCTATTTCCCAAAGAAAACCTCTGAATATGATGCTGAGCACGTGCACTCAACTGCTTTGGTCGACCATGGCGAGGCATGGAACCTGTGGAACCTTTCCTGTTAAATCACTGTATGGTTTAGACACTGTGCTACAGCTCTGTTTCAGGGTGTTGGCAATCTTCTTATAGCCTAGGCCATCTTTATGTAGAGCAACAATTCATTTTTTCAGATTCTCAGAGAGTTCTTTGCCATTAGCTGCGATGTTGAACTTCCAGTGACCAGTATGAGAGAGTGAGAGCGATAACACCAAATTTTACACACCTGCACCCATTCACACCTGAGACCTTGTAACACTAACAAGTTCTATGACACCAGAGAGAGAAAATGGTTAATTGGGCCCAATTTGGACATTTTTACTTAGGGGTGTACCCACTTTTGTTGCCAGAGGTTTGGACATTAATGGCTGTATGTTGGGTTATTTTGAGGGGACAGCAAATTTACACTGTTATACAAGCGGTACACTCATTACTTTACATTGTAGCAAAGTGTAATTTCTTCAGTGTTGTCACATGAAAAGATATAATAAAATATTTACAAAAATGTAATGTGAGATACTGTATATATCTATACACACATGTTTTGCCTTTAATTTCTATTTTAAACTGAGTGGGTTGTTTTACAAGGTGAGGGTTTACATACACTTTAAAGGTGATTTTTTCTTTTTTCACACATCCTCACACAGAGAAGAAAATCTATACAAAAGAGTATTACACGTGCCCAAGCTCATTTGTCATATACCTTCTGAAATGTCTGTGAAGTTTATACTATATGGGGGAAACCACACAAAAAAAAAATCAAGTATAGACTGGCACAAAATAAATATTTTATTTGATCCCCACAATTCAGTTTCTAAAATGAGATTCATGGTCATTGATCATGAAAAGGCCACAAGTATTACTTGTTGGTACTTAATTAAATTAAGGCCTGTTTTAGTTGGTAATAGGGTCTTTGTACTAGGCAGTTTCTTGGCTCTTCTTTTGTTTGTTTCATATACCCCCATTGCTGCATTTTAACTATCAGCTGTTGCTAGGCAGATCAACAAGGAGAGTTGGGTGAACAGTTTGAGCGGAGCAAACATGAATATCGCCTGTTTGCCCGTATGGCGAACACTCAAATTTGCGGGGCGTTCAGTGGGATGTTCGCCTGCCAAGCGCCCCACAATGCACTGCGTGCTGCACAGTGACTAGCTGGTTGTTAAGAAGTGAGCAGGGAAGCTGGACGTGATATCCTTAACAATGGATGAGTCATTAGCTGTCAATGAGCTTCTTCGCCGACAGCTGAATGAAAAGAAAAAAACCTTGCCAGCAATAGAAAAATTAAAAAAAAAAGGAGTGGGAGTCCACCCAATCCATACCAGGCCCTTTGGGTCGATGAAGTCACATGGGGGTGGTGCTACCAGGTGACATCACCAGGTGGCCCCGCCCCTTACCTCTATAAGAACTGTCAATTAGCAGAGCCTGCAGACGGTGGTTAGCCTTTGTCGCGGGCGGAGTTTTTTTTTCGGGTTCGCCGGTGGGCATCATGATTGACGATGGATCTACATCAGGGAATTTATTTGTAATAAGGGAATTGTCAACAAATGTGTGTGATTTTATTTCTTTTTGATACTTTTTTGGTGAATGGGTAGGAGTACTATGTACCCCATACTCATTCACATAGCTAGGGGTTGGGCTCTGCCCCTTGTTAAAGGGCATGTGGCCCGGTATGGTTCAGGAGGAGGGGGCGCTCACTCGTGTCCCCCCCTTTACTGGCCTGCCAGACTGCATGCTTGGTTAAGCATCTGGTATGAATTGGGGGGACCCCCACGCCATTTGTCTATTCCCGGCAATGGTATTCTATTGCCAGCAATTTAAATGTCATTTTTTTCTCTTTATAAATGTTAGTTTTTCTGCAACAGGTTCTATGCACGCCACTTTACAGGCAGACTAAAGGGACTCCACAGGCACTATGGTTAAAGGAAGTTTTATTTTTTATTGTTTCACTTTAAGCATCATTAAAATCACTGCTCCTGTAAAAGTTATCTTTTAAAAAAATGTTTTTGCATTGATACATGTCCCCCAGGGCAGTTACTGGGCCCCATAACCTTGTTATGGCCAATTACTTGCATATAAGCCTTCAAAATGGGGACTTTTGATTTTTCAAGTTCGGGTCCCATAGATTTTACTAGGATTCGCAATTCGGGTCCGAACTTTTTACACGTGCAGGAGTTCTGGTGTGAACCGAACCGGGGGGTGTTCGGCCCAACTCTATCAACTAGTTGCTTTTCACCATTTGGTTGGCTATGGACTTTGGAGGTAAACCTGTAATCCAACCAGGATTCACACTCACCTTTAAATATTATTTCCCTGAGGTGTCAGCAGTTAGACTGGCAATGAAGGCAAGCTGTCCCACCCTCCCTTCCTTTCTTTGCAGCTATCCTTTTTTTGGGAGTATTGTCGCCCATTGTTGTGGATGGACAGTGTAGTTAAAGACTTTGATGGACTGTTACATTCAACTTGAGTCTTGGTGACTGAGCTTTGATTTTTGATATTTTTCAACCCCATTAAAGGGCCGCGGCATAATTATTTTTAAGACAGTTGTCTTTTATTGTTACATTTAATTACCTTTTCTATTTCAGGTGTTTTTTCTATTATTTTGTTAAGGGGGTGCTTATGGTGTCTGCAGTCCCATGTTCCACAACACCAAAGGGGAGATGACAGGAAATTGTCACTCAGAAACAAAGTAGTAATGCTGATATCAGTTATGATTACATGGCACCTAAACAATTAAACCCAGATTTTGATATACATTTATTTCTATGCATTCTGTATCTACTATGGCTTCTTTCATCCCTTTTTTCATTTAGGTATTATCTTTTTGAATAGTCAGTGGGCACTGCCATTATGTTTCCCATTTGAATACTGTATATAATACTTTGACTAGTAATGTAATACTTGTTTCCAGTAAAGTATATATGTTTACCCATGGGATATGTTACACAAGCTTGACATACCTGAGAATGGATCTTTACCAGTCCAAAACTTTTGTATAAATTTGTGACAGAAGATTGCTAAATACATTTACAAGGTCCTGCAGAATGATTGTTTGGACTTCTTTATTCAGGGGAGTTTGGGTACACTCCATCTCTTCTCTGCTTGCACCACATTTTATTGCAATGCTTCCTGCAGTATAGTGACATTTTATATATATATATATATATATATATATATATATATATATATATATATATATATATATATATATATATATATATATAATACACATATAATATATATTATATATATATATATATATATATATATATATATATATATATATTGTTACATCAAACAGGCCAATTTGTGTTGCAAACGCTTTGTTTCACTTACAGTATATGTATTGCTCATTTATAACACTATAGAGGGATGGAAATGGTCTGTGAAAATGGTTGTCTATACACTCAAATTACTTTTTTTTTTTGCTGTTTGCATTTCCATTCCATTGAAAGAATAAGATGGGAGTGGTAATAGGCAGCATTTCTTAGAGGCGTTATCTGACAAAAAAAAGAGATAAACTATTGCAGGTTTTCCTGTTCTGCAGAGCAGATCTCAACAGCCGTTATAAGAATGTCAGAGTTGGAATTATACTTGGATCTTCTGTCCCAGCCATGCCGTTCTGTGTATCTGTTTGCTAAGGTCAACAACATCCCATTCAAGCACCATGAGGTGAAACTTTTTAAAGGTCAGCAATGAAGATCATGATGGTTTAATATGTAGTTGTTATCATACCTACTGTTAGGAACAGCTCTTCTTATACATTAATGCAATCATGAATTCATGTATTCTAAAGCCTAATGAAACTAGCATCTCATGGAAAGAGCAGATGAATTGTTTTAGCACATATGAATGAAACATGGTAAAAAATTTGTTATAAAATGCGAAAGAAAACTTTAGTCTTACTTTATCTAAATTAAATCTTAAAGTATTTTTAAGATGTAAGAAAAAAAAACTTTTGATTGCTTGTACTTGTTTGTCGTTAGATAAAGCAAATGAAAAGGAAGAATTGTAACTGGAGAACATGTGATTTACTATTGCATACTTACTTATCTGTTACGCCTGGCATTTTGCCAGTGAAACATAAAATTCTAACTGTATCCAGTACCAGCTGTGTTCAAGAATTACAATACTGTGAAAAATCCTTGAAAACATCTACTGGGTCTGTACTGTACATTTGTCAAGTTGATGACAAGCCTCCCTCAATTACAAAAGACTGTCAGCTTCTTTTCTTTCCTGGTGCCTTTGGGCATGACATCAGACAAATGGCAATGATCAGAAGCTCAGAGCAGAATTTAGAATTTAGCTGTATTGTTTTCGCATGCCTACAGTATTTCACTTGCATCAGTAACCGTGAACTTTACATCTAGGTATACTCTATATTTCTGAGAGTGTTTTGCTTGTATATGAGTTGGAACAGGTTAATTACTAACCTGGGGGCAGCATCCAGTGGAATGCTGTGTAAGCAGCTAGCAGAACCTTTCCCATGTTTCTACGCTAAAGAATATTCATCTTGCACTTTACATTTAGACACTCCTTTATTGATTTTCTAAACAGTATTTATCTAAGGTATGCTTTTGTGATGTGAAATAATTACTGTTAAGCTCAGTGCATTATAGCCACAGGAATGGGACTGCTTAATATGCATTGTGTTCACTTCAAATATCCAATCATAAAGGGGAGTTTAAAAAATAGAGATTTTTCTTCTTTAAAGCCCAGCTCCATCCAAAACAATTTGTTTGCTTTTGTGTAGCTTAGAGAAGGTATAGAACCTCTGTTACATTTGTATTGTAATATTGATACCTTTAGGCTGCTTTCACACTGAGGCAGTTTTCAGGCGTTTTAGCGCTAGAAATAGCCTCTAAATAACGCCTTAAAACCGCCTCAGTGTGACCTTTTACACTGGGGCGGTGCACTTGCGGGAGGTTTAAAAAAGTCCTGCAAGCAGCATCTTCGGTGCCATTTGGGAGCGGTGTATACACCACTCCCAAAACACCCCGCCCATTGAAATGAATGGGCAGCATTGCCAAAGCACCTGCAAAGTGCTTCGGCAGCGCCGCAACACAGGTGCTTTCAACCCTTTCTTCGGCCACTAGCAGGGATAAAAGTGCCCCGCTAGTGGCCCGAAAAGCACTGGTAAAACGTTGGTAAAGCACTGGTAAAACTAGCATTGATTTAGAAAGTAGCCTTAAGAAGAGTTCAGCTCACTTCCTGTCCTGGCAAACAATCAGAAAGCAATGAGATCTCTACTGTGAGGATAAAAGCAGTAATAAAACTTTGATAGGTTCTCAGCCATATTTTCTTTAGAAAACAATTTTGTTGTATTTATTATTGTATTTTTTTATTACTAAATATCTGATAATATCAACGTTTTGTTTGTTTATCTTAGTGACAGAAACAGAAATAAAAACTTGACAGAGGGTCTCTCTCTCTCCATTATATATATATATATATATATATATATATATATATATATATATATATATATATACACACACACACACACACTATATTACCAAAAATATTGGGATGCCTTCCTTCTGAACTTTAAAGTGGTTGTAACCCCTCTCCTATACCAAGTGAAGTGAATAGCCCAGATGATACACGGAGATAAAAAAAAAAAAATCTCCCTATGTAAGTTTTGTTTGTATATCTGCTGTCTTCAGCTTTATATACTGTTTAAAAAGTGAACATTGTGTTAGGTTGTTTTCTTCCTGTTTTCAGTTGTGGAAGTGGAGTTTTGGCCTAAACTGTGTGACAGCTGATTGGAGGAAATGCCCACACCCCCACTCCACATAGGCAGAGGAGGGAAGGAATGTGCAGAGCTGTGCTGTAAATAGACAAGCTATTTATAGCACCCACCCCGACACAAATTTTTAGCTGCTTTTATCTCCTGTCTTGGAGAACTTGTCAGAAGTTATCATGCTGATAACAGAAGAACTGAGCAGCAGGACTTAGGGCTTTGGGGAGAGATAAGTAAAAAAAACAGATATATGTGCTCAGATCAAATTTCATGAATCAGGTTTACATCCATTTTAATGGCATTCCAGTCTTAGTCCGTAGGGTTTGATATTGAGTTGGCCCAACCTTTGCAGCTATAACAGCTTCAACTCATGGCTGTCCACAAGGTTTAGCAGTGTGTCTATGGAAATGTTTGACCATTCTTCCAGAAGTGCATTTGTGAGGTCAGGCACTGATGTTAGATGAGAAGGCCTGGCTCGTAGTCTCCGCTCTAATTCATGCCAAAGGTGTTCTATTGGGTTGAGGTCAGGACTCATTTTAGGCCATTCAAGTTCCTCCACCCCGAACTCGCTCATCCATGTCTTTATGGACCTTGCTTTGTGCAATGGTGTACAATCATGTTGGAACAGGAAGGGGCCCTCCCATAAAATTGTCCAAAATCTCTTGGTATGTTGACGCCTTAAGAGTTACCTTCACTGGAACTAAGGGGCCAAGCCCAATCCCTGAAAAACAACTCCACACCCTGATCCCCCCTCCACTAAATGATTTGGACCAGTGCACATAGGAAGGTCCATAAATACATGGATGAGCGAGTCCTGACCTCAACCCGATAGAACACCTTTAGGAGGAATTAGAGCGGAGACTTTCAGTCAGGCCTTCTCATCCACACCAATGCCTGACCTCATAAATGCGCTTCTGGAAGAATGGTCAAACCTTCCCAAAGACACACTCCTAAACCTTGTGGACAGCCTTCCCAGAAGAGTTGAAGCTGTTATAGCTGCAAAGGGTGGGCCAACTCAATATTGAACAGTACGGACTAAGACTGGAATGCCATTAACTACTTCTGGACCACCCACTGCCCATTTACTGTGGCAGGGCGGCCTGGCTACGTGAAACAACATACTTGTACATTGTTTCCGCCTCGGGGTCTGGGGCGCACGCCGAAGGTGACCCGCTTCCACTGTGGTGGGACACAGCGGGAGCCAATCAGCAGGTTCGGTGGCCACGATAGCCACCGGGACCTGCTGATCACTCACTGGAGAAGCAGAATGTCAGTCTGCCTATGGAAACAAGGCAGACCACTGTTCTGTCTGAGAGGATGAGAGAGATCTTGTGTTCCTGCTAATCGGGAACACGGATCTCTCTCTTCCTCCAGTTAAACCATGCCCCACACAGTTAGAAATCACTCCCTAGGAGCACACTTAACCCTTTGATCACCCCTGATGTTAACCCATTCCCTGCCAGCTTAATTTATACAGTGACAGTGCATTTCTTTTAGCACTGGTCACTGTATTGGTGTCACTGGTCCCCAAAAAGTGTCACTTAGTGTCCATTTTGTCTGCTGCAATGTCGCTGTCCCGCTAAAAATCGCTGATCGTCGCCATTACTAGTAAAAATAAAAATGCCATAATATCCCATAGTTTTAAGGCGCAATAATGTTTTGCGCAAACTAATCAATATACACTTATTGGGATTTTTTTAATCAAAAACATGTAGCAGAATTCATATTGGCCTAAATTGCTGAAGAAATTTTTTTTATTGGATATGTTTTATAGCAGAAAGTAAAAAAAATATATTTTTTTTTTCAAAAATTGATGGTCTTTTTTTGTTAACGCAAAAGTTAAAAACCGCAGAGGTGATCAAATACCACCAAAAGAAAGCTCTATTTGTGAGAAAAAAAAGGACATGGATTTTGTTTGGGTACAACGTTGCACGAATGCGCACATTTCAGTTAAATCAACACAGTGCCATATCACAAAAAATGGCCTGGTCATAAAAGGGAGGAAACCTTGCGGGGCTGAAGTGGTTAAAGTTCATGTGTGTGTAAAGGCAGGTGTCCCAAAACCTTTGGTAATATAGTGCGTGTGTGTGTATATATATATATATATATATATATATATATATATATATATATATATATATACGGTATATATTTCACCTAAAGTGCATTATTGGTATATTTGAGCCACTGTAATTACACTTTGATTAAGTAACATTATGTCTCACTAGGGGATCATCTCACTGACGAGTTTAAGAAGGTGAATCCAATGCACAAAGTGCCTGTTCTAATAGAAGGAGAATTCACACTTGTTGAGAGGTAACATAAAAAAAAATATTTAAAGCAATATTCTGTAGGTCTCAAATAAATTGTTAATCATTGTTTAGAAAAAGGAAGGCAAAATAACGTATTTTGTTTTACCTTTAGTACTGCAATGTTGCGCTACCTAGTACAGAAATATGACACTCCTGATCACTGGTACCCATCTGATCTACAGAAGCGTGCCCGTGTAGATGAATACCTAGCTTGGCAACACACTAATACACGTCCCAATGGTTGCAGAGTCTTCTGGGTAAAGGTAATAATACAATGTCAGATTCATTTAATCATAAATGTATATATTTTTTGTATTACTGTATTTCTGTCATAACCAACTAAGTAAATAATGTAGGTAAATTGAAGAAACTAATTTATTCCTGTAGGCCATCTAACTACAGCTACAGTATTTTGGATGAAGGCATTTACTGGTAGTTAGAATTTTCAGGTAGGAAGCCTGCAATAGCTTCTGATTAGCATCCAGAAAGCTAAACACTTCCCGTATGAAATAAATTTGTGACAAGAAATGTGGGAATAGTTAAGAGAGAATTAAGCAAAGTTTGGGTCACCCAACACTTGAAAAAATATAACTGAATCCGATTGAAGTCTATGAAAGCCAAATCTTGTATTTTTTTTTCTGGCCTTTTTCAAGGTCAGTTTGCAATCTTTTGGTAACAAAAGTGCAAGAGTAGCTGGGCACTGCCATTAGCGACATGTAGCATTGCAAAAAAATGTTTTAAAAAATATCTTTTAAGCCCAGCTAGCTTACACCACAGCTAAAGGCTCAGCCCCCCCCCCATTTGGGTGTCTATAGAAGCACTAGCTTGCCATCCATTTGCTATAGGATCCTTAATGTGGCTTCCCAGTCATCGATGCCCACCTATATTATGCCCCACCTTATCACAGTCTTTGGCCATATGGGATAGGACACACAATCGCAGTCCCTTATCATCCTCTCATACACCACTAGCTCCCATTTTCTGCAACCCAGAGTTTCCACCTGGTTTGACTCCGCAACTGTTTCAGTGGTGGCTCAATAAAGGGTTGCTGAGAATCAGAGATTTTCTGAATGGGGATCAATTACACACTATACAATATTTTAAAGACAAGTTTCTAATGCCTCCTATCAAAATATTTTGATACAACCAAATCGCATAGTTTGCTAGATCAAAACTTAACCAAGTGGTGGGCCCCCTTACGCTTACAGCATTTGAATTAACATGTCAGGCCAGAGGATTCCAGAGTGGTCGGATATCTGTGATATATACTTCTCTCACTGAGTCAGATTCAAAACTTTCCTATATGAGCCAGTGGGACAGGGATTTGAACCTGACTGAATGGCAAGATATTGCTTATCAGCTATCCAAAATTTCCATTAACACTACTCTTATAGAGGCCAACTATAAAACGCTCCTACGTTGGTACTTGGTACCCACCAGAGTAGCTAATGCCTCATACACACGAGCGGACTTTCCCGCGGGAATGTCCACCGGACTGGAGTCCGCTGGACAATCCGCCCGTGTGTGGGCGCCAGCGGACTTTTTCCCGCCAAAAGTCCGGCGGACTAAGTTTTAAGTTCAGACTTAAAATTGTCCGCTGGACTCACGAGTCCGGCGGACAATCCCGCGGTCTGTATGCTAGTCCGCGGGACTTTTGGAAATGAACGGACTTGCCGATCATCGGAAAGTCCGTTCATTTAGAACGTGACTTCAGGTAGACGGGGCTAGCGAAGGCAGTGAATGCCGCCGCGCTAACCCCGTCACCTGGTATTGATTTAAAGGGAATCCCTACGCCCCCCCACCCCAAAGCACCATGTCCCCATGTTGATGAGGACAAGGGCCTCTTTCCGACAACCCTGGCCGTTGGTTGTCGGGGTCTGCGGGCGGGGGGCTTATCGGAATCAGGGAGCCCCCTTTAATAAGGGGGCTCCCAGATCCCGGCCCCCAACCCAATTTTTTACACCTTAGGTGAATGGGTAGGGGTACATCGTACCCCATACTCATTCACATAGGGTGGGGGGCCGGGATCTGGGGGCCCCCTTATTAAAGGGGGCTCCCGGATTTCGATAAGCCCCCCGCCCGCAGACTCCAAAAACCAACGGCCAGGGTTGTCGGGAAGAGGCCCTTGTCCTCATCAACATGGGGACAAGGTGCTTTGGGGTGGGGGGGGGAGCACGGCCCCCCTTTCCCCAGGGCACCCACCATGTTGAGGGCACGCGGCCTGGTACAGCTCAGGAGGGGGGGTGCTCGCTCGTCCCCACCCCTTTCCTGGCCAGCTGGGCTGCGTGCTCGGATAAGGGTCTGAGATGGATTTGGGGGGGACCCCCACGCCGTTTTTTTCGTCGTAGGGATTCCCCTTTAAATCCATGCCAGGTGACGGGGCTAGCGCGGTGGCATTCACTGCCTTCACTAGTCCCGTCTACCTGCAGTTACGTTCTAAATGAACTGACTTTTTTCCGTGTGTGGGGCAAGTCCGTTCATTTTCAAAAGTCCCGCAGACTTTTTCCCGCAGATTGTCAGCTCGGAAAGTCCGGCGGAGCTCCGCTTGAAAGTCCGGTGGTTTGTCCGCTGGACTAGGTCCGGCGGACAATCCTGCCGGAAAGTCCGAGCGTGTGTACGGGGCATAAGATGCATCCTTCCACTTCGCCAAACTGCTTCCGACGATGTGGACAGTTGGGGACGATGCACCATATTTGGTGGCAATGCCCCCTCGTAACTAGATTTTGGATTTGGATTTTCACATTAATCAACTCAGTGACGGGGGTAAACATTTGCAGATCTCCTGAAGTCGCCCTCTTCCACAAATTGCCTGACAAAGCATCCAAAAAAACAATAAAATTGATTAATTATATATTGTTGGCGGCAAGAATTACAATCGCCAGACATTGGAAACAGTCGATAATCCCTCTTGACCAGGTTAAAAGTAAACTCAATTGGATTATGATTAATGACAAACTCACCCATATTCTTTGTAATAAAACCAAGAAATTTAATAAGATATGGGACCCATGGATTGACTACATTTCGACTCCATAGTGAACTCCAGGACGACCCTCTCTCTCTCCTCCTTTCACTTTCCCCTTGTTTCCTCCACTCTTCTCTCCTCTCTTCTCCTTTTCAATTGTTGTTTTGTTTTTTTCTCTCTCTCAGAAATTTTGTACTCAATACAGATGATCACATATGAGGCCTCCTACGATCGTGAGTCCTGGGATTGCCCCAGAGACCACAACCGGGACATTCCGGTGTTCTGCCGAGAAAGTTCCCCTCGGCGGATAAGGACCCCCCTGTACTGCGCAGGCGCATTGCTTGCGCAGTACGAAGCATAACGAAGCCACCGGAAATAGCCAAAGCAGAAGACAGTGAATCAGCTGTACACGGCGCATGCAAGAGGGCTGCGCTCGGCACATTTTTATTCTAACTCAATGTCCACTTGGATGGTGGGGCTCGAACCTGGACATAGATTAGAATGTAGTGCGCAGGCGCTGTGTACAGCTGACTGACTTCGGCTATTTTCGGAAACTCCGTTGTGCTTCATTGTGCTTCGTACTGCGCAAGTGCAGCGCCTGTGCAGTACAGGGGGGTCCTTATCCGCCAGGGGAACTTTCTCGGGAAAAGACACTGGGACTCCGGATCTCTACCATCGCTTCTTACAGGGGTACCCGGTTTATAACTTGGAGGCTACTATTAAACTCCATCAATTTTTGGATACTTATTACGTTCGCTATGTTCTGTTTTTGCGATAGATGATGGATAAGTATTATGATAATACTTTTTTATTTCTCTGTATTGTTATATGATGATTTGAAAAATTTACACCATTTTGCCTATGTGTCTGCCTATTCTGTACTTATAGTTCTTTCAATAAAAAATATTGAAATATAAAAAATATCAAGTGTTTTTTTTTTTTAATGCAGCTCATAGAGTAACATTAAAACAAATACACAATTTCTTAAAATAATATGATTAGGGGATGTCTTAAACCTACAGCAAACGTGATATTAAAAAAAAAAAAAGGATATTGATGCTAAATGACATATGCCAGGGAATTCTGGGTGATGTAATTTACCATCTATGGTCATTATTTTTTGTGGTCGATGATAAGGGGTTTATTGACATTCACTAGCCAGCAAGGGAGTTGTCATTTATGACGGAAGTGCAATGGGAGAGATGGCATGGGTTGTCATGTCTGTGGTTGTCAAGGCATTGCTTATCAGTATTGACAATGGATCTACATCCCTGAGCTATGTGATCCCTGTGTATTTACATAAGGAAACAACTTTATCTACGCATTTTATTTATTTTAATAAAGGGCTTGTAATAGTTTCTGTGTTTTTTTGCTATTTTACTTTGTTTTTAATGAATGAGTAAAAAGGGGTATTATGTAACCCTTACTCAATCACATAGAGTAGTAGGGCCAGATATTTGAGGCACTCTTGTGTTAAAGGTGGTTTCAGAATACAAGTTCCCCCTAGCAGCCCTGCATGTTCACTGGACCACGGCAGTGGCAATAAGGCTCTTGCCCCATCCACATGGATGTGGATGTCTTGTGGGTCTCAAAGTACCCCAAGTGCCAAGATTTCCTCCCAATGTTGAGGGAATGCAATCTGGTATAGTTAAGGAAGGGGGGGGCAGAAGCAGATAAGGGTCTGGCATGGATTTTGGGGAGACCTCACACCACTTTGCTTTCTTTTTTTAATGGGGTCCCCCTTAAAAATCCATACAGGGCCTCTATCTAGGATAAGGGTCTGACATACATTTTGGTGGGACCCAAAACAAATTCACAATAAATGCTTACCCAGACATGCAGACAGGGTGGTCAGGAAGAGAGGAGGCACCACAAACTCCTGAAACATACTGGTCCAGTAAAAAAAAAACAGCAAAAACCTTTTAACCCCTACCGATGGTACATATATCACTGAAGTGGACCTGTATCAATAGGGCTGCATATCTATGTACCTGTATTTGTGCTGGAAGTGCACCACACAGTGTGCTCAAAGCACAGAGATAGGGCTCTCACTGGGAGCCCTGGGTCTTGTACTAACGATCAGGACCTGGGACTCCCAGGTTCTGGGTCACCTGATTGCTGTGGTAGTCTTTAATTGGCTATCACAGTGATCGGTCACTATGCACCCCACCTATGTGTTTACTTTCTTCTCTGAATGGAGAGAAGGATACTGAGGGATTTTCCTCTTGCAGGAGATTATTTTTTTTTTTTTTAAAGCATTTTTTTAATTAGTGTCAGTGTGTTTTAGGTAGGATAAGAAAAGCGAAATGCGCACTATTGTTTTTGGGCCTTACCACATATGTGGCATTGTTGCAATTGTCTGGAGCAGGAGAATATATTTTGGGTTGTTCTTTGGTGGTAGAGAAGGAAATATGCATTACCATTTACCACAAATGAAAGTCCAATTTGTCTTAAAAAGAACAAGGTATAATCCACCTGGATACACAAAGTAGTTGTGATGATATGCACTATGCAAAAGAAAATAAAAAATTGTTAGCCAGAGAAGGAAGGTGTCTCCCAGAACCAGGCCACATGCCCACTAACATTAGGAAATTAAAAGGGGGACAAGGGCCTCCTCCCCACATCTCTGGCCCAATTTATGTGGGGGTCTATAAGGAGAATTTTTTAAATCTGAACTGCCTCTGTAAAATAAGGGACCCCCCCCAGATATCCAGGTACCTACATACATGAATAAATAATGAGTAAATAGTACACAGTTACCATAAAAAAATATCCCACAATGTAAACCCAACATCAATCACATCATCCAGCGATGCAGATCTATTGCCAGTCATGATGACAAGTGCCCCGATAACCCACCGAAACAATTGATAACTTGTGCCATGACGAGCCTCTTCTTACACTGTCCTGTCCCAATCCTGCCCCAATGACAGCTATCTGGTCAGCTTCCAAATGTTAACAAACTGGCTGGCATTCCTGGGTGATGCCCTTGACAAAAATTGTCACATGGGATACCCACTGTCTTGTTTACAATTTGAAACAAGCCAACAGGCAGTTGGCAGGAAACTGACATTTAGTGGCAGTGATAATACTACCACTAAACAAATGACTTATGGATCCAGGAGCCAGAGATTTGGGTGGGCAGGCAAACTAGCAATATTTGGTCATTTTGTTCACCCAATCAGCAAATTCCAATAGTTACATTTGTAATCTTCAACCTGTCCACTTGCATATTCATTAGGTGTTTAAGCATCTATAACTATTCAATGTTTACTTTTATAGAGATTTTGTAAATATGGTTCTTTACACAGAACTTAGCATTCTATACAATTGGGCAAGGTACATAAAAATTCTATGCCCCACATTGGTCAAAAAAGAGAGTCCTAAAACCTTGTTTGCTTTAAGAATGCAACAACCTATTTTAAAAGTAAAACCACTTATTCCTCATGCTAATTCCAAGGCAATGAGAATAAATACAGTCAATTTCACTTACGGGAACCATGGATAGCTGTGCATATTTCTTCTATACTTTAATATAATATAACAAATAAAATACAGTATGTAACGGTAGACAGTCAGTTTCACTACGTGTAATGTTAACATTAATATTTACATTTTTAACTTATATGTTGACTCAATCATTAATTCCTCATAAAAGCGTAAAGATGTTAATGTGTTCTTCTAATATTTGTACATTTCCAGCCTTCAATAAAATAACACCCGGCGATCCTACCATATAAAAGACCATGTTAGCTGTTATAGTGGTGACAATGCTCTGTTGGTGTGTCACCACTGTTCTCTGCAGATTCGGATCACATTTAGAAGTGGTGGGAGAGCCGCCGCTTCCAGGTGGTTCCCGGGCTAAAGTTACCGATCGCTGAGCTCAGGGAACCATCTGGGGTCGGCAGGGTTTTCCCATAGAGAAAAGCAATAGCAAAATGGCCACCGCTCATCTATATGCCCTTGGAGGACTGGAGCGACGTCAACGTCACTTCCGGTTTTCAGTCCATGTAAACATGATTTTTTTTTTTTTTAAAGCAAAGGAAAACATATTTTTTTTGATCTTTTGCATTTAAGAGTAGAGGAGAGATCTGGGGTCTTTTAGACCAGTGGTCGTCAACCCTGTCCTCAGGGCTCACTAACAGGCCAAGTTTGCAAGTAAACTGAAATACATCACAGGTGATATCATTTGCTGCTCAGTAGACATGTGCACACTGAAATATTTTGTTTCGGAATTTCGTTTTCGCCCGAAAAATGTATTAATTTAGTAACTGCCGAAATTTGTTTTTTATTTATTTCGTTTTTCGTTAAAAATTGCATTTGTCTGAAAATCCAAATGAATTAAGGTTGAATCTGTCATTGAAGGCTTATGGTGTCTGTCGAATGTTCAAAGAAGATTTAACGGAGCAGCTAAACTGTATGACTCTGTATAGTTTAGCTGCAATTCCACCCAATTCCAGCAGCAATCTTTTCTCTCTACGTCGAATCTTTCCTCTCTACGTCAAATCTTTCCTCTCTACGTCGAATCTTTCCTCTCTACATCGAATCTTTTCTCTCTATGTAGAATAATCTTGGACTAATAGAGTTAAGGTTAGGCACATTCGACCACAGGTTCAATGAACACAGATTGTTATTGTCAGCGTCGAATCTCCTATCTATATCGAACTGTTGTCACAACGAAAACGAAAATAAAGCATTTGTTTATGTCGGATCTTTTGTTTTTCGGATTCTGCACTTTCGTTATCGTTTGTTAAAACGATAACGAAAATACCTGAAATTCGGACAAAAATACATTTGGACGAAAACAAATGCACATGTCTACTGCTCAGTGATTGCAGTATTCTAGTCTGTATCTCCCCATATTAATACATAAAACCTGGCCTGTTAGTGGGCCCTGAGGACAGGGTTGATGACCACTGTTTTATACTCTTAAAGAGGACCTGTCATGCTGTATTGTTTATCGCAAGGGATGTTTACATTCTTTTCTATAGCAATAAAAGCGATCATTTTTTTTTTTTAAAGGGACAATATAAAAATGAAAAAATATAATAAAAAAAAATAAAAATAAAACGTAAAGCGCCCCTGTCCCCATGTGCTTGTGCGCAGTAGTGAATGCATACGTAGGTCACGCCCACATATGTAAACAATGTTTGCACCACACATGTGAGGTATTGCTGTGAACGCCTGAGCGAGAGCAAACATTTTAGCACTAGACCTCCTCTGTAACTTTAAATTGGCAACCACTGGAAATTTTTCAAGCGTCGCCTATGGAGATTTTTAAGTACCGTAGTTTAGGTGCCATTCCACGAGTGCACGCAAATTTAAAGCATGACATGTTAGGTATCTATTTACTTAGCATAACATCATCTTTCATACTATACACAAAAATGGGGGTATATATTATGCTTTTTTTTAATCCATTTAAAGTGTATTTTTTGCGCAAAAACCGTATGACATAAAACATTTCAATGACAGCCATTTTATTCTCTAGAGTCTCTGCTAAAATATATATATATATATATATATATATATATATATATATATATATATATATATATATAAATGTTTGGGGGTTCTAAGTAATTGTCTAGCAAAACATACTGATTTTAACTTGTAAGTAACAAATGTCAGAAAAAGGCTGAGTTAAGCTAGCGTCATATTTTCACATTCACTCTTTATCACAGTTGTTTTAACCAACTTTCAAAGAAGATTCATCAGGTGCAAATTAAATCAAATAACATTTACTCATGTTAGCCTACATCTGTTCATCAATGAGAAAAATGTTTTACTCTACAATTAACCCTGTTTATCACTCTGAAAATGTAGATTCATTCTGAAATTCACCCAACATTTACACATTTTTCACCTAGCATTCATAGGGGTTCCCCCCACAAATGGGGCTCTAACTCCAAAAGAAACCATGTCTGATGCTGACGTTACTGCGCTAAGTGGCACCCCAGCTGCCCAGGATTGGGGCAACAGCAAAGGGGGCTTAGATTCCAAAAAAGTGGGGGGGCAAGTAGGTAGTACATAAATCCCCTTTTAGTCATCTTCCCCTGCGTACTGGGCTGCTGAAGAGTCTGGTACCTATCACTAATGGGTACAAGTGCTTTCAGTGGAGAAGTCCAATTTTTTTGGTACTCCTCTTAAAGCACTCATATTTCTGTGAGCAAGTATCCAAATAGCTGTGAGGAAAGGGGCTTGCTATCTCACTGGCACTAGGAGGACATGCAGTTTTTTTTTAATATGTAGCCAGGTGCTTGGCTAAGAATGAAGAGTGAGAGAAACACTGATTACAGCTGCTCTGGTGGTGATGAACTGGTTAACAACAGGAGGAAACTGCTGAGCAAGAAGAGTTCAACAAACTGAGTCAGACAGCCTTGCACTGTGGGAACTGTAGTCCAGAGGAGCAAAGCTTTTGTACTGCACTTCCCAGATAGAGGATGCAAGGATAAGGGGAAAGAGATGCATTTTCTCAGGCTGTAGAGGACACAGATTCCTCTTGCCATGAGATTTCATATTGCAATCTCATGGGATATCATATTGCAAATGAGCAGGATCCGGAGTGACGGGTCCATGTTTGCTGACAGCCAGAGTTACCTGGGTGCAGACCAGCTGGTGAGACCAATTCCTGTGTCTGACCAGCTGGTGAGCTGCAATATCGCTGGGACTGGTGAGCTGCAATATTGCTGGGACTGGTGAGCTGCTGCTGTGGGGATTTACTGCTGCTAGAGAGACTAAGCCCTTTAAGAACTGACCATGCAGCCTTCTAGTAACCTTATTGCTGCCTGCTAGCTTGACTGGGACTATTGTCACGTGCAGCAATGCTACAATGTGGCCCCAACCCAAGCAAGCTGAAGAGTTAGGACTAAAGACTGTCCCTTTGCAACTGTTACATAGTTTCTTTACATACTGCTTATGCTTAGAGGTACCTCTCAGGGACCTTTCACCATATCCTAGCCATTCTCCTAGAAAGCACTCTAGACTAGTTAGAGTATTAATATTCATATTGCAGTTAAAGGTGTTAAGGTAAAATGGTTGTAACCCTAAAAATGTTGTACAATATTTATTTATTTATTTATTACAGGATTTATATAGCGCCAACAGTTTACGCAGCGCTTTACAATATTAAAAGGGAGACAATACAGTTATAATACAATAAAATACAAGAGGATTAAGGGGGCCCTGCTCAGAAGAGCTTACAATCTAATAGGGTGGGGGAGATGATACAAAAGGTTGTAACTGTGGGGAATGAGCTGATGGAAGTGGTAAAAGATTAGTTGGAGACATGATAGGCTTCCCTGAAGAGATGAGTTTTCAGGGATCGCCTGAAGGTAGCTAGAGTAGGGGATAGCCGGACAGGTTGAGGTAGCGAGTTCCAGAGGATGGGAGAGGCTCTGGAGAAATCCTGGAGACGAGCATGGGAGGAGGAAACAAGAGAGCTTGACAGGAGGAGATCTTGAGAAGAGCGGAGAGGACGGTTTGGGATATGTACAATATCTGGTTGATCCAGCTTGTTCCTGTGTTCTCCTCTGTAATCTGACCGCACTTATCATGACTGCTAATCCATGATAGCGTGGTCAGATTACGTGCCTCTGTCATCCTCCTCTCATCTCAGTGTCTCTGCATCCCCCCCCCCTTTCCCTGTCATTTCCGTAGTCTGTGTGTGAACTGTGAAGCCAATCTCCTGCCCACCCCTCCTGCCTTGAGTAATACTATTCTCTGCAGCTGCTCCGGTGCTTTTAAAGAAACATATATTAATTGCTTTGATCCTCTCTGTTTTAGGCCCATGTTTGGTGCAGTGTGTGTGTTTTCTTAAAATTATAATGCCACATACCTTCTTTGCACAGTGCTGCTGTGCAGTCACGTATCCTCCCTCTGCCATCTTGCATACATCAGAAGGGAATCTCAGCCCCTCCCACTATAGTCTCTTAGATTGGTAAGGGAAGCAGAGGGAGGAACACATGACTTCACAGCAGCACTGTGCAAAAAAGGTATTTGGCATTATAATTGTAACCACTTGCCGACCGCCGCACGCCGATATACGTTGGCACAATGGCAGCGGTGGGCAAATGGGCGGACCTGTACATCCCCTTTAATTGGCGGGTTTAGCGGGAGTGCGTGCCCCCGCCGCGTACAGCGTGACCGTGGGACCCACGGACTCGATTTCCGCCGGTCTCCCAGCGATCGTGTCATGGAGCCATGGAACGGGAAGTGCCTATGTAAACAAGGCATTTCCCCATTCTGCCTTGTGTCATGACAGAGATCACCCTGTCATCGGGAGCAGTGATCGCTGTCATGTGAGTTGTAGCCCATCCCCCCACAGTTAGAATCACTCTCTAGGACACACTTAAGCCCTTGATCGCCCCCTAGTGTTTAACCCCTTCACTGCCAGTGTCATTTACACAGTAATCAGTGCGTTTTTATAGCACTGATCGCTGTATAAATGACAATGCTCCCAAAATAGTGTCAAAAGTGTCCGATGTGTCCGCCATAATGTCCCAGTCACGATAAAAATTGCAGATCGCTGCCATTACTAATTAAAGAAAATTAAAATAAAAATGGCATAAAACTATCCCATATTTTGTAGACGCTATAACTTTTGCCAAAAATATGTAGAAGAACACATATCGGCCTAAACTGAGGGAAAAATGTTTTTATATATTTTTGGGGGATATTTATTATAGCAAAAAGTAAAAAATATAGCTTTTTTTTCATTCTTTTTTGTTTACAGCGCAAAAAATAAAAATCGCAGAGGTGATCAAATACCTCCAAAAGTAAGCTCTATTTGTGGGGAAAAAGACGTCAATTTTGTTTGGGTGTAATGTCGCATGACTGCGCAATTGTCAGTTAAAGTGACACAGTGCCGAATCACAAAAAATTGCTCTGGTCAGGAAGGGGGTAAAATCTTCCGGGCTGAAGTGGTTAAGCAAACACACGCACACTGCATTAAACATTGACCTAACAGATAGAGGATCAAAGTAGCTAATAGATGTGACTTTACAACCACTTTAATGCTTGTATGCACTATTTACAGCTGACTTTTCGGATTTATGAGTTAGCCCCATTCACCCCGGTGTGATTTGTCATGTGATTTGACAGTTCCAAATCGCATGACAAGTCGCACCTCAAATTGCTGTGACTCATGTTGCAGTGACTTTTAAAAAAGGTTCCTACACTACTTTTTGCTGATTTCATTGCGACTTGCATTGACTTCTGTTGTATGAAGACGCAAGCTGCAATGAAATGAGCAGTGCAAATCGCACTGATGTGTGGCTTTGAAATCGCTCTGAAATCCCAGTCTAATAGTACAGAATTCTATTCTAAGTTACCTTGGCTTGATAATTATATTGTCTAGCGCATTATGTCTGAACACACCTGTTTGTTGATTTTTGCACCATTTATTCGAACCTGCATCAACACATTGAGTTCATTTAAAACCAAACTGACTTTTGTCTATTTCCTGGTGCTAATTCACAGGTGAGTTAAGAATATCTATACATGTGTTCATTTAGGTGCTTGCAGTAACATTCATTCAACCAGGTGTGTCAGAGAGGCTGAGGGTGTTGTCAGAGTCAAGGCGCAGAACAGAGAACCCCAATTACGGAGCAGCTACTGTAGAGGTAGCGCCAGGGCCGTTTTTAGGCAGGGCAAAAGGGGAAGCTGCCCTGGGCCCTGTCATTGTTGTGGGGCCCAAAGCAGCTGCCTCATACTTGCCAACTATCCTGGTTTAAATTCCCTCGTCCCTTGAGGTTTTAGTCCCGTGCTGTGTCCCAATATCTCAGTGTGAAGTGCTGCTTCTAATGCTGCCCAGCTCTGCCCCATTGTTGTGTACAGATGACTCACCTGCAGACCCTGTGTTTACATGTAAATTACCGGCATTGATATGTAAATAGTGGTGGCATTCATATATAAATAGTGGTGGCATTCATATGTAAATAGCATTGGCATTCATATGTAAATAGCAGCAGCGACCAGCGGCATTGATATGTATATCATGCCCCCCTGAGGTAATATTCATAGTAATCTCTAGCAACCAATCAAAAAGCAGAAATCATGTGCTGTAACCTCTAGCAACTAATCAGTGTGCCGTAATGTGTGCTGTAACCTCTGGCAACCAATCGCAATCGCTGCCTGATCTGATTCAGTAAACTGAGTCTAGCTGCTATTTATTGTATGTCTCAGAGCAGATGGAGAGCGAAACTGCATGAGGGGGCCCCAAGAAAAGTTTTGCCCATGGTCCAATCAATATTAAAGACGGCCCTGGGTAGCGCTACAAATGTAAATAAAAAAAATTACATTCTGCCATATTAAAATCATTGTTTATACCCAGTTTTAACACCATGGACAAACTTGCAAAGTGAAAACATCTGAACAGAAATACGAAAATATCCTCTGCATTGCTTTAGATATTTGAATGAGATTTACCTCGGTAACATTCTAAAAATTAAGACTTATGCCCCATACACACAGTCAGATTTTCCGACAGAATCGGACCATGTTGTCAGAAATTCCGACCGTGTGTGAGCTCCATCGGACTTTTTCCGTCTGAATTTCCGACGGAAAAAGATTGAGATCCTGCTCTCAAATTTTCCGACAACAAAGTCCTGACGGACTTTTTCCCCGATCGTGTGTAGCGAATTCCGACGGACAAAGTGCCACGCATGCTCAGATCACATTACAAGACCAAAGCTATTGGCTACTAGCCTCTACGTAGTCCCGTCGTACGCAACGAACGTCACCGCGTTCAGAATGATCCGATTTTCCGACAACTTTGTCCGGCCGTGTGTATGCAACACCAGTGTCAGACAAAATCCATAGGAAAAAATCCAACGGATTTTGTGGTCAGAATTTCCGACCGTGTGTACGGGTCATTACAGGTCAGCTGCCTGAAAATTAAATAGAGTGAATATTGCCAGAAAATGAATCCCACAAAATCTTTGGGGGAATCTTTTGTGTTAATATTCACTGAGCAGTTTTGCCAGCTAAATAGACCCTTTAGTGTTATTTTTTAAGTACAGTAGCCAAAAGTCAAACAATGTTTACTATTTATCAAGGAGGATGGTCTTGTGCCACTTACATGCCTGCTTTTCACATTTAAAAACCGAACAAGCTCACTAGTATAATTTATGAAATAGGATTGATTTACCAAAGAAGTAGAGCACTTTCACTTAGCATAACACTCTAACATAAAACCTTCACCTCCTCTTATGATCTGACTGTAAAAAAAATATTCTTCCAGTAAATCACTTCTGACAAAATTGACATCAGTGGTTTTTGGTGCTTGTTGGCAGTTCCATTGGGGCTGCAAATGATTTGATGTAAAAGAATAAACATTTTCCGCACTCCCCTGTGTACTATTTTGAAGCTGTGCAAAGAAATGAAAGTATGAATAATGACAGCCTCCAATATATCTAATGTATGTATAACATCTGACTTCACCAAGTGACCGAACCACAATTCTGGGTTTATTTGCATTTAAATTATTAAAAGATAGCAAAACACTCTTTTTACAACCTAACTGACTAGGCCTAATACAACAGAATATAATTAGTTACTTTTATAGTAATTAGTCCTGTACTCAGAGAAATATTAAAACAGCCATTACTGACATCTTTCTAATGCCGCGTACACACGATCGGAATTTCAGCCAGCAAAAGACAGATGAGAGCTTTTCAACGGAAAATGGGACCGTGTGTATGCTCCATCTGACTTTTGCTGGCGGAATTTCAGCCAGCAAAAGATTGAGAGCATGTTCTCAATTTTTCTGACGGAAAATTCCGTTCGTGTGTATGCAATTCCGACGCGCAAAATTCCGACGCATGCTCGGAAACAATTTGACGCATGCTCGGAAGCTTTAAACGTCCTTTTTATAGTGCCGTCGTCAGTGATGTAAGTAACTGAGTTAAAATAACTCAGTTACTTTAGAGGGTAACGAGTAATCTAACTGATTACTTTTCCCCTCATGGTAACGCAGTTCCCATTACTTGGGCGACATTACCGCAATTACATCTACTGC
Source organism: Lithobates sylvaticus (assembly GCA_028564925.1). Taxonomy (NCBI): domain Eukaryota; kingdom Metazoa; phylum Chordata; class Amphibia; order Anura; family Ranidae; genus Lithobates; species Lithobates sylvaticus. Next base: position 281,891,364 of record CM053026.1, read on the forward strand.
CACTAGATGGCAGTAGTGTAATTCCAGTGTCCTGACAAAAAAGTTCCCCCGCCAGATAATGACCCCCTGTACTGTGCAGGCGCAGCGCTTGCACAGTACGAAGAACTACAGAGCTTCCGAAAATTGCTGAACCTAAACAGCTCTGAGTTAACATGTAATTTTACGAGGCGATGCCGCACGCTCCCGATGCTCATGCTACTCTGCAAGGGGTGTCTATCATGTAACTAAGGGGCGGGTCTAGTATTACTGTAACCAAGGGGTGCATTTTTATTATTGTTATATATCGAGCTCTGCCCATTAATTTAACATTCGCCCTCTTCTGTAGCCATCCGCCCCTTACACGATATAATAATAATAGACCCGCCCCTTGCTTACACGCTATAACAGATCTGCCCCTTGGATAGAGTAATAATAGAGCAGCCCCTTGGTTACACGATATATAACAATAATAATAAATGCGCCCCTTGCTTACAGTAATACTAGACCCGCCTCTTAGTTACACATATAAAATATTTTAAAAAAGTCAGTTACTTTGCTGCGTAACTAATTACTTTTCCAATGTAGTAACTGAGTTACTAACGCAATTACTTTTTGGGAGAAGTAATTTGTAACTTAACTAATGACTTTTTTAAAGTAAGATGACCAACACTGTTGGTAACATACTATACTCCGTGAAGGACTGAAATCCTGCAGTGCCCGGAAGGTCCTCCTGCTCAAGAAAGCACATGTACAGGCCTGCCTGAAGTTTGCTAATGAACATCTGAAGGATTCAGAGGAGAACTGGGTAAAAGTGTTATGGTCAGATGAGACCAAAATCAAGCTCTTGGGCTCAACTCGCTGTGTTTGGATTAGGAGGAATGCTGCCTATGACCCCAAGAACACCATCCCCATCGTCAAACATGGAGGTGGAAACATTATGCTTTGCTGGTGTTTTTCTGCTAAGGGGACAGGACAACTTCACCAAATCAAAGGGATGATGGACGGTAGGGATGAGCTCGGTGTTCGTTTCGAACTCATGTTCGAATCGAACATCGTCCGTTCGTCCGTTCGTCAAAACCAGAACTTTGTGGGCCGTTCGCACCAAATTCGTGTGACACGAACGGCCCCACGATGCACTGCGCCATCGCAGTGCATTGCTGGCTGATGATTGGCCAAGCATGCACTGTGACCCCGCATGCTTGGACAATCAAAGCGCCGGCAGCGAGGAGAGGCATAATTGGCCACAGGCAGGATGCCTGTGGCCAATTATTGCTCAGGGGGGTTTAGTACACGCCCCACACTATATAAGGCCGCCAGCGTGGCGGCCTTGTGTAGTGTGTTGGCGTGCAGGGAGAGAGCAGGATAGGCAGGGACAGTGTCAGTGTCAGCTGTGCTTTTCTTCTTAAGCTAGCGCTGTGTAGGGTGTAGTGTGTTGGCGTTCAGGGAGAGAGCAGGAAAGGCAGCCAGGGACAGTGTCAGCTGTGCTTTTTAACCTAGTGCTGTTACAGTGGGTGTAGTGTGCCTCCTGCACAGTATACACCTGAATCTACCCCCTCATTGCTGGTGTTATGTAGTTCAGTTGTGCCACACTAAGGAATCTGCCTAATATTCAGTGCGTGTAGTGTGCCTCCTGCACAGTATACACCTGAATCTATCCCCTCATTGCTGGTGTTGTGTAGTTAACTTGCACAGACAGCAAAACAAATGTTAAAGGGGTGATAACCCTTCCCTATGTTCTCCAAAAAGCTTAAAAATAGATTTTTTGGCTGGAGCTACACTTAAAAATGTACCTGTTCCAAATTGCAAACAGATTCAACTTAAGAACAAACCTACAGTCCCTGTCTTGTTTGCACCGCCTGTATACTGCTGTTCAGAGTATATAGGGTTTTAGGTATAGGGTTTTATTTTGGGTGCGGGGTTCCCCTTAATATCCCTATAAAATGACTGCTCCAGAAAAAACTTCAGTTTTTAAAACTTATTTTTGCATTGATACATGTCCCCTGGGGCAGGACCTGGGTCCCAAACCCTTTTTAGGACAATAACATGCATATTAGCCTCTATAATTAGCACTTGACAGATTTCGAACGTTTGCGTCCATTGTATTTAATAGGGTTCTAACGTTTGTGCGAACTTTCGGTCCGTTCGCAGGTTCTGGTGCGAACCCGAACCGGGGGGTGTTCGGCTCATCCCTAATAGACAGGGCCATGTACCGTCAAATCTTGGGTGAGAACCTCCTTCCTTCAGCCAGGGCATTGAATATGGTGGGTATTCCAGCATGACAATGACCCAAAACACATGGCCAAGGCAACAAAGGAGTGGTTCAAGAAGAAGCACATTAAAGTACTGGAGTTGCCTAGCCAGTCTCCAGACCTTAATCCCATAGAAAATATGTTGAGGGAGCTGAAGGTTCGCGTTACCAAACGTCAGCCTTAAAACCTTAATGACTTGGAGAGTAGGAATGTGCCTTAACCACTTCAGCCCCGGACCATTTGGCAGCCAAATGACCAGAGGTCTTTTTTCAATTTCGCACTGCACTACTTTAAAACCTTAATGACTTGGAGAGTAGGAATGTGCCATTTTTATTTTTTGCGATATAAACGGAAAAAGAGCGAAAATTTTGAAAAAAAAAGAGATTTTCTACTTTTTGTTATAAAAAAAATCCCAAGCTATTTGCTGAGAGGCATGTTGAGCCCATTGAGTATATTTTTTTTTTAGTCCTAATTGATTGAATAAAGACAAAAATAAGAAAAGAATATTTTTTTTTTTAGTTTTTTTTTCAAAAAGTTGTCACTAAATGATATATTGCTCACACATGCCATAGTTATATGTGGAATTGCACCCCAAAATACATTTTGCTGCTTCTCCTGAGTATGGGGATACCACATGTGTGGGACTTTTTGGGAGCCTAGCCGCGTACCGGGCCCCGAAACCCAAGCACCGCCTTCAGGATTTCTAAGGGTGCAAATTTTTGATTTCACTCCTCACTACCTATCACAGTTTCGAAGGCCATAAAATGCCAAAAAAGCACAAAACCCCCCAAATGACCCCATTTTGGAAAGTAGACACCCCAAGCTATTTGTTGAGAGGCATGGTGAGTATTTTACAGCTCTCATTTGTTTTTGAAAATGAAGAAAGTAAAGAAAAAAAAAATTTTTTTTTCTTTTTTCAATTTTCAAAACTTTGTGACAAAAAGCGACATCTGCAAAATACTCACAATACCTCTCAGCAAATAGCTTGTCTACTTTCCAAAATGGGGTCATTTTGGGGGGTTTTATGCCATCTGGGCATTCCATGGCCTCCGAAACTGTGATTGGCAGTGAGAAGTGAAATAAAAAAATTACACCCTTAGAAAGCCTGAAGGCGGTGATTGGTTTTTGGGGTTCCGTACGCAGCTAGGCTCCCAAAAAGTCCCACACATGTGGTATCCCCGTACTCAGGAGAAGCAACAGAATGTATTTTGGGGTGTATTTCTACATATGCCCATGACATGTTTGAGCAATATATCATTTAGTGACAACTTTTTGTAAAAAAAAATATATATATTTTTTTTTTTTCATTATTCAATCTCTTGGGACAAAAAAAAAAAAATATTTAATGGGCTCAACATTGCTCTCATCAAATAGCTTGGGGTGTCTACTTTCCAAAATGGGGTCATTTTGGGGGGGGTTTGAACTGTCCTGGCATTTTATGCACAACATTTAGAAGCCTATGTCACAAGCCACCCACTCTTCTAACCACTTGTAGACAAAGCCCTTTCTGACACTTTTTGTTTACATGAAAACATATTTTTTTTTTTGCAAGAAAATTACGTTGAACCCCCAAACACTATATATAATGTTAAAGCAAAGGCCCTACAGATTAAAATGGTGGGTGTTGCATTTTTTTTTTCCACACAGTATTTGCGCAGCGATTTTTCAAACGCATTTTTTGTGGAAAAAAATACACTTTTTTTTATTTTAATGCACTAAAACACACTATATTGCTCAAATTTTTGATGAAATAAAAAATATGATCTTAGGCCGAGTACATGGATACCAAACACGACATGCTTTAAAATTGCGCACAAACACGCAGTGGAGATAAACTACATACATTTTTAAAAGCCTTTAAAAGCCTTTACATGATACCACATTAGATTCACGGAGGAGGTCTACTGCTAAAATTACTGCCCTCGATCTGACCTTCGCGGTGATACCTCACATGCATGGTGCAATTGCTGTTTACATATGACGCCAGACCAACGCTTGTGTACGCCTTTGCGCAAGAGAAGGGGGGGCAGGGGTGCTTTTTTTTTTTTTTTTGGTTTTTTTTTTATTTATTTAGCTTTTTTATTTTATTTTTAAACTGTTCCTTCCATTTTTTTTCTTTGTTATGATTTTTATTGTTATCTCAGGGAATGTAAATATCCCCTATGATAGCAATAGGCAGTGACAGGTACTCTTTTTTTGAAAAAATTGGGGTCTATTAGACCCTAGATCTTTCCTCTGCCCTCAAAGCATCTGACCACACCAAGATTGGTGTGATAAAATGCTTTCCCAATTTCCCAATGGCGCGGTTTATATCCGGGAGGGGGGACATTCCCTCCCACTGCTTGTAAAAGCAGTCTAGAGGCTAATTACCCGCTAGAATTGCTTTTACATGAAAGCCGATCACTGGCTGAAAAGAATGATACCAAGATGATACCTAAACCTGCAGGCATCATTCTGGTATAACCATTCAAAGTCCAGCAACATACTGGACATATATTGTAATCTTTTTTTTTTCATGCAGCCTCTTGGCTGAACGAAAAAAAGAGATTGATTGGTGGGTATGCCCACCATTAGAATACCTCCCTTCATCCACCCACTTCTAATGATGGGCATACATGCACCATTTATATATGCCGATGCATGGGGGCATCCTCCCGCAAAAGTTATGCCGTGTACACACGGTCGGAATTTCGACCGTATGTACGTGGCATTAGGAGCCAATCGCTCCTCCCCCCCCTGCTGCCCCCATGCTTCGGCATATATGCTCTTTTTTTTAACTGTGGTGGTGAAATCACCTCCTACAGTGTTGGAGTCGCGTCTTTTTGTATCGTGGGAGCAAACGCTGTTGCTGTCAAGATAAATAAATCCGCGTTGCAACTGAATGGCGCACCTGAAAACAAAAAAATGCTTAACACTAAAACACAGTAAACAAAATTACATACCTGAAAAGCAAGCATGATAAAACATGATAAAACATAATAAAACATTGCAGAATAGAATGGAGTAAAAAAAGAGCAACAATAGAGAGAGAATAGAGTGAGAGAGAGAACAATAAAACGACAACTATTTTATTTTTTTTTATTTTTTTGAGATTCACAGGTAAAAAAGCTCCTGACTGAAGCGACTGAATCAAAACGCTACCACAAAAAAACTGTTAGCGATCGCAGGGATCAGGCCTGACTCTGCGAACGCTGCAGTTATGTGTGCTTAGTGTTTTGTAAGTGACAGTGATCGATCGATACTGCACTTGGGTGGGCTGGGCTGGACGGAGGGGGAAAACGCAGGTGCTAGCAGGTATCTGGGCTGATCCCGCTAACAATGCGGTTTTTTTTGGAACCCTAAACTGCTGGGACGCTAGTATAGATCTGATCAGATCAGATATTGATCTGTTCAGATACTGTGCCACTAAGGGAGGTGTATGCTTTGTGCGTGGGTGTTTGCGGTACTGGCACTAACCTGGGGCGACGCAGACCTTATTTGACCCTAAAACCTAATTGATATCACCCGCCGGGCGATCAGGGGGTTAAACCGTTATTGGGTAATAAATGGCGGGTGCCCTGACAGTATAAAAAACAAGCTAACTAACCAGCGTCACCCGTAACAGTAATACAAAAAAAAACTGGTTACCTAGCGACACTAATGCAGCGATCAGAAAAACGATCGCTTAGTGACACTGGCAAAAGGGGGTGAAAGGGTTAACTAGGGGCAATCAGGGGGTTAAACCTTTATTAGGTAATAGATGGGGGTACCTGACGCTATATAAAAACCTGACGGGGAACCTAAATAACGAAATAACTAACTGGCTAACCAGCGTCACCAGTGACAGTTATACAGTGATCACTGGTGAAAGGGTTAACTCTAGGGGCAATCAGGGGGTTAAAAACCTTTATTTAGGTTGTAATATGGGGGTACCTGACCTATAAACCTATTTATGAACCTATATAAACATGGCGGTTACCTAAAAAAAAAAAAATGGTTACCTAGCGACACTAATGCAGCGATCAGAAAAACGATCGCTTAGTGACACTGGCAAAAGGGGGTGAAAGGGTTAACTAGGGGCAATCAGGGGGTTAAAACCTTTATTAGGTAATATATGGGGGTACCTGACGCTATATAAAAACCTGACGGGGAACCTAAATAACGAAATAACTAACTGGCTAACCAGCGTCACCAGTGACAGTTATACAGTGATCACTGGTGAAAGGGTTAACTCTAGGGGCAATCAAGGGGTTAAAACCTTTATTTAGGTTGTAATATGGGGGTACCTGACCTATAAAACTATTTATGAACCTATATAAACATGGCGGTTACCTAAAAAAAAAAAATGGTTACCTAGCGACAGCAGTGACACTAATACAGCGATCAGAAAAACGATCGCTTAGTGACACTGGCAAAAGGGGGTGAAAGGGTTAATCAAGGGGTTAAACCTTTATTAGGGGGGGGTCACCTTGGACCTAAAACTAACTGCCCTGCCAGTCACACTGACACTAAATGCAGTGATCAGTAAAAAAATTGTAGCATATACAGAACATGCTACTGACATTTCTAAAGAAAAAAATCCCATTTTAAAATGACTCGCGGTTACAATTGTCGGCACCCAGCTATTAAAAAAAATAAAGAACAAAACGGCATGAGGTCCCCCCAAAATCCATACCAGACTCTTATCTGAGCATGCAGCCTGGCAGGTCAGGAAAAGGGGGGCAAGCAAGTGCTCCCACCTCCTGAACCATACCAGACCACATGCCCTCATCACGTGACGTCAGATAGGGGCTGTGCCACCGGGTGATTTACCCGGGTGGCTCCACCCCCTGCCTATATAAGAGCTGTCAAAGTGCAGGGCAAGCAGTCGGCGGAAGGCCTCCCAGAAGGTGGAAGCATTTTATTATTTTTTTTCGGGTCCGTCAGGCGTTGTGATTGACAGTGAATTTCACCTTTTGAAACCTTTTAATAAAGGATTTGTCAAAAACTGTCACCTGTTTTTCTTAAATTTTGACAATTTTTTGATGCATGGGTATGGGCACGGTGTACCCATACCCATTCACATGGGAGGGTGGGATCTGGGGGCCCCAGATTCCGATAAGCCCCCCCACCCACAGACTCCGACAACCACAGGCCAGGGTTGTCGGGAAGAGGCCCTTGTACCCATCAACATGGGGACAAGGTGGGGACAAGGTGCCTTCGGGTGGGCCCCCCTCTGCCCCAAAGGAACCCCTCCACCAATGTTGAAGGCATGTGGCCTGGTATGGTTTAGGAGGGGGGGATAAGCGAGCATTTTCCTGACCTGCCAGGCTGCATGCTCAGATAAGGGGTTGGTATGGATTTTGGGGGGGACACCACGCGTTTTTTTTCTTTATTTTCGAATAGCCGGATTTTTTTTTTTTTTGAAATGTCAGTTTTTCTATAGCATGTGCTACAAATGCACCACTTTACAGGCACATTAAAGGGGGCCCCCAGGCATGATATTTAAAGGAATTTTTCATTTTCATTGTTGCACTTTAACCGCTTCCCGACCGCCTCATGTAGATATACGTCTACAGAATGGCACGGGCAGGCAAAACCACGTATATGTACGTGGCCCTTTAATTGCCTGGCCGTGGGTCACGCGCGCGCCGCCAGGGGCGCGCTCGCGACCCGGTCGGGAGCTCCGTGACCCCGGCTGCGGGATCGGGATACGGAGCTGAAGAACGGGGAGAGGGATGTGTAAACAACCCTCTCCCCGCACTTCCAACTCTGCCTGTCATTGATTGGCTGTTCCCGGTCATCGGGAAAGCCGATCAATGACGTCAGACATCAGCCCCGCCCCCTAATGTAAAAAACACAACACACGTCAGAGCCCATAACCCCTCCCCTCCCCCTAGTGGTTAACTCTTTCACTACAACTGTCATTTATACAGGAATCAATGCATTTAAATAGCATTGATTGCTGTATAAATGACAATGGTCCCAAAAATGTCCGATGTGCCATAATGTCGCAGTCACAATAAAAATCGCTGATCGCCGCCATTACTAGTAAAAAAAAAATATATTAATAAAAATGCTATAAAACTATCCCCTATTTTGTAAACGCTATAACTTTTGCGCAAACCAATCAATAATCGCTAATTGTGATTTTTTTTACCAAAAATATGTAGAAGAATACGTATCGGCCTAAACTGAGGAAAAAAAAAAAATTTTTTATATATTTTTGTGGGATATTTATTATAGCAAAAAGCAAAAAATATTGCATTTTTTTCAAAATTGTCGCTCTATTTTTGTTTATAGCGCAAAAAATAAAAACCGCAGGGGCGATCAAATACCACCAAAAGAAAGCTCTATTTGTGGGAAAAAAAGGACGCCAATTTTGTTTGGGAGCCACGTCGCACGACCACGCAATTGTCAGTTAAAGCGACGCAGTGCCGAATCGCAAAAAGGGGCCTGGTCCTTTGGCTGCCAATTGGTCCGGGGCTGAAGTGTTTAAGCATCATTAAAATCACAATATAAATGTTTTATTGATATTTGTTCCCTAGGGCAGTACCCAGACCCCCATACCCTTTTTATGGCCAATTACTTGCAAATAATGCAGTTTTTTTCTTTCTTTTTTTTTTACAGGCACTTTTTTTTTATTCAGCTGTCAGCAGGGAAACCCACTGACAGCTGATGACTCATCGGTTGTTAAAGCGGTTCTGCACACATTTCATTTAGTAAATCTCTTTGCCTTCCAAATCAGGCAAAGAGTACTAAATGAAATGTGTTTTTTTTTTTTTTACTTACCTTGTAATCGATGACTTCCTGTCTTCTGTCTCTTCGGGGGTGGGCGGGGTCTTGCGGGGATCCTCGTCACGCCGCACTGTCTCCTGGGATCTGGTGTCATTGATCCCAGGAGTCAGTGCGGGCATCTTCCGAAATCTCGCGAGATTTCGGCCACATCTTCCGAAATCTCGCGAGATTTCGGACACATCTTCCGAAATCTCGTGAGATGTCGGCAGATGTGCCGTTACTGCGCACGCACGAGTAACGGCGGTGCATGCTGGGCCATCTAAAGTGCCTGTGGGGGTTTCACATGCCCACAGGCAAGATGGCCCCCAGCACAAAAGAAGAAGATGAAGAACTTCATCGGACGAAAACCGGCGGCGATCGAGATGGAAGATGGAACAGGTAAGTTCCCCAATTGAGCTATATGCCCTTGGCATATAGCCCAAAAAAAAAAAAAACGAGTGCAGAACCGCTTTAAGGACACGGCAGCTGGCCTCTCAGCCTTGTTTCTTAACAACCAGCTTACACTGCGCCCTGATTGGACAAAGCTTTGCCCAATCAGGGCACAGAATGCATTGTGCAGTGCTCAGTGCATTGCAGTGTGTTTGCCAGGGCGAACACCCTGCAAATTCGGGTGTTCCGCAAACGGCCAAACAGGCAAAACAGTTCGCCCATCACTATTGGAGAGGATCTGCAAAGAGAAGTGGGAGAGGAGTGGGAAAAAATCCCTCCTGAGATGTGTGCAAACCTGGTGCCCAACTACAAGAAATGTCTGACCTCTGTGATTGCCAACAAGGGTTTTGCCCCCAAGTATGAAGTCATGTTTTGCAAAGGGGTCAAATACTTTTTTCACTCATTAAAATGCAAATCAATTTATAACTTTTTTGAAATGCGTTTTTCTGGATATTTTTGTTGTTATTCTGTCTCCCACTGTTAAAATAAATCTATCATTAAAATTATAGACTGATCATTTCCTTGTCAGTGGGCAAACATACAAAATCAGCAGGGGATCAAATACTTTTTTCCTGTATATAAAAGGAATTGGTTTTACCAGTAACATCTTCTGGATGTTTGGTAGTCCTAAGTGATGCAGGTCTTATTTGATTTATTAAGTCAGCTTATTTGGCCTGATTCACACCTATGCAGGTTGCAGTTTGCATATTCCAGTTGCATTTTGCATTTTTCAATACACATTTTTGACCCAATAAAGTCTATGGAACCAAAAACGAGAAAAAAGTCCCTGATCCTTTCCAAAAAAATGCACAGATGAGAACTACATCTATAGGAAACCATGTTAAATGGACTGAAGTGTGTTTCTGCAAAACTGAAAACCTGAGCACTCCACCCACACCCAGCATGCCTGCATCGTCTGGGATGTATCCCAGTACCTTCAACTGTTCTTTCAGCCTAGTAATGCCAGAGACTTTGTGCTCTCCACTGTTTTCCAGTGCCTCTGTGTGCCCCTGAGGACCCCTGATAGCACTTCTGCCTTAGGGTACCTCATCCCTTTAAACCCAAACATGTATTAATTACACAGGTTCTGTGGTTGATTAAGGTGATGATTTAACTCACTTGGTGCCTTACCTGCTTTAAATTACTCACATTTCTGCCTTCCTGCAGTTCCAAATCTTTGGTGCCATAGCCACCCTAGCACTTTAGTCACTATTGTGAGTCCAGCATTTTTGTGCTTCTCTATATAGTCAGCTGCAGCCTGCATGGATGTTGTCAAGTGCTACAACCTGGAAACCACCCACAGCAAAATCCATCTCTACCACTAGGTGCTCTGGTGCACACCAAGGGCTCTATAGCAGTGATGGCAAACCTTGGCACTCCAGATGTTTTGGAACTAAATTTCCCATGATGCTCATGCACTCTGCAGTGTAGTTGAGCATCATGGGAAATGTAGTTCCAAAACATCTGGGGTGCCAAGGTTCGCCATCACTGCTCTCTAGATAGACTCTGCACTTTTGGTTCACACCCCTATCAAGCTTGCAGGCTACATGGTGGGTGTATGACCTGTAGACATTTTATTAAACGTTGTAAAAAATACTATGTAGTTCCACACTAAAAGAAGATCACAAGCTATGCTACAAAAAGAATTCTAGCAATTGTTACAAATTTGAGAGATTTTGAAGAGTAAACCTTACCATAGATTATTGATCTGTTCTCTTTACTTCATCAACTGCTCAATTCTAGCCCATTACTGCTAGATAAAAAAAATGCACCATAACAAAAGCTACCTGTATCTTAACAAGTTACAATTTTCTTTACCTAAGCCCCGGAACAATGTACAATAAAAAATCTATCACACGTACAAATAATAGGATGCCAGAATGGTATTGTAACATTGATGCTGTTCTGGAGAATTGTACTATTCTGTAACTCAGCATCTACAAAAAACTAGCAACAAATCACCTCAACGTAAAAGTTATAGTTTCAGGTTGACAATTGAAGAGTTAGTTATTGATCAGCTGTTGCGGACAGATATTGGTCTTGGGTGTACAGATCTGTGCACATAGGCAGGGAAATAAGTAAATATACTGCAGCACTGCAATTTAAAAAACTCAAGCATAGTTTGTTAAAGTAGAATCCTGATCACTATAATCAAATAAAAGATAATATTACTTTAAAAGTCTATTTGTATTTGTTAGCATTCATGAAAACAACAACTGGTGATACTTATGTAAAGGTTCTTCTCTCTCACAATTACCGTTACAGCTGATTCGACGTCGGGAAATTTTTCCAAAATGCACAACATTTTGCTTCCTACATGGAATTCAGCAAGGGTTTACATGTAGTTTAAAAAATCTGCCAGTGCCTATGAGCCTTAGGTTGGGCACACATATATGAAAATTTGACCACCTTAACAAGAACTGGATGAATTTTGATTTGTGTGTAGTCCTCTCTGGTCAGCAGAAGCCGATTGTTAGACCGGCTTCTGTCAAACGCTCTTACTGGAAAACCTGAATTTGATCAGGCCGATTATTGTATTCTGACATGGGGGTATTCCACAATGTCAGAATACAATAGTCCAAAAAGAGAGATCCATGCATCCACATTGCTTGTGTGGATGCAGGAATTGAGTGTTCTTTTTAATTCAGCCCACCAGAACAAAAAAAACTCAGTGTGTACCCAGCTTTAACCCCCTTGGTGCCAAGCATACGCAAATTTGCGCACCCACTGGACTGGGTTTTTTTCATGGGGTCCGCATATTTACTTATGTCCCTTTGTGCTGGGAGCATGTGCCTCAGGAATCGGTGTCTCACAAGAGCCCCGGGCCCCCTGGACTAGCGATCAGGACCTGGAACTTCCGATTTCAGGTCACCTGATCACTATGATAGCCTCTGACTGGCTATCACAGTGATCAGTCACTGTGAAGTCCACCCTCTTGTTTTCTCTCTCTGTGAATGGAGGATAGAGATACATTGTAGAGACCCCAGAGAAAGAAAAATGTGTGTTAACATTTGGACAGGATTTTTTTTAATTAGTATCGGTGTCAGTTATTGTCAGTGTCAGTGTGTTTTAGGTAGGACAAAAAAAAAAAAAAGCAAAATGCTTTCTGGGCTGTACTATGGGTACAAATAACAAATCACATACACATATGTGGTATCACTGTGATCATCAGGAGCAGAAAAATTTATTGTGGGTTGTTCTTTGGTGGAAGATTATGGTAGTAGCAATAAATGTACAGATGTATTTTTTTTTTTTGTGTTTTTTTTTTACTATTATGGGCCATTTTTCTCTTTGTAATAAAACAAAAATCAGGAGATATTCATTACCATTTACCACTAAATGAAAGATACATTTTTCCTGAAAAACACAAGGCATAAGCCACCTGGATGCACAAAGTAGTTTTGATGATATGTACAGTTTTCCTAACACATGTCAAAGTTGCAAAATTGTGCTTAGGCATTAGGAATTGTTTTACCCTTAGGCGCAAAGGGGTTAAACTAATCTCTGCCTATGCTTTTTATACATTTTTTCTATGACAGCTAGAGCACATTGTCAATATGACTGCTGGGAACCCATCTCGAACTGATGAGCTGGTTCATTTAAATTCCACCTTATTGGCCCTTCTAAGCCAGTAGATTCAAGTTTAAAAGTCATGCAGTGCATTATGATTACTATGGTGAATTCCCTCATTTATTTGTTAGATTTGGAAACCACTAATAAGCTGGATTCGCTACAAACTCATGGTAGCAGTCATGGGCGTCCGCAGGTAGGGGCAAGAGGGATCAAGTGCCCCCCCCCCAGCAGGGCTGGTGCTACCTATAGGCAAGTGCGCACAGTCGGGTGCGCCACACTGTTACAGGGCCGGAAGTCACATACACAACATGGAGTGTCAGGTGCTTGTGGCCCCTGAGCTGAGGGGACGCAGCTCGGCCAGAGGCAAGAAATACAAAGCTCTCCCGCAACTTGCCTGTTACCTTTCACCTGCTGCCTGGACAGCGTCTGCTAATGCTTAGCCTGACCAGATCACTGATGATTTCTCTCCCTCCTCTCCTCCTCCTTGGCTTGGACTGCTGGCTGTGTGTGCTCTGCCTGGACATGTGTGAGAGGCCCAGCGCTCCCTTCTAGATAGGGGCCCCAAGAACACCCACCGCATGGGGCCCCAGCCTCATCTGACCTGCTTGGCATGTACAGCTGTTGTTAGAGCCTTCCATCTGCCTTTTTTGGGGTTAGTAATCCATTTAATAATCTAATGTCATCTGAAGCTTGCAATATAGAAATTGATTGGAGGGGAGTTCTCCATACTAATGATTGTGTATGTAATGTATAGGGGATGTAATGTATCCGGGTTTAATCTGTGTGTATGGGGGTGTAATCTGTGTGTATAGGGGTGTAATGTATCTGTGTGTATGGGGGTGTAATGTATCTGGGTGAAATCTGTGTGTATGGGGGGTGCATGGTATCTGGGTGTAATCTGTGTGTATGGGGGTGTAATGTATCTGAGTGTATGGGGATGTAATGTATCTGGGTGTAATCTGTGTGTATGGGGGTGCATGGTATCTGGGTGTAATCTGTGTGCATGGGGGGTGTAATGTATCTGGGTGTAATCTGTGTGTATGGGGGTGTAATTTATCTGGGTGTAATCTGTGTGTATGGGGGTGTAATTTATCTGGGTGTAATCTGTGTGTATGGGGGTGCAATGTATCTGAGTGTAATCTGTGTGTATGGGGGTGTAATGTATATGGGGGTGTAATGTATCTGTGTGTATGGGGGTGTAATGTATCTGGGTGTAATCTTTGTGTATGGGGGTATAATGTGTGTGGGGGTGTAATGTATCTGTGTGTATGGGGGTGTAATGAATCTGTGTGTATGGGGGTGTAATGTATATGTGTGTATGGGGGTGTATTGTATCTGTGTGTATGAGGGTGTAATGTATCTGTGTGTAATCTGTGTGTATGTGGGTGTAATGTATCTCGGTGTATTGTATCTGTGTGTATAAGGGTGTACTGTATCTGGGTGTATCTGTACTATGTCCGCCGTCTCTGACCGTGATAATGACATTCCCGAAAAGGGGCGGAGTATGGGTGACCTTAAAATGATCCCCCTCCCTCCTGAAATACGTTCTGTGGACGCCCATGGTAGCAGTTATCCCAATCTGATCCCTATTTGTTTGTTATTAAATTGACTGCCTTCATTGCCACATAATATAAATCAACTGTTTTAATATGACCCAGTAATACATTATGTTATTTGTGATTCAGCACATTCCATGGAAAGCTTCATTGTCTGCAAATACAGATGCTGATATAGATCTTGTATATTCCTTGAGGCAAAACTTTCAGTTTATATCTTCTTTACAAACTCTCTGCTGTGAGAAATGTATATTAGCTGTGCAGGCTATGGGGAAAACCCTTATCCAGATTTGCAATTAGAGAACTAGCTTTATCTTATCACTAGATTTGGCCAAGAAAAGCTAAAATATTTTTGGTTATTGAATTGTTTTGTAGTATCACACCACAACTTTCATTGTAAAATACAACATTCCATATTAGAACAGCTTCAGAGTCCTATCCCTGCCCCAAATTTATTATCCTTTTATGGCCAGCTTAAATCACATGCAAGCATAAATCCTGTTTATTTTCCCCTTGCACATGGTTAGTTATTTAATGTTGAACATAGCTTCATATTCTCACTATAATCAGTGAACATACTGTACACTTAAGGGGCTATTTATAAAGAAATTTTACTTTGTGAATGTATCAACATTTGTGCAAATTTAGCAAATAATACCCTAAAGTGTGTAATAGTTTCATTGTTGCCTTTCCCCTGCAAATAGTTTGGTGGAAGACCGGGTCCGTGACGTCACAGGGGGGCATGGTCTCTGGGTGACGTCAACCTGATGGCCACGCCCCATAGTTGTATAAGAACTGTCAGCCCCCGCAACTGACAGAATGGCGGGAGCCAGCATCGGTGGACGAGCGTTTTTTAGTTTTTCTGTGGGTCAGCGGTGGAGAAAGACATTGTGATTGACGTTGAGGCTACAACGGGGAACATTATTCTTTTTTAATAAAGGACTTGTCAAAAATAATCTCATGTTTTTATTTACACTACACTGCTTTTTTATGGTCAATGAGTTGGGGTACGATGTACCCCATACTCATTCATATGGGGGCATATTTAAAGGGGGCTTCCAGATTCCGGCAAGCCCTCTGCCCGCAGACCCCCACAACCACTGGCCAGGGTTGTGGGGAAGAGGAACAAGGTGCTTTGGTGTGGGGGGCAGATCACCCACCCCCCCATGTTGAGGGCAAGTGGCCTTGTATGGTTCAGGAGGGGGGCCAATTGCTCCTCCCCACCTTTCCTGAGCTGCCAGGCTGCATGGTCAGATAAGGGTCTGGTATGGACTGTTTCTTTTTTGTCATTTTACACTGCTAACATTGCACACACTTGACCTCAGATCACACGTCAAATGCCACAAGTAGGATCAGTTAAGATGGTGATCCGACTTGGATGTAACTTCCAGTCAATTCTATGGGCTGAAATTGCACCCAAGTCAGACCAAAGTAGTGCAGGAACTTTTTCAAAGTAGGGCCGACACAAGTCGGACTACTTAAGATGGCTCTCATAGGGAATCATTATTTTTTAGATGTCATGCAACATGTTCTCTCAAAGTTGGAGCGCATGTCACACCAGTATGAACCGGACCTAAATGCAAAAAAAAATAACAGAGGTTATAGTGTAAAAAAACAATAAAATAATATACTCTTGCTGATATCTCATCTAAACATTTGTTGAGATATATAGAGTAGTTTCAATGAATACTAACATAAATGATGTACTTACTGAAAATATGTGCTTACTTAAAATACACTATACTTTCCCTTTGACATTCTTTCTAGTATTAAGACATTTGCTATATATCCAGATGAAGAACACTAATTTTTTTTTTTTCCGTAAAGATTTTATTAAAGAGTTTAACAGACAATACAGAAATTCCAATATAAGAGGACATGGCTCTAAGTTTCAATACAGACCATGGTTATATACAAATGACGTGGCCAACAAGGGGCTCCCTGTATAACTTGCAAATAACATTCCTGACATAAGAATGCCTAAAATGCTCCTCAAGATATCAATGCATTGCCAGTTTTGAGTGTGGTATTTCAGGTATCTATAGACATGTCAGGGCTGCTGAAAATTCATTGCCTCTGCAAATACTCCTAATTTGATTTCTGTTTGTTTTGCAAGACCTGAGAGGGATGCGAAAAGGAGCCAACCACCAAGTCAGCCCCCGTACCCTATAGTCTCCCAATATTAGGACTTAGTCAAGGGGGATAGAAAAGAGAAGAATAAGAGGGGGGGTTTACCAAGAAATATTGGGAGGAGAGGGGGTGGGGTAACCACCAGCTACCCTCTCCATCTACTTCAGGTAACGACTTATGTTGTATATAGGCTAAAGTGCCTTTAGATTGTATTTTTGAAAATAGTAAGGGACTGTAGAACAAATTAAACATTGTCTTGTATCAGTTCTTGATAACTTTGAGATTTTCGGTAATTAATCCAGGTTTCCCATATATTCGAGAAACTGGAGATCCTATCCTGAGTGGTGTATATCAGCTCCTCCATCTATATGATTAATACGTGATGCCCATTGTTTCATTGAAGGGGTTGTTTTGGACCTCCAATGGACCGGTAAACAAAGCCTAGCAGCGTTAATCATAAGCATAGCCACCGACTTTTAGTGTCTTTTCCGGGGTATTTTGGAAAGGTGAAGGAGGTACTGTGCTGGGGAAAACTTGAGTGAGAGTAAGGAGATTACAGTCGTTGCATCATACACTTTACATCAGTATTGCTGAATCAGTGGGCACGTCCACCATATATGGAGAAAAGTGCCTAAATCTTGTTCGCATCACCAGCACTGGTCTGAGACCATTGAAACAAATTTGTGAAGCAGCTCCAGTGTCTTATACCACCCTGTTTTAATTTTTTATCCATTTTCCTGGGTGTTCACATTCATTGAACCTTTGTGCATATACAAGTGAATGCGATCCCAGCCAGCTTCCTTTATCACCATGTCCAGCTGAGTCTCCCAGAATGAGCATAAAAGAAGTGTAAGATTCTCCAAACATTAAGGCATAGAGTACCGAAATCACATGATTCTGATGAGATGAGCTTGAACACAGCGATTCAAAAACAGTAGGGGCTTTCGTGAAGCCTTCTCTACTCCCTGGGTTGTATAGATAATGTTTTAGTTGTAAATAGGCCCAAAAAGGGAAAGACTTGGTCTTAGATAATGGTGCGAGTCCCCCTTGCCGGAGGTACCTGCCTCTGGAAGAAAAATGTTTAGCTTGCATCTCTGCATAAGGCCACTCAGCAGATAAAAAAGCCTTAGCCATACCTGGGAGAAAGTCTGGGTTACCCTTGATAGGAGTGATCGCGCAGTCTTTGGCTGAGAGCGCGTGAACTTTACAGGCCCTTTCAAAGGAATGAAGAGTTGCCCTGATAAGAGGGTGTGACTGAATGTTGGATGATATGTGATATGTGTGATATGTTAGAGATCCAAGGAATTAGGCGAAGCTCAGCCCCTGAGATCATTTGCTCAAGCAGTACCCAGCCTTTACATCTAGTATGTATTCTCCAGTCCACTACCTGGACTAGATGAATAGCCCAGTATTAACGCTGCAGATCAGGGAGGCCAATGCTGCCCCCAGATTTTGGTAACACCAGCTTCGTCCATCCAATTTGTGCCGCCTTCGTTCCCCATAGAAAGTCCCTACACATCCTCTTACAGTGGGGATCAAAAGTTTGGGCACCCCAGGTAAAAATGTGTATTAATGTGCATAACGAAGCCAAGGAAAGATGGAAAAATCTCCAAATGGCATCAAATTACAGATTAGACATTCTTATAATATGTCAAAAAAAGTTAGATTTTATTTCCATAATTTACACTTTCAAAATTACAGAAAACAAAAAAATGGCGTCTGCAAAAGTTTGGGCACCCTGCAGAATTCATAGCATGCACTGTCAAAGGTTTTAAATGGCCAGACTCATCTGACCTTGCCCCAACAATCAGCACCATGGGTTCTTCTAAGCACTGCAGCCAATCCGGTTCCCCTGATGAAGTCACATGACGTAACGCATAGGGAGGGATCGGAAGCAGTGAACCGGAAGTGATGTGAGATCGGCGTTTGGACGCCATTTTTAATGTTAAGACTTGGCTATTGTCCCACATTTGTTATATGCTGGCCTAACGGCGCGGAGAGCACAGTGGTCCCAACGTGAAGGTACATCCCCGTTCCCACTGAGTGGTGACAAGCTATTGAAAAGGAAGAGAGGCACTCGGGTGGTGGAGAAGGACTACAATATTTCCACAACATACGCGCTACCAAAGAGTATATGAGGTGAGAGGTTAGAGAAACCGTTTAAGGATTGCACCAACCTACCCTGCTGACAGTTGTGGAACAACCTTATTCTATGGAAAAACAGTCAGCTTATATGTGTGTGGATTCAATTTGAAATAGTTGTTTCTAAATCACTCATTTATCTGATGTTATCAAGAACTATTGCCCAATGATGTTAACAATAGCTATCCCCTAATTTGAACTTTTTCACTTTTTACCTATCGGACGTTTTATTATTATCAGACATTCAGACCACCTTCCCTAATATTCAGTCCATTTGTGTCATTGATCACGTGCATCTATATATATTTATATTATTTATTGATCTTATATTGGATTGTACTATATAAGTGTGTTTTTATTTTTATTTTAGCGCTAAATCACTTTAATTATTATTCTGTTGCTGTGTATTGTGAACACGTTTAGGTTTGGCTGCTAGTAATCTATTCATGTAAGATATTTTATCCACACACTTATCACTATTTATTGGAGTAATTTTTCACTTTACTAGGCTTATATTTATAAGCGTTTATTGCACATTTGCACTTATTCATTTTATTTATTCACTTACACGTGTGGACCAATTGGATCCACTATCCATTAGTAAAGCGCGGAGGTCACTTTCCTATTTTTTCTTCTAAGCAGTTGTCTAGAAAACTGAAACTGAAAATAGTTGAGGCTCACAAAGCTGGAGAAGGCTATAAGAAGATAGCAAAGCGTTTTCAGATGTCAATATCCTCTGTTCGGAATGTAATTAAGAAATAGCAGTCATCAGGAACAGTGGAAGTTAAAGCAAGATCTGGAAGACCAAGAAAAATATCAGACAGAACAGCTCGCAGGATTGTTAGAAAAGCAATTCAAAACCCACGTTTGACTGCATGATCCCTCCAGAAAGATCTGGCAGACACTGGAGTTGTGGTACACTATTCCACTATAAAGAGATACTTGTACAAATATGGTCTTCATGGAAGAGTCATCAGAAGAAAACCTCTTCTACGTCCTCACCACAAAAATCAGCGTTTGAACTTTGCAAATAAACATATAGACAAGCCTGAGGCATTTTGGAAACAAGTTCTGTGGACCGATGAGGTTAAAATAGAACTTTTTGGCCGGAATGAGAAAAGGTACGTTTGGAGAAGAAAGGGCACAGAATTTAATGAAAAGAACCTCTGTCCAACTGTTAAGCATGGGGGTGGATCAATCATGCTTTGGGGTTGCATTGCAGCCAGTGGCACAGGGAACATTTCACGAGTAGAAGAAAAAATGGATTCAATAAAATTTCAGCAAATTTTGGATGGTAACTTGATGCCATCTGTGAAAAAGCTGAAGTTAAAGAGAGGATGGCTTCTACAAATGGATAATGATCCTAAACACACCTCAAAATCCACGGGGGATTACATCAAGAGGCGTAAACTGAAGGTTTTGCCATGGCCTTCACAATCTTCTGACCTCAACATTATTGAAAATCTATGGATAGACCTTAAAAGAGCAGTGCGTGACAGACAGCCCAGAAATCTCAAAGAACTGGAAGACTTTTGTAAGGAAGAATGGGCAAAGATACCTCAAACAAGAATTGAAAGACTCTTGGCTGGCTACAAAATGCATTTACAAGCTGTGATACTTGCCAAAGGGGGCAGTACAAGATATTAACTCTGCAGGGTGCCCAAACTTTTGCAGATGCCATTTTTTTTGTTTTCTGTAATTTTGAAAGTGTAAATGATGGAAATAAAATCTAACTTTTTTTGACATATTATAAGAATGTCTAATCTGTAATTTGATGCCATTTGGAGATGTTTCCATCTTTCCTTGGCTTCGTTATGCACATTAATACACATTTTTACCTGGGGTGCCCAAACTTTCGATCCCCACTGTATATGCCGCAAAAAAAGAAGGCAGCAAGCAGGTCTGGATAGTCTGCAGTTTGTACAGTAGGCAGGGTAGCAGCATCATTTTAAGAATTGGAGCCCCGGAACCGGAAGTACGTTGATGCGTTTCGCCCCTCCTCTGGAGGATGTCATCAAGGACATCAATGGGCGTTCGTGTTAATCATTGATGCAAATTTCCGTCTCCATGGAACACACGCCATTCAGCAGTGAACTCGGATGACTTTGTTACTGATGCTTGTTTTTGCCAAAAATCCTGACCAGAGCACTTTTTGTGATACGACACTGCATCACTATAACTGACAATTGAGCGATCGTGTGACGTTGCACCCAAACAAAATTGACATCCTCTTTTTCCCACAAATAGAGCTTTCTTTTGGTGGTATTTGATCACCTCTGCATTTTTTATTTTTTGCGCTATAAACAATAAAAGAGTGACAATTTTAAAAAAAAAGCTATATTTTAAAATTTTTTCTATAATAAATATCCCAAAAAAATATATAAAAAAACAAATTTCTTCCTTAGTTTAGGCCGATATGTATTCTTCTACATATTTTTGGTAAAAATGCAATAAGCATATATTGATTGGTTTCCGCAAAAGTTATAGCATCTACAAAATAGGGGATAGATTTATGGCATTTTTATTGTTAATTTTTTTTTTATTAGTAATGGCAGCAATCTGCGATTTTTATTGTGACTGCAACATTGCGGTGGACACATCAGACACTATTTTGGGACCAGTGACATTTTTACAGTGATCAGTGCTATAAAAATGCACTGATTACTATGTAAATGACACTGGCAGGGAAGGGGTTAAACACTAGGGGACGATCAAGGGGTTAACTGTGTTCCCTCACTGTTTTCTAACTGTAGAGGGGATGGGCTCACTAGAACATGACAGGGATCACTGCTCCCGATCACTGGAAGCAGTAGATCCCTGTCATGTTGCTAGGCAGAACAGGGAAATGCCTTGTTTACATAGGCATCTTCCATTCTGCTTCTCCGTGTCACAATCGCGGGCCACCGGTGGACATCAAATCCGCTGGAGCCGCAGGATTTGTATGACTTTTTTTTTTTCTTTCTTTTTTAGGAGTTTCTTTTCCTTTTTATTGGTTGAACTAGATGGACTTGAGTCTTTTTTTTTAAACCAGACTAACTATGTAACTATGATCCAGGAGCTGCTTTGCTTTTACTGACTTAGAAAACTATGCAGATTAAGATTCAACTTCTGCATGCTTGTTCCAGGTCATCAATAGGGATGACCCAAATGTAACTGGGTTTGGTTCAAGGTAATTTCAGGTAATAAAGCTAAAGTTTCTGTTAAACCCCTTTGACATGAATGGGAACCAAATGGTAAAAAGCAGTAATGGCTATTTTCTAGGCTAATAAGCTAATTGGGACTGAGCTCCAAAGAGCATGTACCTAAGAAAAAACGAATTTTCTTAAAAGCTAAATTTGTTGGAGAGCAGCAATTTTAGAAGTGCAGTAGTGTGAGCATATTTGGAGAATGATGTTAGAGCTATTCCAGCCCCTTTCGTGTCACTGGTTCCAATGGACCATTTCCTTAGCTATCATTGACAGGAAGTTGTCATAGATAGTAGTGGTAGAAAAACTACTACTATATATGCTGTTCGTCTCCTGCCAAATGCATAAAAAGTCTGGTGTTCAGACAAATGTCTTAGCCAAAGTTTAGTTCGAACTTGTGTTTGGACCAAACTTTGAGCTCATCCCTAGTCAGTATCTCAAAGTCTTAAACCCAACACAGCTAGACAACGCTAGACATGTGCACAACAAAAAAAATTGTTTATTTTCGTTTAGCTTTTTTCGTTTCCGAAAAAAAATAGTTTTTTTTCGTTTCGTTTTTTTCGTTTCCGAAAAAAAATAGTTTTTTTTCGTTTCGTTTTTTTCGTTTCCGTTGATTCGTAGCAATTCGTACATTCGTAAGTTGTCGTTGTTCGTATTCGTAATGATTCGTACATTCGTAAGTTATCGTTGTTCGTATTCGTAACGATTCGTACATTTGTAAGAGTTATTTTTCGTTGATTCGTTTTTTCGTTAGTTTAATTTTCGTTCATTCGTTTATTCGAAATTCGGACGCATTCGTAGTTATTCGTACATTCGTAACATCCGTAGATTCGTAATCGGAGCATAATTCATAATGTTATGTAATGTGTATGCTATTATTACATTTTAATAATTTACGAATCGAAAAAAAAGTTACGAATGTACGAATTTTTTTGTTCAATCCATTCATTACGAATCGAAAAAAAAAAAGTTACGAATCGAAAAAAAAAAAGTTACGAATCAAAAAAAAAAGTTACGAATCTAAAAAAAAGTTACGAATGTACGAATTTTTTTTTCAATCCATTCGAAGCACGTTAAGCAGCACCATTGTAAGGGACACGGAAAATTACCAATTCAACAAAAAAAAAGTTACGAATGTATGAATTTTTTCGTTCATTTTCGTTGTTCCTTTTTTCGTTTTTCGGATTTTCGTTGTTTGGTTTTTCGGATTTTCGTTGCTTTTCGGATTCGTTCGATTCGAACGATTCGTTAATCGGATTCGAACGATTCGTTATTCGGATTTGTTCGATTCGGATTTGTTCGATTCGAACAATTCGTTCATTCGTACGTAAAAAAAAAAAACGAAAAACGAAACGAATTGCACATGTCTAGACAACGCCAACTGAAGCATTAGAATAGGACTCACTCGATATTTTTATCAGTATAGGTTGGTTTTCTTTAATATAGAAAAGGTATCAGCATTCTTTAATTTTTGTTATCTACTAAACTTGTGCATAGTTATATAAATTTGAGGAAATTAGTAAAAATCTACATACTTCTTTTTTTACAGTGTATGACTCCAGCAATACTGGGCCAAAATGCTGAATCAGAAAAACTGAACCTGGTCCTCGTTGAGTTCATTGCTGTCATGAAACATCTGGAGGAAACATTTTTGAAGGACAGACCTTTTCTTGCCGGTGATGAAATCTCACTGGCAGATCTTGTGGCTATTGTGGAGATTATGCAGGTGAGATAATGCCAATACAAGTACAATATTATTTTACCCCCTTTCTGACCAGAAATGACTGAGAGCTACATGCCAATTTTAGCAGTGTCAGTAAGTGTTGGTTAACAGTAATTCCGTGACTAATTACACAACTTATGTCTACCTAAAAAATTTCCCCACTTTTTTTTAGGTTATTACCCATGTCTATTACTGTCTGTCTTGACCTCTGCTTCTGTCCTCTAGCAACATTTTTTTTAATTAAATGCAGCCAGCCAGCAGCAAATACTTAAATGCTTAAAGTAAACCATTACAAAATGTCCCATTTCTTTAAATAACATGCCTGTGAAGAAGCGCATCTCTGTGATGTACAGAAAGTGCTGCAGCAATATTTACACAGTAAAAAACAGTTTAACCCCTTCCCACCCACACTATAGCTGAAATTTGGCTACAGCGCGGGCCTAAATTCCTGGGAGGGCGTCCATGTATGTTCTCCCATGCTAGAGGGGCCTGCGTGCTATGTGATCAGAAAGTCAAGGAGACTCGGCTGATCGTAGACATGTGATCCGCTGTCAGCCAATGACAGCTGATCATGTGATGTAAACAGAGCCGGTAATTGTTTTTTTTTTCTCTTCACGCTGAAAGTTTGAGGAGGAAAAAAAAACCTTACAACGGCTACTGTCAGAAGGACTTGGGTCCCTCACACAGAGAGCCACATCTGTGCCCACCAGTCCACCTGCCAGTGCCCACCAGTGCCACCTACCAGTGCCAAACAGTGCTGCCAATCAGTGCCCACCAGAGCCACCTACCAGTGCCCACCAGTGCCATCTATAAATGCCCACCAGTGCCACCTCTCAGTGCCGATCAGTGCTGCCAATCAGTGCCCATTGGTGTCTCATCATTAGTGCTGCCTATCAGTGTTACCTACCAGTGCCTATCAGTGCCCATCAGTGCCACCTCACAGTGCCCATCAGTGCCACATAGTGCTACCTATGAGTGCCACATATTAGTGCCCATCAGTGCCACCCATCAGTGCCACCTATAAATGCCACCTATCAATGCCCAACAGTGCCGCCTTATCAGTGCCCATCAGTGCCTATCAGTGCAGCCTCATCAGCGCACATCAATTAAGGAGAAAAATTACCTGTTTGCTAAATTTTATAACAAACTACGAAAACAGTTTCTTTTTTTGGTCTTTTTTTGTTTGTTTAGCAAAAAAAAAAAAAAAACAGCAGCGATTAAATACCACCAAAAGAAAGCTCTATTTGTGTGAAAAAAAATTATAAAAATTCTCATTTGGATACAGCGTTTCATGGCCACGCAATTGTCATTCAAAGTGCGACAGCTCTGAAATCTGAAAATTGGCCTGGACAGGAAGGGGGTTTAAGTGCCCAGTAGGCTAGTGGTTAAAATTGCTGACAGGAAACATTTAATTCCCAGCTTTTATATTTGTTGTTGTTATTTTTTGAAATAGCACACAGTCCTTCCAAGGGTCTGCTATGTATTTTGGCAGGCTTTTTTAGGAGTCTATTTTATAAATGCCACTTCTGCTGTAGCTAGGGAAAGGGGGGGGGGGCTAGTGTTTGGTCTTCTGGACCATACCAGGCCTTAAGTCCTCAACATGGCACGGGGATGCCCTGCCAGAGGGGATGTCCCATGGCAAAGCACCTTGTCGCCATGTTGATGAGGACAAGGGCTTCTTCTCCAAAACCCTATCTGGTAGTTGTGAGGGTTTGCGGGCAGAGGGACTTACTAAGATCTGGAATCCCTCTTTATGGCCAGTGGCTTAAATGGTGGGAATTCCCAGTGATTCAGTCATTCCTAGGGATGCAGTGGGACGCAGTGGGTGAGCCCACTGTTAGTGGGCATTACCTAAAGTTGAGTATTAGTGTCAGGAAGCTTGTTAGATAAATTGGACAGGGTATAATCCCCAATCCTCATTAAATTAGTAGGTACAATGCCCCGTGGGTATGAAGATGCGACACGGTGTACATCTTGCGGCATGCATGCGTTCCTTGATCATCCGATCGAGGGCTAATTCTGCTTTGCAAAATGTAAGCACATTGTTTCCATGGGAACCTAGATTCTGAATCTGGGGAAGCAATTGTCAGCACTGAGAAGTCCCTCCATACAAAAGGAGAGCCAGGAACGTACACGGCAGGTGTCGGCAGGGGCCAGCACCTAGGCGGATGGAGACAAAGAGGTGCAGGCACTAGTAAAAAGTAGATGGGTGACAGTCAGGAAGGGTAGAGGTGGAAGTGCCAGGGAGGACAATCCAGGACTGGAGCATCCCAATAAGTACGCTCCATTGAGTGACATTGGTGTAACCAGTCAGGGACCAGCACCGCTGGAGCTGAGGGACTCTCCTAGCTTCCGGGGGAAAAACTCATCCAGTGAGAGTGGGGAGGAAGCGAAGGAAAAGGAAAGACAGATTCTGATGGTAGGGGACTCAATTCTTAGATGGACAGAGAGGGCAATCTGTAACAAAGACCTGAAGAGCCAAACTGTATGTTGTCTACAGGGCGCTCGGATTCGGCACATCACGGATCTGGTAGACAGATTACTGGGAGGGGCTGGGGAAGACCCGGCTGTCATGGTACACGATGGCACCAATGACAAAAGTCAGAGGCAGATGGAGTGTCCTAAAGAACGATTTTAGGGACTTGGGAGCTAAATTGAGGAAAAGGACCTCCAAGGTAGTATTCTCAGGAATACTACCGGTACATCGAGCCACACCAGAAAGGCAGAGGGAGATTAGGGAAGTAAAGTGGCTAAAGAGCTGGTGTAGTAAGGAAGGGTTTGGGTTCCTGGATGACTGTGTCAACTTCTCACTCGATCACCAGTACTATAGAAGGGATGGACTGCACCTAAATGAGGAGGGTACATATCAGCTGGGAGTAAAGATGGCCAAAAAGTTAGCAGGTTTTTAAACTAGGCGCAGGGGGAGGGATAGAGAGGTAGAGATAGTCAGCGCGGAACATATTCCAGAGGGTAGTATTAGGGGCATTAGTGGTAGGTTGACTAAAGCACATAAACCCAAGGTAAATATAGTAACAGTTCTAGTTGCAATCTCAGAACACCCAACAAGAGGATAGTATGCGACCGGTCTAAACTACGTGGCATGTTCACCAATGCCAGGAGCCTGGCGGACAAGATGGGTGAACTAGAAATACTGTTGTACAAAAATTTGGATTTTGTGGGAATTTCAGAGACCTGGTTCAACAGCTCCATGATTGGCTGGCAACCATTCAAGGGTATACCCTTTATTGCAGGGATAGAGAGGGTAAAAAAGGGGGAGGGGTATGCCTATATATCAAGGATAATGTACAAGTGAATGTGAGAGATGACATCACTAAGGGAGTTAGGGAGGAGGTGGAATCCTTATGGGTAGAGCTCCAAAGGGATGAAGCTAAGGGGAAAATATTACTGGGAGTATGCTATAGGCCCCCCTAACCTGAGGGAGGAGGGAGAGATGGATCTCCTATCACAAAATGGATTAGCAGCAATGATGGGAAGTGTTATCATAATGGAGGATTTTAATTATCCAGACACAGACTGGGCGGAGGGAACCACGCATTCGTCTAAGGCTCGCCAGTTCCTAAACGTCTTGTAGGACATTTTCATGGTTCACACCAACTAGAAATAAAGTGTTACTGGACCTACTGATTACCAACAATACAGACCTGATCACGGATGTGGAAATAAGGAGCAATTTAGGAAACAGCGATCACAGGTCAATTGGCTTCAGTATAAATCACACAAATAGGAAATATACTGTAAGGGGAATACAAAGACACTGAATTTCAAAAGAGCCAACTTCCCTAAACTACGAACCTTGTTAGAAGGCATGAATTGGGATAAAATCTTAGGAACAATGAACACGGAGGAGAGATAGGTTTGCTTTAAGAGCATTAGCCAATGCATCCCATTGGGT
Source organism: Lithobates sylvaticus (assembly GCA_028564925.1). Lineage (NCBI taxonomy): Eukaryota > Metazoa > Chordata > Amphibia > Anura > Ranidae > Lithobates > Lithobates sylvaticus. The sequence continues at coordinate 281,918,999 of CM053026.1, forward strand.
AATAAATTTAAAAGAGCGAACAAAAGTCCTGGATGCCTTAACTGTAAAAATTTAGAAATGCATATAAAAGCAAAGGAGAAGGTCTTAAAAAAATACAAGGTTGAGGGATCATCATCTGCATTCAGACTTTATAAAGAATGCAACAAGAAATGTAAGGGCGCAATTAGGGTGCCTAAGATAGAACACTAAAGACACATAGCGGAGGAGAGCAAAAAAAAATCCCAAAAATTCTTTAAGTATGTAAACAGTAAACAAGGGAGGACAGACCATATTGGCCCCATAAAGAATGAGGAAGGACAGCTGGTTACAAAGGATGGGGAGATGGTAAAGGTATTGAATTTATTCTTCTCCTCAGTCTTCATGAGGAAATCGGGGGGCTTCAGTAACCAAAACTGCAGTGTTTATCCTCATGACACATCACAGGAAGCACCCCCATGGTTAACAGAGGACAGACTTGGTAAACTTAACATTAATAAATCACCAGGACCAGATGGCTTGCATCCAAGGGTGTTTAGGGAACTCAGTCAAGTAATTGCCAAATCATTGTTCCTAATTTTTACTGACAGTCTACCGACTGGAATGGTACCAGTTGATTGGAGAAATACCAATGTAGCACCAATATTTAAGAAGGGCACAAAATACATCCCTGGGAATTACAGACCAGTTAGCCTAACATCAATAATATGCAAGCTCTTGAATGGAATGATAAAGGACTATATACAAGATTTTAGTAACAAGAACGGTATCATTATCAGTAATTAGCATGGATTCATGAAGAATCATTATTGCCAATCCAAACTATTAACCTTCTATGAGGAGGTGAGTTGCCATCTAGATAAAGGAAGGCCCGTAGACGTGGTGTATCTGGATTTTACAAAAGCATTTGACACAGTTCCCCATAAACGTTTACTGTACAAAATAAGGTTCGTTGGCATGGACCATAGGGTGAGTACATGGATTGAAAACTGGCTACAAGGGCGAGTTCAGAGGGTGGTGATAAATGGTCAGGGGTGGGTAGTGGGGTCCCCCAGGGTTCTGTGCTAGGACCAATCCTATTTAATTTCTTCATAAACGACCTGGAAGATGGGCTAAACAGTTCAAGCTCTGTTTTTGCAGACGATACTAAGCTAAGCAGGGCAATAACTTCTCTGCAGGATGTGTAAACCTTGCAAAAAGATCTGAACAAATGAATGGGGTGGGCAACTACATGGTAAATGAGGTTTAATGTAGAAAAATGTAAATAATCCATTTGGGTGGCAAAAATATAAATGCAATCTTTACACTGGGGGGAGAACCTCTGGGGGAATCTAGGATGGAAAGGGCCTGGGGGTCCTAGTAGATGATAGGCTCAGCAATGGCATGCAAGGGGATCAACTCCAGAGATAAAAACGATAATTCTCCCGCTCTACAAGACTCTGGTCCGGCTGCACCTAAAGTATGCTGTCTAGTTCTGGGCACCAGTCCTCAGGAAGAATGTACTGGAAATGGAGCAAGTACAAAGAAGGGCAACTAAGCTAATAAAGGGTCTGGAGGATATTAGTTATGAGGAAAGGTTGTGAGCACTGAACTTATTCAGTGACGTTTGAGAGGGGATATGATTTCAATTGATTTCAATTTATAAATACTGTACTGGTGACCCCACAATAGGGATAAAACTTTTTTGCGGAAGGGAGTTTAACAAGACACGTGGCCACTCATTAAAATGAGAGGAAAACAGGTTTAACCTTAAACTACATAGAGGGTTCTTTACTGTAAGAGTGTTAAGGATGTGGAATTCCCTTCCACAGGCGGTGGTCTCAGCGGGAAGCATTGATAGTTTAAAAAAACTATTAGATAAACACCTGAACGACCGCAACGCGCAGAGATATACAATTCAATACTGACACAATATCACACACATAGGTTGGACTTGATGGACTTGTGTCTTTTTTCAACCTCACCTACTATGTAACTAAATATACATTTTGATGAAAAAGTTATTCCTAATACCATGAAATCTAATTAAATCGAATTAACCTGTTTAGACAATGCTGCATAATCTTAGCTAGAAATCAAGTATGATCAGCGCTTCCTAAATTATCAAACTCTTTGGGGGTGTAAAAATAAATAAATAATTGTAGAAACATCACAATTGCTCAGTCATCATGAATTGTCCTTGTATTTTGTCCAATATGATTAATTCCTATGAGCATCAGCTCCACCACTGACCTTACTATGGTATTTTACCTATTGAGGTATTTTAGGAAAATGCCATCTTATAGCCACTAGATGGAGCTGATGATCAAAGTAAGTAACAATATTAGACAAAACCAACAAATTATTATTATTTTTTTTAAACAAACGTAAAAATAAATATATAAATATATATTACTAATAATTAAATGCTATAACCAAAACATGGCATTATGTGCCATACCAAAAGACATTTTTTTGCATTCAAATCAAATCCACACAATATAGTGAACTTCTTGCATATCACCAGCTTTATAGAATGTAAATTTTCCTGCACAATCTGATCGCATATATACAACCTCTACTCCACCAGTAAGGGTAATTATATTTATACAAAAACAGTATTAATAGTACAATATGTTCCAGAATTTATTAACAGCACAAATAAACCACATTCACATTGCAGCTAGTAAACTTCCTGTGTTTGCTGGAAAGAAATGTGCACCGTGTTCCCGTGACAGCAGATCTAGAATGAAAGTTATTGTTACCAGAAAAGGAGGACACATACCATACTAACCTGACTAACCCGATAGTGGTTCTAATCCTTCCTCATTTTACTGAGAAAGATGTAAATTGTTTCAGTATGTATCCAAGCTGGAGAGCACAGACCACTGTAAAAGTCTGATAGGGGTTCTATCCCTTACTAGCTCTGTCCAAAGCTAAAAATAATATAATGAAGTTGAGCTTTATCAGTTTTAGTAAGGCTTTGCTAAGGCCTAATATCAGTTTTAGTAAGGCTTTGCTAAGGCCTAATTAATGCATCTAGAACAAAACCAAATTGCATTTTTTAAATTCCTTAAGATATGTACATTTCACCTAGATTAGCACCCTAAAGCATAACTCCACCTATGTGATAAAAAAAACACACCATTCTTTCACAACCAGTCTACCAAAGCTGCTCTTCTTGGTGGTCTCTGGTCAGTCTTGTTGCCACCGCTCTAGCTTTTATCATCACTTATACATCAGGATGGAATGTGGATTGCTGCTAGAAGCATCTATTCACATTCCCTCATTGATGAGTAGAGACTGGGACACCACCTATTGTAGGTGCAATTGTTGTGTAGCTGTGCAGCTGTTGTGTTTGAAACTATATTTTAAAAATGTTGCAGAATATTGAAGAGTGGGGGGGTCAGTATCTTTTTTAATTTAATGGCCAGAATTCTGAAATAAAAAGTAGACAGAAGGTGATTGAGCAATTCTTTGTTTTGTAGGTAGTTGCAAGTGGGGTTCCAGTGTTTGAACAAAGGCCAAAGCTCGAAGCCTGGAAACAAAGAGTAGAGGAAGCATTGGGTCCAGAAGTCTTCAAAGAGGCACATGAGGACATTCTGAATGTCAAAGAGCAACAGCTTGATTCTTTGTCTCCTGAAGTTAAAGAGCAATTTAAAGGAAGACTTCTTCTTTTTACAAATTGTGGAATGTGGCTCTGCTAAGCAAAGTAAGATCCATATATTAAGCCAAGGATGACATGAAATTAAATACTACAAAGCCTTTGTGCCTTCAGATAATATGATCATTTATAATGAATACTGGCAAAATGTAATGGAATTTTCAGCAGAATTTGATGAAAATTATTTTGTTAACATTATAATCAAATCATCTATGATTACATGCATAGCAATAAAATATATTATTTCTTATTTAATACAGATGTTTCAAATCTACAAGAAGTAAATCACTGTATACATGCAATATAAAAAATCCTGTTTTGAGTCAGCCAATTACTCCAGTCCGTTTTTGCTTTTATAATGGATGCTCTGTGCTTATAGTTACATAGTTGGTAAGGTTGAATAAAGACATCAGTCTTTCCAGTTCAATATGTGTGGGTGTCTATGCCTTTACTGTATGTCTCTAACACTTTCCACATCCTTGTATTTTGGTTACATTAAGAAACCTCTAAAAGTTTTTTTGAAATTGTTGACACTTCCTGGTGACACCACTGATTGTGGAAGGGAGTTCCACATCCTTGCTGTTCCAACAGTAAAGAACCCCTTACCTAGTTTAAGGTTAAACTGCTACTCGTTCAACTTCATTGATATGTCAACTTGAGCAACCTGAGACTAAACTGTTTTCTCCCTATGCTAGAATCACCATTTAGATATTTATATATTGCGATCATATCTCCTTTTAAAAGAGAAGCATGGGTTTGTATTTTTTTTTTTTTAATCATCCTTACCTCGGTGGATGCAGTATGGGTTTGATGCTGCATCTGTCCCCTGGCGCTTCTGCACTGAGAACGTCCCTCGGTTCTGACAGTTCCCCAAGCAGAGAGTTGTAGACTGTGAGTCACAGCTCTCTGCTCTTCTCCCTCCTCGCTCATTGGAGTGATGGGCTGTGGAGGAGGTGGGGGCTCTCTGGGAGGCTGAGCGGGGTGTCAGTCCAGGTACCAGAGAAATGACGTAATCATGGGGCACGTGCCCCATGATTACGTCATTTCTCTGACGAAACGCGTAGGGAGGAGCGACGTGCTGACGTCACAGCGTTCTGCGCCCATAGACTTGCACGGGCGACATACTATAGCAGCCGGCCGGCCGCAAAATTTGAATCTCTTGTTTTTATATTTGGATGTACATACGCCATTGGCGTTTTTTATCGATTAAATCTGTTGGATCCCACCCATGGTCTGCTTTTGCTTTTTCATCCATCCCTGGCTTTTCTACATCATTTGGTGTGCTCTCTGTTGCGGTGAGATCCTGGAGCGGCTGTGACATTTCTGCTGAGGATGCAGACACCGGGACCCTCCATACCAGAGCGTGATAGATGAAAAGGCCCTGGCTGGGTTTGAGCCGCAGGCGATTCTTTTGCCTAATATTGGTAAGCCTTCAATTTACTTGGTGGCGGGATCACAGTAAAATAAAAGTCACGGATGCAACACTGAAGTAGTCACTTATACAGATGTCACTTTGATTGGACTTCCTGACATTCATGGACGTTTATGTGGATCACTTTTTTCTAGCTTTTTTATAATTTATACTCTTTATTTTTATGTTCACTTGGTCCTTTATGTAATTGTAATCACTTATTGATTAGGGGTGAAATAACCATAGTCTATGGTGTCATATACAATAATATTGAGACACATTTGCGATAGTTGGTAAACTATCACCACACTTCATTTTCACGATATTAGCACTCATAATGCCTGTATGAATTTTTTCACTACACATATATTAATTTTAAATGTTGATGTAAACTTGTAGCTAATTACCACAGTTCTATACATGTTGGAGATATAACTGATGTGTATGGATAATCATTGATAATTTTATTCATACTCTCTACTTGTGAACAAACTTTGACACATTATTCACACTTTCTATAGCGCAACCTTTTCTTTTCATGTAATCTGTGACTATTCAATTGTCCTTTTATTATTGGGTTTCACACCAACACTGTTACACAGCTGTGTCAAGTGGGTTGAGCCAAACCATTCAATCAATTACCAGCAGCTCCTTCGGGGGAAAGTGCTATATATATATATATATATATATATATATATATATATATATATATATATATATATATATATATATATAAAAATATACTCTGCATTTAGCATAGACTATATATATTCCCCCAGCTGCAGCATACTGCCAAGTTGGCTCCAGTGATGAGGAGGGAGGGGATGATGAGGTCACTGACTGTACTTGGGTGCCTGAGAGAAGAGAAGAGGAAGAGGAGGAGGCACAACTCCCACCAACCGCCTCATTTGTGACATGCCCATCAGATGGAACTCAACGTTGGCAATGGTGCAGCACCTGCACAAACAGTAGAGGGCCATCAGTGAGTACCTGTGCGAGTATGGCACCAGGCAGGGTCAGGAGATCTTGGCTTATTTTCACCATGCCAGTGGCTACTGATCAAAGATGCATGAATCAGTCTTTGATCAGCAGCTATCAAGCACCTGATGCTGATGTAACTGATTGAATTTGTTATGGATGTGGGATCCCTTGAAGACTGCCTATGCTGACTATCCTATTCCTCCTCAATCTTGATGATGCTAGCTTCCAACAATATTTTTGATTTAGGGCACCACCACCACCACCCAAGGCCCAATGTCTCTGCCCCTGTTTAACAGGGGCATGCAATTACAATTTTTGATCTAATATTTCACAGCAGGGCCCATTCCTGTGCCCAACAAGAGTATCTGTGAGGGGTTACAGAGTTGTGGCACCACCACCCAAGGCCCAATTTTTCTGCCCCTGTTTAATGGGGCGGGGCATGTAATTACAATTTTTGATCTAATATTTCACAGAAGGGTCCGTTCCTGCACCCAACAAGAGTATCTGTGAGGGGTACAGTGTTGTGGCACCACCACCACCACCCAAGGCCCAATTTTTCTGCCCCTGTTTAACAGGGACATGTAATTACAGTTTTTGAAAGAAAAAGAAAAGGAGAAAAACTTTGGGACTTTGTATGAGGCAGTGATCGGTAAACCGGGCAACTCCTCAACCCTGCACTCTGTATGTAGCGCACTCTTCTGTATATTGTTCACTCCTGAACTCCTGGTATGCAACAATGCCTCAATGTTAGTGCAGTTTGGCCACACCCACAATTTGATGCAGAGGTAATGATGTGCAGTAACCTCTAGCAACCAATCAGTGAACAGTAATGATCTGCTGTAATCCCTAGCAACCAATCAGTGAGCAATAATGATTAGCAGTAACCTCTAGCAACCAATCAGTGAGTGGTAATGATATGCTATAAACTCTGGCAACCAATCACATTCTCTGCCTGATCTACTGTAGTAAACTGATTTTTCAGCCTAGCTGCTATTTATTGTATGTCTCAGAGCGTGGGAGAGGGGAGCAAGAAAATGTTTGCTCAGGGTCCCATTATTATTAAAGATGGCCCTGGTTATTGCCCAATTAATTCCAACAGTTCACAGGCAGACTGCCAAGACAGCAGAGGGCAAGAACCCTCTGCATCCTGCCTGTGCTTGGCAGCTAAATCAGCCTGCCTCTCACCTGGTCTCCTTGTTGCTCTTTTGGTCTGTAAAGGACTTCTTCCTCACCCTGTTCATGTCTTTAGGCCCTTTTATGCTGGCTTACAGTATATTGAGAAATGCAGTTGGGGAAACTTCTGCACCTCCTCTGATGCCATGCATAAGAAATCTATTCAAACTTGGTAGCAGTTGCCAATTGTAGGTTCCAAGCATATTGTGCACCTTTTGAATTATTAGACTGTTACTACTTGTTGTGTCTACAGGACACATATAGCAAAAAAGAAACCTTGCAAGGATCTTAACAATTTCCTGCTCTGTCCAAAATTAAACTCTTGCATGAGCCCGACTGACTTATTCTGTTTAGATTTCCAAAGTAAAGTATATAAATTTGCATTTGAAATACGTTGATTTTTGTGGAAAATATCAAGACTATACTTTTTTTGTTTTACATAATGAATGCAATAAAACCGAATAGATTTTATATATTTTTTTTTTCTCTTGGGTATTGGAGAATATGGCAAAGTATGTCCAAGAAAAAATAAAGGCCCATACACACGATCAGACTTTTTGACAACCAACATGCAAATTAGCTGTTTTGGACCAACATCCGACCGTGTGTACGCTCCATCAGACCAACTTTTTCCAGGTTTCATCAGACTTTTGTTGGCTGTGTGAACGGACCAACTTTCTGCCAACAAAAGTCCGATGGACCAAAGTCCGACCGTGTGTACACAAAACCAATGGACTTTTGTACAAACCAGTACAGAACCAATGCAAAAGATCAGACAACAATACAGAAGTTGACCAAAGGTGGCGGTAAAGAGCAGAAAAACCAAGTGATTTGGTGAAAGTTGGCTGAAAAAGTCCTGCCGTGTGTATGCAATACCAACTTGGGGCCAACGCCCTGTGGACAAAAATCCACGGGAAAGTTGGTCCACGGTCCGATCGTGTGTATAAGGCTTAAGTCTCACAAATAGAATTTGGAGAATGCCTGTAAAAGATTGTACAATATTACATGCATGAACAATAGTAGTGAAGAAACTATCTAGAGGTTGATCCTGAAGGTCCTCGCCACATCCCAGAAAAATATTTGGAAATAGGAGAATGCCCCAAGGGATAGTACGGGCAAGAGACCATGGACAGGATAGTCAGAAAAATACAAAAAGTATAAAAATATATACATTTATTGAGTATATAACAATATGGGCATCTAAAAGCATAAAGTGGAACTGAGATATCAATATAGAAATACAGTTTGCTCAGTACTGCAGTGTACAATGCATAAATAGACTTTAAATCAAAAAAAATATTACACTGTAAATAATGCAGAAAAAACCCTATATGTTTCGGAAACCACAAAAATGATTTTTTACTTTTTGTAGAATATCTACTTCCTTCTTCAAGGATTGGATAAGAGCTTGCTGAAATATTTCTATCAAGAAAAGTATATATGTATAAATAAACAGGCAATACTTAAACAGTAATATAACATGTAGCAATTGTTTTCAGAAAGGCAGATACACGTAACGTTGATACAAATAAATACTCACAAATCACATGTTCCTTTTTAAAAAAGAGATGATACACAGCATCATTGCAAATGGATGGTGTCCCACTTCCAAAAATCCACTAGGTTTTATAGCAATCATGGGGTAGGGGCAAATAGAATGCTGCCCTAATCACTAGGATCGTGCTACTGACTAAAGTATATCAAGAATTTGGTATTAAATGGATCTGTATAGGAGGCCAGAAAAAAAATTCTATTTCCACAGGGCGGCAAGTCAGAGCTCACAGAAACCACCAAGAAAAAGGGGGGAAGTGTGCATGGAAAGCACAGATCTAGCAAATAAAAAAACAACAAAAAATGGTATATATACATGTAGCGCTGGCTACTGACTAGGGATGAGCCGAACACCCCCGGGTTCGGTTCGCACCAGAACCTGCGAACGGACTGAAAGTTTGCACGAACGTTAGAACCCTATTAATTACAATGGATGCGAATGTTCGAAATCTAAAGTGCTATTTTGTAACAGCCAATATGCATGTTATTGTCCTAAAAAGGGTTTGGGGACCCGGGTCCTGCCCCAGGGGACATGTATCAATGCAAAAAGAAGTTTTAAAAACTGAAGTTTTTTCTGGAGCACTCATTTTAATGATGCATAAAGTGAAAAAAAAAGTGAAATATTCCTTTAAATATCGTACCTGGGGGTGTCTAAAGTATGCCTGTGAAGTGGCATGTGTTTCCCATGTTTAGAACTGTCCCTGCACAAAATGAAATTTGTAAAGGAAAAAAAAGCCACTTTTTGCTATAATAAATATCCCCAAAAAATATATAAAAAATTTTTTTTTTCCTCAGTTTAGACCGATACATATTCTTCTTCATATTTTTGGTATAAAAAAAAAATCGCAATTAGCGATTATTGAATGGTTTGCACAAAAGTTATAGCGTTTACAAAATAGGGGATAGTTTTATAGCATTTTTATTAATATTTTTTTTTTTACCAGTAATGGAGGCGATCAGCAATTTTTATTGTGACTGCAACATTATGGCGGACACATCAGACATTTTTGAAACATTTTTGGGACCATTGTCATTGTAAAGAAGAAGCATAAAGCACAGCTGACACTGTCCCTGCCTATCCTCTCTCCCTGAACACTACACTCACTGTAACAGCGCTATCTAAAGAAGTATAAAGCACAGCTGACACTGTCCCTGCCTATCCTCTCTTCCTGAACACTACACCCACTGTAACAGCGCTATCTAAAGAAGTATAAAGCACAGCTGACACTGTCCTTGCCTATCCTGCTCTCTCCCTGAACACTACACTAACTGTAACAGCGCTATCTAAAGAAGTATAAAGAACAGCTGACACTGTCCCTGCCTATCCTTCTCTCTATGAACGCCGCACAACACTACACAAGGCCGCCGCACTGAATGAATGAATGAATGATTTGTATAGCGCTGCAAATGCGAACTGAATCGCCTCAAGGCGCTTGTCTGCCCTTGTTGTCCTGCACTGGCGGCCTTATATAGTGTGGGGCATGTACTAAACCCCCTCCTCGCTGCCGGCGCTGTGATTTGCCAAGCATGCTGGGTCACAGTGCATGCTTGGCCAATCATCCGCCAGCAATGCATTGTGGGCCGTTCGTATCACACGAATTTGATGCGAACGGCCCACAAAGTTCTCGTTTCGACGAACGGACGATGTTCGATTCGAACATGGGTTTGAATCGAACACCGGGCTCATCCCTACTCCTGATGAGCAGGCGCTATTGTTCTTCAAAAATTAAGTTGCCTGAAGCCACAGTTGGGCTTCAGGATCATTTCTCAAAATTTCTGGTTTCAGTACCAGTCCAGCTGGGTTGCACTGTTAAAGTGCTTTTAGAATTTTTTAGTGCCATACCTAAAAAGTTATGTACCATCAACCTGTTCATATATTGAAATAATAATCAACCGTATACATTTTTTAAAGACAATCATTAAAGTGCTACTCCTTGAAAAATAAAATAAAATTATTTTTGCTCTATGACAATGAATGTCAACAGTGAGTGATCACTTCTGTGCTGATATGCTTTTGCTATGTTGAAAAAGTGCTTCCACATCCACCAAGTATAATTGTGACTTCACCACCACATGTTGCAATGGCCACATCTAAAAAAAATATATGAATAGCCATCATGGTGCAGTATATCAAAATTATTTAAAAAATATAGGTTAAAAAATGTATGATCAACTCACATTTTAGGATGCCTATGTACCGGCACCAAGCTTGTTGAGCCTTGTGTGTATAGGGGGGTTCAGTTTCGTTCCCTAGTCCGTGTTCCACCGAGAATGGCGCCGGCTACTGCGGCGTGCATTCCACAGCGGCCAATGTACATTCCACGCCTCGTTATCAGACCGGAAGTGACGAACTGGATTACCCAGCAGCCTCTACGCGTTTCGCAGTTTAATTTGCGTCATCAGGAAGCTGCTGCTTACTTCACCGCTCCCCCTTATATATCGTACATGCTTTTTTGGATTGGTTAATTAATTGCCCTCCCAACATTTACCGCAATACCGGAAGTACCATTACCGCCATTTTGTTATTGGATGCCCATGCGTACAGATAGAGTTCTTGTTGTTCTACCTACGTACTGGAGGCCACAACTGCACTCCAGCACATAGGTGACATGTGTGCTGCCACATGTGATGAGTTTGTCAATTGCAAACTCCTGACATGTGACATGTGATTGAAATTTTAGCGTTCTCTTATTCTCGCCATTGGTGAGCCTGCAGGGCTTACCTTTTCCACATATATAAAAACCTTTATGGTCAAAGAATGTTGTCATTTTTTTGGGGGGGTCTGGTACATTTTTGATGATCACATCTGTTGGAATCAAACATGAATGTTATTTTACTAAAGTTCTACACCTCTGAGAAATGTGGCCCCAAACAAGATCTGCATAGCAAAAGGAGTTATCTTCAGCCCACCTGGTGTGCATGAAGCTTCAAAGAGATTGAGGACTAAGATAGCCTGGGGCACAGACTGCAGCAGGACAGTCATGGATTGTCATGGGAGCAATGATTGGGGCAGCTAGGATTGGCAAGGGGGGGGGAGTTTGAATGAGTGAGCTTGGTAAAAGGAATTCGCAGAGAGCTCTTCTCTCTGTTTTGCTGGGAATCCCTGACCTGAGAAGGTGTCTCTAGTCACCTCATGGTCTGGCGGCCATTTTTCGAGACTACAAGGAGGGCCCTGTGATAAGTATCTTTGATATTCTTGTATTATATGATTTGATTGTAAGCCTTGTAATATTGTAATGTCTTTTATTACTTTATGTTAGCATTCCTGATTCTTGGGAAATAAATAAGATAGTGTGTTATTAGCAGCAGTTTGTGTTTGGTTTCATAGCTAACCTCGTATTATTGTGATACTAACAGTAGCATGCGCTCATAGGTTTAACAGATTAACAACATTATAGGGACTAGACAAATTAATACATAGATATAAGTATTATATCGCGTACTTCATATGGCACCCCACAAAGGCGTGTAGAATGTATTTTTACACAGAATCCACAGACTAATGTATTTTTGTTTTGAGTCCTGGTAATCAAAGACACCCAGAACGGAAAATCGTCTCTCGTGTGGACAAGATTGGCGCTGGCTCGCAAATTCTGAAACCACGCTTGGATGATCATAAAAACTCATCAGTTAGCGATATATGTATATGTATATATATGTTAAATGTTGTATTGCTAATGCAAAGTGTTAGAATACTTGTAGCTGGTCAAGAGGGCTGATCACCCTTGGTTAAAGATTGACAGGAATTACCATACATCTTTGACGAAAAGTGGGAGAAATAGATTGTTATTTTCAAGTTTTTTTTTTTACTTTTTTTATTTTTTTGCATTTTTACCCATGTGGCAGGAAGGCCTAACAGGATTTTTACCCTAACAGGAAGGCATTGTGTCTTAGAATGTGCCTTGTGTCTTGTTGTAAAACTACAAGTAACAAATTTGTGTTTAAACGGATGTGTATCTGTTTTTTTTTTTGTTGGTTGTCTATCTGTATTGCATTGTGTAAGCAACTGGTTGAGCAACTTCAATGTGGGTAGGCTAATTAGCATATCAATGGAAGTCATTGAAAGTTTCGTTAACAAACATCAGCTGATAATGCCACAGTAAATGTGGTTAGTCTTTTCAATGGATAGGCAAAAGTTGTATTATTTAGAATGATATCAAGTAAAAGTGATAATGAATGAAGAATCTTGAATGCTAGGGGAGCGATTATTTTTTTTTATTTTTATTTGTTTCCCGTGAGTTGTAAGAGCTAACGATAATTGGGTTTGGTTTAGTACTCAGTGCAGTGTTGGAACGTTAGTACAAATAGAAGTGTGGATTGTGTGCTTGTGAGAATGGAACTTGTGTATACATATGTTAAGAAGTACGCCTCTGCCAGTTATCATTCATGTGCAGATGAACCTCTTAAAAGCCAGTGTAATGTACTAGTGTCTCAGTGTTAGCAACAGAATAGCAGATTACTGGGTAAGCAGCTAAAAAAGAAAGCGAAAAAGGAAAAATTGGCTAATGAGATTGCAGTGTTGCTCAGAATTAAAGTTATATCTGAGCACATGGGGGAGAAGTGGGAAGCAGAAAGGAGACATCTCGGGGAAGATATAGATGGAATCAGTGGAAAACTTCTAAGGCTTGCAACAGCCTCCAGTAGTGAGATTGACAAATTGCAGGCAAAAGCCGGCGAGTTGTCAGAAAAAAATGGTGACCTACGAGAACAGCTTCAGAGGTGCAGCATGGACTGCGTCATGAAGAATAAACTTGTAGAGTCATTGCGAATAAAGTTATCAGAGATGGAAGAATTGGTTATGTCTTTAGAAAGGAAAGTAGCAAATGCACACTCCCAACTTCTTATTAAAGAACAGTGTATAATATCGCTCAATGAGCACAAAGCAACATGCCAATTGGCCGATATCTGCACAGTCAGTGAGGAAAAGAGCCGTGAGGAAACACAGTCTACTATTGCGCCTATAGCGTCAAAGCAGAATGACAGTTTGATTACAATCCAAGAGAGACTCACGTTATGCCAGATTCTGGGTGAATTTAATGCCCTGGAGTCGCCAGTGACGCTGTCCAATAAGTTTGAGGCTCTAATCAATAAATTCCAGTTGAAGAATGACGATGCATGCTCTCTTCTAAAAGCATGGCTACCAGGACCTTTGATAGGCCAGTTATCGGCACAGGTTAAGGATAATTTAGCAGATGCAGAGGGGCGGAGGAAAGAATTGCAGCGCCTTGTGGACAGTCGTGATAATGGTATGAGTGATTTGCAACGAATGAAATTTAGGAGAGGAGTTGACCCAATATTGTTCTGCAGTGAGTATCTTGCATTGTATACGAGAGTCTTCAACTGTCCTGACTTATTGGAGGATGATGCAAGTTTCATATACTCGATGGCCAATAAGTGTTATGTAAGCTATCCCACTAGAATGGCTCTGAGGAATGCTAGGTCCTACCAAAATTTTGTCAATATCCTGCGAGATTTTTGTCAAGAGTCCAGTGATAGCGAATATGGGTCAAAGGCAGGTGTATCCGTATTAAGCAGAAATACAGGAAGGCGGATGATGGGAATCGATGTTGGAGACGTAAATACAAGCGTGGTATCTGCGCTTGAAATTGATTCAGGAATTGAAATAGAAACTTCTGATGACTCCTCAGACGATGGAAGTGTAAAGTCTGTTAATTCCAATCACAGTAATAGTATCCAGCAATGTGAATTTCCAGCACAAGATGTTGAAAAAAGGGCCTATGCAGGGAAGCCAGAGCTAAAATGTTGTTTGTGTAAAAGGGGAGGTCACATCGCAAAGTATTGTTGGGCGAATAACGATATCAAAAAAGGATCATACCTGAAAACTACCCCAAGGCGTTATGAATGTTATTCGGCCAGGTGGGGTAGCAATCCAAAGCATGGAGCCCATAGTAAGCAAACCCAATTCCCCGTTAAGACCCAATTACGGAGTCTACAAACTGAAAAGCAATATGTAGGACAGTTGCATAAAATCAAAATGGAAGTAGCCGAATGGTTATTCAAACATAGCACTGGGGGAAGCAATGCTAGCAGCACTTAGTCAGCTGCAAGTATGTTAAAAATACTCTGATCAAAGTTTCCTTCCTATGAATAAGGTTTTAAGTATTTTTGTAGTTTTTTTATAAGGTTTAATGTTTTATTAATTTAATGAATTTTTATTAGGTTTTTTTAATTTTCTTTATTATTCATTTTTTTATTTTTTTCCATTAATTTTTTCAAATTTTTTTTTATTATTAATTTTTAATGTTTTTTTTTTATTATGAATTTTTTTTTTTCATATTTTCTTTTTTTTTTATTAATTTCTGTTTTAGTTTTAATGTTTGTAATTTTTATTTTTTTAGTTTAGTTGTTTATACTACAACTCGGTGTTCCCCTAGCAGTACAATTAATGAGAAGAGACTTGGGGCACTTAAAGTCAATTGTCATGATAATCGTGTTTAATCATTGTCTTTGTGTTCCTTTTCCAGAAATCAGGGAGAGAACAGGTTTGGATACTAAACATTTGTGTTTTGTTTGCAGGTCCGTCAAAGTGAGACCAACACGGGGGTTAGGTTATTGTAAATGCATAATCGATTATCACATGGTACCATGAGCTCATTAATTAGTAATTGTTTGCAAACAATGAAAATATTTAAACAATAATCTGACAAAACTAAAGAGTTACAAATGAGGTAGCAAATGTTGTGATGAAGTTACAAATGTTTTGTTTGTTTTGTTTGTGTTGTTTTTCCCATTAACTTATTGTCTTTCAGATAAAAAAAAGAAACATGTACTCTTCTCAGGAGAAAATCCATGGATGTCTTTAATTAAAAGTTGAGTGTTTGTCATTGTTGTATGGTGGTTGTCTTGTCATGTTGTTCTTGGGTGATAATGGCCAGACTTTTAATGTTTATTCTTTTTTAAATTTTTGTTTTTTTTTTGGAAAAAAAAAAAAAAAAAAAAAAAACATATTTTTTTTGTTTTTGGGTATTGGCTTAGTCAACTATTTTATTGTTGTTTTGTTCAGGTGTAAAAAGCTCCAAAAGGTTTAGGCTTTATACACCTGAAAGGGGAATTAGTGCATAGATCGTAAGATAAAGTTAGTGCATAGATCGTAAGATAAAGTTAGTGCATAGATCGTAAGATAAAGATAAATGCATTGGTTGTTTTTCTTTTTGCGTTTTTGAATTGAGAATTTTTGAGAAACAACAGTGACGTTCGTTTTTTTAAAGTTTTGACCATACCGTGGGGATCCATTTTAGAGTGGGTTCTGCCTAAAGAGGTCATGGTTGTTTTTGATAGTTTGGTCAAATTGCAGAAGCCAGGAATACTAAGTTCCTGGGTTCCAAGGAAGGAAATAGGAGTAAATATAATAAGCAAGCAGATATTATGGATAAGAATTTGATTCTGCTCTTGTTTTTCAATTCCAGAATCCTCGTGGAGCGAGATTGGAAAGGTTCTGGAAAATGGATGACGGATGATCATCTGGTTGGCAGTTTGTCTGTGCCTTACCACGCCCCAAATTTATTCTACTAAATATCAGGAGAGATGAGACAAACAAAAAGATTCACGTTAACACTTTTTCTTTTCCTATGGACGATCTGGTGCTGAATCTGAAAGACTGTGCCCATCATTAAGACTTGAAACATTTTTTTTTTTTTTTGGCTGGACTCTCTCCTGATGAATGCAAACGTGTTATTAATATACGTACAATGGGTTGGAGGTTGGGGGAAGGAGCATAACACATCCAATCCATCAGAACATGAAAATGTAAAAATATATATGTTTTTGTTGGAGGGAGGAGTTGAAATAAGAAAAGTTGTGTAATGTATGACATGTATTGACGTAATGGAATTTATATGGTGCAGGTACCCAGGAGGCGGGCACTTATGCATAATAAGGTGTCTGTTGGCCGGACTAGAGGGTGTCAGGTGACACATCAATGGGGTGAACATTTCCTTGTATGGGGGAGATGCGCCTGGTTGAGGTCTCACCTGAGAAGTTGAAACCCTGCACAGGGAATGCCAGTGAATACACACAGGAGCATGCTCCGATAGATAAAGGGAACAAACGCTGACTACCAGAGTACAGTATGCCTTCACCATATGGCACTGCAACATCTCACAGTGGTTGATAAACCTATTACCCTATATGTGCTGAGTATATGCTGAATCAAGTGCTGTCATCGTACCAGTGACTTACTCCCAGAGATGTGCGGACACAGAATAAGGTGCATGCCTTGAGGCGATTCAGTTCGCAGTTGTAGCGTTATACAAATCATTCATTCATTCAGGATGCTTATCTCTGAGGAGTAACCACAGGAGGAGGCATGTATTCAGCACTATATTGGGGGAATAGGAGCTGGGATGGGTGTTGGTAATGGAGTAGACATCGGTATCCTAAGGAACAAACTCTCAGCAATAGCTTGAGCGGGACTTTGTTACTCAGAGAGATTGGTGGCATCCTTAATAACATTCACAAAATACCCAGGGTCTCCAGATTTGGTGAACCATGTTGAGAGGTTGGTGGAGGGTGTGAGGGTACAGGATAGAAATCTGTCATGGGCTCTGGCGTACACGCAGTGGCGGACGGAAGTGTCAACCAGCATCAAGCTGATTGCGCAATCTCTGTATAAAGGGCAGTGGCCTGATGAGTTAGCATCACCGCTCAGTAAGACTATGCCAAAACACGTCGCCTACACTAATCCAAAATGGTGGTCGAATGCCTGGATGGGCTGTACCAGTTTGGATTGTGAAAGGTGTTAGGCTGTATGATCCCATACACAGAAGTGCGGACTTGGTCTGTATATTGGTGGCATCACTGATTGGGGATTCTATCTTGTCGCATTTGAGGCTAAATCACCCACATGTGATCAGAGGAGATGGAAGCAGGTTGATACTTCCCTCGGTCGGAAGCCTGACCATGATGTCCTTTGTATGCCAGGTCAATACATCATAGTGGTGAATATAAAATGTTGGGAAGTTATTTCAGGGATCATTGCTGGGGAGGAAGCACCTGGGTGTCATTTGGGACATAGACGAGTTTTTTTCTTTGTCCTAAAGAATACCGATGTAACGCTAGTCATAAAACTGGAAGGTTCCTTGAACCTAACCATAGGTAGAGGTGCATGGTATACCCTGGGCATGGTCTCTGAAATCCAGGCACAGGGATGGAATTGTGTGGTTTTGTAATTTTTGCAAATTTATATGTGTGATTAAACTTAATATTTATATAGAAGGGTCTCCCATTTGGCTATGCAAGTTGAGGGACGAATTGACAGTAGAGTCTCTGTGTACAAATTAGAGACCTTGCTGCCAAGTCAGAGCCCTGCAATACCGCTGTGAGCAAGCCTGCCTAATCCCGACCCATATGTACAGTAAAGGGTTATAGGGTTGGGAGCGGGGTGCGTAAATGGACGGGACACATATATATGTATATAGTATGGTAATAAGTCGAGTTATATTATGGTATAGTGTGACCTATGAGTATTGTAGGTTATTAATGTGGGTGAATAAGGCCCTCCTCGAGATTTATCTAAATAATAGATCAGTATTTGAGAGCTGTTTGATAGGTTGCTCTGAATGTGTATTGGTGAATGGTGAATGAATGGACACCCCTTGCCTGTACTGCATCCGTCCTGAAGACACCGGAAAGGAGAAGATACCAAAGATACATACTGGTGACATGGAAGCTGTCGCTGAAGAAGGATGTGTTACTCAGTGGCAAAGCGGCACGTGTTGGGAAGCATAACATGGTAAGACCACAATGGACTGTTCCATAGGAGCTGCTTCTGCACAGGTTGTAAAAATACAACGCATTAAGACGATTAAAGGACTGTTCCATGGATACTGGTTTGGAAACGCATGTCAGGGACACGTTGTAAAAATACGACACGTTAAGACGTTTAAAGGACTGTTCTATGGATACTGGTTTGGAAACGCATGTCAGGGACAAAACAGTTATGGACTTTTCAATAGGAGCCGCGTCTGAAGAAGGGTTTTTATGCGACTTTCAGTCACAAAGCGGCATATGTTGGAATCAAACATGAATGTTATTTTTCTAAAGTTCTACACCTCTGAGAAATGTGGCCCCAAACAAGATCTGCATAGCAAAAGGAGTTATCTTCAGCCCACCTGGTGTGCATGAAGCTTCAAAGAGATTGAGGACTAAGATAGCCTGGGGCACAGACTGCAGCAGGACAGTCATGGATTGTCATGGGAGCAATGATTGGGGCAGCTAGGATTGGCAAGGGGGGGAGTTTGAATGAGTGAGCTTGGTAAAAGGAATTCGCAGAGAGCTCTTCTCTCTGTTTTGCTGGGAATCCCTGACCTGAGAAGGTGTCTCTAGTCACCTCATGGTCTGGCGGCCATTTTTCGAGACTACAAGGAGGGCCCTGTGATAAGTATCTTTGATATTCTTGTATTATATGATTTGATTGTAAGCCTTGTGATATTGTAATGTCTTTTATTACTTTATGTTAGCATTCCTGATTCTTGGGAAATAAATAAGATAGTGTGTTATTAGCAGCAGTTTGTGTTTGGTTTCATAGCTAACCTCGTATTATTGTGATACTAACAGTAGCATGCGCTCATAGGTTTAACAGATTAACAACATTATAGGGACTAGACAAATTAATACATAGATATAAGTATTATATCGCGTACTTCAACATCCCTAATTCTCTTGGCCCTTCTATATATATGAATTCTGGCTTCCATGGTAAAATTTTACCTAGGTGTTGGTCATTGTAAATTATGGGCCAATTTCTGTTTATGACCCCTTACAATATTTTATACTGGTTATTAAACCCTGTAATAAAGGGTATTTTATCTCTGGTGGTAGTAGGCCTGTTCTTACTCTCTAACATATCATTTCTGTCCAGGTGCCCTATTTTGTCTCTAGTGGTCTCCAACTCTCTTCTTTCATAGCCTTTTCCCACAAACCTATCTATTAATACCTCTGTTTCTGATAGTCAGTCATCAAATTACAGTTTCGTTTGATTCTGATGAATTGTCCCTTAGGGATTGCTCTCTTCCACTGTGGGTGGTGGCAGCTACTATACGGGATATACCCGTTTCTATCGGTTTCTTTGAAGTATGTTCTAGTGTTCAATTTATTACCATTTTTAAATATCTCGAGGTCCAAGAAATTTATGGTGTCCAGATGTATATTCACTGTGAATTTGATTCCATACCGGTTCACACCTATATGTTGGATGAATTCTTTCAAATCCTCCCTGGTACCCTTCCATACTATCAAAATATCGTCTATAAATCTTTTATAGACTTCCATGTGTGGCCAACATCTTCCGAATATCTCCTCTTCCTCCCACTTATTCAGGAAGATGTTGGCCACACTGGGGGCATATTTGTTCCCCATTCCTACCCCTTTTATCTGCTAATAGTATTTGTGACTGTGCCAGAAAAAATTGCTACCCATAACCATTCTTAGTCCTTCTAAAATTAATCTCCTCTATTTTAATCTTAAATCAGAGGAGTATTTTAAGGCCCATGCCACTGCTGATGGGGCATCTACTTGTTTTACGTTGGTGTATAACGACTCCACGTCGATTGTTACCAACAACGTGGAGTCGTCCACATCAACCGTTTTTAATAGTTGGATGATATCTGTACTATCTTTAATAAATGCCTTTCCCTTTCCAGCCAGAGGCTGTAGGAACACATCTAAATATTCACCAAGTCTGGAGTGA
This sequence comes from Lithobates sylvaticus, assembly GCA_028564925.1. Taxonomy (NCBI): domain Eukaryota; kingdom Metazoa; phylum Chordata; class Amphibia; order Anura; family Ranidae; genus Lithobates; species Lithobates sylvaticus. The sequence goes on from CM053026.1 coordinate 281,939,441, forward strand.
ACTGACCCTATGCCACTAATTATGGGCCTTCCTGGCGGCTTAGTTTTGTGTTTATGAACTTTGGGCACCTGATATATGACCGGTATTCTAGGGGTTTTAGGTAATAGGTACCGGCCCTATTTTTTGCATAAAATTCTGTCTGCAATGCCCTTATTTAGAAATTATTTAAATTTTAATTCTTTATTCTTTATTGGGATTCTTGTTTAATACTTGGTATGTTGTGTTATCCTGGACCAATCTATCTAGTTCGACCCCGTAGTCCTCTTTATTCAAAACTACTACCCCCCCCCCCCCCCCCCCCTTTGTCTGCTGATCTTATCACTATGTTTTTGCATTTTACCAATTTCTTTATGCCCTGCCATACTCTACAACTATCTGTTTTTTTTCTGGTTTTCTGGTATTATGGTTTTTATTTCTTTCTCTGCCATTTTTTTGAAAACTTTGATGTGTTGGTTAGAACTGGATTTGGGATTGAACGTGGATTTATTCCTTAAGCTACTGTGTGCATACACAAAGCTGTTTGGTTGGATGTTATTCTCTCCTTTTTCTAAAAAATGTTTTTTTAAATTACATTTTCTGATACATTTTTGCAAGTCAATAAATTCTTCAAACTGATTAAATGGCCTGCTAGGGGCATATTTAATCCCTTTGTCTAATACTACTAGTTCTTCTTGCAAAAATACTATATCTGTGAGGTTAAATATTCCCTGTCCTTGGTTTCTCTTTTTCTTTTTGCTTCCCCCTCTACACCCTCGCCTTCTTGTGGGTTTCGATTCCATCCCCCTTCCTGTGGGTTCCTGTTCCAACCACCCCTGCTGGTTTGAAATACTGGCATAGGGGGTTTGTAGGGCTCTCTCCAGTCCCTCCATTCCACCTGCCATTGGGGGGCTCCATAACTTTGGTTATATTATCCCCTCCCTCTCCCTCTATACCCTCCTCTCCAGGGTCTGGTATATTGGCCCCCTGGATGTTGTTGGGGAGGGTAGGGAGGGTGTTTTGTGTAACCCCCTTGTTCCACCCTAGCATTAGTATTTTTATTTTATGTGCTCGTGCTCGAAATGGGTTCCGGTATTTTATTTAAATTGGATGTGGGAGTGCAAGTGTTGCCACCTCTAGCTTCTCCCCCTTCTGATCCCCTTGCTTAAATTTCTTCATTGAGGGAGGTATTATTGGAATTGGTTACTATCTCATCCTCTTGCCATTTGTACGCTCTGCCTGCTATATAATCTTTCTTGCCTCTTTGATATTTTTTAACCTTCTTATTTCTTACCTCATTGTCCAATTTGACTAAAAAATCCTGCAATTTATCAGCTCTAGTTTTATAATCACTAGTTTCCACATGTGGTATCATATTTTCCCTGATGGTATTAATGGAGCCTTCTATTCTGGTTAGTTTAATTTTCCTTCTGTCTATAATCATGTTCAACAATTTAGTTTCACAACTATTAAAAAAACGATACCACTCTTTTGAGAGTTTTTCATCCATTAGCCCATCATTGGGACCTATGACCCACCTTAGCCTCATTGGTGTAATTTTAGCATATATATTTTTCTAGGGTGGCGATATCCCACCACACCCTTATTTGTTTGTCCATAGCATTCTTTAATTGTTTAAACCCTTGTTCTAAATTTACGGCTGTGGTATTGTCAAAGTACTCAAATAAATCACCTAGATCTAGCCTGCGATTGGCTAGAAAGGAAAAATTACTGTTTAAGTACTGCCTGTTTATTTATACATATATACTTCTCTTGATAGAAATATATCAGCAAGCTCTTATCCAACTCCTGAAGAAGGAAGTAGATATTGTGCAAAAAGGAAAAAATCTTTTTTGTGGTTTCCGAAATATGTAGGGTTTTTTTCTGCATTATTTACAGTGTAATACTTCTTTTGATTTAAAGTCCATTTATGCATTGTACACTGCAGTATTGATCAAACTGTATTTCTATATTGATATCTCAGTTCCACTTTATGCTTTTAGATGTCCATATTGTTAAATACTCAATAAATTTATATATTTTTATACTTTTTGTATTTTTCTGACTATCCTGTTCATGGTCTCTTGCCCATACTATCCCTTGGGGCATTCTCCTATTTCCAAATATTACATGCATGAACATTCACATTTTTCCAGGGTACACCAATTATAAAAATTAGACTTAATCCCTGTACACACGGGCTGAATGTCAGGCAGCATTGATCGGTTAAACAGAAACCAGCCAACATTCAGTCCGTGTGTACTGTAGCCTGTCCAACAGAAGTCAGCTCTTCGGTCGGCTTCTGTTGAAGAGGTATTACCGAAAAAAGGTTTGCCTACCGGATCCTGATCAGCGGTCTCAGCCAGTGGCTAAGAGCGCTGATTGGAGTGTTCTGGCAGAGGGACCGTCCCCCTGTCAGAACACAATAGAACAGCAGGGGAGATCGGTGTACTAACATTGGGTTGTTAGTACAGCAGCTCCGACTGCGCTGTCAGGTTTTTTTCCTTCAGCTCACTGGGTTGAATGAAAAAAAAAAAAACTAACAGTGCATACTAGGCTTTAGACTGGAAAGTTTAAAATGAGAGTTTTGTTTAAAACAGAAAAAATGGAAACTACACCTCATTGTATCTTTTACCTTCTTTGATTTTTTTCCTCTCATTTGCATTTCCCTGCAGGACCATATTTTGGTCCCTTCCTTTTTCTTCACTTCTTAGCTGTTTAATAATTCCCTGTCAGATGTAGACCTCAATGTTAAACTTTGTGATACAACTTTCAGTTTTTATCCAATTCGTATCTCAGATCACTCACCTACAGTTATCACTTTCTTCTCTGTATTGTACACTATAATCTCACCTGCTGAAACAAATGATGCAACGTTTGTAATAATCTTTTTAAAATCTTTAATTAAGATAAAACTAAAAAAAAAATAAAAAAATGGAAACTACATTTTTACTGAATATAGATTTGAAATAGTATTAAAACATTATCAGAGGAATTGGAAAGTGTCAGTGCTTGCACTCAATTTGTGTATTAATCACAGATGGGTACATGAATCTGTCCCTGCCTGAACTGAGGAAAGAATGTCCACATTGGATATTCTTCTTCAGTGCACTCCCTCCCCACCTTCCTGGTCACTGTGCCCATCATGTTGACAAGGAGTTCTGTACTGCAATGGGTGCATCCCGATGGGTAACTAAGAGACTAGTTCCTCATCAGGTCCACTTTACTTTAGACGAGGGGTCTCCAAACAATGGCCCTCCAGTTGTTCAGGAACTATAATTCTCATGCCTAGTCATGTCTGTGAATGTCAGAGTTTTACAATGCCTCATGGGACGTGTTTTTCCGCAACAGCTGAAGGGCCGTAGTTTGGAGATCCCTCCCTGCTTTAGACTGACAGTGTAGGACATTGAATGGATTCAGAGCTGCTATTCAGTCAAATAATGGCTTTCAGATCTGCCCACTGCCATGTGCTGTCAATCAAAAGTAAAGTTATTGGGTAATAACATCACCTGTATCCCCATTTATTTTAGCATTCAGACAAGGGATTTTTCGACTGACAGCTGAATGGTGCCAAAGATACCATACATTATAAGAAGCTATCACATTCATGACAGGCACTGCCTGATCTAGGTATTGGCATACCTGTGTTCGCCAGTTCAGAGTTAGCCCTCGTTCACACGGTCGGAAATTCCGACCACAAAATCTGTCAGATTTTTTCTGAAGGATTTTGTCCGACGCTGGTGTTGCATACACACGGTCGGACAGAGTTGTCAGAAAATCCGATCATTCTGAACGTGGTGACATTCGATGCGTACCACGGAACTACGTAGAGGCTAGTAGCCAATAGCTTCGGTCTCGTAATTTGATCTGAGCATGCGTGGCACTTTTTCCGTCGGAATTCTCTACACACGATCGGAAAAAGTCAGATCGGATTTTGTTGTTGGAAAATTTGAGAGCAGGAGCTCAAATTTTTCCGTCGGGAAAAGTCCGATGGAGCCCACACACGGGTGGATTTTCTGACAACATGGTCAGAATCGGACATTTTCCGGACAATAATTGTGCTACTCTTTTATCATAGACATCCAGGCTAGAAAACACGCTCATTGGAAATGATCTTTCAGTACAAAAAAAATTGTAATTAATTTTAGTGTGCACAAACACAATATAACATTAAATTATTTGGTAAAATATATTTATGTGAGTATGTGTAAAACAGAGAAAAAAAACTACAATATACAAAACTGTTCATAGGTTATGCCTTTAGCCTGGGTTCAGACCAGTGCGGTGCGAATTGAAAGCCCGGCGTGACTGCGCAGTGAAACGTCGGCTGTTCTGCGGTTTGTCCGCGTTTTAGGTGCGAATCAGCTGCTAACATAAATTCGCAACTCATTGTACTACTTCTGAGGGGGAAATCCATGCCAAATTTTTATAAAAAAACGGCATGGGTTCCCCCTCCAGGAGCATACCAGGCCCTTATATGGATCTGCTATGGATTTTAAGGGTACCCCCTACCCCGAAAAAACGGTGTGGGGGTCCCCCCAAAATCCATACCAGACCCTTATCCGAGCACGCAGCCTGGCAGGTCAGGAAAGGGGGTGGGGACGAGCGAGCGCCCCCCCCCCTCCTGAACCGTACCAGGCCGCATGCCCTCAACATGGGGGGGTGGGTGCTTTGGGGAAGGGGGGCACCCTGCGGCCCCCCACCCCAAAGCACCTTGTCCCCATGTTGATGAGGACAAGGGCCTCTTCCCGACAACCCTGGACGTTGGTTGCCGGGGTCTGCAGGCGGGGAGCTTATCGGAATCCTGGAGCCCCCTTTATAAGGGGGCCCCCAGATCCCAGCCCCCCACCCTATGTGAATGAGTATGGGGTACGATGTACCCCTACCCATTCACCTAAGGTGTAATAGTGTAAATAAAAAAAAACACACAATTTTTAAAAATCTTTTATTGCACTGCTCCGGGGGTCTTCTTCCGTCTTGGGGGGTCTTCTCGCCGGACTCCTCCGCTCTCTTCTGCTCTTTTACCTAGCTCTTTCACGAGCGGAAGAGCCCGGCTTTCTTCTTCGTCGTCGCTGCCGTCATCTGGGGGTCTCGTTCCGCCTTCGGGGGTCTTCCGGGGTCTCTTATGTTCTTGCCGCTGTCGTCGCCTTCTGCGCCGCCTTCTTCTTCTTCTTCTCCTTCTTCTTCTTAAGATGTTGATTTGTCGCTCTCTCTGGCCGGAATGGCATAGACGCGCTGTGTTGTGACTTATATAGGGACAAGGTCACATGCTCATGTCACATGGTGACCCCGCCCACATATGATGTCACAGTCCCAGCATCCTCCGGGACTGTGACATCATATGTGGGCGGGGTCACCATGTGACATGAGCATGTGACCCTGCCCCCTTGTCCCTATATAAGTCACAACACAGCACGTCTATGCCATTCCGGCCAGAGAGAGCGATGAGTCAGCATCTTAAGAAAAAGAAGAAGAAGAAGGTGGCGCAGAAGGCGACGACAGCTGTAAGAACAGAAGAGACCCCGGAGACCCCGGAAGACCCCCGAAGGCGGAACGAGACCCCCAGACGACGGCGGCGACGATGAAGAAGAAAGCTTGTGAAAGAGCTAGGTAAAAGAGCAGAAGAGAGCGGAGGAGTCCAGCGAGAAGACCCCCAAGACAGAAGAAGACCCCCGGAGCAGTGCAATAAAATAAAATATTTTTTAAAATTGTGTTTTTTTTTATTTACACTTTTACACCTTAGGTGAATGGGTAGGGGTACATCGTACCCCATACTCATTCACATAGGGTGGGGGGCCGGGATCTGGGGGCCCCCTTATAAAGGGGGCTCCCGTATTCCGATAAGCCCCCGCCCGCAGACCCCGATAACCAACGGCCAGGGTTGTCGGGAAGAGGCCCTTGTCCTCATCAACATGGGGACAAGGTGCTTTGGGGTGGGGGGCCGCAGGGCCCACCCCCTTTCCTGACCTGCCAGGCTGCGTGCTCAGATAAGGGTCTGGTATGGATTTTGGGGGGACCCCCACGCCGTTTTTTCGGCGTAGGGGGTACCCTTAAAATCCAGGTCCAGGGTGATAGATACACTAAACTGTTCCTTATGTTCTCTATCTTCTATGCTAGAAGGGAGATCCTCCTGAAATGGAAATCAACTGACCCCCCAACTCATGAATCCTGGTGCCGCTCCATTAATGCTGTACTCCCCCTATACAGGCTCACATACGAAAGTAGACAATGTCCAGTAAAATTTGATAAAATATGGGCTAGGTGGATTGATGCCCATGGCTGAGTGAACTGTACCTGCTCCCTACTGCACCCCCACAGAGACCTGGTCAACCGCCCCCCTTCTCTGAACCACTAGATTCTGATCCATACTCCCTCCCCCCCCCCCCAGAACCAACGATCCATTAGGATATTCGGGTGCTAATTCAGATGGGGCGTTAGTTTAACTATTAAATATGACGGATGAAAAGAGAAAAAGATGCTTTTTACGTGTGGTGGAAACCTGCTTTGTTGTGCTGTAATGTGTACAATCCTCATACTTTACTTGCTTGTACTTGTACAATACTGATCTTCTGATGTGATATAACTGTAAACCTGTTTTGTTTTCAATAAAACATCTCTAAGGGCGTGGCCTACACGACGCTGACCGGAAGTGACGCCTTGCGTTCCAGCTGCGCTCCACCGCTACCAGGAAGCTGTCCTTGTGTCTAGACAGACACACTACAGACCACAGGAAGCACTATGGATGCCGCTGAGGGGTTTTTCTAACAACCCAAAACGCAAGTGATTCTTGTTTGCATAACTGAAAGTATTTCAAATGTACGCTGCTATACTTATGGGTTCTTTTATGGGTGGTTTTACTTACACTTTTTAACCACTTGCCTACCAGGCACCAACACCCCCCTCCCATCCAGACCAATTTTCAGCTTTCGGTGCTCTCACGCTTTGACTGACAATTACTCAGTCATGCAACACTGTACCCAAATGAATTTTTTGTCCTTTTTTTCCCACAAATAGAGCTTTCTTTTGGTGGTATTTGATCACCTCTGGGTTTTTTTATTTTTTGCGCTATAATTGAAAAAAGACCGAAAATTTTGAAAAAAAACGCATTTTTCTTTGTTTCTGTGATACAATTTAGGAAATTATTAATTTTTCTTCATAAATTTTGGCCACAATTTATACTGCCACATATCTTTGGTAAAAATAACCCAAATTAGTGGAAATTATTTGGTCTTTGTGAAAGTTACAGACTCTACAATCTGTGGTGCGAATTATACAAAATTGATCACATCTGATGTACTGGTGGCCGATCTCATTTCTTGTGACCCGAACAAGCCAGGAAAGTGCAAATACCCCCCAAATGACCCCTTTTTTGAAAGTAGACATTCCAAGGTATTTAGTAAGAGGCATGGTGAGCTTTTTGATGTTGTCATTTTTTCCCACAATTCTTTGCAAAATGAATTATTTTTTTATTTTCTATTTTTTTTCTACAAAATTGTCATTGTAATAGGTTATTTCTCTCACATGGCATGTGTTTACCACAAATGACACCCAAAAATAAAATTCTGCTACTCCTCCTGAGTATTACGATACCACATATGTGGGACTTTTCCACAGCCTGGCCACATAGAGAGGCCCAACATGCAGGGAGCGCCATCGCGTGTTCTAGGAGCATAAATTACACATCTAAATTGTTGACTACCTATTACTTTTGAAGGCCCTGGAGCACCAGGACAATGACACGTGACACTGACGTGGCACTGATGACACTGACGTGGCACTGATGACACGTGACACTGATGACAAATGGCACTGAGAGATGGCACTCATACATGGCACTGATATCACGTGGCACTAATATGTGGCACTGATGCGAGATGGCACTAATACGTGGCACTGATGACAGACGGCACTAATACGTGGCACTGATGACAGACGGCACTAATACGTGGCACTGATGACACATGACACTGATGACAGATGGCACTGATACGTGGCATTGATGACAGGCGACACTGATAACAGATGGCACGTGACACTGACAGGTGGCACTGATGACAGATGGCACTGATGACAGATGGCACTGACTACAGATGGCACTGACTACAGATGGCACTGGGGATGGCACTGGGGATGGCACTGGCGGATGGCACTGGGGATGGCACTGGCAGATGGCACTAGGGATGGCACTGGGGATGGCACTGGGGATGGCACTGGCAGATGGCACTGGCGGATGGCACTGGCGATGGCACTGGCGATGGCACTGGGGATGGCACTGGCAATGGCACTGGAGATGGCACTGGCGGATGGCACTTGCGGATGGCACTTGCGGATGGCACTTGCGGATGGCACTGGTGGATGGCACTGGCGGATGGCACTGGGGATGTCATTGGGGACAGATGACATTAGGGACAGATGACATTAGGGACAGATGACATTAGGGACAGATGACATTGGTGGCAGTGGGCACAGATGGCATTTTTTTTTTTTTTTTTTTTGTAAAACACTTACGGCGCTGCAGCCGTTCATCTCCCCCTCCTCACACGCTGTCTCTGTGTGAGGAGGAGGAGCGGCGCTGAGAGATGATCTCATATGTTTACATATGAGATCATCTCTCATTGGCCAGGGCGATCGCGCTGTAAACGGCCGCTGTTATTGGCCGTTTACAGCGATCTGTGATTGGCCGTGTCCGAGGGACACGGCCAACACAGAATTTCCCTGCTGCGCGCTCGTGAGCGCGCACAGGGAACGAGGAAAGGGGAGGCCGTCATATGACGGCCTCCCGGGATTTGGCATCCGCGCTGTGGCCGTCATTCGGCTACGGCCGGATGCGAAGTGGTTAATAAATAAACGGAATTACGCTATGTGTAAAACTTTATCTTTTATGGCGAGTTTATTTGGAGTCAATTCCCCCCTGGACCCCTGATGCAGTGGTGTTTTGTGATGCTGAGAGGTTAAGAAGGTTACCAGGCTGATTGGTGTCCATCTTTGCTGAGGAATAGCGGATACAGTTTAACCATTTGATGACCTGTACCTGATATGCCTGTTTGATTTTTATCTCTGGTGAGTTTAAACCCCTAAGGGGGATTTCTCTGCACGTGGTGAAACAAGTCACACGGGATATTACTTGGTCTACAGAGGAAGTCACCTTGATGCGATTTTGAACTGTTCACTTACCACTATTTTCTGCACCAAACGAACATTTATGTATTCAGTTCATTTTGCAGTTATATTTTTTGTGATTGTGAACCCAGTATCTTTCAAAACATTCTGATTGAACACTATGATACTGGAATTTTAGCGCTGTTTTTAGTATTCTATTTTTCATGTACATTACTGCTTGAAATTTTTTACTATCCAATTTTGACATTCTCTATTTATTTAAACAGCTGCTGTTATCTATTTATATATTTATTAAGTTATTTATATATTTATTACTATTTATATGAGTGTGTCTAGCTACAATAACAGACTGTATTTCAAACATCAGGCGCCGAGTAGTGTACAATAGGCCCTCTTAGTCACACTCTTTTTATTCAATAAAACATCTCTGTTAAAAAAAAAAAAAAAAAAGTCCTGCAAGCCGCATCTTTGGAGCGCTGTAGGAGCGGTGTATTTACAGCTCCTAAAGCGCCTCTTCCCATTGAAAACAATGGGGCAGCGCTCCAAACCCGCCAGCAAAGTGCCGCTGCAGCGGTACTTTGCGGGCTGCTTTAACCCTTTTTCGGCCGCTAGCGGGGGTTAAAACTGCCCCGCTATCTGCCGAAAAGTGCCAATAAAACGACGGTAAAGCGCAGCTAAATATAGCGCTGCTTGACCTCCAGCGCGCTAAGCGCCCCAATGTGAAAGTAGCCTTAGTGGTGTATTTTGGCTCATGCAGTCTCTGTGTGTCCAAAAAATGGCTTCCTGTTTGTTGGGCATGCTCCTGCGCTGTCTAGGGACAGGACATTTGGTGTTCAAGCTACCATTGTTACAACTACATTTCATTTGAAATGTATACACTCTATACATGTGTATATTGATTATATATTTTAATTATAGGTGTTACGCGCATATTGTTCCAGTGGCATTCAGGGCCACAGTGATTTTTGCTTCCATCTGCACATGTCTGCCCCCTGTTGTCTCATTGTACCTTGTGGGTCCCCCATTCCCACAGCTCCCAGGACAGACAACCTGAGATAAGATGTGTGTGTGTGTGTATATATATATATATATATATATATATATATATATATATATATATACAGACCTCAAAAAATCCACTCACCTGCTCGCATTTTGCGAGTGGATTTTGAGGTTCCGCGAGTGTAGGATCGGAGGGGAGGAGAGCTGCTGCCTGTCTGATTAGAGCGGCATGGGGAACATAACAGCTTTCGTTTCATTAGCTGTGTGTTCCCCGCCGCGCGCCATCATATACAGCCCCTCCCCCTTGTCCGAGTCACTTTGATAGACAGATAACCTGACCCAGGATTGGACTGGTGATCTGTCTATCAAAGTGACTTGGACAAGGGGGAGGCTGTATATGACGGCGCGCGGCGGGGAACACACAGCTAATGAAACAAAAGCTGTTATGTTCCCCATGCCGCTCTAATTAAACAGGCGGCGGCGGCTCTCCTCCCCTGCACAGGTAGGCTGCATTGGGGGCACAAGCTGCACTGGGGGACACAGGCTGCACTGGGGGGGGGGCACATGCTGCACTGGGGGGGACACAGGTTGCACTGGAGGACACAGGCTGCACTGGGGGACACTGGGGACACAGGCTGCACAGGGGGACACATGCTTCACTGGGGGGGCACATGCTGCACTGGGGGGGACACATGCTGCACTGGGGGGGACACATGCTGCACTGGGGGGACACATGCTGCACTGGGGGGGGACACATGCTGCACTGGGGGGGCACATGCTGCACTAGGGGGGGACATGCTGCACTGGGGGGGGACACATGCTGCACTGGGGGGGGACACATGCTACACTGGGGGGGACACATGCTGCACTGGGGGGACACATGCTGCACTGGGGGGCACATGCTGGACTTTTGGATGGAGCACCCCACTCAGTAAGTACCTCAATTAGTGACCACCTGTATCATGGGTGGAGACCTCATGTTCTCCCATATAGAGTATATCTCCCTTGGTTCAGAGAAGCAGGATCTCCCGATCTATGGATAGTGTAGGACCCACTAATCATGGGGTACTTTGTCGCAGTAAGTGGGCTTAAGCACCATATAGCAATATGGTGTGACCAAATCCCCATATTTTTTGATAATGTTTTTTGAAAATGTCTGTCTAGGTGCTTTTAAATAGCCTTGCTGGAGGTAAATGTCAGTTTTGCATGTGTGTGCTGTAATATGTTTGTTCTGACATGCTGGACTGGGGGACACTGGGGACACATGCGGCACTGGGGGACACATGCTTCACTGGGGGGGCACATGCTGCACTGGGGGGGGGGGGCACATGCTGCACTTGGGGGGGACACATGCTGCACTGGGGGGCACATACTGGACTGGGGGACACATGCGGCACTGGGGGACACATGCGGCACTGGGGACACAGGCTGCACTGGGGCGGACACAGGCTGGCTGCACTGGGGGGGACACAGGCTGGCTGCATTGGTGGACAAAGTTGTTGTTAATATTTATTTTTACAACTTAATTCTGCATAAATCATTTAAGTATCATTTCATGAGATAATTTGGGGTGGGGCAGGGTAGGGGTTGGGCAGGGCAACTGGTGGCGAGTAACCCTTGAGGCCTGGCTAGTAGCTCAGGACTTGAAATTTTGAGCCCTGTATATATATATATATATACCCTGGACCCTGTTCCTTCTCAAATACTACGGTCACCATCTGACTCTATCCTACAGTCTTTAACTCATATCTTCAACCTCTCCCTCTCTACTGGCATCTTCCCCAACCCTCTAAAACATGCACTAGTCACTCCCATACCAAAAAAGGCCTCACTAGACCCAACCAATCTTAACAATCTAAGACCCATCTCTCTACTCCCTTTTGCCTCCAAACTCCTTGAACGTTTAGTCTACAGCCGACTAAGCGACCACCTCATTGAGAATAACCTTCTGGATCCCCTTCAGTCTGGATTTCGCCCACAGCACTCCACAGAAACTGCCCTCCTAAAACTCACAAATGACTTACTAACAGCCAAAACCAATGGTCATTATTCCGTACTCTTACTCTTAGACCTTTCTGCTGCCTTTGATACAGTTGACCACCCCCTCCTCCTCAAAAAACTAAATTTGCTTGGTCTCCATGGCTGTGCTCTCCGTTGGTTCGAATCTTACCTATCTCATCGCACCTTCAGTGTCACTTACAACTCCACCTCCTCCTCTCCAACTCCTCTTACTGTTGGGGTCCCCCAAGGTTCTGTCCTTGGACCTCTACTATTCTCAATCTACACATCCTCCCTGGGTCAGCTGATAGCCTCACATGGCTTCCACTACCATTTATATGCTGATGACACCCAGATCTATCTCTCTGCTCCTCAACTCACCCCATCAATCTCCTCACGCATCACTGATTTACTAGCAGACATATCAGTCTGGATGTCAAACCACTTTCTCAAACTTAATCTGTCTAAAACTGAGCTCTTAATATTTCCTCCCCCACGTGCCCCTTCCCCTGACTTCTCAGTCAAGATCAATGGCACATCTATCAGTCCGTCCCCACATGCCAGGGTGCTAGGGGTAATCCTAGACTCTGAACTGTCCTTTCGGACCCACATACAATCCCTGTCCAAATCATGCCGCCTTAGCCTCCGCAACATTTCCAGAATACGCCCCTTTTTAACGAATGACACCACCAAGCTTCTAACTCACTCCCTGGTTATCTCTCGCCTCGACTACTGCAATTCCCTCCTCATTGGACTACCTTTACATAGACTATCCCCCCTTCAGTCCATAATGAATGCTGCTGCAAGACTTATCCACCTTACCAACCATTCAGCGTCCGCCACCCCTCTCTGCCAATCCCTCCACTGGCTCCCACTCACCCAACGAATAAAATTCAAAGTACTAACAATAGTTTACAAAGCCATCCATAGCTCTGCCCCCAGCTACATCACTAACCTAGTACCAAAATACCAACCAAGCCGCTCTCTTCGGTCCTCCCAAGACCTCCTGCTCTCTAGCTCCCTTGTCACCTCCTCCCATGCTCGCCTCCAGGATTTCTCCAGGGTTTTTCACCCATCCTTTGGAACGCTCTACCCCAATCTGTCCGACTGTCCCCTAATCTATCCATCTTTAGACGATCCCTGAAAACCTTTCTCTTTAAAGAAGCCTATCCTGCTTCTAACTAACACTGTCTTACTTTTTCCATCAACTCATCCCCCACAGCTATATATAATATATATATATATATATACACTGCTCAAAATAAATTAAAGGAACACTTTTTAATCAGAGTATAGCATAAAGTTAATTAAACTCTTGGGATAGTGATCTGGTCAGTTAAGTAGCAGAGTGGGTTGTTAATCAGTTTCAGCTGCTTTGGTGTTATTGAAATTAACAACAGGTGCACTAGATGGGCAACCATGAGACAACCTCCAAAACAGGAAAGGTTTTACAGGTGGAGGCCACTGACATTTTTTTTCACTATTCATCTTTTCTGACTGTGTTTTTCACTAGTTTTGCATTTGGCCAGGGTCAGTGTCACTACTCTACGCATACTATCTCCTTATGTGAAACTTAACTTGTAGTTACCTTTGTCAAGACCACAATGGCTAAGAAGACCCCGGTCTCGTGCCTCTAGTTGTGAGGCTCTAAGGTCCCATGTGACCTCATCCGAAGCGTGACATCTTCTTCAATAAGCGTGGTTGCTAAGACCGCATGGATTGTGTCTGGAGACATCCACCAAGTTGCTGTGACCTCTGGGACTAGGTCTATACCAACCCATTTTTCCTTGACTCTCTGGGTTACGTGGGATTGCCTGTTGGTCTATCGTTATTGTTCTTTAGTTAGTCGACCATACAGCTCTATATCCAGGATGTTAGGAAAGAGTTTTGGTATCCAGGGACCTGTCTTAGTCGAGTCAGGCCATTGGGTTCTCTCAAACCAGTTTTAATATGTTTTGTCTTGGTCTCAATGTCTGTTCGCTCTCCCCTGTCCCCCTTCCTCTTTTTTGTTTTGTGGGTGGAGAGACTGTCATACAGGTGGCGAGGGCCTCTGGACAGTCCTCATGACTCGCCACCTCCACATCACCTGAGCCAGAAGTGGCTGTTAGTCTGCTGGCCTCACAGGGCAATGCCTAGTGGGGACACGCATCCTATCCGCTCATTACCCTTCCAGACCCCCCCCCCCCCTTACTGGATCTTTCCAGTTTATGTCTCTACCTTACTGGAGGGCGGGACGGGACCTGTCCAGTGGCTGTGTCTTTAATGTACAGATGATAGTCTTGCTGGTCATGAAGCCCACATTGGTATCCTTTTAAATGGGCCCTCTGTTTTGGTGTCTCTGGGCCTAGTGCTGAGGCTGCACACATGTTTCTTCTTATTAACTGTTGCCTGCCTGACTACTGTACCACTCTTGTTGCTGCCCGTGCACCATCACAGACTGGTCTCAGTTGCTGGTCCTCTATTATTATCACTGCTGTTCCCATGTAGTTTTATTTCACTGTTGTTGGCTTGCCCATTTATTTAGTTACACTGTGTTCCTTATTGTTCTCATCCTGTGCATCTCCAAATGTGTTGTTATTTTAAAAATCTAAACCTTAGCTGCCCGTTTTGGGCATCTTCCACTGCCCCTACCACCCCCAATTAGGATGGACTCCCACTCGGGCACTTTGTGTGCTAAATCGGGGACCTCAGTTTCCTAACAATATAGACAGATTCTCCATCACCTCTTCTCCTTATTCTCCCCCTTCCCCTCCTATTATCTCCTCCTGATATATATATATATATATATATATATATATATATATATATATCCACTCTCTGCCTCTCGCCTAGGGGGACTGCCCCGGGTGGGGTAGGTCCCCACACTCTATCGTGTCCTCATCCTGGCCAGGCAATACCATGGGTCTCCTCAAGGTTTGCCTCCCTCAATGTGCGTGGCCATAACACACCGGAAAAGTGCACTCAGCTTTTAGCTGGATTGCGGAAGCCTCTCCCTGAAATCTTGGAGTTTACAGAGGGGCTCCTCATTTTTGGGGGTGACCTCAACTTTGCTATGGATCCCCTTCTTGATGTCTCACGTGGCTCTTCTCATCTCCCTTATTCTTGTCTCAAGCACCAACAATCAGGAACGTAGTGACGTACTACGTGGATTTTCATCTCTTTAGTGCCACCCTTTGGGCTCCTTCTGCTAATTTTGTGTTAGTAGAAGTTTGGTGAGTGTTGATTCGCGCTTTTCATTTTGCGCTTTTCAGTTAGTTTCCGAACGACCGTTCGTCAACCAGACATGTTGCGGAATAGGAGGAGAAAATGTGTTATTTATTATTGGCCTTGGAGTTATTCCTCTGACATTATTTTTTTGGTTGAATAATGATTTTCTATATTTTTAGATGCATAGAACGCACTTTTTGGTTAAGTTCTATTGGCAGATAGTCTAATTTTATTTGTTTTCTTTTTTTAATGCACAATAAAATAAAGTTGTGCAGAATAATACTTGGCTATGTGTTTTACTTCAAATTACAGTTTTGGAGTAGGCATTACATGTAAAATTAACAAGGGACACCAACATAATTGTATCTTTGTTCTTAAAAACCAAGGGATAATGGTGTTGTGTTAACTTGCCCAAAAAAATAAAAAAAAACAAAAAAATATATATTATTCTTGATATTACTAGAAAAATCCTTTGAAAATTTGTTTGCAATAACTCCATCAGTATCACCAGGAAAGCAGCTTCATTATTATCCCATTAAAAAGAAGAGAATGTGCGCTGCATTTCGAGATTTCATAATTTGCCACGTCACGAATGTTAATTCTCCATTACGAATGTTAGTTTACAAGACCGACCGCTTCCGGCTCGTCCTTGCTTCCGAGCATGAGTGTTTGTACTTTGGACTTTTGTCCGACGGACTTGTGTACACATTCTCGGAAAATCCGACAACAGACATTTGTCCGTGGAAAATTTTAAAACCTTCTATCCAACATTTGTCTGCAGAAAATCCGACAACAATTGTCCGATGGAGCATACACACAGTTTAATTTTCCACCAACAGCCTGTCATCACACATTTCCCTGTCGGAAAATCCGATCGTGTGTAAGAGGCTTTAGAGTTCGTTAGGAGCTTGTGTGCTCCTATTCCACAAAACTAAGAAAAAACTAGCATGGGCTTACCCTACAATGTACGAATTCTCTAATAAACCAGGCACGTTGTTGGCTAGGGCACTGAGAGGACTGTCCTAAACTTGGGCCCTTTTGGCGTGAGGTGATCTGCACAGTCAAGCACCTGACAAATGCTGACCTGGAAGGGAACCCTGTGGCCTGTCTGCTTCACCTTTCATAAAGACCCATCAAGAAGTATAAGGCCTCCCTCACAATCCAGCTGCTGAATGCAGCCAAGGCATGCATCCCCCTTTGCTGGAGATCAGACCCCCCCCCCCCATCAAAAAATCTCTGTGGTTCTCTAAAGTGAGCGAATTGAGAGACATGGAGGATCTCACCGCTACTTTGCATAACCGGGAAGAGACCTGTCGACCCTGGAACACCATTACACAGAGCAGGTAAGTGTAACGTGTTTGTTATTTGTAACAACAAAAAAAACAAGAATTTAGTATCACTTTAAATCTAACAATATGGTTTTTGTGGCTTTTACTACCTTTTGTTGTACTTCCCCCATGACTCTCATGATTTATAGTATTGCTCTACAGTATGTGTAAGTGATGACAGATCTAGGAACTAAGTACCTATCTAATGTAGAATGAAAGTAATGATGCACTGAGGTTAAAGTAAGTATGCAGCAGGCTAGTATTCTCTATTAGTGATGGGCACATTCCATAAATATGAACCAAATTCCAATTCTAATGCTAACCTGATTGAAGTCACTGGGAGGTGAATCTTGAAAATCAATTTTTTCAATTTTCATGGCTAAAAGACAAGAGATTATCAAAACAATGGATACGGGGAGCTGGGCACTGCCAGGCTAACAAGTACCAATGAAAAACACAAGCTGCTTGTTGTAGGTGCACTCAACAGGAGGTAGGGGCCAGATCGCCAAAGAGGGACCCAAGAAGAGGAGGATCTGGGCTGCTCTGTGCAAAACCACTACACAGAGTAGATAAGTGTAACATGTTTGTTATTAAAAAAATAAATAAATAGTATAGTATCACTGTTGGTTCCTATAATAATAAAAAAAAAAACTTTTGCCTGTGTTCCCATAGTCTTTAATTGTATATCATATGTTCAAGACTTTATAAGCTCAAAAATAAAACACAGACAAAACAAAAGTTAAATAGGTTTGTGGTAAATAATAAATTATAATACTATGTACATGTACAGTTGGAGTCTATCTAGGTTTTACACTACTATCATCCGAGAGACACACATTTCAGAGTATTACTTTAAATCTAACAATATGTTTTGTTTTGGTTTTTCTTTTTGTGGCTCTTACTACCTTTTGTTGTACTTCCCCCATGACTCCCATGACTCATAGTGGTGCTCTACAGTATGTGTAAGTGATGAAAGATCTAGGAACTAAGTACCTATCTAGTGTAGAATGAAAAGTAATGATGCACTGAGGTTAAAGTAAGTATGCAGCAGGCTAGTACTCTCTATTAGTGATGGACACATTCCATAAATATGAAATAAATTCCAATTTTAATGCTAACCTGATTGAAGTCACTGGGAAGTGAATCTTGAAAATCTATTTTCTCCATTTTCAAGGTTTATAGACAAGAGATTCTCAAACAATGAAAAACACTGCTCAACGGGGAGCAGCTCTTTTAATTAGGCTTAAAGTGAAAAAATAAAAATGTACAATCCCTTTTGATAACATGCTTGGAGAATAAATCGGCCTGTAAAGAAGTGCATCTGTACGATGTACACAAGCAAAAGTGACATAAAAATTTACATTAAGCTCCCATTCACGCATGACAAGTTGCACCCTATTTGTGCCTATAGAATCGTTTAACCACTTAACTACTTCGCGCCCAGCGCTATAACCGAAAGACGGCTACAGCGCGGATACTAACTGCCAGGAGGGCGTCCCTGGACGTCCTCCTGTTTACTTCCGCAATGCACGCTCCTGAGAGCGCGCATCGGGGAAGTTCTGTGCTGGCCGTGTCCCTTGGACACAGCCAGTCACAGATCGCTGTAAACGGCCAGTCACAGCGGCCGTTTACAGCACGATCGGCGTGTTCAATGAGAGATGATCTCATATGTAAACATATGACAGCCCTCAAATTTTCCACTCGCCTACTCGCATTTTGCGAGTGGAAAATGAGGTCTAGCGAGGAGCTGGGCTACCTGGGAGTGGGGGGGCAACTTACAGCGCAAGTGTGACTATCAAGCACAGCCAGGGATTGGACAGAAAACCTGCTGGATGTGCTCTGTGCAGCTGCAGCTGTCAGATTAAAACCCTGATGTCGGGAATAGGCGGGACTGCTACTCACACCCGCCCCTTTGTCAAGCAATCATTATATAGGGAAACAGCAGGCTTATACATTGCTGACTGGGGTTTTTTTTTCAGACATGTGGAAGCCCTGCACTCACAGCATGGCTTCTGCCGTTAAAAGTAACAGCTGAGCTCTCCCCCACGGCTCCTATAGCAGCCTCCCTCCTCTGCAATGAGAGCTGGAGAAGAGCTGTTCTGTGAGTGCAGCATGATCGAGAGAAGTAGGGGGGGAAGGGGTGAGCTGCATCGTTATCCTTATCTCCTTCCTGCTCGAAAAGGGAGATTGGGAGCTGGAGATGAGAAGAGTGTACAGTTAGTGCACAGAAAAAGTAAACAAGGCTGTGACAGAGCCAGCTACAGAAAGGTACTTTTACAAAGATAACCATGTGCAAGCTGGAAGTGCTTTGGGGAGGGCAGAGGAGAGGTGTTGTGTTTTGAATGTGTATGTGTGTGGGGGGTTTGTGTGTGTGTGTGTGGTTTGTTTGTATGTGTGTGTGTGTGCGTGGTTTGTTTGTGTGTGTGTGTGTGTGTGTTTGTGTGTGTGTGTGTGTGTGTGTGTGTAGGTAGGTTATAGCTGAGGAGAGGTGCAATAGTGAGATGTTAATAGATGAATGTACCTAGCGCTCTCTTGAACCCTGTGCATAACTTACTCCAGAACCCACCTTTCTGTATGTAACACTCTCCAGAACCCTGCACTCTGTACGTAACGCACTCCAGAACCCCACAGGTGAGGCTGTACGGGTGAGGCTGTACGTGTGAGGCTGCAATGATGGACACGGGTGAGGCTGCACGGGTGAGGCCGCAATGATGGACATGGGTGAGGCCGCAATGATGGACATGGGTGAGGCCGCAATGATGGACATGGGTGAGGCTGCAATGACGGACACTGGTGATGCTGCATGGGTGAGGCTGCATGGGTGAGGCTGCAATGATGGACACAGGTGAGGCTGCATGGGTGAGGCTGCGTTAGTGAGCACTGGTCACGCTGCGTTGATGGACATGTGTGAGGCTGCATTGATGGGCATGGGTGATAAAGTTGTTGTTAATATTTATTTGTGTAACTTAATTCTGCATAAAACACTTAAGTGTCATTTCATGAGAATTTTTTGAGGTTGTGTATAGGGGCGGGGTTAGGGGTGGGGCATGGTAGGGGCGGGGCAACTGGTGGCGAGTAACCCTTAGGGCCTGGCTAGTAGCTCAGGACTTGAAATTTTGAGCCCTGCATATGAGATCATCTCTCATCGCCGCTCTCCCTCCTTACACAGAGACAGCGTGTGAGGAGGGAGAGATAAACCGCTGCAGTGGTTAGTAAAAAAAAAAAAAGAAAATAAAGTGCCCATCTGTCCCCACTGCCATCTGTCCCCACTGCCACCTGTCCCCAGTGCCACCTGTTGTCAGTGCCATCTGTCCCCAGTGCCACCTGTCAGTGCCATCTATCCCCAGTGCCATTTGTCCCCAGTGCCACCTGTCCCCAGTGCCAACTGTCAGTGCCATTTGTCCCCAGTGCAATCTTTCCCCAGTGCCACGTATAAGTGCCATCTGTCATCAGCGCCACGTATAATTGCCATCTATCATCAGTGCCACATCAGTGCCACGTGTCATCAGTGCCACATAGTGCCATCTGTCATCAGTGCCATATCTGTGTCATTGGTGCCACATATTAGTGCCATCTGTCATCAGTGCCATCTGTCATCAGTGCCACCTGTCAGTGTCACGTGCCATCTGTTATCAGTGTCACGTGTCATCAATGCCACGTATCAGTGCCATCTGTCATTAGTGTCACGTGTCATCAGTGCCACATATTAGTGCCATCTGTCACCAGTGCCACGTATAAGTGCCATCTGTCATCAGTGCCACATATTAGTGCCATCTGTCATCAGTGTCACGTGTCATCGGTGCCCCGTATTAGTGGAATCTGTCATCAGGGCCACATCAGTGTCACGTGTCATCAGTGCCACGTATCAGTGCCATCTGTCATCAGTGCCACATCAGTGTCACGTGTCATTGTCCTGGTGCTCCAGGGCCTTCAAAAGTGTAATAGGTAGTCAACAAGTTAGATGTGTAATTTATGCTCCTAGAACACATGATGGCGCTCCCTGCATGTTGGGCCTCTCTAAGTGGCCAGGCTGTGGAAAAGTCCCACACATGTGCTATCGTAATACTCTGGAGGAGTAGCAGAATGTATTTTGGGGTGTCATTTGTGGTATACACATGCCATGTGAGAGAAATAACCTATTACAATGACAATTTTGTGGAAAAAAAGAAAAAAAATCTTTATTTTGCAAAGAATTGTGGGAAAAAATTACAACATCAAAAACCTCACTATGCCTCTTACTAAATACCTTGGAATGTCTACTTTCAAAAAAGGGGTAATTTGGGAGGTATTTGTACTTTTCTGGCTTGTTCGGGTCACAAGAAATGAGATAGGCCACCAGTACATCAGATGTGATCAATTTTGCATGATTTGCACCACAGCTTGTAGACTCTCTAACTTTCACAAAGACCAAATAATATCCACTAATTTGGGTTATTTTTACCAAAGATATGTAGCAGTATAAATTGTGGCCAAAATTTATGAAGAAAAATGTATAATTTGCTAAATTTTATTACAGAAACAAAGAAAAATTCATTTATAGCGCAAAAAATAAAAAACCCAGAGGTGTTCAAATACCACCAAAAGAAAGCTCTATTTGTCGGGAAAAAAGGACAAAAAATTTATTTGGGTACAGTGTTGCATGACTGAGTAATTGTCATTCAAAGTGTGAGAGCACCGAAAGCTGAAAATTGGTCTGGGCAGGAGGCGGGTTTAAGTGCCCTGTAGGCAAGTGGTTAAGGGCCAGGCCTATTTTTCAAACTTGTTTACAAATTAAAAGCATTTTTTTTGCTAGAAAATTACTTAGAAGCACCAAACATTATATATTTTTTTCAAACACCCTAGAGAATAAAATGGCGGTCGTTGCAATACTTTATATCACACCGTATTTGCGCAGCGCTCTTACAAATGCAATTTTTTTAAATAAAAAAATAAGAAAACAGTAAAGTTAGCCCAATTTTTTTCTATATTGAAAGATAATGTTATGCCAAGTAAATTGATGCCCAGCATGTCATGCTTCAAAATTGCGCTCGCTTGTGGAATAGCGACAAACTTTGGTACCTAAAAATCTCCATAGGCGACGTTTGAAAATTTCTACAGGTTACCAGTTTTAAGTTAGAGGAGGTCTAGTGCTATAATTATTGCTCTCGCTCTAATGATTGTGGCGATACCTCACGTGTGGTTTTGAAGACCGTTTACATATGTGGGCGTGACTTGCGTATGCGTTTGACCTGTGCGCGAGCACGGAGGGACAGGGCGCTTTCAATTTTTTTTTCCCTATTTATTTAAATTTTTATCTTTTAGTTTTACACTGTCTTTAAAAAAAAATGTGATCACTTTTATTTCTATTACAAGGATTGCAAACATCCCTTGAAATAGAAAAAAGGCAGGACATGGCCTCTTTAACGTGTGATCTGGCGTCAAAAAGACCTCAGATCTAACACTTAAAAGCAATAAAAAAAATAAAAAAAATGTCTTTAAAAAAAAAAAATCCCCTTTAAGACCATTGGGTGGAAGTGACGTTTGACGTTGCTTCCGTCATCCAATGGTATGGAGTTGAGTGGGGGCCATCATTCCCTCACTCACCTTCCTGCCTCCAGGGAGAGGATTGGATCGCCACTGACAACCACTTTGCACTGTGTGCAAACAGGTCAGGGTTTCCCTTAACAATGAATTGATTGTCAACATATTGTCATTGTAAGTGTTCCCCCTCAACATCAATGCCAGATCCTCATTCATGTAGGGAGGCTGGTTATTTTATTTAAAAGGAGGCTTCCATATTTCCACAACAGTCCCCCACATTCACAGGACCAGGCAAGGTACCCTCCACATGTTGAGGGCATGTAACCTGGCATGGTTCAGGAAGGGAACCGACATTCTCGCTGCCACCTGTCACCTCGTCAGA
The DNA here is from genome assembly GCA_028564925.1 of Lithobates sylvaticus. Taxonomy (NCBI): domain Eukaryota; kingdom Metazoa; phylum Chordata; class Amphibia; order Anura; family Ranidae; genus Lithobates; species Lithobates sylvaticus. The sequence continues at coordinate 281,961,974 of CM053026.1, forward strand.
CAGGCTGCATGCTAAAATAAGGGTCTGATATGAATTTGGAAGGACCTCACTGCATTATTTTTTGTTTTCTGCATAAGGTCGTCCCTTAAAATCCATTCCAGACTCCTATATAGGATAAGAGTCTGGTGAAAAATTTTGGGTGGGCTCACATCATTTTTGACTTTGCAGTGACTGTGCGGCTGTTGGTGTCCTAGCAATCAATGATGTCATTGGTTTGCAGAACACATTTGGCTATCCAGCACAGATCCTTGGATACTAGGATGCAGGCAGTCACCCGCATTCTAGCAACCAATGATGTCATGTGTCCACTTGCATTCTAGCAACCAAAGACACTTGCCCCACACAGCGAGACATTGCCATTTAGCAGCAGTAGTAATATCACTACTAAATGAATTAGTACTTCTGGCTAAAAGCCAGGGGGTCATGCAAGGGAACAGGTCAAATCTGGCCATTAGGTTTGCCTGTTGAGTGAACTTCGTACAGGTACATTTAGCTGCAAACCTTGTATCGCAGGAAACTCAAGCCCAAGCCTCATCTCTTCTTGCCATACATGGAGCTGGCTGGGCAGCTGAGCAATCCAGCTTTTGTACAACCTAGTTTGGATAAAATTTTGCAGAATAAAACCTCTATGCAAGGTGGATAGAATATCTATATTCTGTAACCAGAACCAATTCAGTTAACAAGAGATGCTTCTAAAAGATTTTTCCCTGTACTAAAAGTACTATAATTGAACATTGCAAAGTATTCATACTTTTATTTGTGAGAGCATTCTTGTAGGTGGATGTGGTCTACTGTAAGAAATAAAACATTCTAAAATGAACGCAATATACTTTAAGTAGCTTTTGACAGTGTGTATCATATCACTTACAATTGCTTCTGGTAACATATAATAGTAGTTGTCGACTAACAACACACTTGTCCAATCCATGTATTGATTTTCACTGTTGGTTCCTATAATAAAAAAAAAAAACACTTTTGCCTGTGTTCCCATAGTCTTTAATTGTATATCATATGTTCAAAACTTTATAAACTCAAAAATAAAACACAGACAAAACAAAAGTTAAAAGTTAAAGAGGTTTGTGGTAAATGTAAACAATAAATTATAATACTATGTACAGTTGGAGTCTATGTAGCTTTTTTACTACTATCATCCGATAGCCACACATTTCAGAGTATTACTTTAAATCTAACAATATGTTTTGTTTTGGTTTTTCTTACTACGGTACCTTTTGTTGTACTTCCCCCATGACTTCCATGACTCATAGTGGTGCTCTACAATATGTGTAAATGATGACAGATCTAGGAACTAAGTACCTATCTGGTGTAGAATGAAAAGTAATGAAGCACTGAGATTAAAGTAAGTATGCAGCAGGCTAGTACTCTCTATTAGAGATGGGCACATTCAATAAATATGAACCAAATTCCAATTTTAATGCTAACCTGATTGAAGTCACTGGGAGGTGAATCTTGAAAATCTATTTTCTCAATTTTCAAGGTTAATAGACAGATTCTTAAACAATGGACACAGAGAGCTGGGCACTGCCAGGATAACAAGTACCAATGAAAAACACTGCTCAGTGAAGAGGGCATAAATTAGGCATAAAGTGAAGAAATAAAAATGTAAAATTCCTTTTGATAACATGCTTGGAGAATAAATCTGCCTGTAAAGTGGTGCACCTGTACGATGTACACAAGCAAAAGTGACATACAAATTAACATTAAGCTCCCATTCACACATGGCAACTTGCAGCCTATTTGTGCCTATGGAACCGTTTAAATTGTTGCGACTCTAATTTACACCAATGTGAAAAAGATTACTGCACTCTGTTTGGTGATTTCATGTGTGACTTGCATTGACAATTGAAATTGCACTGACCAGCGGCTTTGAAATTTCGCTGAAGTGGCATGATATCAGAGCCGCATTCAGTGAAAACGTGGGCTTAAAGAGTAACATTGCAGGGAATTTACCAAATTTTGTTGCATATTTCCTACCTTTTGTTATTCTGCAGCAATAGCTATTTGTTTGTCTGTGTCAATGTGGAAAGTAATTGTAAATGGAAGTGATTTTATAATTATCAATCAGCTGCTGCACTTGCAGAGTTTTAATGAGGAAAGTGGCAAACTCTGCACCCCTGTTGACATGATTTTCCTTTGGCAGTATCTCACTGAAAATGATATTTTTGTTGCAGGGGATGGCCAAAATTTGACTTGTATCAAAGTGCAGACTTCTAGGAAGATCAGTGAGCTGCTCACACACGCAGGAAATTATATTTCTGGGGGGTGTACAGAACACATCCAGGTAGCCATATTGCATTGCATTTTACAGAAAATTACAGAGCTGCAGATTGAAAAGGAAATGTAATTTGTAAAAACATTCAATTACAATATGACTTGTGTGGCAACTGTATATGCTATATTTTTTGTTTTTATTTGCTTTTTTTCCCAATGAAAGCACTGTGTGCAAACAGGTCAGGGTTTCCCTCAACATTGAATTGATTGTCAACATATTGTAAGTCATTATAATGCCGCGTACACACGATCGGACTATCCCGCGGGATTGTCCGCCGGACTATAGTCCACTGGACAATCCGCCTGTGTGTGTGCTCCGGCGGACTTTTTCTCCTCAAAAGTCCAGCGGACTTAGTAAGAAGTTTTGCCTCAAAATTGTCCGCTGGACTCAGCAGTCCGGCGGACAATCCGGCCGTCTGTGTGCTAGTCCGTGGGACTTTTGAAATGAACGGACTTGCCCTACACACGGAGTAAAGTCCGTTCATTTAGAAAGTGACTCCAGGTAGACGGGACTAGCGAAGGAAGTCAATGCCGCCACCTCGATGGGCGAGATTGACACCTCGCTAGCCCCGTCACCTGGTATAGATTTAAAGGGGAATCCCTACGCCGAAAAAACGGCGTGGTGGTCCCCCCAAATATCATTTCAGACCCTTGTCTGAGCATGCAGCCCGGCCGGTCAGGAATGGCGTGGGGACGAGCGAGCACCCCCCCTCCTGAGCCGTACCAGGCCGCGTGCCCTCAACATGGGGGGGTGCCTTGGGGAAAGGGGGGCACCCCAAAGCACCTTGTCCCCATGTTGATGAGGACAAGGGCCTCTTCCCGACAACCCTGGCCGTTGGTTGTCGGGGTCTGCGGGCGGGGGGCTTATTGGAATCCGGGAGCCCCCTTCAATAAGGGGGCCCCCAGATTCCGGCCCCCCACCCTATGTGAATGAGTATGGGGTACGATGTACCCCTACCCATTCACCTGGTAAAAAAAAAAGTGTAAATACAACACAAGTTTTTAAAATACGTTATTACACAGCTCCGGGGGTCTTCTTCCGTCTTGGGGGGTCTTCTCGCTGGACTCCTCCGCTATCTTCTGCTCTTTTACTAGCGGAGGAGCCCGGCTTTCTCCTTCGCCGCCGCCTGGGGGTCTTGTTCCGACTTCGGGGGTCTTGTCCCGCTCTTCTGTTCTTCTTGCCGGGCCTCCGCTTTCTTCTTCCAACTCTTTTACTAGCGGTGGCCCGGGCTTTTGTTGCCGTCGCCGTCACTGTTGCCGCCGCCTTCTGTTTTCTGCTTCTTGTTCTTCTTTCTTCATCCGATGTTGACACGGCGCTGTCTCCTCTTCTAATGGAAAAAGAGCTTCAATTGCGCAACCTAGGTGAGGTTTGTTTAAATTATATAAATTGACTTCCTTCACACTGATATAGCTGCACTGACGGGCACTGATGGGCACCGATGAGGTGGCACCCAAGAGGTGGTACTGAAGAGGTGGCACTGACGTGCACTGATGATGGGCACTGATAGGCGGCACTGATATGGCACTGGTATACAGCACTGATGGGCACTCATAGGTGGCACTGATGGGAACTTATGGGTGGCACTGATGGGTACTTATGGGTGGCACTGATAGGTGGTACGGATGGGCACTGATGGGCACTGATAGGTGGGCACTGATGGGCACGGATGGGTACTGATAAGTGGCACTGCTGGACACTGATGTGTGGCACTGATGACACAGATAGGTGGCATTGCTGGGCATCACTGATTTTATTTTGGTACATAATGGTGCCAGTCAGTGCCCATTTGTGGGCACTGACTGACACGGATTAGGCATTATTTGCACATGTGGATGGCCATGAGGTATATACCTGGCCATCCACATGTTGCCTACTTCCCTGGTGGTCCTGGGGGCTTCCCTTGTGGTCAAGATCGGCTCTCCTCTACTTGCGTCTGTCAGACGCGAGTGAGGAAAAGCCGATCACAGGCTTTTCCTGTTTACATCGTGATCAGCAGTGATTGGACACAGCTAATCACGTGGTAAAGAGCCTCCGCCGGAGGCTCTTTATCGAGATCGGTGTAGCGATGTGTCAGACTGACACACCGCTCCACCGATCGCTGCGATGCATGCCACCACGGTGGCACAGTGGCATGTTATCCTGAAGAAAGTCATATGACGCCCAGTCAGGATAACAGAACCACTGCCCGGACAACAATCTGCTATTGACCGGGCAGGAAGTGGTTAAAATACATTCCAGACTCCTATCTAGGATAAGAGTCTGGTGAAAATTTTCGGGTGGGCTCAAATCATTTTTGACTTTGCAGTGACTGTGCAGCTGTTGGTATCCTAGCAATCAATGATGTCATTGGTTTACAGGACACATTTGGCTATCCAGCAGCCCAAGCCTCATCTATTTTTGCCATACATGGAGCTGGCTGGGCAGCTGAGCAATCCAGCTTTTGTACAACCTAGTTTGGATACAATTTTGCTGAATAAAACCCCTATGCAAGGAGGATAGAATTCTCTGTATACTGTAATCAGAAACAATTCAGTTAACAAGAGATGCTTCTAAAAGTTTTTTCCCTGTACTAAAAGTACTATAATTGAACATTGCAAAGTATTGATACTTTTATTTGTGAGAGCATTCTTGTAGGTGGATGTGGTCTACTGTAAGAAATAAAACTTACTAAAATGAACGCAATATACTTTAAGTAGCTTTTGACAGTGTGTGTCATAGCACTTACAATTGCTTCTGGTAACATATAATAGTAGTTGACTAATAACACACTTGTCCAATCCATGTATTGATTTTCACTGTTGGTTCCTATAATAATAATAAAAAAAACACTTTTGCCTGTGTTCCCATAGTCTTTAACTGTATATCACATAAAGTTTAAAACTTTATAAGCTCAAAAATAAAACACAGACAAAACAAAAGTTAAAAGTTAAAGAGATTTGTGGTAAATGTAAACAACAAATTATAATACTATGTACATGTACAGTTGGAGTCTATCTAGGTTTTACACAACTATCACGTGAGAGCCACACATTTCCAATCAATTCTAATTAGAAAGATGTGTGAATCGTGGGTAAAAAGTTGTGTGGATCTTGGTTGAAAACATTTCTAAATAGACTGGTAAGTGGATATTTATATGCAAGTATACGTCTTTATTTTAATATACATATCTAAAGTATATATTTATATTATTATTTTTAAAGTGTGCCAAAGTATAATTATCAAAGGTTCTTCCATGCATTACATATACATTATATGCAGCCCACCATGTGATATAACTTTATATATGAAGGTACAGGATATCCGTTGTAGAGGTGGGTGGCAAAGTGAGGAAGGTGGGACATAAACAAGACAGGTATTAGACCAAGTATTAGGTATTCTTTTTCGCAATAATTTTTGGGACGTTGGCACACTATTATCAGATATTGTCGAAGTATCACCCTGCGACAGCACCTTTTTAGTGCACATTTTTATTTTCGCTTAGAGATTGCAGTCATGATTTTCACAAGGTGGGGTTACACTGGTAGAATCAGTAATGGAAAAAGATTTTGTCATCTTAGTGGACAACAGAAAAAGCATGTAGGCTGTTATTAACAAATTTAGCATACCACACATTAAAAATGGTCATTATTTGAGGGACAAATCCATACTTTTATCCCCTTACAAAACATTGGTTCAGCCTCATCTTGAGTATGCAGTTCAGTTTTGACCCCCAATAAATATTTCCCTAGATAGAAGGCACTTAAAAGGGGACATGGTCGCTATCTACTAATCAATTAATGGTGACTAAGGCAGTAACAACTTGATTAATCTTATATCCCCGATGAGAACAAATGGACACAATTTAGGGTTTAGGAAAAGAGATTTAATCTGGAATGGTGGAGAAGGTCAGAGCTACAAAATATGGCACTTTTTCTCCAGGCAGCTTTATCAGTTAGGATTTTTGACAAATTTACACACATACACACGTAGGACTAGGTGGACTTGTGTTTTTTCCAGCATTATCTACCATGTAACTTTTAATAGGGCTCATAGTGGTAGAATCTGCACTCGCAGTTTAAATGAAGGATGCAGCGAACAGAGATGATTGTGTTAAGCAGTCTCTGTTCACTTGTCACTAGAACTTATAGAACAAAGTTTTGATGTTTCAGTCAAACACAAAGCATTGTTTGGACTAAACTGAGAAGTCATGAAACAAGAAAAAACATAAATGTAATACATGAGCCGCAACAAATATAACTGAGTGAAAACACTTATATTTTATTATACATGACAAAATGCTTTTATATATGCTTTTTAAAATATAAAGAAAAACTCTTAAGCTATTTCTATAGCTATGATTTTTACAAGCTGGTATGCTCAAGTGGAATTTAACATTTATTTTGGAATGTAGCAACATGCTTGCAATATCTAAATTCATTCTATCCTTTCTAAAAATGTATTAAGCCCCTCCAGTTCATTAAGACTCATGTCTGGGCATCAAAAGTTAATATACTGGAGTTCCTGACCCATTATTCCATATGTCACACCTATTGCCTTCCTTCTCAGTAATCAGCTGCAGTAATTTGTATCCTGTAGCTTAACAGTTTTGACCTGTTTTACCAACTGGCCTTCAGGATTCATTATTATTTATTTTTGCCATCCCCTTTCAATATGATTGTTTTGCTTGTTAGCAAGAGCAGATGGTGCACCATCTTGAAGAATCCACCCAGATAGCTAATTAGACTGACTCTAGCACTGAGGCAACAGATTGCAGAGTCTCAGAGATCTTCCACTTAAGGCAAAGTCATAAATCATCATCCAGAATGGCACTAACAAATCGTCCGATGCCCAGGACTGACTCACATATTTGGCTCTTTACTTATGCTTGTTAATGTGCCAATGGTCTTTTCATGGCCAAGCTAATTTTTTTTTCCCAGGATGTTTATACTTCTTATGACTGCTTCTATCATGGCTGTTGCTCAACTACTGCTTAGTGTTTGGAAACAGTGTAAAGTAAACCAGTATTAGGAATTTAATCTTCAAGTCTTATTATTGCTATCTGCATTTGATGCATCACTAAAACTAAAATAGGAACATCATATGCCTCAAATGTTTAAATGGCTAATTAGAGACTTATTTCACAAATCACATTTCTCATATAAATACCATGTGATTCTTGATTTTATAAACATGTAATATCACTGTAACATACTCAGTGTCAACTTCCATAACAAGTGGATAAAAATAGAAATTAAAACTGATTTCCCACTTGAAATAATGGATAATCCAAGAACAGTATAATCCTTTCATAACGCTATATCAGTACATCTAATGGCTCAAAAGAAAAAAATTTGAAGATTCCTAAAAAGTTAAAAAATAAAGAGAATCAATCTGCATTTGCTCAGACTTGGAATGTTAGTTTTGGATTGATTTTCCAATAAAAAATAATAATTGCTAGTTCTGTTCTGAGCTCCTCCTTTAGCTCCCGGACCTGGGGGGGGCAGAGCTCCCCCTGCTCCAAAGCATCCACCTCCCCATGTTGAGGGGATGTGGCCTGGTATGGTTCAGAAGGGGGGCACTCGCTCGTCCCTCACCCTTTTCTGACCTGACAGGCTGCATGCCCGGATAAGGGTCTGGTATGGATTTTCGGGGGGACCCCACACCATTTTTTTTTTTACTTGGCGAGGGGTTTCCCTTAAATTCCATACCAAATTTGAAGGGTCTGGTATGGACTGAGGGGGACCCCATGCCATTGTTTCTTTTTTTTTTTAAAGCGGAAGTAAACCCATTGATTTAACAGTCTAAAAAAAAAAGGCATGCCGTGAATGCTAACTGCACATTGGCTGTGCTCTCAACCAAACAGTCAAACCATCCAATGGCTGGTGTCATAACGGATCACATGTGCAGCACTGTGGCAGTTGAAGATTAAACAGAGGCAAAGATGGCAGCTTCCTTGGCTGAAAACGATAGGGGGGTTTACTTCCACTTTAACATTCAATTTTTTTTATTATTCAGCTGTCAGCAGGGAAACCCATTGAGGGCTGATGAGTGATGACTCATCGGTTGTTAAGGACAGCGCAGCCACCTCCCTGGCTCCGCTTCTTAACAACAAGCTTATACTGTGCCCTGATTTGGCAAAACTTACCCAATGAGGGTCCAAAATGCATTGCAGGGCGTTTGGCGGAACACCCTGCAAATTGGGTTGTTGGACAAATGGGCCGAACAGCCAATGTTCAGCCTGGGCTGAACCGCTCGCCCAATACTAGCTGCTACATCCAAAGAACTGAACTAGTTAAACCCAGGCCATGGACATATTCTAAGGACTCAAATGCCCCGTACACACGGTCGGAAAATCCGACCACAAAATCCATCAGATTTTTTCCGACGGATTTTGTCCGACACTGGTGTTGCATACACACGGTCGGACAAAGTTGTCGGAAAATCCGATCATTCTGAACGTGGTGACGTTTGTTGCCTACGACGGGACTACGTAGAGGCTAGTAGCCAATAGCTTTGGTCTTATAATGTGATCTGAGCATGCGTGGCACTTTGTCCGTCGGACTAGGCTACACACAATCGGAAAAAGTCCGATCGGAAAATTTGAGAGCAGGAGATAGAACTTTGTCCGTCTGAAAATCCGATGGAAAATGTCCGATGGTGCCTACACAAAGAGTTATATGTTAACAATGATTGCCGACGGAAATTCTCAACATAAATAGATTTTATGTAATTGATCCAGTAAATATTGCAATTTACAAGACTCCAAACTTGTAGTCTCTGTGTGGGTCAGGCAACTACAAAAATACTGTATCTACACTTTTAACCTTAATTCTCCAGTTAGCTACTTAAAGTGGAGGGCCACCCTGAAAAAAAAAACTTCATAAAAATGTTAATAACAATTTATTACTTACCAGAAATGGCTGTTGCTAGGCAGATCATCCTAATCTGCCTCTTGTTGTTCCGCGGAGCTGTTCGGTCTTCTGCTCCTAGCGCTGTCTTCTAGTGAATGGGACGCGGTGTGTTATGGGAACCGTGTGTCCCACAACACAACACGTTCCCCATTCACAAAGCGCTGCGCGACTCGCGCATGCGCAGTAGGAAATGGGCAGTGAAGCCAGCAAGGCTAAGCTGCCTGTTTCCCTTAGGTGGAATGGCGGCGCCGGGAACCGAGACCCGAGGGACGATCGGTTTCGGGCGGCCGACATCACACGCACCCAGGACAGGTAAGTCTGCTTATTAAAAGTCAGCAGCTACAGTGTTTGTAGCTGCTGACTTTTAATTTTTTTTTCCCGGCTGGCTCTCCCCTTTAACCACTTGCCGACTGGATCACGCCAATATACGACGGCAAAATGACACAGGTGCACAAGACAACGTATACGGTACGTTGTCTCCTTTGAGAGCCGCCGGAGGTGCACACACGCCCGTGGCACGGAGGGGGAGCCGATGCGTATGGCCACCTGCCGGCACGAGAGCCAGAACGGGTATAAACACACAAATACCTGTTCTGTCAGGGGAGAGGAGACAGATTGTTTGTTCCTAGTAAGTAGGAACAACAATATGTCTCCTCCCCCAGTCAGTCACATCCCCATACAGTAAGATACAGTAACTACGGAACACATTTAACCCCTTGATCGCCCCCTAGTGTTAACCCCTTCCCTACCAGTGACATTTACACAGTAATCAGTGCATTTTTATAGCACTGATCGCTGTATAAATGTCAATGGTCTCAAAAATGGGTCAAAAGTGTCTGATCTGCCCGCCGAAATGTCACAGTACTGCTAAAGATCGCAGATCACCGCCATTACTAGTAAAAAATAAATAAATAAAAATGAATGCAATTTTGAGTTGTTGGTGTCCAGGAGGTAGATCTTTTTTTCAGGGAGCTTGCACAGTAAGTGCTCAGTCCCTTGCGGCAAGTGCTCATCTTCATGGGCATGTGTAGATTTGTTGTCAGGTCACCTGAGGCCAGGTGACAGATGTACACCATTGGGGTCAGGAGTGCACCTCTAAGGTAGTGGCCCCTATGGCTGACTGCTGCAGATGGAACTCTGGGTGGTTCAGAGCATAAGATTCCCCAGGGCGAGGAGTCTAAGAGCCAGCAGGTGTTCACCATAGCCTCTAGTGGTGAGGATGGACTGCTCTGCAACTGGCTCCAGGTGGCGGCCCCCAGGGTCTCCCAGCTCACACTCATGGTAGGCTACAGGAGGATAGAGAGGAAGCAGCAGCCCAGGACAACAAGGGATAGTCAAGCGATAAGCCAAAGGTTGGGGCAACTAGCAGACAAGGATAGACAGAAAACACGCCAAAGGTCTGGGTAACAAGCAGGCAGGGATAGTCAAAGAACAAGCCAAGATTGGCAACAGAAACAGACAGAGCACATGGCAAGCAGGAGACAGGAAACCAAACACACAATATTGCTTGGGCAAGGCAGGCTTGGACAGCACGGTGTTAAATAGTGTATCCTGTAGAGGCTAGGGTGGAGCCACGCTGAGAGATGATTACTTAACCATGCAGGTGTGAGAGTGCAGGCCCAAGGCTGATACACTGACCAGAGGTAAGTAGACAGACAGGGCATGAAGGTATTACTGGCGATTCATGGCAGTTGTGAGCATAGAAGCCTAGATGGGCAAGGACAAAAATGTGTATGGGCATTAGCGCATACATGTGCACACAGGTGTGCCCACAGATCCTGGTGCCCAGCAGCCTCATGCTGGGTTGTTTTCAGCTCTAGTTCATGTATCCAGAGTTCCTGAAAGTCTGTTTCCCTTGTTCCTGACCCCAGCTATGTCTGACACTTCTCTGATCACCCCTGCCAGTTATGTCCGCTGTTATTGACCATAGCTTGGACTTCTGACCTGGCACCTCACCACCAGCACGTTACCAACTCCTGCCTGTTCCTGACCTTGAACTTGACTCTGACCCTGCACCTGTCTGCCTGGCTGCTGCTGAATATAGCTTGTGACCTGACTTGACACTGCCACTGGAAGGACTTCTGTGTTTCCAAACTCAAGTTCACCATTGCAGCTTCCTGGCACCTCTACCCTTCCACTGGCCTAGCAGTCCCTGTCTCCACTACCAGATGTGGATGGGAATTGCTCAAGAGCCTATCCTTGTCATCATGGGCTCCACAGTCAGGTACCTGACACCTATAGAATAATTGTATGCCATTGTTGTTAGGATATGTTACAAATGTGTTTGTGATTTGCATTGCACGTTTCTGTCCCCCTATTATTCCTGATGAAGTAGGCTTGACCCAAGAAACACGTTGAATTTTGGATATATTGATACATATTTGCATCAAATAGTGGAATTGTGTACTGTAAAATGATTAAAATTTAAAAATGAATACTAGGATTTCTGGAGTGGATTTATGTATATTAAGCTTATATGTATGTGGCATAGCAAGTAACAAGTATTTTTTTTTAGTTCTTATGATATGAATAAACACATGATTTTATATGATATTGTGATTTGGTGCTTTAAAAGTTCATTAGTTTTTCTTTGTTTGGGTTTTGTTATGCATATTCAATTTGGGATGTGGTACCTTTAATAACATTGCTACTCTCTCCCTTTTCTTTTTTATTTCTGTATGTATAGAATGTCCACCACCTCAATCTCTGCCCATCGGGCCCCACTGCAGGGGCTTCAATCTCAGGTAAGTAATTCATAATGAGCTAGTATGCTATGCATACTAGCTCATTGTGCCTTTGCCTTGCAGGGTGTATTTTTTTTCTTAAGAGGCTTTACTTCCTCTTTAAGTGAACAGACATGTCATTTTAAATATGCATACAATTAACTGTTGCACTAAAATATTACCCCATTTGAGCCAGCTGCTCTAGATACTATTGCTAGAGTCAGAGTATTTGGCAGAAATAAAATATTTGCTGTTATAAGAATTAGAATAATGATGTGTTGACACCACCGTCAGAAAAGTGCCATGTTCCAATAGCCAGAAGTGTTATATGTTACCAGATGAAACATTGTGTAAAATCAAACATCACTGGCACACATTGTTTGTGACAGAGCCAAATCAATTTATAAGAAAATAAGATTTTCTATGGCTTATTAAATGTATAATGAAGATAAGTAAAATGTGGCAGCCCAGCTTAAAGTGGTGGGACACCCTGAAAAAAAAAACTTTAAAAAAATGTTAATAACAATTTAAAATGAAAAAAAAAAAACATTTTTTTTTTACTTACCAGAAATGGCTGTTGCTAGGCAGATCGTCCTAATCTGCCTCTTCCAGCGCCGCGGTGATCTTCTCTCCTTCCGTCTTCTAGTGAATGGGGTGCGGTATGTGTTAGGGGAACTGTGTCCCACAACACATCGCGTTCCCCATTCACAAATTAGACTCGCGCACGCGCAGTAGGCTGCGCGCCGACTCGCGCATGCGCAGTAGGCCGCGCGCCGACTTGCGCATGCGCAGTAGGAAACGGGAAGCCGTTTCCCTTACTGAGGATGGCGGCGCTGGAACCAGATCACCGAGGGACATCTCGGCCTCCACGACCAACATCGCGGGTGTAAGGTCCTCTGAATCAGCCCCTCCGCAACAGCCCCTCTCAATTGGACTTTGGCGGTCAATGGAAAATAACCCTGTCTGTCCGGACAGATAATCAGACACCATACACCGTATGAGGTTTGAAAAAAGGATGCCTTTACTTCCGTTTCACAGAGCATATACAATACAAAAAAAGGGGAAGAACGCAATTGAACAACCAATCACATTCAAGCATTTAAGCATTCTGTTATACAATTCAATATTGATCTGCAAGATTCATAATATTTCTTCTTTCGGACTCAACATCATATTTACTCTAAAAATGTCTTATGCAATATATGTGCTTGATAAGATTCTCAGTATGTTTTGATAATATAGCCTACTTGTTATGGGAAGCAGACCCGTTACTAGAAGCCATGAGAACTAAAACTTGTTATGGAAATGTGTGAGTGAGATAAACAGAATTTACAGTGAGTTTCTACAGAGAAACAGAAAAACATCTTTGTTACAATACTATTAAATCTTAAAGGGTAACTCTACACTTACCACGTTTCCTTACAATCCCTCCTTTGATCATAGGAGACTTTAAGAAGTCTCCACTGATCACTCATTGTACCACCTATATCCTGCCTTGAACATGGTCATGGCTGTTTCAGACTTATCAACTAGGTTCTTTGATTTTGCTACTTTACTTATCAGGTAGAACACCAATTTGATTGTCACATAAACTGCCAGAGCTAAAATAAGTAATCTTGAAGAGTATCATACCCGCTTTCTTAAAGTAATTCATAATGTTTTCACAAATAGAACCGAACCATCCTCCTGCACCTGAAAAGGGATTCCATGAGTGCATTAACATCCCAAATCCATCTACCTTTCTGAGGGCATTGTATACGCCCACCCCACCGAAGGATGCAAAAATTTTGTCCCACCAAGTGGTTAATTCCCTCTTGTGTCTGCCAAATTCAAGGTGACTGTGGGCAGGTTTCATGGACACAAGTGTGTCTGACCCTGTGGTCCCCATTAGAGGGATCATTTCCACAATAGTACACCAACCTGAAGTTTGTCCATAGGGTAAGGGACGGTGGTATGGCACCATAGTCCACAACAGACCATCCATCCGTGGGGAACATGAGGGGTTTAAACCACTTTGGGGGGGCTAAGTCTTGACCTTAATCCCACTAAACACATCCAATCCTCCAAAGAGGGAATCTCCATCTCCACCTTGCCTTATCCAGGGGCTGTCCATGTGTGTGCTGTTTATCCATTCAGTAACCCGTGGATTGTTGGATCCCCTTACACATTTACATATGTCATATAGGGACATGTTACCTATGCTTTCATCAGGGTCCAGGATATTAAAAGTAGCTAACCCGTGGGAGTGGTGTTTATAACAGGGACTTCCTGGGTGGTATTTAGTAACTGCTCTAGGGTGATAGGCCTTCCAACCATAGGGACTAAATGTGGGCCTGTGGATAAGTATGACTCCTTTCCATATATGTTGTTCTGGCATTCACTACAACAGTATCCTCACCCATCTCGCACGAGGAGTTTAGCCAACACCCAAAAAATAAGAGCAAGAATACAGTGATGGTCATTCTAATTGAAAACAGAAATTGTCCAGGTGGTGCATTTTCTTGGCTCACGGAGAAAGTCTATGGTAAGAATGGTTTGGGGGTTTTGTGAGAGGGGGCATGGGACAGTAGTGGCTGAGTCTTCTTGTGGGGCTCCTCCATTTCCTTCCCTGTCTCCTTTATTTGTGGGCTATTCTTCAACCTTGATGCATGGATCCATTGCAGGCTTTGATCCGTCAGTATTGCTGTCCTGGAGACATTGAGGACTTCAAATGGACCTTGGAAGACGGGGGCCTGGTTGTTTGGGGACTGCAAGTTGTTTGATCAGTACTTCATCCCCCGGGACGAAAGGATGTGTTGGTTCTGTGGAAAGAGGAAGAAAGGTGACAGCAACCTTGTCATAAGTTTCAGCGAGGCTACTTACCAGATATTTCACGTACTCTTCCTGTAAGGAATATAAGTTAGATTCCTCGCCTATCTTAGGGGCTTTTTGAGCGGGTCTTCCCATAAGGATCTCAAAAGGGGGACAGTCCTGTCTTTAATGTTTCTATTCATCCCTGCGGTCTCTCCTGTTACGGGAATAACTTCCGGCCATGAGGGAAAATGGCAAACTGGAGTATTATTACGCAATATTTGATATTACCTTTCTGTTTGGGCATATGTGTCAAATCAATCTGTAAGTTTTTTAATGGGCCTATGTGTCCCTTGTAAGTCTTTTAATGGGCCTATGTGTCCCTGAACAGTATTCTGGACACAAGTTAAGCAAGTGGCTTAAGGGTTTTCTTATCAAAGGAGCTACTGTTTCTGGAATACCTATGATCCCTCCTTGTTTGACCACAAGCCGTCCGGGTTGTGTGTCAAACCTTGTGGTTCCCAACAGGTAATGTCAGACAATTCTTCTGGCTCGGGCTGGGAAACTTGGGGACGAAAAATCTGTAGAAAACAATTGGAGGGTTGATTGCCTTCTTAGCAGTAATTTTGGCTGCTGACTCTTAAGTTGTTTCCCTTAGTAATATCAGATTTGTCATAGGAATGACCTATTACTTTTATGACATTAATGGAGTGCACTTAATAAATGCTCTACCCAGACTTGATTTGAGATTTGCTTATTATCCGCTGTCTTGTACCCGCGGGCCTAAAAGACCCCAAAAGTGTATCTACTGTCAGTGTAAATGTTTACTTTTTGTCCTTTGAATAATTGACAGGCATGTGTCATAGCATAGAGCTCTGCCTGTTGGTCTGAAGTCGCTGCTAGTGGTTTCGGTTCTTATATTATGTCTGGTAAAGTTACTACAGCATACAGTATCGCTTAGAACAGCTGCCGTCAAAAAAAACATTTATGTAGTCAGTAGATGTAGAAATGTTTTGTAAAAGGTGTACTACAGTATGTGTTGTGTACAATGTAGTATCAGTTCCTAAAGTTATTTTGGATGTCTCCTTTACTGTCATGTTTACTGCCACAGGCAGTAACAGCTTGTAGGCAAGCTGGCAGTCCTTGAATTTGAACGGGGAGTTTTTTGGATAGATAAGCCACGGGTCGGTAGTGGGTGCCATGCGCTTGGGCCAGTACGGCAGCCAGCGCAGGGCCCCTGACTATACAGTAAAGCACAAAGGATTTCTTATGATCTGGTAAACCCAGTGCTGGAGCACTGGCCAAAGACTGCAAAGGTCCGTGTTCTTTCCTCAGTGTAACACTTGCCTGGGGGCAGTGGCTGCAGCAGAGGGGTGCAAGGATTGAATCATAAAAAGAACAATCTGGGATCCACTGCCTGCAGTAGACAATAGAGCCAAGAAAAGAAAGGAGCGCTGCCTTATCTTTGGGGCCGAGACAGGTCAGAGTCTTGACTCCTTTTGGGGACACTCGCTTGGTCCTGCCTGAGATAATACATCCTAGGTATTCCACCCTCTCCCCGCACCACTGGATCTCTTTTGCGAGACACCAAGTGACCCTTAAGAGATAAGTGAGTCATCAGGCTTTCAGAGTCTTCTGCACACTGTGCCCCGCTCTCACTACATAACAGTAGGTCATCTACATATTGCAGGAGTACTGATCCCTGTGGGAGCACCCAGTCATCCAGGGTTAGTTTTAACACCATGGAAAATGCTGCAGGACTGTCCACAAAGTCTTGAGGAAGACAGGCCCAAGTCAGTCGGCCCCGAGCTCGAGCCTCAGGCAAAGGCAAAGATCCTTTGGAAATCCCTGTGAACATCAATGCTAAAGAAAGCATTGGAAGTCTAGTACCCTATATACAGTGGAGGAAGCGGGGATGTTTATAAAAATTCCCGTGATGTTTGAGACTAGTGGTGGAAGTGGTTAAATACATTTGTTCACCCCCCTCAAATCCCCCTAGCCTCCACTCGCCGCTGGCTTTCTTTACTGCATGTATGTGGTGATCAGTGGTGTACTCTATACTTCGTCAGCATGACGGTGGTATTGTTTCTGAAAGAAAAGGTGTGATGTTTGGTTTGCAGTAGGGACATAAGGAGTGCATTTGACATGTCCTACATCTGTCTTTGACTTTTCCCATATCGGGTGAGTCTCTAATGCTGCTTGTATGGTCATAAAGTAAAACGTAATTTTTTTATTTTTTTTTTATTTTTGGCATAGTCAAGTCACATGTTGATGATTTGGCAGTCATTCCCCCTTGTAGGTCAAATTTAACAATTTAACATTACCCCTAATGAAGACATGAGGTCTCTTCCCTTTAGACATAAGGGGCAGTCAGTGAGGATGGCAAATGTTTGTGTGTAACATCAATCCCATTAATTCCCATAGAGTGGAGCAGCCCTCGGTACAAATTTTTTTTTTGATAAAACGGGTGTCATTACGACAACTCGTGCTAGCCCCTGTGTCCACTAAAAAACATACCACCCATCCCTCAACTTTAAGGACTACCTGCGGAAGTGTTTTCCAGTGGGAAGAGAAGAAATGCATTACCAAGGAGGGAATCTATTCCGGGTACTCCTTATGGATGATGATGAAAGGGGTTATTGCGAGGGTTGTTATCATTGTACCCTGGCCAATCCATTTGAATTAATTCGACAGTGATTCTGGGTTCTGGCCATTCTCTGGGGGGCCGCCTTGATTACAGGACGGTTATATTTTGGTTGCGTTCGGCGGCGGCCAAGTGGGGGGGGGTTGGTTTTGGGTATATTGTTCAGGTTGCAGGGGGCGGCTTTGTTGTCTTGGAGAAGGATATTGCTGTTTTTGATAATTGGGAAACTTACGCTGATATCTGCCTCTGGAAACACTCCACCCCGTCCTTTGAAACCTACCCTGTCCATTTTGCTGGGTGTTTCTTCTGTGCGGACAATATTTTTTCCAATGGGAGCGGTCTCCACAATGAAAACAGCTTTGATTTGGGTATTCTTGTGTTTGCAACGTGGAATTATCAAAGGCTGGGAGCATGGGGGTGGGAGTCCCTGAGGTCTGGGCGAATAGTCCTCCTCTGGTATTAAAAAATCTGGAGGAGGCCCTTTTCTTTACATCATCCACAAACTGTGGGGGGGGTCAGGGTCCGGGCTTGCCACTTAGGGCAAACATGGGCCGCATGGGGTGGCGGAGGTACTGGCACATAATCCTCTGTATCCCCTATGTCATAACAAAGGGGTTGGACAGGGGCAGAGGCAAGTGTTGTTTTTTTAGGAGGCTTGTCTAAGGAAGGATGAGGCTTCTCTAATGGATGAGGGAATTGCTTCTTATAATTTTTCCATGCTTTACACCACATTTTATAACATTCAGTCATATATTCTTTATCATAAGGAAACGGTGGATAATTATACTGCTTATGTTGGCCGCACATTTTAGTGACCTCTTCCCATTCCTCTGCAGAACATGGTCCCCACTCACTTAGCCCCGCAATTTGTAGAGCATGTGCTCTGGTCAATATGTTTTTCCAGAAGGGTTCAGTATAATATGTTCCATAGTTTCCAGACACGAAATCTAAAGGAGTGGGCTGATCCGGCTTACCTTCCGAACCTCCCTTTCCCGGCAGATTTCCCATGTTTACAATTCTTATACTTTATCTTATATTATAACTCTATTTATACACATCAGCTGCAGAACATACAGTTAATGACTTAGGACAAGCCACAAAAGTTTCACCCGTTCCACATTCAATAGTACCTATGACACCTTTAACAGTTAAAGCTTCTTGAAATTAAAACGTTTTTTTTTTTTTTATTTCTTGGCAAAATGCCAAAAAAAAGACTCCCTCTGGCCAGAGGTTCCCCTGCTTATAAGTAAGCTTTGTACGTTATTACTTTCCTTATTCCTATAACCAAACAATTTTTATTTATATTTTAAATTTCTTGGCAAAGTGCCAACAGGTTTAAACAGTACTTTCAATTGCTGTAATACTAATGCCGCAAACAATTTCCCACTATCCGTTACGGTTGGTGAGATATTAGCATTTGAACCCTTAATTTGAGCCAAAATATCCAAAATTTGCACCTGACTTCCCCTGCGCAAAAGATGTCAGTGGCAAAAGGAATTATTCACATAGCATGTTTTGATCAAAAGTTAGCCTCACCAATCCATGTATTACCCCAGAAAAATGTTACAACGTCCCTGTTGTCATGATGTATCAAAGACCCTCCTGGAACACAAAACTATTATGTATATTAAACCTGGTAATAACCTCCGGGAATACTAGCAACCAAATAAGTATTTGATCCCTCATACACAAATAACAGACCTGTTATACAATTACGGCAGCGTCCTGCCAAAAAACACTTAGGACAAGGTCCTGACATTAAGTGTTTAAATGATTTAGGGGTTTCCAATGACCAGTCCTTCTGGTTAAAAACAAGGTTTTCAACCTGCTATGGTATGGTATTAATACAATATATGGGAGGGATCCTGGGCAATTTTAGCAAGTATCCTTGTCCCCTATATTTTGATCCTGATACCGTCCTTTTATATTAATACCCGGAATCCTGGCGCCTGCCCCAATTTAGGCAGCACAGCAGGCATTCCTATCTATGAGCATACTCGGAATCCTGGCGCCTGCCCCAATTTAGGCAGCACAGCAGGCATTCCTATCTATGAGCATACTCGGAATCCTGGCGCCTGCCCCAATTTAGGCAGCACAGCAGGCATTCCTATCTATGAGCATACTCGGAATCCTGGCGCCTGCCCCAATTTAGGCAGCACAGCAGGCATTCCTATCTATGAGCGAGCTGTATTAAAATTCTAATGTCCCTATCTCTCAGGCAAGCTAATCAAAATAAATTAATCAATTATGCCTTGAGAGGTATAATGCAACGGGTTAGAACATTGACAGAGTAAGCTGTTCAAAAATACTTTGAACAAGTAATTTTAAAGAAAGCTTACCTGTAATGTACCCCACTTATTCTGGTACCATCTGTAAGGTCCTCTGAATCAGCCCCTCCGCAACAGCCCCTCTCAATTGGACTTTGGCGGTCAATGGAAAATAACCCTGTCTGTCCGGACAGATAATCAGACACCATACACCGTATGAGGTTTGAAAAAAGGATGCCTTTACTTCCGTTTCACAGAGCATATACAATACAAAAAAAGGGGAAGAACGCAATTGAACAACCAATCACATTCAAGCATTTAAGCATTCTGTTATACAATTCAATATTGATCTGCAAGATTCATAATATTTCTTCTTTCGGACTCAACATCATATTTACTCTAAAAATGTCTTATGCAATATATGTGCTTGATAAGATTCTCAGTATGTTTTGATAATATAGCCTACTTGTTATGGGAAGCAGACCCGTTACTAGAAGCCATGAGAACTAAAACTTGTTATGGAAATGTGTGAGTGAGATAAACAGAATTTACAGTGAGTTTCTACAGAGAAACAGAAAAACATCTTTGTTACAATATTATTAAATCTTAAAGGGTAACTCTACACTTACCACGTTTCCTTACAGCGGGCGCCCTGGGAGGGTAAGTGTACTTATTAAAAGTCAGCAGCTACTTTTTTTTTAGCTGCTGACTTTAAAAAAAAATTTTTTTTAAGGTGAAACACCGCTTTAACCAATTATAATTGAATTTGCCAATGTCAGATGAGTGAAAGGTGAATACTGATTGGTTGCCAAAGGATTCTGATTGTTCCACACATCTCCTTGCCCTATTAAAGCCTTATTAAAGCTATTTGAAATAGTTTTACATTCACCTAAGTCTGCAACCACATGTTTCTTGTTGGCATCTCCTCTTGGGAGTAGATCCAGCGCTGCAATTTGTGCCCAGACTGTTCTTCTCATTGTGACTTCAACATGTCATGCAGTACAGCCAATAGGAAGTACCCCTATTCCCCAGACATCAATGTGGACACCTAAAGAAGGACCCTCCCACTCTGCAGTCTTGCTAGTAGAGGGCTCAGAACCCAGTGCATCATGGGACCCTGAGTTTAGGTCCAAGGGGGAGGATGTGATTGGGAAAGACTTGAAATCCTGAGATCAATTCTGTTTGTTTAGTAATTACCTGATCTATAACAATGCCTGAATTATAAATCCAGCTGATAAAGTCAGGGAAAAAAAGACAAATGCAGTTCTATTTGTTATTTTTAGACCCCTTTAATTGTTTATTTTTTTTGGTACCGTAATTCAGAAACAAAAAATAAAATAAAAGTTTCTGACTTTATTTATATTTGAAATATAACAATCTGGTGTTATACATGAAAGACTTAACATTTGAAGCAGGTGACCTTTTGAAGTATGTTTATGACTGGTTTCTCACCGGACTCCTGACATTTGCAACAAACAGTTACAAACTTTGCCCAAAACATAGGTAGCATTGAGCTATATAAAGGGAACTGGCCTTTTCTTTCTTTCTATCAATATCTATTTTAAACACAATCAGGAGAAATATAATTATTATTGATTAAAGAGGATAATCGATTTAAAATACACAAAACATTAAACAATAGTTTCAGCTCAGCAATCTGATTACAGAGCCACATTGATTGAAACACTTATTGGTAATGAGAATTTAGAAGTGAGGGCTCTGGAAAAAGGACCTGTCATTTGCTTCAGAATAGAGATGTAGATGCATTTCCATCACACTAACAGAAATAAAGAAAAAGTGAACTTCTTTTGTAATAACTTCTTTATCCTGCTCAGATCTGGTTCCAGATACAATTAACATCAAGGGTACTCTTTTTTTAATCCAAATTACTTTAATATAGTCTTTTCTGAAAAATAAATAATAAAGCCTCTATTATCTAAACAAAGGGATGTAAAAACTCACCTTTCCTGATGCCCACAGTGCCACTCACCACACCAGTCAGGAGTTCTCCGCCCCTGAAATCTGCTGGAAAACCAATGCTTGCAGGAGTGTCTATCTGCGGAGTCCCCTGCAACGTTTACTGGTGACGTCCACGAGTTCAGCAGGAGCAACAAGTGAGAGCTGTGGGTTATCTACGAGATCAACACCCCTAGACCTTATAGCTCATGGGATAGTATATGGTGTTAAGTGGTACGGGCATCAAGAAAAGTGTGTATTTATAATCTTCTTCTACGTAAAAGAGATCTTAGTATGTATGTTTCACAAAAGGGTCACTTTAAATTTAGAGATTTACTTTAATACAGATTGTTGCCCTTAAAGTGGTTGTAAACCCTTACACATCACTTTTACCTACAGGTAAGCCTATAATAAGGTTTACCTGTAGGTACTGTAAATCTCTCCTAAACCTGCACGGTTTAGGAGCTATTTACCATATTCGCTTGCACCGACGTCATTGGCGCATGCACACTGAAGAAAGGGCACGATCATGCTGTTTCTATAGGGCTCGTGCCGTGACCGTCGGCTCCACGCACATGCATGGGAATGATGTCATGCGACTCCGGCCAGTTACAGAGCCGGAGTCCATGGCCCCGGAAGGACACCAGCAGGGACCTCTGGGATATTGCGGGTAAGTGCAACATAATGGGCTAGTATATGATGCATACTAGCCCATTATACTTTTACTTTGCAGGGGAATAAAAGAAGAAGTAAAGCTCATCAGGTTACTTCCTCTTTAAAACAATATAATTCAACCTATGGCTGTATTTTTCTGCTTATTTATGCACATGCCGTTAGCATGATGCAACCAAATTAGGATTATCATTTAATTTCTTCCTGGTATTGGTCCATATCAGGCTGTTATAATGTATCAAATAATGTAATTGAAGAATGTAATGCAGCCACATCAACCCAGTCTGTTCAGCAGGTTGAAATATGTGTGAAGAGTTTTGAGCTATTTTATCCTAAGTTCCAACAAAGGTGTTTCAGTGTTTCTTAAGTTGGAACTTTATTAATTTTCCATTAAGCATTGGAGATATCACATCAGTAATTCTTTTCTCTTCTTTACCATGCAAATGTAATTGGTATAGTATTTAATGAAATTTTTAGCTATATTCTGCTAGCCTGTCATTAACCAGGGGAGTCTAGTTCTTGCTCATAACGTGATCAGGAAACATAAGAACAGAGTAATCTGTGCAGTTTATAAGAGACACTTGGCTTGCTTCACTAAAACAGCTGTGTCTGCTTGAATTAAGGGCAGCCATAGACAGACAGAATGTTGGTGGTAAATCTATCTGGCTTAGTTTACCCTTGCAGATGGGGTGTGGGGGGTAAAATACACTGTTCAGCCACATTTCTGCCAACCCACAAATGTCCCCCTTAAGCTTCAAATGCAGTCATAGAGGGACACACTTATGCCATGGCCACAAGTATTGCAAAACAAAAATTATCCCCCCGTCACAGTGTATAAGTGAATGAGGCCATGCTGCAACTGCCCAGCAACTGTGTGCAATGCTTTTGGGATGACCTACAGTGCCTTGCAAAAGCATTCACCCCCCTTGGCTTTTTACCTATTTTGTTACATTACAGCCTTTAGTTCAATTTTTTTTTATCTGAATTATATGAGATGGATCAGAACACAATAGTCTAAGTTGGTGAAGTAAAATTAGAAAAATATATACATAAAACAATTTTTCAGAAATAAAAAACTGATAATTGGCATGTGCGTATGTATTCACCCCTTTTGTTATTAAGCCCATAAAAAGCTCTGGTGCAACCAATTACCTTCAGAAGTCACATAATTAGTGAAATGATGTCCACCTGTGTGCAATCTAAGTGTCACATGATCTGTCATTACATATACACACCTTTTTGAAAGGCCCCAGAGGCTGCAACACCTAAGCAAGAGGCACCACTAACCAAATACTGCCATAAAGACCAAGGAACTCTCCAAACAAGTAAGGCACAATGTTGTTGAGAAGTACAAGTCAGGGTTAGGTTATTAAAAAATATCCAAATCTTTGATGATCCCTAGGAGCACCCTCAAATCTATCATAACCAAATGGAAAGAACATGGTAAAACAGCAAACCTGCCAAGAGACAACCGCACACCAAAACTCACGGACCGGGCAAGGAGGTCATTAATCAGAGAGGCAGCACAGAGACCTAAGGTAACCCTGGAGGAGCTGCAGAGTTCCACAGCAGAGACTGGAGTATCTGTACATAGGATGACAATAAGCCGTATGCTCCATAGAGTTGGGCTTTATGGCAGAATGGCCAGAAGAAAACCATTACTTTCAGCAAAAAACAAAATGGCACGTTTTGAGTTTGCGAAAAAGGCATGTGGGAGACTCCCAAAATGTAAAGAGGAAGGTGCTCTGGTATGATGAGGCTAAAATTTAACTTTTTGGCCATCAAAGAAAACGATATGTCTGGCACAAACCCAACACATCACATCACCCAAAGAACACCATCCCCACAGCGAAACATGATGGTTGCAGCATCATGCTGTGGGGATGTTTTTCAGCAGTCGGAACTGGGAAACTGGTCAGAGCTGAGGGTAAGATGGATGGTACTAAATACAGGGATATTCTTAAGCAAAACCTGTACCACTCTGTGTGTGATTTGAGGCTAGGACAGAGGTTCACCTTCCAGCAGGACAATGACCCCAAACACACTGCTAAAACAACACTTGAGTGGTTTAAGGGGAAACATGTAAAGGTGTTGGAATGGCCTAGTCAAAGCTCAGACCTCAATCCAATAGAAAATCTGTGGTCAAACTTAAAGGTTGCTGTTTACAAGCACAAACCATCCAACTTGAAGGAGCTGAAGCAGTTTTGCAAGGAGGAATGGGCAAAAATCCTAGTGGTAAGATGTGGCAAGCTCATAGAGACTTATCCAAAGCGACTTGGAGCTGTCTTTGCCACAAAAGGTGGCTCTACAAGTATTGACTTTAGGGGGGTGAATAGTTATGCACATTTTTCATTTTTTTCTGTTATTTTGTCCTATTTGTTGTTTGCTTCACAATAAAAAAAAAAAAAAATCTTTAAAGTTGTGTGTATGTTCTGTAAATTAAATGATGCAAATCCTCAAACAATCCATGTTAATTCCAGGTTGTGAGGCAGCAAAACACAAAAAATGCCAAGGGGGGTGAATACTTTTGCAAGGCACTGTACTCTAGATGGTAGCATTCCTTCACATTATCTGGCCGTATATGTCCATCTTAGGAATTATGATGTAGAATTTCTGTCTTTCACCGTAATTGGTTAATAAAAGTAATTCAGTGCCAGGCACATACATATATCTATAGAGAAAACCCACTTTAAAAGTCTGCCATAACATTCGTACCAAATTAATTTCAATGCAAACTTCTTACACAGTCACAGTATAATTTGTTAAAGATAATCCTTCTTTTCATCTTTTGGACAGTATGTTTACTGTAGTAAACTGCAAATTGGTAATTTGTGGTGAGCCCTGTATACTTGTGATCTCAGCACACTTCCTGGGTTTCATTTTCTTTCAGCAATAATGGCCAATGATTTTTTAGTATACAATATCTGTTCGTAATTTGTAAATTAATAAAACATCATACATTAAAAGTAGTTTTTAATATACCATTATTTTTCACTGTGTTGTATAGGACTTTTTTAATATTATACTATTTAGTAATGAACAGGAAATATTTGGTTGAGGCTATCATGGACTTTCATGGTACCGTACAAAAGGCTTTACACACACAGCATAATTATACAAAATAGAATTTATTACAAAGATCATTAGTTAAAAAAGACATAGCTATATAAAAGGACAGTAATATGTGTCACTGTGGGAGACTTAAATGCTCTATAAAGTCAAAAACACACAGATGCAGTGACACTAAAGGGCTAGTACTTTAAAGTTGTCACATGTCATTTGTATAGCTATCACTCGACATATTTATTGGATAAACGTCCGCTTCTTCAGGGCCTTGATGTGTATTTACAGCGAAAGCATCAACTTTGTTTCTATGAACAGAAGAAAGAAAAAAATGATATTAACATTCATACATATGAAAAACACAATATAATTAGAATACAAGAACTTCATGCTACCTTACCCACGAAATAACCGAGTATGTGGACCCATATGTAAAAGTCCATCCCGGCAAATATGGGAGCACTACACCAGGGGGCGCACAGATTCCCAGTCTAACTATAGAATAATTGAAGTCAAAAGAGAAAGTAAAGCCTAATATATAGCGATAGAAAGAGAAAGGAAACTCGCCATCCCTATTATAGTAATAATGCTGGGACATGTTCTAGAGGGGGTGAGGGAGGTTTGGGGTTAAAGGATAACTAAACCCAAGAGAAAATGCAATATATATAGCAGCTTATAGTCCTTAGATGTGGTATCTGCCTTAGTTTTCTTTTTTTTTTAATCTAAGAATATTTTCAACAAATACTCAAAATACCTGTTAATCTTGCTGGAAATACAGTGCCCTTGTCACTTCTTGTAAGCTGCAGTGAAGAATTTCTTCTTTCTTAGCTCACGAACACGAGCCGCAGCCATTTTCCCTGCTCTTCCCTGCTCTGACACATGGTTGTCACTTCCTGTAGGTGGATCGCGGGCACAGAGAAGAGTACTGTGAGTGTACTGTGAGTGTACTGTAAGACACTTAGAGTATTTTGAAGATTTTTGGTGTGCTTTTTAGCACATACTGTATGGTACTGTACTGTACACATCCCTGTGTACACTTGCTTTTACAGTTTTGTGTGCTTTTTAGCACATACTGTACTGTACTGTACCAGACATTCAGTATGGTTTCAAAGAAAATTAAGCAAGCATGGTGGTAAGAAGAAAGTGCGGAGCAGTAATGAAGGTGACAAGAATGTGCAGAGCTCTAATGAAGGTGACAAGAATGTGCAGAGTGGAAATGCAGGTGACAAGAATGTGCAGAGCGGAAATGCAGGTGACAAGAATGAGCAGAGCACAAATGCAGGTGACAAGAATGTGCAGATCAAGCATGGTGGTAAAAAGAAAGTGCAGAGCTGTAATAAAGGTGAGAAGAATGTGCAGAACAGGAATTCTAAGAATAAGGTTGTGAAGAAAATAACCATTGAGCTGAAGAAGGAGATTATAGAAAAGCATGATGGTGGTATTTGTGTGACTGATCTGGCCTCAGAGTACAAGATAGCGAAGTCAACAATCTCAACTATTCTGTAGAACAAAGCTGCCATCAAAAGAGCTGATGTGGCAAAAGAAGTAACGATGTTAACCAAGCAGAGGAAACAAGTGCTGGAAGAGGTGGAAACACTTTTGTTAGTTTGGTTGAATGAGAAACAGCTGGCAGGTGATAGCGTTAATGAAGCTATGATCTGTGAAAAAGCCTGGAAATTGCACAGTGATTTACTGCATCAAACCCCTCTACAAGTGCAGCAAGTGAAGAATTTAAAAGCCAGTAGAGGGTGGTTTGAAAAATTCTGCAAGAGAAGTGGCATCCACAGTGTGATAAGACATGGTGAGGCTTCCAGTTCTGACAAGGCCGGTGCAGAAGCCTACAAGAAACAATCTGCTGAATTCATAAAGACAGAAGGATACATCGCTCAACAAGTGTTCTACTGTGATTAAACAGGGCTCTTCTGGAAAAAGATGCTGAACAGAACCTATATAACGCAGGAGGAAAAGGCACTGCTGGGGCACAAGCCCATGAAGGACAGATTGACCCTGTTGCTGTGTGCGAACACAAGCACCGATCTGAAGATTAAGCCACTACTGGTGGTACCATTTCTGTTCCCCTCTTGCATTCAGGGAACAGAATTTGAACAAGGTTAGACTGCCAGTCATGTGGAGGGCCAATGCGAAAGCTTGGGTCACAAGGCAATTGTTCATGGAATGGCTGCACGAGGTATTTGCACCCACCATAAAAAAATACCTTTCTGACAACCAACTGCCAGAAAGGGGCCTTCTTCTGATGGACAATGCCCCGGCACACCCTCAGCCTTGGTGGATGATATGGACGCTGAGTATGACTTCATAAAGGTCAAGATCCCCCCCCCCCCCCAACAAGACACCTCTTCTGCAGCCCATGGACCAGCAAGTGATCTGCAACTTCAAGAAGCTGTACACAATGGCGCTCTTCACTAGGTGTTTTTATGTTACTGAAGAGACATCCTTGACTCTGAAGGAATTCTGGAAGAAACATTTCAATGTTCTCCATTGCATTAACCTCACTGACAAAGCCTGTGAAGAGGTCACTTTCCGAACCTTAAACTCAGCCTGGAGGAAACGCAGAATGTGTCACTGAACGTGACTTTGAAGGATCTGATGCAGAAGTAGTGGAGGAGATTGTGTCCATGGGCAAGAGTATGGGTCTGGACGTCAATAGTGCAGATGTAGAGGAGCTTGTTGAGGAACATAAGGATGAGCCAATCACAGAAGAACTTTCTGAACTGCTGAGTAAGCAGCAGCAGGCTCGTTCTGAGGAAGAGGAAGACAGGAAGGTTAGCAGTGATGCCATAAAATACATCATGGAAAAATGGAATGAGTGCCATGACTTTTTTGAGACTCACCACCCCAACAAAACTGTCATGAACAGAGTGTTAAATCTGATGAATGATAATGTGGTCTCTCATTTCCGGAGGGTTATGCAGCGCAGGAATAGACAAGTGACATTGGACAGATTTTTCTGCAAAACCGAGCCTGCGGCTAAGAGACAAAGAAGCAAAGAAACCCCTGAAGGAGATCTCCCCCAATGTCCTTATGGAGGGGAACTCTCCCTCCAAACAATAACTGCCTCCCACCCACCTTCCTCCATGCCAGAAGTCATCTCAAGAAAGGTTAGTGTTTTCCCTCTTCATACTGTACTGTACTGTAAAAAGAAAGTTCAGAATGGATTAACCGGATTTACATTGAACTCTATAGGAAAATTTGCCGTTGTTTCACGAATTAAGTTTGTGAACCGAGGTATCACTGTATATTACTTTTTAGGTTTTGGGTTTAGACACGCTTTAAGTTTGGGCGATGCCTCAGCATAGATTTTAGGACAATGCCCCAGGCAAAAGGCACACTATGCTGTTTTCCAAAACATATCTAATGCACATTAGCAAACATTAATTTAATTTGATTATTTTCATTCTATTAAATCAAACTTTATTAACATTAGCGTCATGTTAAGTTTATTTTTACATGATAAAACCTTCTTTGAAGTGGACTTTCCATTTTCATGGATGGTCATTTTAACCGTTTGTATGCATCCTAATAATTATTTTCATATTTATACCTCTATGTAACTGCAATGTCCTTCCTTCTTTTCTTCCTTCCTACCTTCCATACTATGTCTCTTCTATAATAATATCTTCTTGCCTTCCAGTTTGAAAATGTTTGCAAAATGTACAGTGACCTGTACATTCTCAGCATAGCTTGTGACAGGACAAATTAACTTGTGGAAGCTACATTATCCCAGCATGGCAGATTTAGATGGCCCTCTAACCTGGAAGAAGCCGGGGAGAAGATGTTGCCATTGGTAAGGCACATTGCATTGCTGCAGCATATGGAGTTTTAGCTCCACTGTAACACTTCTCTTTCTTTTATTGACCCCAAGTGTCGCAAAAAAGGGAAAAGGGCTCTGATAAACAACCAAACATATCTAATGCTGGAATTATATGATAATTTCTACACTCTTCCATTTATCTATTTGATTGGAAGGAGGCCCCCTAACTTCATGCCTTCTAAGCCCTATTACTACATGGATATTCCCATTCGTTATTACAGCCCAACCAAGCTTTCAGTTGAAATCAGCTTAATTTATCAGGTTCTAAAATACAAAAGGTGTTCAAAGTCTTATGCCCCGTACACACGGTTGGAAATTCTGACCACAAGATCTGTCAGATTTTTTCCAATGGATTTTGTCCGACACTGGTGTTGCATACACATGGTCGGACAAAGTTGTCGGAAAATCCGATCATTCTGAACGTGGTGACGTTCGTTGCGTATGACAGAACTACGTTCTCTACACACGAACGGAAAAAGTCCGATTGGATTTTGTTGTCGGAAAATTTGAGAGCAGGATCTCAAATTTTTTCCTTCGGAAATTCCGGCGGAAAAAGTCCGATGGAGCCCACACACGGGTGGATTTTCCGACAACATGGTCCGATCGGGCATTTTCTGTCAGAATTTCCGACCGTGTCTATGGGGCATTATAGTTACTTTTCTTTAGACAGCTGTTACAGCCTGAATAGAAATGCCTGCCATCATTCAGTGATCTGTGTGGAAGAAGTGGTCTCTCTGCAGAGGTCTGACATGTCGTCTATGAACTAGAGGTATTCAATTAGTAGAAAGAGTGAACTTTGCTGATTGTAGAGTTATATGTTAGAGTTATATGTCTGACTCAGCAGGGGTGAGTGGTACCATTGCAGGAAGACCACTTTTTTCACTCTGAGAGCAGTGGCTCTTTTTCTATAGCATACTATCAGGATGTACTTTTCTATTCAGACTGTGGCTGCTTTCTAAAGAAAATTAATGGTAAAACTCTGAACACTTCCTGTCTAAACCTCCTCTTGCCTGGGCTATAGCCAAATGACGGCTACAGCGTGGGCCTTTATTGCCGGGAAGCCGTTATTTGATGTCCTCCCGTGCATGTGGGGCACACGTGGCGCACTCTGTGATCATTGAGTCTATGAGACTTGACCGATCACAGATCGGATTAAAGGGCCGATCCCGCCCCCTTTACCACGTGATCAGCTGTCAGCCAATGACAGCTGATCACGTGATGTAAACAGAAGATCGGTAATTGTTGTCAGCATGAGGGGGAAAAAAGCTGATCGCCGGCTTCTGTCAGAGGGACACAGCTGCCTCATCTGTGTCCACCAGTGCCACCTGCCAGTGCCACATATCAGTGCCACCAACCAGTGCCCACAGTGCCACCTACCTTTGCCCAACAGTGTCACCTATCAATGCCCACCAGTGCTGCCAATCAATGCCCATTAGTGCCTCATCATTAGTGCTACCGATCAGTGCTGCCTATCAGTGTCACCTACTAGTGCCTACCAGTGTCCATCCATGCCACCCATCAGTGATCATCAGTGCCCATCAGTGCCACCTATCAGTGGCCTTCTGGGTCATCTATCAGTGCCCTTTAGTGCCGCCCATTAGTGCCAACCATCAGTGCCACCTCTCAGTTCCTATCAGTGCCCATCAGTACCATCTTATCAGTGCCCATCAGTGCAGCCTATCGGTGCAGCCTATTAGTGCCCATCAGTGCAGCCTATCAGTGCCCATCAGTGCAGCCTCAGCGCACATCAATGAAGGAGAAAAATTACCTGTTTTAAAAATGTTTGTTAACAAACTATGAAACAGTTTTTTTTTTCAAACTTTTTGTGTTTTCTTTCATTTTTTTAGCAAAAAAATAAAAAAAAAAACAGCAGTGATTAAATACCACCAAATGAAAGCTCAATTTGTGTGAAAAAAAAAGATAACAATTTTCTTTGGGTACAGTGTTGTATGACTGTCATTCAAAGTCATTCAAAGAGTGATAGCGCTGAAAGCTGAAAATTAGTCTGGGCAGGAAGGGGGTTTAAGTGCCCAGTAAGCAAGTGGTTAATGCATCTTTCATTCTTGATTCTTGATTAATTCTTCCATTCCATTACTTTACTATATATTTAGCTGATTTGAACGGAAAGTAATTTATTTTTATTTTTTGGGGGGGAGGGGGAGAGTCTCAGAACCATATGTTTCTTGGGAGGTGTCTGTATTGTTATATGGGGTATAAATTTTAGGAGTAATATATATTTACATGGTATATTTATATGATGAAGGTGTTGGTATGCCCTGATGTGTTGTTTTTGAGTATGTTATGTAGGTTTTTTTCCTTGACAAAATTAATAAAAACTATTTAAAAAACTGAAAGTTAAATTTGTTTTAAAATTAAGGTAATTACTTTTTTTCAGATTCCCATTATTATTAGTATTTCTTTGTATTCTCAAACTCTTTCCAACCTTTCCTCCAGTATTTGAAAATTGTTCTATTCTATCTTCTCCATAATGACACAATTCTTCCATATTATATATATAAATCCTACCCTTTGAACCCATTCTCTTAGCGTTGGGCTTTCCACTGCTTGCCAATGTTTTGGGATCAGGTGTTTTGCTGCATTTATTAACCACTTCAGCCCCGGACCATTTGGCAGCCAAAGGACCAGAGGTCTTTTTTCAATTTCGCACTGCACTGCTTTAACTGGTAATTGCGCGGTCATGCAATGTTGTACCCAAACGAAATTGGCGTCCTTTTCTTCCCACAAATAGAGCTTTATTTTGATGGTATTTGATTGCCTCTGTGATTTTTATTTTTTGCGCTATAAACGGAAAAAGACTGCAAATTTTGAAAAAAAAAGATATTTTCTACTTTTTGTTATAAGAAAAATCCAATAAACTCAATTTTAATCAAACATTTGGGCCAAAATGTATTTAACCACATGTCTTTAGTAAAAAAAAAATGCCAATAAGCGTATATTTATTGGTTTGCGCAAAAGTTATAGCGTCTACAAACTAGAGTACATTTTCTGGAATTTACACCGCTTTTAATTTATGACTGCCTATCTCATTTCTTGAGGTGCTAAAATGGCAGGGAAGTACAAAACCCCCCCAAATGACCCCATTTTGGAAAGTAGACACCCCAAGCTATTTGCTGAGAGGCATGTTGATCCCATTGAATATTTTTTTTTTTAGTCCCAAGTGATTGAATAAAGACAAAAAAAAAAAAAAAAAAATGTTTTCAAAAAGTTGTCACTAAATGATATATTGCTCACACATGCCATGGTTATATGTGGAATTGCACCCCAAAATACATTTAGCTGCTTCTCCTGAGTATGGGGATACCACATGTGTGGGACTTTTTGGGAGCCTAGCCGCGTACGGGGCCCCGAAACCCAAGCACCGCCTTCAGGATTTCTAAGGGTGCAAATTTTTGATTTCACCCCTCACTACCTATCACAGTTTCGAAGGCCATAAAATGCCAAAATAGCACAAAACCCCCCCAAATGACCCCATTTTGGAAAGTAGACACCCCAAGCTATTTGCTGAGAGGCATGGTGAGTATTTTACAGCTCTCATTTGTTTTTGAAAATGAAGAAAGTAAAGAAAAAAAAATTTTTTTTTTTCTTTTTTCAATTTTCAAAACTTTGTGACAAAAAAAGCGAGATCTGAAAAATACTCACAATACCTCTCAGCAAATAGCTTGGGGTGTCTACTTTCCAAAATGGGGTCATTTTGGGGGGTTTTATGCCATCTGGGCATTCCATGGCCTCCGAAACTGTGATTGGCAGTGAGAAGTGAAATAAAAAAATTACACCCTTAGAAAGCCTGAAGGCGGTGCTTGGTTTTTGGGGTGACATACGCGGCTAGGCTCCCAAAAAGTCCCACACATGTGGTATCCCCGTACTCAGGAGAAGCAACAGAATGTATTTTGGGGTGTATTTCCACATATGCCCATGGCATGTTTGAGCAATATATCATTTAGTGACAACTTTTTGTAAAAAAAAATATATATATTTTTTTTTTTTTTCATTATTCAATCTCTTGGGACAAAAAAAATAAAAATTTAATGGGCTCAACATTGCTCTCAGCAAATAGCTTGGGGTGTCTACTTTCCAAAATGGGGTCATTTGGGGGGGGTTTGAACTGTCCTGGCATTTTATGCACAACATTTAGAAGCCTATGTCACACGTCACCCACTCTTCTAACCACTTGTAGACAAAGCCTTTTCTGACACTTTTTGTTTACATGAAAACATATTTTTTTTTTGCAAGAAAATTACGTTGAACCCCCAAACACTATATATATTGTTAAAGCAAAGGCCCTACAGATTAAAATGGTGGGTGTTGCATTTTTTTTTCCACACAGTATTTGCGCAGCGATTTTTCAAACGCATTTTTTGTGGAAAAAATACACTTTTTTTTATTTTAATGCACTAAAACACACTACATTGCTCAAATTTTTGATGAAATAAAAAATATGATCTTAGGCCGAGTACATGGATACCAAACAGGACATGCTTTGAAATTGCGCACAAACACGCAGTGGCGACAAACTACATACATTTTTAAAAGCCTTTAAAAGCCTTTACATGATACCACATTAGATTCACGGAGGAGGTCTACTGCTAAAATTACTGACCTCGATCTGACCTTCGCGGTGATACCTCACATGCATGGTGCAATTGCTGTTTACGTATGACGCCAGACCAACGCTTGTGTTCGTCTTTGCGCAAGAGAAGGGGGGGCAGGGGTGCTTTTTTTTTTTTTTTTTAAAATTTTTTTTATTTATTTAGCTTTTTTATTTTATTTTAAAACTGTTCCCTCCATTTTTTTCTTTTGTTATCATTTTTATTGTTATCTCACGGAATGTAAATATCCCCTATGATAGCAATAGGCAGTGACAGGTACTCTTTTTTTGAAAAAATTGGGGTCTGTTAGACCCTAGATCTTTCATCTGCCCTCAAAGCATCTGACCACACCAAGATCGGTGTGATAAAACGCTTTCCCAATTTCCCAATGGCGCGGTTTATATCCGGGAGGGGGGACATTCCCTCCCACTGCTTGTAAAAGCAGTCTAGAGGCTAATTACCCGCTAGAATTGCTTTTACATGAAAGCCGATCACTGGCTGAAAAGAATGATACCAAGATGATACCTAAACCTGCAGGCATCATTCTGGTATAACCATTCAAAGTCCAGCAACATACTGGACATATATTGTAATCTTTATTTTTCATGCAGCCTCTTGGCTGAACGAAAAAAAGAGATTGATTGGTGGGTATGCCCACCATTAGAATACCACCCTTCATCCACCCACTTCTAATGATGGGCATACATGCACCATTTATATATGCCGAAGCATGGGGGCATCCTCCCACAAAAGTTATGCCATGTACACACGGTTGCACTTTTCCACGGGGCAAGGCTCCGTCGGAATTTCGACCGTATGTACGCAGCATTAGGAGCCAATCGCTCCTCCGCCCCTGCTGCCCCCATGCTTCGGCATATATGCTCTTTTTTTTAACTGTGGTGGTGAAATCACCTCCTACAGTGTTGGAGTCGCGTCTTTATGTATCGTGGGAGCAAACACTGTTGCTGTCAAGATAAATAAATCCGCGCTGCAACTGAATGGCGCACCTGAAAACAAAAAAATGGTTAACACTAAAACACAGTAAACAAAATTACATACCTGAAAAGCAAGCATGATAAAACATAATAAAACATTGCAGAATAGAATGGAGTAAAAAAAGAGCAACAATAGAGAGAGAGAACAATAAAACGACAACTATTTTTTTATTTTTTTGAGATTTACAGGTAAAAAAGCTCCTGACTGTTAGCGACTGAATCAAAACGCTACCACAAAAAAAAACTGTTAGCGATCGCAGGGATCGGGCCTGACTCTGCGAACGCTGCAGTTATGTGTGCTTAGTGTTTTGTAAGTGACAGTGATCGATCGATACTGCACTTGGGTGGGCTGGGCTGGGCTGGGCGGAGGGGGAAAACGCAGGTGCTAGCAGGTATCTGGGCTGATGCCGCTAACAATGCGTTTTTTTGGAACCCTAAACTGCTGGGACGCTAGTATAGATCTGATCAGATCAGATATTGATCTGTTCAGATACTGTACCACTAAGGGAGGTGTATGCTTTGTGCGTGGGTGTTTGCGGTGCTGGCACTAACCTGGGGCGACGCAGACCTTATTTGACCCTAAAACCTAATTGATATCACCCGCCGGGCAATCAGGGGGTTAAACCGTTATTGGGTAATAAATGGCGGGTGCCCTGACAGTATAAAAAACAAACTATCTAACCAGCGTCACCCGTAACAGTTATACGGTGATCACTGGTGAAAGGGTTAACTAGGGGCAATCAGGGGGTTAAAACCTTTATTAGGTATTATATGGGGGTACCTGACGCTATATAAAAACCTGACGGGGAACCTAAATAACTAACTGGCTAACCAGCGTCACCAGTGACAGTTATACTGTGATCACTGGTGAAAGAGTTAACTCTAGGGGCAATCAGGGGGTTAAAAACCTTTATTTAGGTTGTAATATGGGGGTACCTGGCCTATAAACCTATTTATGAACCTATATAAACCTGGCGGTTACCTAAAAAAAAAAAACTGGCTACCTAGCGGCACCAGTGACACTAATGCAGCGATTAGAAAAACGATCGCTTAGTGACACTGGCAAAAGGGGGTGAAAGGGTTAACTAGGGGCAATCAGGGGGTTAAAACCTTTATTTAGGTTGTAATATGGGGGTACCTGACCTATAAACCTATTTATGAACCTATATAAACATGGCGGTTAACCTAAAAAAAAAACTGGTTACCTAGCGACACTAATGCAGCGATCAGAAAAACGATCGCTTAGTGACACTGGCAAAAGGGGGTGAAAGGGTTAACTAGGGGCAATCAGGGGGTTAAAACCTTTATTAGGTAATATATGGGGGTACCTGACACTATATAAAAACCTGACGGGGAACCTAAATAACGAAATAACTAACTGGCTAACCAGCGTCACCAGTGACAGTTATACTGTGATCACTGGTGAAAGGGTTAACTCTAGGGGCAATCAGGGGGTTAAAACCTTTATTTAGGTTGTAATATGGGGGTACCTGACCTATAAACCTATTTATGAACCTATATAAACATGGCGGTTACCTAAAAAAAAAAAATGGTTACCTAGCGACACCAGTGACACGAATACAGCGATCAGAAAAACGATCGCTTAGTGACACTGGCAAAAGGGGGTGAAAGGGTTACCTGGGGGGCAATCAAGGGGTTAAACCTTTATTAGGGGGGGGGGGGTGGGGGGCTACCTTGGACCTAAAACTAACTGCACTGACAGTTATTACAGTCACACTGACACTAAATGCAGTGATCAGTAAATAAATGATCACTGCAATTAGTGACACTGTGACTGGGGGGGGAGGGGGTGATCTGGGGGGTGATCTGGGGGTGACAGGGGGGTGGAATATGTGCCTATGTGTACTGGTGTCAGTGTACTGTTGGTGCACTAACCTTTACATGTTGTCTCCTCGGCGTTCCGGTCACATAGACCGGCGCACCGAGTGTGACATCACTTCCTCTGCCTGTGTTTTGATTGACACAGACAGAGGAAGCATCTGATTCGCCAGGAGCGATCGCGAGGGGGTGGCCAGAAACCACTGGCCGTCCCCTCATCCCGGATCGCTCCTGAAGCGATCCCGACCGTCCCCGCCGGCCGGGGGGGGTCCGATCGGACCCCCCACGCGCCTGAAGAATGGCACGTACAGGTACGTGATTCTGCCTGTACGTGCCATTCTGCTGACGTATATCTACATGGGGCGGTCGGGAAGTGGTTAAATGTGATATTACCGATTTTTTTTTTGTTTTATTGTAAATTTGGTATTATGT
This sequence comes from Lithobates sylvaticus, assembly GCA_028564925.1. Classification (NCBI taxonomy): domain Eukaryota; kingdom Metazoa; phylum Chordata; class Amphibia; order Anura; family Ranidae; genus Lithobates; species Lithobates sylvaticus. The sequence continues at coordinate 281,998,974 of CM053026.1, forward strand.
AATAAATAGGTTTCTGGATTTTTAGGCATATCTACTCTCATAATTTCTTGGATCTGTTGTATCACTTCTTGCAAAAATGTCTGGATTTTCAGACAAAAAAAAAAAAAAAGAGAGGTGGAGGGAATAAATGAAGGAAGATTATAACATGTGTTTAACTGCTTCCCGACCGCCCACTGCATATATACGTGAGCAGAATGGCACGGGCAGGCAAAAGCACGTACCTGTACGTGGCCCTTTAAATGCCTGCCCGTGGGTCGCGCGCGTGCCGCCAGCGGCGCGCTCGCGACCCGGTCGGGAGCTCCGTGACCCCGGCCGCGGGACCAGCGGACCCGATCGCCGCTGGTGTCACGCGATCGGGTCACGGAGCTGAAGAACAGGGAGAGGTATGTGTAAACAAACCTCTCCCCGTGCTTCCTACTCTGCCTGTCATTGATTGGCTGTTCCCGGTCATCGGGAAAGCCGATCAATGACGTCAGACGTCAGCCCCGCCCCCTAATGTAAAAAACACACACACGTCACAGCCCATAACCCCTCCACTCCCCCTAGTGGTTAACTCTTTCACTACAACTGTCATTTATACAGGAATCAATGCATTTAAATAGCATTGATTGCTATACGTGAATACGTATCGACCTAAACTGAGAAAAAAAAATGTTTTTTTTATATATTTTTTGGGGATATTTATTATAGCAAAAAGTAAAAAATATTGCATTTTTTTCAAAATTGTCGCTCTATTTTTGTTTATAGCGCAAAAAATAAAAACCGCAAGGGGCGATCAAATACCACCAAAAGAAAGCTCTATTTGTGGGAAAAAAAGGACGCCAATTTTGTTTGGGAGCCACGTCGCATGACCGCGCAATTGTCAGTTAAATCGACGCAGTGCCGAATCGCAAAAAGGGGCCTGGTCCTTTGGCTGCCAATTGGTCCGGGGCTGAAGTGGTTAAGGAATGTGAGATGGGGAGGGGGGATATGGGAAAATTATAGTCTTATGAATGAAAATTTTGAACAAAGTATTTTATATTTTGTATAATGTGAAATTTAATAAAATTTAAATAAAAAATAAATAAATAAATAAAACAATGTTTTAACCTACTTCCATGGCACCAGCCTTTCTCTTTTTATGGAGGTTTACAGAGTGCTGTGTTCTTGAGGCTCACCAGGCATTGCACAGGAGGTAGGCTCTTGAATGCACCTGTTTTAGCTATCTTGTTTATAACCTGGGGACTGGCTGTACTACAGACAGGTTTTTAGGGTTATGTAGGCTCAAAAGAATAAAATTAATTAGCAAGTCTTTTAGCTAATTGCGTTTTAAAGATGCTACTTTTAAAGTGTTTGTTATCCCCCCCCCCCCCCCCCCCCCCAAAAAAAAAATGGATCCTGCTCCTTTAAAGCATGTTATATGACACAGTGCTTTTCCTGTGTCATTTGGCCCCCTGTAACACCTAAAAAACCTGGCTGATCCTACCAGTTTCTCCCCACCCCTCTGTAAACTGACCACAGTGTATCATGGCTGCTGAGCCCTGACATTGTGGTCAGTTTACATGCCTCCTTCATCCGCAGCCTGCTATCTGCTCTCCCCTCTGCTCCTGTGTCCTCCTCCCCCCTCCCATTTCTGTCTGTGTGTGAGCCGCCCCTCCCCCTCCTCCTGCTTTCATAACACTAACCTGTATACACCATCAGCAGTGCCTCTCATTGCAGTGTCCCCCTCTGCCTAATATTTATAAATATAAATGCTGTAAATACCTAATTTATGAACTGAAATTGCGAACACATGACCAGCCAGCTCTCTCCTCTCCTCCTCCCCTCCAGACTGACATCAGCAGAGGAATCTCAGCCCCATCCGCTGCATCTCTCAGAGGAGGAAAGGAGAAAGCTGGCTGGTCGTGTGATCGCAATCTCAGCTGTGAAATTAGGTATTTGCAGCATTTATTTTTATAAATCACACACAGAGGGGGATACTACAATAGAGGCAGTGATGATGGTTTATACAGGTTAGAGTGACTTAACAACCACTTTAAGTGGCTCATTGGCATGAGATAACCATCAGTTCATGTAAAGTAAATACAAATTACAATATAATTAATTAAAATAAATAAATACAATTTAGATAATTACAATTACCCATCATATTACCCATCATATTATTCCTATGCTGGCACTCTGGTCCTTAGTCAATAATCTGTAGGTCTCCTCTCCCTTCAAAGCTTGGTCTCTATTTTCTTGCCATTTTTACTTTCAATTTTTCTTTCAACAGTGTGTAACGCTCAACTGGCATGTAGGAATGCTTTAGATGTGAGAAAAAAAAATCTCAGATGCACTCAGAGAATGTCTGATCAGTTGTGCTCGTACTACTAAAGAGTTTGATATAGTTTTTATGATGACTATCAGTGGCGGCTTGGGCTCCATTTTTTTTTGGGGGGGGGGCGGCGGCAAACAAACCCCCCCACCAGGTCCGCACTTACCCCATCCATGTCACAGGTGGCTTCCCCGGCTTCTTCTTCCGTCCAATCCGGTCTTAAGACCTGAAGAAGGAAGACAATAGCAAATGTTGATTCACTAATGTCACAAGTGGGTGGGCTTAACCTTTTTGAAGCTAATTTGAGCCTCAGGCTCTAATCATGAGCTTCAAAAAAAAAAGCTTGTAGAAATCTATGTATCTGGCACCCCGCAAGGAGATTAGGGGGGCATTGCTCCTGTGCCCCTTATGGACCAGCCCCTTCTGATGACAATATTATTGGTTTTGCTATGTAAATTATTATTTTTAAGTAAATTTTATAAAAAAAAAAAAAATGTAAGACCATTCAAATATAAGAATTAGAAAGAAAGGTTAATTATTATTATTCCAGATTTATATAGCACCAACAGTTTGCGCAGCGCTTTACAATTGTTTAAAACACTCTAGGCTTAGTAACGCCCAGTGCTTAGTAACTTCAATCTGGGTCCAGCAATTTGAAAATTGAAAATGAAAGTGGCATCCAGTTCAGGGACAGCACATGTGATATGCATAAAATGCCTAAGCTACAAGCATTCGTTTTATATAAGCAGTCATTTTTAACTGTAATAAATATAAAAATCCTCTGGTACAAGGAGGAGTAAGAATGGTACTAAAAGGGACCTTTAGTTCACTGTTGTTAGCAGTGTTGGTCATCTTACTTTAAAAAAGTAATTTAGTTAAGTTACAAATTACTTCTCCCAAAAAGTAATTGCGTTAGTAACTCAGTTACTACATTGGAAAAGTAATTAGTTATGCAGCAAAGTAACTGACTTTTTTTTTTAAATATTCTATACGTGTAACTAAGGGGCGGGTCTAGTATTACTGTAACCAAGGGGCGCATTTGTTATTGTTATATATCGTGTAACCAAGGTGCTGCTCTATTATTACTCTAACCAAGGGGCAGTTCTGTTATAGCGTGTAAGCAAGGGGCGGGTCTATTATTATTAGATCGTGTAAGGGGTGGATTTCTACAGAAGAGGGCGAATGTTAAATTAATGGGCAGAGACCTCTGGAGGTGATCACCTCCCCAGGTTGGGTATATATATATATATATATATATATATATATATATATATATATATACAGGCAGGTTTGGACAATCAAACCAGGCTTGCTCCTCTTACTATCACACTGAGTGGTTGCTCCAGTGCTCTTCCACACACAGGTAAGAATTTCACACTGCAGCATTTACTATGTTATCATTTATAGAAAGGAGTCACTCTTAGATTATATTACAATTAGCTGGTTTTATCACCATTCTATTCCTTTCTTCTATGACACTTGATCACCTTTCATTTATACATTTATCTATGTTATTGAGTTTATTTCACAGTTTTGTTTTTGTTTTTCACTGACATACAACCTTACAAATAAGTGCTCACAAACCTATTCGTTTTTCACCTATCAGGCAACATTTCACATTTTACATTATTTACAGGTCTTACTTATATCTCAAGCTTACCTATCCACACCTGTTAAACCATCATTATGCTACATTGCCTCATTATACCTCTCACACCCTGTTCACTGGAGGGGTATTTAACCACTTAAACCCCCTTCCTAACCAGACCAATTTTCAGCTTTCGGTGCATTTTTTGTCCTTTTTTTCACACAAATAGAGCTTTCTTTTGGTGGTATTTAATCACCGCTGGGTTTTTTATTTTTTGCGCTATAAATCAAAAAATACGGAAATTTCGGTAAAAAGAAAAAAAAAATCTTATTGGAGTATTGGCAGAGTATTGGAGAGTATTGGCAAGTATTGGCAGAGTATTGGCAGAGTATTGCAGTGTTGCAGTGTTGCACAGTATTGCACAGTATTGGTAGAGTATTGCACAGTGGTGGCAGAGTATTGCACAGTGGTGACAGTGTATTGCACAGTGGTGGCAGAGTATTGCACAGTGGTGGCAGAGTATTGCACATTGCAGGCAGACTGCTGTCACTGACCAGCGCTGTGGGCACTACACATCCAGCCCACAGCGCTGGTCCCATCTCTCCCCCTCTCCGCTTCTCCGTGATACCGTGATCCGTGATGCACCGGGTCCTCTTGACCCGGCGGTCACGGATGTTCCCGAGTGCGCGCCCCAGGGATAACAACCTCCACTGGCACATATTTTGTTGAAACCCCCCTCTATACACATGTAGCACTAATCCCCGAAGGAGCTGCTGATTTTATTTGGGCTTACCGTTACCTCACCTGCTTGCTTCTCCATCTTGGGGATCCTGTAGAAAGTGGCCCAAAGAATGTTGAAACTGACACTGAATCCTCTTTTGGGTTATTTATTTAGAAAAAAGACAAAATCTCTTAATAAAGGGTAGAGGGTTAGAGGTGAGTTCAGGCACTTAAATTGCAGGGTGAAGGTATCAGAAGGATCCAGAGGATAAAACTGTTCCACAAACTGGATCCAGCAACCTCTTGATAGGCCTCTCTCACTAGGCCTAGCAGCCGGTGAGATGCTCGGTAAAGTCTCTGCCACAGACTTGAGAGTTACACTTGCACATTACTGAGGGATTTGGATGAATTTAAAGAGCTGACATATGGTACCAGTTTCTCTCAGCCGATCCAGCGATACTGTATGAGTGTTAATCCAGGTTGCGTCCTTCAACTAAGTCTCCAGGCTCCTTCAGAGAAACCAGCCTGTCTTCTCCTGAAAGAGTCCTCCCCTGGGGTTCTTCAGTTGCTGGGCCTTTCCTTTCAGATGAGACAGCACCGGACCATCCCTGGATCAGTAGACTCCGAAATTCGCTTGGGCCTATCCCCTCAGTTGCATCACCTCGGGCCAGCCAGCCCCGAAACACAGGATACATAGTTCCGCACCCCAGGCCAGGAGGGCCATGGGGCTGGGTCAAGAGTACCACCAGAACCAAAAAGACAGAAAATAATCCCCTCTCAACATGGCGTCGGTACCTTAAATACCACCCCCCAGAATGCACAGCGGGAGAAACACTCCCACTGAGCTGATTCCAAGCAGTAAGTGGCATTCAATGCATCCAGCTAGACTGCGTTTCTACTCTTGCCGGTGGTGACAGCAACACCTGCGGTCAAGGAGAACCCAGTGCAACCCAACTGGATTGGTACTGAAACCAGAAATTTCGAGAAATTAGCCTGAAGCCCAACTGTGGCTTCAGGCAACTTAATTTTGCAAAAACAATAGTGCCTGCTCGTCAGGAGCCAGCGCTACACACATCTAGCAAATACTTCTGTTTAGATTAAATACTAGTGATGACTTAGCTAACAGAGCAGCTTTAGGTCATGGTAATGGTAATGGTGTTGGTTATGGGCATTTGTGTCTGTTTTTTTTTTTAAGCAGCTACCGGTGTTGGAGGCATGACATCAATAGGGTTGTGCTTCATATTTATTGGACTTAAAACTACAAAATCATTATGGACAATGGCATAGCTTCTTGGTTACTTATTTGATGCAAGAGTAAACATGATTCAAGGAATCATTGTCTTTTAAAATTTGGGAGCCTCTAAGTAGCTTTGCATCCTCCTCTGTAACAGGATTTTGAGCATACAAGGCTTATTTTTTTCTCCAGCAACACTGAACAGTGTTGGCAGTCTGTCAGGAAAATAGGTTGCCAGTTTTGTAACCAGCCAGGTATTTTAATCAGGAAAGCATGATTTTTTTTAAAAAACAGGTTAATCAACATGACAATGAAAACAGACTGTCCGCTTTTTAACTATAATACCAATGTGTAATGTCATAAATCACCTAAACTCTTTTTTAAAAATACAGATTTCATACTGATTATGGAAAAGGATTGTAATTTTAGCTCCAAATAGTACCGCTGTTAGAATTCAATTTATAAAAAAAAAATGGTTAGTACTAGGACCTAAAACAGCTAAATATTTTGTGGAAAAAAACACCTATATTTGTTCTTAAATAGGTATAGTTGTTAATTTATTGAGGTTGCAAAGACATTGTCAGCTTTCTTGACAAAAGCATCACAATGTGTTTTTTTTTTTGAAAATGTACCTATTTTTCCTAGATAAATACTGATTTTAGTATACCAAATTTGAAAATTGATTATCAACTCCTGTCCAACAAACATTACCCTCCCTTACCATAAAGCACATAAAATGACAACCTGCTTTCCAAATAGCAAACAAATTGGTATTATGGCAATTTAACTAATTACTCTTTATAAGGATATAAGGAGTTTGCTCCAAGTTGTCACATAGATAGTAGAGATTTTTCCTATTTATATAAGAGTAGAGCTTTTCTTAAAAGTTCTGACTACCCACTACAGATTTAGAATCTCTGAGAAATGACATGCTATCACCAAAAGGAGATGCATGTGACAGAGTGTTGAACACTACATAAGGGGACAACATTTTGTTTTGCTCTGTTATAGTCATGGGTCACTCACTAGCCTCTATGGTGACAGTTTTTTTATTAGACATTTAGTTGGATGCATCTAGCTTTCTGGTCTGGAAAAAGAGCAGCAGACAGCTGTGCCATTGCACTTGTAAGCATGTTTTACCTCTTTGTTTGCTATGATGTGTTACATATATCACTGACAAGCTAAGAAATAATGCAACCATGATGTATGATATGCAATCCTGGCAGCAAAGAGTTACATAAAAAGTCTATGTTCAATGCCAGATCCAAGCTTTGATCACAGGCCTCCCCCTTCCAATGCACTACCTCTGTATCTAGGGTCTGGTGAATAGAGGGAATGCATGAGAGCTTTGTACTGGTGTATGGGGGAGGGGGATTTTAAGGGGGTGGGGTAAGAGTTCTGTAATGGGACAAGATTTGGGGGTGGGGGAAAGAGTTCTGTACTGGGGGATGATTTGGGGTGGAGATGAGAGGTCTTTACTGAGAGCATATTTGGGTGTGGGGGGAGGAAAAGAGCTTTGTACTTAGAAGGAATCCTGGAGAGAGATTAGTACTGGGGGATGTTTGGGGATGGGGTTGACAGCTCTGTACTGGGGAGCATTTTAGGGTGGGGGAAGAGAGCTCTGTACCAGGGGAGGATTCGGGGAAAGAGCTCTTTCATGGGGAAAGTTTTGTGGGGAGAGCACTGTACTGCAGGAGGATTTAGGGATGGGGGTAGTAATTGTTGGTTGTACACTGACCTGTGTTCTACCTGCTGCTGACCCCTATTTATTGTGCATTAATTACTCCTGACCCCTGTACTTTTTGCACTGCAGGGGTGTTACGTATTCTTGAACCTTGTGCAATATCCACTTGTGCGCTCTTCATTCTTTGTGTCCCGCGTTCCAGAGCCATATGCAATGAACTCCTGAACTCTGAGCAACAAGTAATTTTGAGCCCTGCACCCTGTAGGCTATGCCCTCTTGAGCCCTGCACCCTTTGTGATATACACTTCTGAACCCTGTACCTTGTGCAATATGAACCCTTGATCCCTGCACCATGTGTAAAATGCATTCCCCTGCCCTGCACTCTGTTGATTACACATTCCTTAACCCTGCACCCTGTGGATCACATATGCCTGTAACCCAGTACTTTAATATGCACTACTAAGCCCTGCAGCCTGTGCAATATGCACTCTAAAGCCCCATACACACGGTCGGAAAATCCGACCACCAAATCCATTGGATTTGGTCCGAGGGATTTAGTTCGACACTGGTGTTGCATACACACGGTCGGACAAAGTTGTTGAGAATCTGATCATTCTGAACGTGGTGACGTTTGTTGCGTACGACGGGACTACGTAGAGGCTAGTAGCCAATAGCTTTGGTCTTGTAATGTGATCTGAGCATGCGTAGCACTTTGTCCGTCAGACTACGCTACACACGATCGGAATTGGTGTGATCGGACTTTGTTGTCGGAAAATTTATAGAGCAGGAGATAGAACTTTGTCCGTCGGACAATCCGATGGAAACTGTCCGATGGTGCCTACACACGGTCGGAATTTCCGACAACATTGTCCGATAGGACAGAATCCATCGGAAAATCCGACCGTGTGTATGGGGCTTTAAAGTGATTGTAATGCCAGAAGTTTTTTCTATCTTATTGCATTCTATGCATTAAGATAAAAAACCTTCTGTGTTCAACAGCCCCCCCCCCCCAATACTTCAATACTTATTTGAGCCCATCTCTATCCAGCAATGTTGCAGGAGAGATTTGGCTGCCCGTGACTCTCCTCCTCATTGACGGAGACAGCAGCAGAGTGCCATTGGCTCCTGCTGCTGTCAATCAAAGTTAGTGAGCCAATGAGGAGAGAGAGGAGGTGGGACCTAGCCGGGGCTCTGTTTCTGAATGGACACAAAGACCTGTGGCTTGGGAGCCCCCATAGCAAGCTGCTTGGTGTGGGGGTGCTCATCAGGAGGGAGGGGCCAGGAGAGCCGAAGAGGGACCGAAAAGAGGAGGATCTGGGATGCTCTATGAAAAACCACTACACAGAGCAGGTAAGTATAACATGTTTGTTTTTTTTAAGCAAAAAAAAAAGTATTTAAAATCACTTTAAGCCCTAAACTTCCGAGCCCTGCACTTTGTGTGTTATGCACTCTTCCGCCTTGCACTTTATAAATGTTGTATATTTTATACAGTGAGAGTATGGATATCTCTCGCGCTAGTTGAGTATATAGACAGGGCAGTATATGTCTAAGAGTGATATAGATATGCAGCAAAGTGAATAGTGTTCACATAGGGCACTAAAGGATGAATAAATATAGGGTACTTCGCGCAAATTAAAAGAGATAGAAGAAAGGCAGTAGTAGTGCTTAGATTCCTCTGGGGGCACTAATCCTAAGTGCAATGCCAGAGTGGGTGATTAAAAGTGCTAAAATTAATAAAGAACCTCAATAGTGATAAAAATAAATAAAATCTAGAGTGCAGTGTGAATAAAAATTGATCAATATCCTAAATATGTGTAAATATATCACACCAGATATCCTAAATATGTGTAGATATGTCACACCAAATAACGTGAATATTGCAATAATAATAAATCCTAGGATGGTTGTGGGTAATAAACCCTAAAAGTGACAGTGCATGTCAAACTGCGTGACATCGAACAAATAATAAAATGGATCAAAACACATTAAGTAAGTGAAAGAACACTAATGTGTAGCCTAAAAATATTGAGACCTGCAAAAAAGTGCAACAAGTGCCAAAAACGTGATCAAACAAGTTAAAATAGATGAATGAGGGCATACATATAAATGTCCATATAGGGTATATATAAGTATAGTCCAGTTAAGTGCAACTCAGTGCAAAAGATGTGACCAAAATAACCCAATAGGATATCCAATAGTGGTTTCACTTAGTGGTTATTATATTCTTTTCTTGTAGTCATTCATCTATTTATATTGGGGTGCTCCTAGTCTTGTCTCCCAGAACTCTCACCTTAAAAAAGGTCAAATGAGCCTTTCTGGGGTATCCAGGTTGCCCCTACTGGTGGTAATTGTGATGTCCTACTATCGGGTCCTGCCTTGTCCTTCCTCCTCTGTAAGCCACTCCCTACGCGTTACGACACGGTCACGTGTCTTCATCTGGGGAACCGGATTGGTCAGGCACTGTGTGTTTATATGACGTGCAGAGCGGAAGTTGTTCGGCGGCCATCTTGGTTGAGGTCTTGTGTCCTCTAAACCGCGGCCATGTTTGTGGGGGTTTATATGTCAGGACCACGGCGGCCATATTCTTGGTGAATTGGTCTGTTAGAGGGCGCCGCCATATTGCTGGTGGTATACGGTAGTATACGGCTATATGTCAGGACCGCGGCGGCCATATTCTTGGTAGATTGGTCTGTTAGAGGGCGCCGCCATATTACTGGTGGTATACAGGGCTATATCTGTCGTAGTGACTATCAATGCAAGTTAATGCTGGAGATAGTAGTATGTCTTACTGTCTGCATACTAAAGTGCAAGTATGTAATGGGGACTACAGGTAATAATGATAACAATTATGTAGAGGTGTATAGCCATATCGTTCTAATCCTTAATGTGTCATATATGACAGCGGCCATATTCTTGGTAGATTAATCTATTACACGGCGCCACCATTTTAATGGTGGTAAATGGGGCTATAATTGTATACTGGCTCTCCATATAGGTAAAAGTTAGAGGTAACCATAAGCTTTAATGACTGCATAATAAAGTGTTTGCAGGTCATAAAGGTGATGACAATATATATATAACAAACAGCTATGTAGTAGTGGGAGGAAATAATAATTCATATGAGGAATAGGCGATCAACTAGTGCGGTATTAAAATCGATAAAAATAATAAAATATTATAGTATCCATAAGTATATCTATCTAGATTAAAATATCAGTATATATAATAAAATTATGCTTCTTATGTATAGACTCTGAATTTGGAGTCCATAAATAGTATTTTAGTGCCATGGGAGGGCATGCTTTGTTCTAATAATGTAATGCTTAATGAAAGTATTAAGTGTTGCCAACATAGAAAGTGGGGCGCGAATAGGCCTCATGGGTCAGTTAAAATAATAGCAATACATTACAATATCCATAATATATAACATCCCAGAAAGTAATGGTCAATCATTAATTGTTAACATCTAGGTCTAATAATGAATACGTGATCATAATAGCAGGGGTAAGAGAAATTCGTGAAAGAGATACACGATAGTGTGGTTAAAAATTGCTTAAGAAGCAGTTCAAGTCGAACTCAACATTGAGGCCCCCTGGCGTCAGTGTCTGCATGGAGTGTATCCATTTCGATTCCTTCTGGCTTATAGTTCTTAGTTTGTGGCTACCTCTCCATGATTTGGTATATTTCTCTATCGCCCAAAATTGAAGAGATGAAGGGTTTAGGTTATGTACTTCCGCAAAATGCCTGGAGACATTATGTTTGGGAAAACCTTTTATGATGTTTCGTACATGTTCTTTTATCCTGGTTTTTAGTGCCCTTTTTGTTCTTCCTACGTATTGGAGGTTGCAGCTACATTGTAGTACATAAATTACTCCTTCTGAGTGGCATCCTATAAATTCCCGTAGTTTGAACGTTTGACCAGTTTTAGTTGCGGTGAATTCGGTTCTAGTACCCTGAAATTTTTTGCAGTGTCTACACGCATAGCAATTACGACAGGGGTAGAAGCCTTTTCCCGTAAAGAACGTATACGTTGGTTTGGGAGGTGGTTCTATTACTGATTTTACTATCAGATCTCTCAGTGTAGGGGCCCTTTTATATATGATGTTGGGTTTTTCTGGTAACAAAGTATTAAGGTCCTTGTCTGCCTTTAAGATGTGCCAGTGTTTATCAATCAGTTTAGCTACTTCTTTGTGTTGGACATTGTAATCCAGTATAAGGCAGGGTGCCTCATTCTGATATGTTTTTTTTGGGTAGCTTTTAAGCATATTACTTCTGTCCATACGATTAACCATCTCAATTTGATTTTCAAACCACTGGTCATCGTATCCTTTTGCTTTGAACCTTTCTCCTATTTGTTTTGCTTGTCTATGATAGTCCTCCTCTTTTGTGCAGTTGCGTTTTATTCTAATGAGTTGCCCTTTCGGAATGTTGAATAACCAAGGTTTGTGGTGACAACTGTTTGTAGCTAGGTAGCTATTAGTATCCACATTTTTGAAGAAAGTTTTGGTTATTACTTTGTCTCCCTCCAAGCTAATATTGAGATCTAGGAAGTCTATCTCCTTCTCATCTATTTTCCAAATCAATTGGATGTTGTTTTCGTTGTTGTTTAATTTGTTCAGGAAGTTTTCAAGGGAGTTTCTATCCCCATTCCAGACAATTATCACGTCATCGATATATCTTTTATAAAGTGCTAATTGTGGTGGATATTCGGCATAGACAGCTGTATCTTCCCATTGCGCCATAAAGGCATACCAATACTTTCGAAAGATATATAAGGGAAAACATTGTCCCAAGAAGACTCCGTTGGGAACTACCACCTAATGACGGATTAGTAGATAAGGAATCAATGGAGGAGTGGTTTCAGTTCTTCAACAACAAAGGAGTAGATGGCCTCAAATTTCTATTACAAAGAAAATTGAAAAAGACCAGACTTCTAGAGACACAAATAGAGGACATTAAGCAAAAATTGGAACCTTATAAAGAATCTGCGGATTTCAAAAAATTAGCCACACAACTCAATAAGGACCTCATCACAAAAGACCTTGAAGTACAACAAAGAAAAATGAAGAAGTACCAAAGAGATATAACAGACTACAAAACAGACCAAGTATTCAAATGGCAAAGTAAAATAGAACAATCACAACCCGCATCTACGTACTCAACACCAGAGAAGGAAGTGAGAATTCAAGACCCTACAACATCCCATGCATATAATCCACCTAGATGGGAAGATAGGGACAGAAATCCGGAAACCCCCCGATACCAAAACGATCCAAGAAACAACAACGGGTATGCCCAACAAACCCCCAAAAAAACGGGAAAGAAACCTTTTAAAAAACCTTTTAAAAAACCATACCATAATAATTGGTACCAAAATGATAGGAATCCAAGGGACAACAGAGGACCCCCACCCCAACAAGATTATTACGGGGGATACCAACGGGACAACAGAGGACCTCCACCACAACAAGAATACTATGGAGGATATGGGAGAACACCTTTACCGATACAAAACAGATTTGATCCCATTAGGCACTACCATGATCAATATGAAAACCAATATCACTACACGAACCAACAAGACCATCACACACAAAGGTCTTTTTTAGACAGAGAAAGGAGAGATCACTCTCCACGGAGACAACAACAGGAAAGCAACCACTCTCCCAGGAGACGCCCACAAGAAGATCGAAGAAACACCCCAGAACGAAGAGAGGACATAGAGCGGGAAAGAGATTCCAAGCGAAAAAGAGAATAGTTGGAGAAAATGTGGTAAATCTCAGTAACATCCCCATCACTACTGAAGAATTAGCTGTCCTAGATAAAGGACTAAAACATGCACCAGTGAAAAACCTGAATAAGTTCAATACCTATATTGGGATACAAAAATATATCAGGAAGATCAATATTAAAAAATGTTTGCTTAACACTCCATGGCGACCACAGAATGAAACCAAACAAACGGGATCAGCCATAATACACAGTACACTTCGGAACAACTCAATTTACAACCCACAAATATCGAATAACCAACATATTACAGTATTTAAGAACCTAGTACTACAAGACCTTGAAGCACTTAAAATAAAGAAAATTGCAGACCCCATACATATCAAGAAGGGCATCAAACTACTTACGGAAAGAAACGACTTAGTGATCCGCCCAGCTGATAAGGGAGGGGCTATAGTGCTACAATCAAAGGAACAGTATCAGAAAGAATTAGATAGACAACTTAATGATGAAGTCACATATACTAGGTTATTGGACAATCCAACGTCCAAATATAAAAAGGAACTACAACTCCTGGTCAACTTAGGAGTAAAAAAGGAAATATTGAATGCCAAAGAATCTAAATTTCTGATACCTGAAACTTGTAGAATACCTATTATCTATACAGTCCCTAAAATTCATAAATGCAAAGAGAACCCCCCAGGAAGACCCATCGTGAATGGGATTGACTCCCTAACATCCCGAATGGGACAATATATTGATTATTATATCCAACCGGCAGTACAACAAACCCAAGCATACTTGAAAGATACGAAACATATTCTCCAACTTTTGGAAGTAACACCGGTACTAGAGGGAAGAACCCTACTAGCAACAGCTGATGTAACATCACTTTATACTATAGTCCAACATCATGATGCCTGTGCAGCAACTAAATGGCTTCTAAGGAACTATAGTCCCTATGTGTGTAAACAAAGAAAATACCTGATAAAATGTTTAGATTTTTGCCTTAAATATAACTATTTTTGGCACAATCAGGTATATTACAAACAGGCCATAGGCATTGCCATGGGTGCCAAATTTGCCCCAGGGGTGGCTAATGCCTTTATGGCGCAATGGGAAGATACAGCTGTCTATGCCGAATATCCACCACAATTAGCACTTTATAAAAGATATATCGATGACGTGATAATTGTCTGGAATGGGGATAGAAACTCCCTTGAAAACTTCCTGAACAAATTAAACAACAACGAAAACAACATCCAATTGATTTGGAAAATAGATGAGAAGGAGATAGACTTCCTAGATCTCAATATTAGCTTGGAGGGAGACAAAGTAATAACCAAAACTTTCTTCAAAAATGTGGATACTAATAGCTACCTAGCTACAAACAGTTGTCACCACAAACCTTGGTTATTCAACATTCCGAAAGGGCAACTCATTAGAATAAAACGCAACTGCACAAAAGAGGAGGACTATCATAGACAAGCAAAACAAATAGGAGAAAGGTTCAAAGCAAAAGGATACGATGACCAGTGGATTGAAAATCAAATTGAGATGGTTAATCGTATGGACAGAAGTAATATGCTTAAAAGCTACCCAAAAAAACCATATCAGAATGAGGCACCCTGCCTTATACTGGATTACAATGTCCAACACAAAGAAGTAGCTAAACTGATTGATAAACACTGGCACATCTTAAAGGCAGACAAGGACCTTAATACTTTGTTACCAGAAAAACCCAACATCATATATAAAAGGGCCCCTACACTGAGAGATCTGATAGTAAAATCAGTAATAGAACCACCTCCCAAACCAACGTATACGTTCTTTACGGGAAAAGGCTTCTACCCCTGTCGTAATTGCTATGCGTGTAGACACTGCAAAAAATTTCAGGGTACTAGAACCGAATTCACCGCAACTAAAACTGGTCAAACGTTCAAACTACGGGAATTTATAGGATGCCACTCAGAAGGAGTAATTTATGTACTACAATGTAGCTGCAACCTCCAATACGTAGGAAGAACAAAAAGGGCACTAAAAACCAGGATAAAAGAACATGTACGAAACATCATAAAAGGTTTTCCCAAACATAATGTCTCCAGGCATTTTGCGGAAGTACATAACCAAAACCCTTCATCTCTTCAATTTTGGGCGATAGAGAAATATACCAAATCATGGAGAGGTAGCCACAAACTAAGAACTATAAGCCAGAAGGAATCGAAATGGATACACTCCATGCAGACACTGACGCTAGGGGGCCTCAATGTTGAGTTCGACTTGAACTGCTTCTTAAGCAATTTTTAACCACACTATCGTGTATCTCTTTCACGAATTTCTCTTACCCCTGCTATTATGATCACGTATTCATTATTAGACCTAGATGTTAACAATTAATGATTGACCATTACTTTCTGGGATGTTATATATTATGGATATTGTAATGTATTGCTATTATTTTAACTGACCCATGAGGCCTATTCGCGCCCCACTTTTTATGTTGGCAACACTTAATACTTACATTAAGCATTACATTATTAGAACAAAGCATGCCCTCCCATGGCACTAAAATACTATTTATGGACTCCAAATTCAGAGTCTATACATAAGAAGCATAATTTTATTATATATACTGATATTTTAATCTAGATAGATATACCTATGGATACTATAATATTTTATTATTTTTATCGATTTTTATACCGCACTAGTTGATCGCCTATTCCTCATATGAATTATTATTTCCTCCCACTACTACATAGCTGTTTGTTATATATATATTGTCATCACCTTTATGACCTGCAAACACTTTATTATGCAGTCATTAAAGCTTATGGTTACCTCTAACTTTTACCTATATGGAGAGCCAGTATACAATTATAGCCCCATTTACCACCATTAAAATGGTGGCGCCGTGTAATAGATTAATCTACCAAGAATATGGCCGCTGTCATATATGACACATTAAGGATTAGAACGATATGGCTATACACCTCTACATAATTGTTATCATTATTACCTGTAGTCCCCATTACATACTTGCACTTTAGTATGCAGACAGTAAGACATACTACTATCTCCAGCATTAACTTGCATTGATAGTCACTACGACAGATATAGCCCTGTATACCACCAGTAATATGGCGGCGCCCTCTAACAGACCAATCTACCAAGAATATGGCCGCCGCGGTCCTGACATATAGCCGTATACTACCGTATACCACCAGCAATATGGCGGCGCCCTCTAACAGACCAATTCACCAAGAATATGGCCGCCGTGGTCCTGACATATAAACCCCCACAAACATGGCCGCGGTTTAGAGGACACAAGACCTCAACCAAGATGGCCGCCGAACAACTTCCGCTCTGCACGTCATATAAACACACAGTGCCTGACCAATCCGGTTCCCCAGATGAAGACACGTGACCGTGTCGTAACGCGTAGGGAGTGGCCGTAGGCAAAACCAAGAGAAGGACGCGAGTAGGCGCTGTGGACGCCCCCGGTGAATCTTTCCTATTTTTGCCTTGTTTGAATTTATTTAATGTACGAGTTTTATCTTATGCTTAATAAAATGGGTACTTTTTAAACTACTACACTAGTGGAGCCCCCCCTTTTGTCTCTTCTCTCCCCCCTTGTTTGGTATTGCTGGGAGATACCTAGCGCTATAGGACTGGCTTACAGAGGAGGAAGGACAAGGCAGGACCCGATAGTAGGACATCACAATTACCACCAGTAGGGGCAACCTGGATACCCCAGAAAGGCTCATTTGACCTTTTTTAAGGTGAGAGTTCTGGGAGACAAGACTAGGAGCACCCCAATATAAATAGATGAATGACTACAAGAAAAGAATATAATAACCACTAAGTGAAACCACTATTGGATATCCTATTGGGTTAT
This sequence comes from Lithobates sylvaticus, assembly GCA_028564925.1. Classification (NCBI taxonomy): domain Eukaryota; kingdom Metazoa; phylum Chordata; class Amphibia; order Anura; family Ranidae; genus Lithobates; species Lithobates sylvaticus. The sequence goes on from CM053026.1 coordinate 282,016,124, forward strand.
TTTGGTCACATCTTTTGCACTGAGTTGCACTTAACTGGACTATACTTATATATACCCTATATGGACATTTATATGTATGCCCTCATTCATCTATTTTAACTTGTTTGATCACGTTTTTGGCACTTGTTGCACTTTTTTGCAGGTCTCAATATTTTTAGGCTACACATTAGTGTTCTTTCACTTACTTAATGTGTTTTGATCCATTTTATTATTTGTTCGATGTCACGCAGTTTGACATGCACTGTCACTTTTAGGGTTTATTACCCACAACCATCCTAGGATTTATTATTATTGCAATATTCACGTTATTTGGTGTGACATATCTACACATATTTAGGATATCTGGTGTGATATATTTACACATATTTAGGATATTGATCAATTTTTATTCACACTGCACTCTAGATTTTATTTATTTTTATCACTATTGAGGTTCTTTATTAATTTTAGCACTTTTAATCACCCACTCTGGCATTGCACTTAGGATTAGTGCCCCCAGAGGAATCTAAGCACTACTACTGCCTTTCTTCTATCTCTTTTAATTTGCGCGAAGTACCCTATATTTATTCATATTTTATACAGTGTTTCTGACTACTGCTCTCTGTACACTGGATTATATATGACATAGTCCTGATCACTGCACTTGTTATACCATGTTTTACATTACATACAGTAGTTCTGATAGTGATGAGCAAATATGCTTGGGTTTGATTTATGAACCATTTAATAAACTCAGCATAAATTTTGGAAAATGCACACTTGAATGCAAATGTAATTTATGTCACTGGGGGGGGGGGTCTTGAAAATCTAAACTGGCCACTTCCAAGGCTTATAGGCATGGTATGGTCAACTAAAGGGCATGGGGTACTGGACACTGCCATGGGGGACAGGCAAAAAAGAGCCATTCAGCAGAAAGAGAGCCCCCATTTATGCAACTCTGAGGGCAGCATAGGAAAACAACAATGCTTTAAATTACATGTTTTGGATATGCATGTAATATGAACATCATAAATAACATGTCTAAAACATGAACCCCAAACTGATTCATTTCAACTTGAAACAAAGCTGTATTAATTCAGTAGTTTTTGCTGGGAGAAAAGGGAATGATGAGGGCTCAACCAAGAGACAAGGAGCAACCTGTGCTGAAACTAAAGGATACCTATAAACACCTATCCCTATGCTGTGGGGTGATGGCAATAATGGATGTATACAAATTATGAAAATAAAAATAAATCAATGAAAAACAATAACAAAATATAATCTAAAATATATATATTTATGCATACATATGCTAAATATAGGCATCTGAAAATATCCCTTACCATGAAACTAATGCTGCCAGATGATCAGATGAGTGGAGCTTCAGAGACATGCAAAAAAACAGACAGAAAAATCCAGAGTTATGTGGTTTGTTTTGTGGTAATGCTGACAAAATTTTCATTATTTCAACAGTAACAAATTTCAATGAATCAGAAAAAAAACATTAACAAAATAAACTAAATTCATTCATTTCATTCGGATGTTTGAAGCACCCGAATTTGAATTCCTTCAATAACAGCTGGTTGTTAATGAGCAGAGTGGCCTCCAAGCCGCTGCATCCTTCACAACCATGACTCATCTACTGTCATCAGGATTTCCCACTGACAGCAGAATATAAACAAACCAGTGCCAGCATTAATTTTTATTTTTTTTTTGAAACGCTGTGGGATCCCCCCAATCCATACCATGCTGGTTTGTTTATATTCTGCTGTCAGCAAGGAATCCCCCCGATGATAAGGTGATGGCAGACATAATCTGAGGGACACATAGTTCTCATTTTTCAATATACTGTATGATATACTGTATTTTTATAAAATAACTTTTATCAGCTTCAACTCCATGGGGGTTATTTATGAAAGGCAAATCCACTTTGCACTGAAAGCGCACTTGGAAGTGCAGTCACTCTTAAGCCCCATACACACGGTCGGACTTTTTCATGGATTCTGTCCGATCGGACAATGTTGTTGAAAAATCAGACCGTGTGTATGCACCATCGGACAGTGTACGTCGGATTGTCCGAAGGACAAAGTCTTATCTCCTGCTGGAAAGATTTGCCGACAACACGGTCCGATCACACCAAATCCGATCGTGTGTATGGTTGTCCGACCGGACAAAGTGCTACGCATGCTCAGATCACATTACAAGACCAAAGCTATTGGCTACTAGCCTCTACGTAGTCCCGTCGTAGGCAACAAATGTCACCACGTTCAGAATGATCGGATTTTCCGACAACTTTGTCCGACCGTGTGTACGCAAAAACCAACATCAGACAAAGTATGACGGACAGGATCCGACCGACCTGGTCCGCGGATTGTCCGACCGTGTGTATGGGGCTTAAATCTTAGGGGTAGATCTGAAATGAGTGGAAGCTCTGCTGATTTTATCATCAGATCATGTGCAAGCTAAAATGCTGTTTTTTTATTTTCCTTACATGTCCCCCTCGGGTTTTCTACAGCGACTTTACATCCAAGTGCACTTTCAGTGCAAAGTGGATTTTCCTTTAGTAAATAACCCCCATAAGTCACAGTCCTATAAATCTTGATTAACTAATAGAGTATATGAGGATCTATCCTTCCCATATTTTCTGTCCAATTTTATTTCCATCCAACTATTTTATCCCGTTTTATCCCCCTTAAGTATTTGTTTCTTGTATTGCTTTTAGGCAGCAACATGATTAGTGAAAAAAGCCCTAAAACACAATGCCAAACACTTATAAGAGATTTATTGTGCATACAAAAATCTTCTGAATTTACTACCTTATTATCATGTATGTTATAATGTATGTAACCTGAGTCTCCTTCTTTTGTTTTTATATATATTCCATTGTACTATACAAATATACTCTTGATATATATATATATATATATATATATATATATATATATAATTAGCGCTTATAGGATGGATGTGTTAATTGACATACTATCTCCTATTTGTATTATTTGTATATTGACATTGATTTTTATATTTCTTAGTATTCAGTTTTTACAGAGGTGTCTGAATTTTTTGAAATTTGTAACTAATCGTTATTTTCTAACCCCTTTTAATTTATATCTTAACATCCTTTTAATCCCAGTAAATATAGAATACATGGTTATTGTGCATATGTTATTATCTCCCTTTTTAGAACTACATATTGTCCATTTTAAATGCAAATCCATAGATCCTCACTAGATAGCATTATAAATATGGCATCCATAGCCCACTAACTCTAGATTGACAAAAGAGCGCTCACTGACTTGTCACCACCAGTGCGCATGCTCGGAAACACATCGCAGCATGTCCTGTGATGTCATTGCGCTTGATGTTGTGCTCCAAGTGCATTCCAGCCCTCTCTCATGGATTCTTTCACACACAGAGCCGGCTTCTGGACCCAGCCGAGCAGGGATACCAGCATACCAGCGTATCGTTGTCCCACAGACGATGGACTATTTACATATGCCTGCTTTTACCTACCCTATGGGAGTTGCTCTTAACTTTATGCTTAATAAATGTTCAAACAGTCTACACTTAGAGGCGCCTCTGCATTTCGCACTCACAAACATGATAGACGGGAGGGCGCATAGATAACCAGCCTCTGGGCCGCTAAACTCCTCAGTCCATTTTGTTATCCAGATTGATGTAAGCCTCTAGATAACTCCGCTGTTAGACGCTGGAGACATGTGCTGTGCAGAATTTCCGGCTGCTGTCAGTGGAAGGCCCATCACCTCAATGACGTAGTGGTGTGTGCCTATGCACTGATAGGAAGAACACTTTTCAGGATGAATCCCCTTTCTTCAGCTTACCCCACAACTACCCATGGCTGCTTAAAAAGCTGGCAGCATTGTTATATTGAAAGGTATTGCTCTTGATGTTGCTGTTTCGGATGTACATGTTTTGGATGTACAATCGCCTTGAGGCGATTCAGTTCGTGTTGCAGCGCTATACAAATCCTTCATTCATTCATTCATTCATTCATGTTATATAAAAAGTGTATATAAAAATATATAAAAAATAAAGTCTTTATACATGGGAATGAATTAATAGAAAAAAAGTTACAAAAAAGTAACTGATACAAAAATCGTAATTATTTATGAATTCTTATTATCAAAATACAATTATTACTAAAATTAAATTATCAGTGAGCTAAAAGTTCTTGATCAATTAAAAATGACAAATTATATACTGTAATGCATGTAACTGATAATAATCATTGTCCATAAAACACAATCTAGTGCTTAAAATCATAAAGTGATTTAAAACAGTCTATATATATATATGATAATCATGAATATAGATGCCAAAAAATGACATATATTTACATATTATAGATGATAATAAAGCCAGCCATAAAAATATTCTACAGTCTCTCTGATGTTATATTGTGTGGTAGAGTGTCTAGAAACCGAACATAGTACTTGAAGGAAAGTGAATCGACAATAAGGGGAGTCTCCGACTGTTAGAAAGTCTTAAGGCTAATGGCTCAATCAACCTCTCTGTGTCTTTTGTCTCTAGGCCCTAATCAGGAACAATAACCCTAATATGGAATTAACTCAAAGCAGATGAAGTAAAGTAAAGTGCAAATGTGTAAATATGATGTGCAAAAAGTGGGTACTAATAGAGGTACCCCAGTATAAAACACAGGTTATAATGTAAATAGAATGCACATAGGACGTCGTCGTTTCGTCATAGGACGTTGTCGGATATATCTTGTACGCAATACGACACTTCCGGTGGAGCCGACTTCCGGTTTTAGCTTATCGCGGCCGTGGAATGCACGCCGCTTTTCCGGAGATAGCGGCTTCTGTTACGCCGGAATGCATACTTTTATGGGCTTGCTAGCCCTGTTTACATTTACCACAGTTTGTTTGTGGTCTTATACTTTAAGTTAAAATAAACAAGTTGCACGAATTTACCCTATGAGGCTCATCCTTTCCCACACATGCTAATTTGCCCTTGCTGAGATTACCCTGGCTGAGACATATACAAGAGGTTGGATGTTGACAGTCTCCTGGAGAAAAGGACATCCCCTACTGAGAGGAGCAAGGCTGTCTGGGACCACTAATACCACGCCTGTTACCCCTGCAGGGGTGAGGTGCTCCGGTGAGTGCAAGCACATGAGGGGAGGTGTCTGAAGGAGGGGAGCACTGGATCATCACCCTTGGTCTCATTTAATGCTGTATTTCCTTACTGATTTTGTCTGGTCACAGACTTAATTGTGTTGGACTGCTCATATTTGTATTTTTGTTTTTGTTTTTGTTTTTGTTTTTATTTTTATTTTATTTTTTATTTTTCATTTTTATTTGTATTTTTATTTTTTCCATACATTTTTTATATTTGTGCTCGGATTTATTCACTTCAAAACTTTTAAATTTTTTGATACTTACCTTGTAGTTACACATTTTTTCTGGACTTTATTGGGAGTTATCATTACCTGTTTTTTCAGAATTTTATATTACTTCCTAGTCACCGTTCAGTATTAGTCTCTATATATATTTATTTTTTATCAAGTAATAATATATTCATGTAATTCATGCACTGGCACTGATCACCTATATCATCCTATCACTTATCACTTTACTCTATTATATGATTATTCTCTGCCAGTTATCACTCTATTTGTGCATTCTATTTACATTATAACCTGTGTTTTATACTGGGGTACCTCTATTAGTACCCACTATTTGCACATCATATTTACGCATTTGCACTTTACTTCGGCATGCGACTTCAATATGTGCTAACACATCACCTGTCTAGGATTTTTATATATACCTCATACCCCCTGCCTTTATTCTTTTACTAGAACAGCGCCACCATCCCTTCTTATGCCCCGTACACACGGTCGGATTTTCCGACGGAAAATGTGTGTATCGGACCGTGCGTGGGCTCCATCGGACTTTTTCCGTCGGAATTTCCGACAAGTTTGAGATCCTGCTCTCAAATTTTCCCACAACAAAGTCCTATCAAACTTTTTCCGATCGTGTGTAGCGAATTCCGACGGACAAAGTGCCACGCATGCTCAGATCACATTACAAGACCAAAGCTTTTGGCTACTAGCCTGTACGTAGTCCTGTCGTACGCAACAAACGTCACCATGTTCAGAATGATCAGATTTTCCGTCAACTTTGTCCGACCGTGTGTATGCAACACCAGTGTCTAACAAAATTTTGTGGTCGGAATTTCCGACCGTGTGTGCGGGGCATTAGTGTTTTTATATTTTCTGGCTTCACCTTGGTGAAGTTCCTCTAGGGAGGCAGCAGTTCCATTTCCTAAGCGCGGATATTTACATTACATAAACATAGAGGTTCAACAGGAAATTGTAAAAGCCAAGTTGGGAAAAAAATTGATAATAATTAAAGCTGAGTAAAAAAAAAATGCTATAACACTACAGCCCCTGAAGGAAATGTGTAGGCTGACCTGGTTTGAGAAACTAAACAAAAGAAAAGAAAACAAACCCAAAGTCAGATAAACTATGGTGATTTAAGCATTGGAGGTAAGTCATTGCTGATCCCCTAGATGTGGACGTTAACATCCAGTTCTTTGTTTAGTCTCCGTAGGGAAAGACTGTCCAATTGGAAAATCCAGAAGGTGTTCTGTGAACAAAGTTTTTTAAATAAATCAGAGACGAAAGCCTGAGGTATTGCACAGACATCCTGCAGATCATGTAAATTGTTTTACTAGTCCATATTGGAGGAGGGAGAGAGGAGGCAGTATTTATTGTGAAAAAAGTTAATGACAGTGTATTATGTCAGTGACAAGAGCCAGAAATATTGCACATACATTCTGCACATCATGTAAGCAGTTTTACAAGACTGCAATGGAGGATGGATGGACAAGGCAGTCTTTACCTTTTTCTCAGCAAGGGCAGCTGGGCATTTTTTGCATCAGATAGTATGCTTTAGTATGCTTTAGATGTGGAGAACTGTGGAGCATTACACCAGAGTATACAGCACAGTCATACTTGGAAGGTTTGGACTGTTTTTAACCACTTGCCCAATGTCTTCCTCTATCAGATGCCCTGCTGTACACCCTGTTGTGGATTTCTGTGAAGATCCTGTGCTCAAATGAGCTAGTTGGGGCTGCCACTGGAGCTGCTGCTGTCCCAGCTGGGGCAGCTGATTCAGCATTTGCAGTCTTATTGGAGATGTCAAAGAGGCAGCAGTGGTATTGTGAACAAAAGCTTACTGACACTGCTGCTGGAGCTATTACCTGCTTAGCTAAGAATCATGCTGGCAGTGGGGGTATTGAAAATAAAGAAAACAAAAAAGTTAAGAGATCTGGTATATAAGCAAAGGATAAATGAGCAAAGGATATTTATATAGACCAGCTTTGCCATGTGTCTTCCTCAGAAATTGAAACTTGCTTATCAAAATCATTGGTGGCTGGATTGTGGACTTAGATTAGCTCATCCTTTTTGGCCTCTAGGCACTTCTATACTGAACAGGGCCATTTTAACGCATGGGCACACCTGGGCACTGTCCAGGGCCCCAGGTGCGCAAGTTTCTGGCACTCTGTGAACATGTGCAACACTGTGAAAGTCTGTAAACATGGGGGAGCTGTCAGTAATAATGACAACTCTGCTGGTAAACACAAACTGCATGTGCACAGTTTAACAGCTAGCTGTTCCTTATCAGCTAAACTTGGAATGCAGCATGCTTAGAGAGATGGCTGATGGCACTCTGGGACAGACTCTGCGTTTTAACATCTCGGGAGCATGGCATTTTTTTTCTGCCACCATATGCAGCTCAAAGTGCAGGGCACACTGAGCCACACTACCTGAATAGAACATACCGGCCAGGACAAGCAGATAAAAGAGAGATCAGAAGATGCAGGGTGTGTGTGTTATTTCTCCCCCCTCTGCTGAGAAGCATGAAAGCAGTTAGATAACCTGGAACTGCAGGCAGGAGTCCTGGATGCCTTTACTCTTCAGAGGGTCTCAGTAAGTTTGACACTTTACTCCTGAATACTATGCCTTTTCCAGGTCACAGAACTCCGTATTCCTAATGCGGCGTACACACGCTCGGACTTTCCGGCGGACCTAGTCTAGCGGACAAACCACCAGATTTTCCAGCGGAGGTCCGCCGGACTTTCCGAATGTGTGGACTTGCCCAAAACGCCGGAGTTTTGGCAAAAGCCAACGGGACTTTTGAAATGAACGAACTTGCCTCACACACGGAGGAAAGTCCGTTCATTTAGAACGTGACTCCAGGTAGACGGGACTAGCGAAGGCAGTGAATGCCACCGCGCTAGCCCCATCACCTGGTATGGATTTAAAGGGGAATCCCTACGCCGAAAAAACGGCGTGGGGGTCCCCCCAAATCCATCTCAGACCCTTATCCGAGCACGCAGCCCAGCCGGTCAGGAAAGGGGGTAGGGCCTCCTGAGCGCCCCCCTCCTGAGCCGTACCAGGCCGCGTGCCCTCAACATGGGGGGTGCCCTGGGGAAAGGGGGGCCCTGCAGCCCCCCCACCCCAAGGCACCTTGTCCCCATGTTGATGAGGACAAGGGCCTCTTCCCGACAACCCTGGCCGGTTGTCGGGGTCTGCGGGCGGGGGGCTTATCGGAATCCGGGAGCCCCCTTTAATAAGGGGGTCCCCAGATACCGGCCCCCCACCCTACGTGAATGAGCATGGGGTACGATGTACCCCTACCCATTCACCTAAGGAAAAAAGTGTAAATAAAAAAAAATAACACAATTTTTTAAAATATTTTACTGCACAGCTCCGGGGATCTTCTTCCGTCTTGGGGGTCTTCTTGCCGGACTACTCCGCTATCTTCTGCTCTTTTACTAGCTCTTTCCCTAGCAGAGGAGCCCAGCTTTCTTCTTCGTCGCCGCCGTCGTTGTCTGGGGGTCTTGTTCCGACTTCGGCGGTCTTTTCTGTTCTTGCCGGTGGCCGGGGCTTCTGTTGCCGTCGTCGCTGTCGCCACCGCCGCCGCTGCCTTCTGCTTCTGCTTCTTGTTCTTCTTTCTTCGTCCGATATTGACACAACGCTCTCTTTGGCCATAATGGCAGAGGGAAGCTGTGAAGTGACTTATATAGGGACAAGGGGCAGGTCACATGCTCATATCACATGGTGACTCCGCCCCCATATGATGTCACAGTCCCAGCATCCTCCGGGACTGTGACGGAAGAAGACCCCCGGAGCTGTGCAATAAAATATTTTAAAAAATTGTGTCGTTTTTTTTTTTTTTTTTATTTACACATTTTTCCTTAGGTGAATGGGTAGGGGTATATCGTACCCCATACTCATTCACATAGGGTGGGGGCCGGTATCTTGGGGCCCCCTTATTAAAGGGGGCTCCCGGATTCCAAAAAGCCCCCCGCCCACAGACCCCGACAACCAACGGCCAGGGTTGTCGGAAAGAGGCCCTTGTCCTCATCAACATGGGGACAAGGTGCTTTGGGGTGGGGGGGGCCGCAGGGTCCTCCTTTCCCCAAGGCACCCCCCATGTTGAGGGCACGTGGCCTGGTACGGCTCGACTCAGGAGGGGGGGAGCTCGCTCGTCCCCACCCCCTTTCCTGACCGGGCGAGCTGCGTGCTCGGATAAGGGTCTGAGATGGATTTGGGGGGGACCCCCACGTCCGTTTTTTGGCGTAGGGATTCCCCTTTAAATCCATACCAGGTGACGGGGCTAGCGCGGCGGCATTCACTGCCTTTGCTAGTCCCGTCTACCTGGAGTCACGTTCTAAATGAACAGACTTTCCTCCGTGTGTGAGGCAAGTTCGTTCATTTCAAAAGTCCCGCGGACTAGCACACAGACGGCGGGATTGTCCGCCGGACTGCTGAGTCCAGCAGACAATTTTAAGTCTAAACTTAAAACTTAGTCCGTCGGACTTTTGGGAGGAAAAAGTCCGCCGTAGCCCACACACGGGCGGATTGTCTGGCGGACTCTAGTCCGGCGGACAATCCCACGGGAAAGTCCGCTCGTGTGTACGCGGCCTAACAAGTTTGCTGATGGAATGCTCCTCTGGGATAAGGTAAACAGAGCGACACAGACAGTACCTGAAAAGAGGAGAATGTGTATGTGTGCATGGCAGTTCTAGCATGTCTGCTCTTTTACTTTCATATTTGCTTGTTACATAGCGGTAGAAGGAGGCTAGAGTGTTCCTCTTACCTACTTTGGGATAATTTACTCAGGACATGGCGGGGGCAGCCTGGCACAGTGAATTCCTACAGTGAACAGTAAAGTTGGGACAGAAGTGACAGCGGCAAAGAGAAGAGAGCTGGAAGGAGATGCAGGCTCTGCTGTACTCATAGGCGTGCACAGCCTATTGCATTAGGGTGTGCACCTCAAACCAAAGCTCAAACATACGTGCGTATGAATTTTAAGTAACTGTCATACAGAACCAGGTTCTCTCAGCCGATCCAGCAAAACCCTATGAGGGATGTTTCAGGTCGCATCCTTCAACTAAGCCTCCAGGCTCCTTCCGAGAAGCCAGCCTTGCGCATGGCCTTCTCCTGAAAGGGTCCTCCCCTGGGGTACCTCAGTTGCTGTGCACGGCATCGGACCTTCCTTGGATCAGTAGGCTCCGAAAGTCACTCGGACCTACCCCTGCAGTTACACTGCTTCGGGCCAGCAAGCCCCGAGACACAGGCGGCATAGTTCCGCCCCCCCCCCCCCTGGCCAGGAGGGCCATGAGGTCGGGACAGGAGGACCCCCAGAAACAAGTTTTTTTTGGTCACATGGTGTCGGTACCTTAAATACCACCCCCAGAATGCACAGCAGGAGAACACTTCCACTGGGCTGGTTCCGAGAGGCAAGTAGCACTTAATGCATCCAGCTAGACTGCTTTCTACTCTTGCCAGCGGTGACAGCGACACCTACGGTCAAGGAGAACCCAGTGCAACCTAGCTAGACTGGTACTGAGACCATTATTTTAGAAGAATTATCCTGAAGCCCAACTGTGGCTTCAGGCAACTTAATTTTTCAAAAACAATAGCGCCTGCTCGTCAGGAGCCAGCGATACATACTCCCCCCTCCCATTTAGACGATGTCCTCATTGTTTAGGAAGGAAAAACTAAAAAGAAAAATAAAGATTTTCAGTCCTGAAAGTCAAGTACCTGAACTCAAAAATCTGGAATGGGGAATAGGAAAGGAAGGGTAAACAATTAACATGCACAACATGTTGAACAATTGACATAAAGTAAATCACATTACTATTGAACCCCAATACCTGACTATCTACACCACCCACTCTCCGGTAGCTTGATAGACGCTCTTGATGATTCCTAAAACAAAACACACATAGCAAAGGAAACAACAAACATACTAAAATGTACAGTTGTAAGAGCCAAAATTCCATCTCCAGCCGGAGTTGAAATTTTCTCTCCAGTGCATTTAACCTATGTTCCTACGTGAAATGTCCAACATTTTGTGCAAACCCATACCACCTGGTGGCAGGAGCGAAAAATTGCAAGCCCTCATTTACAAGTATTGAAGCCGGTAGAAGATCTTGACACGGAGCTTTTTTCTTGAACCTGTCACTAACTAACTTGCCCCACAGTCCTTGTATTCTTTCCAAAAAAAAAACTTTTTCAAGAAGCAAAACACACCAGTATGAATGATTACTCTTTAACAATAGAACCGGGGATCCGGTAAAGTCAGCGTATTCCCCTTGGCATCTACGGTGGTGATGAAATATATCACATTGTCTCTTCCTGGTCGGCAAATGACAACTTTATCAGCGTAAATATGCCTACCAAAGCTCCAGTGTTGTAGACACCCAGTAAAGCGTTCGTACATACTTGATGAACAACCTTGTTTTCTGAAAGGCTTTGGTACTTTAAGATAGTCCCACACATCACTAGCGTACGATTGCTCTCTGTTTTTCTCTATCTCGTCCATAATTTCCCTGGAAACATAGGAGAATTCCAGACCGTATTCTGTAGCCACCCGCTTATTTAGCAGCTGCTCGGACCATGCGAGCCTAGGCAGGGCTCGGGCACTTCCATCCCTGGGAGGCACACAGGAATCAGGTGATTTCCAAATCATGGTAACAACAGAGAGTCTCTTGGATCCGGACACACTGATATTTTTAAGCACAGTCTCATTATGTACAGTTGTAGGGGTTTCCACCCAAGGCGATACACTCCCCGAATTTAGGGCTAGCCAGCCCGATACATCACAAGTTGCAGCTACATCATCTGAGTTTGCCCATAACATTTCCTGTGACAAAGTGTCAAATAAATCGTCATCCCGGACAGATCAGACAGGGAATCTATCTCCGAGTCCCGCAACTCCTCTTCCGGCAAATAATTGCAAACAGTCCCGCTCATAACATTTACCCCAGAGTTTTCACCTGTAGGCACAGTGGATTTCCTGGGAACAGTCACTCTTTCCCGATCCGATCCAGGCAAGTTCTGAGGTAGGCCTGGACCGCGGCCGCAGGAGGCTTTCACGTACCCCACCCTTCTGTGAGCCGGTGTAGGGACCTTTGTAGTGGTGGACGAAGCAGAATCCATGACATCCAGAATGGTTTTATTTGGGCTTACCGTTACCTCACCTGTTGTAGCTCCGTATTGGGGATCCCGTGGTTAGTAACCCAGAGAAAAAGTTGAGACTGATACTGAATCCTCTTTCAGGGTTTTTATTCAGAAAATAGAACACAGTCTCTAAATAAAGGGTAGAGGGTTTAGGGGTGAGTTCAGGTCTTTAGATTGCAGGCTAAAGATATCAGATGAATCCAGAGATTAAACTGTTTCACAACTGGATTCAGCACCCCCGGATAGGTCTTTCTCACTAGGCCTAGCAGCCGGTAGGATACTCGGTAAAAGTCTCTGCCGCAGACTTGTAGATTACTCTTTAGATTAGATAAACTTTAAGTAACTGTCATACGGTACCAGGTTCTCTCAGCCGATCCGGCGATACCATATGAGGGATGTTCCATGGCCTTCTCCTGAAAGGGTCCTCCCCTGGGGTACCTCAGCTGCTGGGCCTCTCCATTCCGTTGAGACGGCTCCGGACCTTCCTTGGATCAGTAGGCTCCAAAAGTCCCTCGGACCTACCCCTGCAGTTACACTGCCTCGGGCCAGCAAGCCCGAGACACAGGCGGCATAGTTCCGCACCCCAGGCCAGGAGGACCACAAGGTTGGGTAAGGAGGACCCCCAGAACCACGCGGACAGCAAACAAGTTTTTTTTGGTCACATGGTGTCGGTACCTTAAATACCACCCCCCAGAATTCACAGCGGGAGAACACTCCCACTGGGCTGGTTCCAAGAGGCAAGTGGCACTTAATGCATCCAGCTAGACTGCTTTCTACTCTTGCCAGTGGTGACAGCGACACCTACGGTCAACGAGAATCCAGTGCAACCTAGCTAGACTGGTACTGAGACCATAATTTTAGAAGAATTATCCTGAAGCCCAACTGTGGCTTCAGGCAACTTATTTTTCAAAAACAATAGCGCCTGCTCGTCAGGAGCCAGTGCTATATATATATATATATATATATATATATATATATATATATATATATATATATATATATATATATATATATATATATATATATATATATATATATATATATATATATATATATATATATATATATATATATATATATATATATATATATACATACATACATACATACATAAACACACACACACACACACATACACACACATACATACATACACACACACAAAATGTATTAAAACATTTTTAATTAAAAAAACATTTATCAATGTAAACAAACATATTTTTTTAAGTTATTAATTAAATAATCTTTTAACATAAACAAAGCTTTTAAATAAATCTCTGACTCAAATAAGCAATTTTAAAACCTGCACGGTAAGTAGGATTTTTTTTTATAAGTGCAATGTTTTAATATCCTGAATTGTATTTACTGCATTAAATAAATTTGTTAGATCCCCCAGCAACAATAGATTCCCTCAGCAACAATAGTTCCCCCAAGAACAAGACATCTCCCCAGCAACAATAGATCCCTCACGGCAACTATAGATTCACCATTAACAATATATCCCTCCCATTAACAATAGATCTCCCCAGCAACAATAGATCCCCCCAGCAACAATAGAGCACACCACGAGAAAATACTCCCCAGCAACAATAAATCTCCCAGCATCCAGTATCAATATACTCTCCAGCAACCAGCAACATAAGCCCCCTCCTGCAACAGTAGTATTCTCCCATCAACAATTGACCCCCCAGAAACAATATATCCCACCAGCAGTAATAGACTTCCCCAGCATCAATAGATCACCCAGTGACAATAGAGACCCCAGCAGCCAATATCAATAGACACTCCAGCAAATCCTGCCACCCCTTGGCATATACATTCAGTGCTGAGGTGCCGGAACTGTGTTCTCTCACGTTCCTGCTGAAAAAAAGCCCTGGAAATATGTATTTGGACATCAAATTGTCTTTGAAAAAGTGGTTCGCACTACAGATTATTATTATGGCTTCCTTCTCTACATGTTTTAGAGAAGAAGACGTCGCACAGAAGGTGTTAAGAACTTAAATTCTTCAATAACTTCATTATAAGTAGCCGACCATGCCAATTCTTGCTCAGTGTACAACATCAAGAGTGAATCAAGATGTTCTTGGCACATTGTACTTCTCAGTTTGTTTTAAATATGTGCAAGTTTTGAAAAAGCTCTTTCTCATGAGCAGCTTGTTACAGGTAAGACTGTAAAACATTGAACACAGTTGTAAAAAGCGTGGAATGTGGATGAACAATCTGATTCCTTAAGCCAATCAAGCCACTCTTTGATGGTGTTTGTGGTGCAACCCAGAGCCGATCGGCCCTATAGGCACACTATGCAAGCTGCTTAGGGCCCCGCCACTGTGGGGGGGCCCCCAAGACCCAGCATCCCCCCTGCACCTCTGGCTGGCCGTTTAGAGTGCAATGAGGAGAGGTGGGAGGAGGTGGAAGGCGGCAATCGTCAGCTCTATGGTGCCTGAGTGGGCAGCGGGATCTCCCTTGGGTTTGTAGTACTCTCAGTGTATACAGTGGAGAGGAGAAGGGAGGGGCCTCTGACCCAGGCAGGTATCAGTTTCACTTTCACTCTGCTTGAACACTGTTGCTGATGCCCGGGTCAGAGGCCCCTCCCCTCTCTGCTGTATACATTCGGAGATAGAACTACTAGCCCCAGGGAGATCCCCCTGCCTGTGGACACCATATAGCTGCCGATTGCCGCCTCCCACCTCCACCAGCCAGGTACAGGGGAACCATTGCAAGGGGGGGAGTCAGCTGTTTGGGGGCCCAAATGTAAGAGGGGGGGCTTTCTGGGGACACTAATGTAAGGAAGGGGGCCTCTGGGGACACTAATGTAAGGAAGGGGGCCTCTGGGGACACTAATGTAAGAGGGGGGGCCCCTGGGGACACTAATGTAAGGACGGGGCCCTCTGGGGACACTGATGTAAGGACGGGGCCCTCTGGGGACACTGATGTAAGGACGGGGCCCTCTGGGGACACTGATGTAAGAGGGGGCCCCCTGGGGACACTAATGTCAGAGGGGGGGCTCTCTGGGGACCCTGTGTAAGGGGGGCTCTCTGGGGACCCTGTGTAAGGAGGGGCTCTCTGGGGACCCTGTGTAAGGAGGGGCTCTTTGGGGACACTAATGTAAGAGGGAAGGCTCTCTTGGGACCCTGATGTAAGGGGGGGGGGGGACCCTGATGTAAGGGGGGGCTCTCTGGGGACCCTGGTGTAATGGGAGACTCTCTGGGGACCCTGATGGGGGATACCCTCTGGGGACCCTGATGTAAGGGGAGGCTCACTGGGGACTCTGATGTAAGGGAAGGCTCTCTTGGGACCCTGATGGGGGGGGCTCTCTGGGGTGTAATGGGAGACTCTCTGGGGACCCTGATGTAGGGGGATACCCTCTGGGGACCCTGATGTAAGTAGGGAGGCTCACTGGGGACCCTGATGTAAGGAGGGGCTCTCTGAGGACACTGATGTAAGGGGGGGCTCTCTGGGACCCTGATGTAAGGAGGGGCTTTCTGGGGACCCTGATGTAAGGAGGGGCTTTCTGGGGACCCTGATGTAAGGGGATGCTCTCTGGGGACCTCATTCTGTTCTATATTGTTGTACTTATTCTTTGACTGTTTTGTTTAAAGGAGGGAGGATTGTTTTGGGAGCACTGAAGTGTCGGGTGTGACTGTGTGGCAATGGCAAATGGTTTACATAGCTCACGGGTCAAGTAGAGGGCCCCTTAGCAGAATTTTGCTTAGGGCCCCAGGGAGGTCAGAATCGGCACTGTAGAGGAGTATAGCTCCCTTAGTTCAGAGAAGCAGGATCTCCCGATCTATGGATAGTGTAGGACCCACTAATCATGGGGTAGTTTGTCGCAGTAAGTGGGCTTAAGCACCATATAGCAATATGGTGTGACCAAATCCCCATATTTTTAGAAAATGTCTGTCTAGGTGCTTTTAAACAGCCTTGCTGGAGGTAAATGTCAGTTGTGCATGTGTGCGCTGGAATAGGTTTGTTCTGTTGTATGGTCTTATGGCAGCACCATCTTTATGCATTTTTTAGGGTGTGCCCCCCATATCTCTTTTGTCTATTGTATGGATTTTGACCAAATCCTTTTGGGTGGAGCACCCCACTCAGTAAGTACCTCAATAAGCGACCACCTGTATCATGGGCGGAGACCTGATGGGGGGTGGGGGATTGGGGGAGCAAAAAGTTCATTCTTTTCTCAGATCGCTCTTTTTTTTTTTCTCAGATCGCTCTTCCCTCGGATCGTTCTTACATTAGATATGACACCAGAGCCCCCCCCCCCCCTTACATCAGATATGACACCAGAGCCCCCCTTACATCAGATATGACATCAGAGCCCCCCTTCCCCTGTACTCACTGATCACTAACTGCAAAGAAGTTCCTCATTTCTCTTTCCAGGCTCCACACACTCTGTGTTCGTTCCTCAGCAGTGCTGGAGGGAGGGGAACACCTAATCCTCTCTCTGGGATGCTCTCTGGGGACCTCACCAAAGTGGGGGTAGGTTTAAGGGGGGTACCCATGGTAGTAACTAGGGGTGCAGGCGTGAGGAATACCTGTAGATGGTAGGGGTAGCAAAAGAGCAGGGGGAGCCCACCCCCTTACACAGAGCAACCCCACTTGTTGTACTTATTCTTTGACTGTTTTGTTTACACAGAGCAACCCCACTTTTAACCAGCAACCCTCAAGACAGAGTTTGGTGAGGATTGTTTTGGGAGCACTGAAGTGTCGTGGGGATGGGGTGTGACTGTGTGGCAATGGCAAATGGTTTACATAGCTCACGGGTCAACCTGCTGAGCCACAGCCAGATCTGCTTATGACACCTTCCGAAAGCGAGGGCTTTGTTAGACATAGAAATTTGCCAATAACTTTACAGCTGGTTGAGACGTGGGTTCTGTATCTAATATGGCCCTCCTTTTTGGCATCCCTCACAAGCAGCTCTGGCCATGGCTGAACCCTGGGTTCTCGATCTAATATAGGCCTCCTTTTTAGCAAGCCTCTCAAGCAGCTACAACAGAGGCTTAGTGGACATTCAGCAGGGTTGAATTGGTTACAGAAAATATTGTGTATGTGCTGGGCTGGGGTGACATGGAAGTGTTCAGACTGCTGTGCTAAAAAAAGGGGATTGGGGATGGTGAGATATGAGTGCATAGTGACATGGGAGTTGGGGAGATAGTCATATAGCTTGCTTGCAAGGACCAGTATACTGTGGGGAGGATATAGAGAAGTTGTGTAGAAGGGATACAGGAGTGTGTGTGGGGTACCCATGGAAGTAGATGGTAAACAATGGGAGTTGTTGGGGATTGATGGGAGGGGTACCCAAAAGAGTAGATAGCAGGAGGTTGGGGTGTCACTTCAGTATGGGAGTAGCAAAAGAAGGGGGAGAAGTACCCAAAAGTGTAGATAGCAGGGTAGGATAGAGGATAGAGGAGAGCTGGTTGCCTAGCAACCAGCAGGTTGCTCACATGGGATAGAGTAGAGCTGATTGCCTCGCAACTGGCAGTTTGCTTACATGAGATAGAGGAGAGCTGGTTGCCTAGCAACTGGCAGTTTGCTTACATGACAGCTGTGATTGGACATGGCTGTCATGTGATCCTCCCAGAATCCTTTGTGGCTGCTGTGCTCATTTGCATATGCTGCTTGTATCCAGAGCCGATCGGCCCTATAGGCACACTATGCAAGCTGCTTAGGGCCCCGCCACTGTGGGGGGGCCCCAAGACCCAGCATCCCCCCTGCACCTCTGGCTGGCCGTTTAGAGTGCAATGAGGAGAGGTGGGAGGAGGTGGGAGGCGGCAATCGTCAGCTCTATGGTGCCTGAGTGGGCAGCGGGATCTCCCTTGGGTTTGTAGTACTCTCAGTGTATACAGTGGAGAGGAGAAGGGAGGGGCCTCTGACCCAGGCAGGTATCAGTTTCACTTTCACTCTGCTTGAACACTGTTGCTGATGCCCGGGTCAGAGGCCCCTCCCCTCTCTGCTGTATACATTCGGAGATAGAACTACTAGCCCCAGGGAGATCCCCCTGCCTGTGGACACCATATAGCTGCCGATTGCCGCCTCCCACCTCCACCAGCCAGGTACAGGGGAACCATTGCAAGGGGGGGAGTCAGCTGTTTGGGGGCCCAAATGTAAGAGGGGGGGCTTTCTGGGGACACTAATGTAAGGAAGGGGGCCTCTGGGGACACTAATGTAAGGAAGGGGGCCTCTGGGGACACTAATGTAAGGGGGGGGCCCCTGGGGACACTGATGTAAGAGGGGGCCCCCTGGGGACACTAATGTCAGAGGGGGGGCTCTCTGGGGACCCTGTGTAAGGAGGGGCTCTCTGGGGACACTAATGTAAGAGGGAAGGCTCTCTTGGGACCCTGATGTAAGGGGGGGGCTCTCTGAGGACCCTGATGTAAGAGGGGGCTCTATGGGGACCCTGGTGTAATGGGAGACTCTCTGGGGACCCTGATGTAGGGGGATACCCTCTGGGGACCCTGATGTAAGTAGGGAGGCTCACTGGGGACCCTGATGTAAGGAGGGGCTCTCTGAGGACACTGATGTAAGGGGGGGCTTTCTGGGGACCCTGATGTAAGGGGATGCTCTCTGGGGACCTCATTCTGTTCTATATTGTTGTACTTATTCTTTGACTGTTTTGTTTAAAGGAGGGAGGATTGTTTTGGGAGCACTGAAGTGTCGGGTGTGACTGTGTGGCAATGGCAAATGGTTTACATAGCTCACGGGTCAAGTAGAGGGCCCCTTAGCAGAATTTTGCTAGGGCCCCAGGGAGGTCAGAATCGGCACTGGTGCAACCTTTAGGAACAGGCCCATCATAATCTCAGAGCAATGTGATTTCTGCTTCCAATTCATCCGATGACTCCTTAAATTTATTGGCAAGGATTTCCATATCAGCTTTAACAATCTCTAAGTTCAGCAGCTTTCTTACTGCAGTAACAATATCACCAGACTCCTGTACAAATTGCTGATCAATACCTGTTATCAATGAGTCCAGCAGTGGGTAAAATGAAGTAATCCTCTCATGTTCCTCCATTGTATCATAGTGATGTTGGGAATGTGCTGCCTCATCAAGAAGAACAGATGTTTTTCTTTTCCTAACTGGAAGAATATTCTGGGTCATTTCTCATGGAGACCAAGGAGTTGCGCAAACTTTTCACCACTGCCATTGCAGTAAGCAAGCTGAGATTTGATGCTTGCAAAGTCTTGCTAACTTTTACCAATATTTGGAGAATAGGGTGCATCATGTGAAGAGCAAAGATACATTTGAAAGAACCTAATTCACAAATAAGGCCTCTTGCTCTTATTTTAGCATCAGCTAAATGACTTGTTTGACGATCTCACTTAAAGCCTTTAGAATAATGGAATCGTTTTGTTTTACTGTGGCCACGGCTTCTGCTCTGCATGCCCATCTTGTAGTAGATAGTGACTTTAAAGATTTCAGCTGAGTTCCTACTTCTTTTGAAATCTTCTCCATTACAGCATGCCGAACAGGACTTGCCTCCATGAAGGCATACAGAGTCTGAATAATGCCAAAAAAGTCAAACACAGTTCTGTTTTGCTTACTTGAAGTGCAAGCATCTACTAGGACAAGGTTCAAACAATGGGCATAGCTGTGTACATAGATTATTTTACTATTTTTTTACATTTCATCTGAACGCCTGCAGTGCATCCAGACATGGTAGCTGCTCCATCAAAGCATACAGAGATCACTGATGACCAGTCGGTTTTAAGAATTCCAAGAACTGAAAACAGAGGATTGCCTATTTTGTATATAAAAAGCTAAAACAACACCCACCTCAAAAAAAAAGAAAGAAAATGGAGGGGAACGGCAGCTAAATTGCAACAGAAGTTGTAAGTTACACACATAAAAAAAAAGGTAGTCCTAAAACGGATTCTTGGGTCTCTTCACTGTGAATAGAATGGGTGGAAAATAATATGTAACCCACTGCAATGCAATTCATAGTAATGGAACACTATACAGCACAGTAAATACAGGGGGTAGACTTTACTCTTTTTACCCATAACACTGCCGTTCAATATAATGTAGCAATAGCGATATACAGCACTGTATAGCTCAGTATGTAGCACTGTACAGCGGTAACTATCATTCCCTGAAATTGATCTGTCATTTGTCTCTATCTTGTCCAAATCCAACACACTGACAAAAGGCTGATGGGACAGCTGATATTTATAGGGAAGGGGCTGGCACATTTATAAACTCCTATAACCCATATTATGCCATCTAACCACAGTCCGCGGTTCATGAAATGCATTATGGTTATAGTAATTACGTGTATGATAAATCAGTTTTTGTGCATGAGTGAACAACATTAACAGTTCACCATTTTCCAGAATTAGTTTGCCTTGAACTCAAATCTCATACCTACTTCTGATCAAAGTGTTTATTGTGTCAACAGTTGCTATTTGCTAAGCAGGCACTGCTGACTGTACTATGAATTTCTTATTTAATGTAGGCTGAAAACCATATCCAGTGGAGCAGAGTTGCTGAATTCCTCCCTAGTCAACAGTCTTGTTAGCATGTAGATATATCAGACTTTAGCTTTTTACTTCTGGAGAAAGAGCTTCTTGATCATACTATGCAGCATTTGACAGCACTAGAGGGAGCCTACAGCAGTATCTTCTTCAGGAAGAAGTAATTTAGCTCTGTTATTACACTTTTTTTCAGTTTCAATCATTTTTTTTATTTTTAAAACAGGAAAGAGTTAATGATCACTTGGTAGAGTAGCATACAATTCTTGCATGCTCTGTACATGTAACAAAATTGGCTCATAAATGGGGGGAGGAGGAGGGGGAAGAACATAGAAGATCTTGGCATTTGGGTTAGGTCTTCCATAAGACCACGGGTAAACACATGGGCACAAACACATGTAATCAGAGAAAACAAACAACTCTAAAAACAAAATAATGTAACATCAAAAACATTGTGAACACTGGGAGGTAGCCATATAGATGCCCTCCCAGTTAACCAGACTATGAAAAAAAAAAAAAAATAGAACATGAGGATCTTGAGGTCAAGATCTCACTAAAGTGTAATCACTGTAAATAGGCTTACAAAATGAGAAAGCCTTTATCCTGTGGTTATAGCTTTCAAAGTACTGCCCATTGCCAAACAACATAACTGTCCCACATGAGGGACGCCAATCCCCCAAATGTAGACATAAGTAACTTAAGTAAGAAAAGAGGGGAAAAAATCTGTTAGAGCATGATGCCTCTGGTAAGAATTAGAAGAACAATAGAAAAGGTAAAAAAAGGAGAATGAAAAAAGAGGGAAATCCGTCCGGGGATCCACCATCGACCATCCATAAAGACAGTTTCTTTCGTCCTTATTACACTTTTTTCATCTACTCCAGCATAACTATTTTTGAGTAGAGATCCACCTTAAAACAAGATTGGAAATGTTATTATAATAGTTAAAACATTATACAAACCATAGAGGGCCCTTTCTCAGTGACCGACATATGTTTAATATACTAAAAATGCATCTTAGGTGCCATCGTACCATTGTCCATCAATCATAATGTGTAATTTACATGCTAAGTAGCTTATTTGGTCTCCTAACACCTGCAAATCTTTTGCAAGGTCAGAACACAATGCCATCCCTGACATTCGTTGAACCATTAAAATTCGGTCTGTGTTGTTCGAGCACTAATACACTCCCAAAAGAATTCTCTTGCCTTTGTGGCTGTGTGTGATTAAAGAGATGAGCTCAGGTGTGTTATTTGGATATACCTTATTTATTGGCATATAACACGCACCTTCACTTTAAGAGGGAAGTTTCAGGGAAAAAAACTTACATTTTACATAAAGAACTATGAAGCACAATAAGGGCCAGTGCCCTTCTGCAGTCCCACCATTGCCATGAGTGCAGAATCCACCATTGCCAGGAATGTAGCCCCCCATCATTGCCAAGAATGCCGCCCCCATCATTGCCAAGAATGCAGCCCCCCATCATTGGAGTGCAGCCCCCATCATTGCCAAGAATGTAGCCCCCATCATTGCCAAGAATGCAGTCCATCATTGCCAAGAATGCAGCCCTCCATCATTGCCAAGAATGCAGCCCCCCATTATTTCCAGGAATGCAGCCCCCATCATTGCCAGGAATGCAGCCCCCCCGCCCCCCCCCATCACTGCCAGGAATGCAGCCCCCCCATTGCCAAGAATGCAGCCCCCCCATTGCCAGGAATGCAGCCCCCCATCATTGTCAGGAATGCAGACTCACCATTGCAATCACTGCAGCCTGACTGATTCCCAACCATCTGCAGCCTCGGAGGGGACAGGGAGGGGGGCGGTACAAGGACGAGCGCCAAAAGATTAGCTAAAGGAGAAACTCCAGTTTTCTCTGCAGCCTCTTTAATAGAAAGTCCTGCCTCCTTTGATGGACAGATCAGTCGTCCAATGACAGTGCCGGAGACGGGACTTCCTATTACAGAGGCTGCCGTGTAAACAGGAAATTCTCCTGTGTGCACGCCACTTGTCCCGCCTCCTCCCTGTCCCCTCCAAGGCATCTGGACATATATATCTTCTGTGGCACAAAAGATATATGTCCAAATAACCAGACGGGCCGTTCAAAACTGGAACACAGGCCACGATTGGCCCGTGGGCTTTACTTTGGACATGCCTGGTGTAAACACATCAACATTTATAATAAAGTGCTCCTGTGACTCTGAGTGATCTGTGTTACTGGTACTGTCCAATAGGGGTATAGAAAATCCCCTTATAAGTAATTTCCATAAAAAGTGCTTCTGTGGCAAACAATTAATATGTAATAATGTGACAATCTTATTGAAAAGACGTGCTGAAAGTGCATATGCATAAATAAATTCCAAAAGTGGGCTTCTGTGCCACACAGTTCTTATTGAAACAGGACAGAACGAGAGGTAGTCTATCTGCCTGGGATGTGACACATACCATATCTTTTACTGATTCGGTATTTACACGCCTTGCATAAAGTGGTGCACTGACGCACCTTGCACATGTGAGTACCCCATCTGGGGAGTGTATTTCATTTTCTTAAATAAAATTTTTAAACAATATCACACCATAGAGTTGCTCTCTCATATACCCTCGAGATACTGCATTGGAAACCAGGGATCCAGTAACCAGCACAGAACACTGGGGTGGTTCAAACTAGTGTTTTGACTAAGCGTAAAAGCTGAGTCACACGCTCTAAGGTGAGCACACATTACCTAGGGGGTCACCGGATTGCACCAATGCACGATCTGCAGCACGAATGGATATAGGAGCATGCTAATAATAGCACAACTGGATATCATGCATATGCACTTCAATACGTTTTGTCAACAGGATTTTCATAAACTACTTACAGGATTTTTTAATTAGAACTGTTTCAATAAGAACTGTGTGACACAGAAGCACTCTTTTGGAAAGTATTTATGCATATGCACTTTCAGCACGTCTTTTCAATAAGATTGTCACATTATTATTTATTAATTGTTTGCCACAGAAGCACTTTTTCTGGGGATTTTTTATACCCCTATTGGACAGTACCAGTAACACAGATCACTGAGTCACAGGAGCACTTTACTATACATTTTGATGTGTTTACACAGTGTTATTACCATATATATATATATATATATATATATATATATATATATATATATATATATATATATATATATATATATATTGTAGCAGAGCGTCCCAGAGAGAGCCAGGAGAAGTCCTGTTCGGGGTTTATACATCTCCCAGGCTCCTCTCATATACATTCAGAGGTCTCTGAGACATGATCCAGTTCGGATCTTAGTCTTTTTCCCCAGGCTAATTTAAGCTCACCTGAGCAAGCAAACAGCCTTTGCCTCTGCCTGGGACACACAAACAGGGATGGTTTGTGAGGAGCCAAAAGGTTGGTAAAACCCTTTAAAAACTCTTTACAGAAGCTGACAAGCGGTAGGCTTGCTCAGCCTGATAGTTAGAGACGGTGTATAGCAGGGCTCAAAATTTCAAGTCCTGAGCTACTAGCCAGGCCTTAAGGGTTACTCGCCACCAGTTGCCCCGCCCAACCCCTACCCTGCCCCGCCCCTAAACCCGCCCTCATAAATTATCTCATTAAATGACACCTTTAATGTTTTATGCAATTAAGTTATAAAAATATTAACAACCTTAATGTTAATGCAGCCTGTGTCCCCCCTATGTGCAGCCTGTGCCCCCCCCCCATGTGCAGCCTGTGTCCCCCCCATGTGCAGCCTGTGTCCCCCCCATGTGCAGCCTGTGTCCCCCCCATGTGCAGCCTGTGTCCCCCCCATGTGCAGCCTGTGTCCCCCCATATGCAGCCTGTGCCCCCCCCATATGCAGCCTGTGCCCCCCCCATGTGCAGCCTGTGTCCCCCCCCCATGTGCAGCCTGTGCCCCCCTCTGTGTGCAGCCAGTGTCCCCCCCCCCATGTGCAGCCAGTGCCCCCCTATGTGCAGCCAGTGTCCCCCCCATGAGCAGCCAGTGTCCCCCCCATGAGCAGCCAGTGTCCCCCCCCACGAGCAGCCAGTGTCCCCCCCCCCATGAGCAGCCAGTGTCCCCCCCATGAGCAGCCAGTGTCCCCCCCCCATGTGCAGCCAGTGTCCCCCCCATGTGCAGCCAGTGTCCCCCCCATGTGCAGCCAGTGCCCCCCCCCATGTGCAGCCAGTGTCCCCCCCCATTTGCAGCCAGTGTCCCCCCCATTTGCAGCCAGTGTCCCCCCATTTGCAGCCAGTGCCCCCCCCATTTGCAGCCAGTGTCCCCCGCCCCATGTGCAGCCAGTGTCCCCCCCATGTGCAGCCAGTGTCCCCCCCCATGTGCAGCCAGTGTCCCCCCCCCCCATGTGCAGCCAGTGTCTCCCCCCCATTTGCAGCCTGTGTCTCCCCCCCATTTGCAGCCTGTGTCTCCCCCCCATTTGCAGCCTGTGTCCCCCATGTGCTGCCTACCTGTGGAGGAGAAGAGAGGAGAGCTGCCACTGGGAGATCACAGCAGGGAACATTCAGACTCATGTTTCATAAGCTGTGAGTGTTCCCCCGCGGCGCGCCGTCACATAAGCTCCTCCCCTTGTCCGGGGAAGTTTGATACAGGTCACCCGTCCTAGGATTGGACGGGTGATCTGTCTATCAAAGTCCCAGAAAAGGGGAGGAGCTTATGTGACGGCGCACGGCGGGGGAACACTCTCAGCTTATGAAACATAAGTCTGAATGTTCCCTGCTGTGATCTCCCAGTGGCTGCTCTCCTCTCTTCTCCTCGCCAGCCCTCAAAAATCACTTGCAAAATGCAAGTGTGCGAGTGTAATTTTTGAGGGCTGGTGTATAGTATAGTTAGAGCCGAGACACGGCTAGGACTTTTTGTTTGGTTATTTCTGTTTTGATGTGTTTTCTGGAAGACTGTGCAGCACCGACTTGTATTTAAATCAAATAAACCCAGCACTGTTTTCACTACCTCAAGTGGATTTGGTATCTGTGCCTTACTAAACAGCCCATCCCAGTGAGCTTTGTACCTGCTACCTGTCCCCCAGGTTACATATGGTGGATTTCAGCGGGCAGCTGTAGTAAGTTACTACTTAAAAGGCCAGTACCTAGAGTGACTAAACATGGAGGAAATCCTAAAACAATTGATGATATCCAACGCTGCACAACAGCAAGCAAACGCTGCACAACAGCAAACAAACGCTGCACTGCAGAAAACAAACTCTGCACTCCAAGCTGCACAACAGCAAGCAACCGCTGAACAGCAGAAAACAAATGCTGCACTACAGCAAGCAAACGCTGTACAGCAGAAAACAAGCGCTGCACTCCACGCTAAACAGCAGAAAACAAACGCTGCACTCCACGCTGCACAACAGCAAGCTAGTGCTGCACTCCACGCAGCACAACAGCAAGCTAACGCTATCGCACAGGAACAATCGCAGAGGCTGTTTGAACAGCTAGCCACTGCTGCAAAAGCAGATAGGAAAACCTTGTCTGAGGTTGTGGAGACAATAGCACAGTGGTCACCTGCTAACGTTGATAATGTTGGAGACAAGCCCTCAGCCATCCATGTGGCTCGCTTTTTGTCTAAGATGACTACAGATGATGATACAGAGGCCTTTCTGCTAACATTTGAACGGACCGCTGAGAGGGAAGGTTGGCCTAAAACCCAGTGGGCAGGACTGGTCGCCCCATTGCTTACTGGGGAATCGCAGAAGGCCTACTATGAATTGGAGTCAGCAGAAGCAGCAGACTATGAAAAGGTCAAACAGGAAATACTGGCACGACTTGGTGTCACTTTGGCAGTTCGAGCACAGCGGGTCCACAGCTGGTCCTTCCAAGACGAGAAGCCTCCAAGATCGCAGATGTTCGACCTAATTCACCTGGTGAGGAAAGGGCTACAGCCGGAGTCCCTGTCTGGGCCACAAATAGTGGAGCGTGTGGTCATGGACCAGTTTCTGAGGTCACTACCCATTTCCCTGCAAGAGTGGGTGAGTCAAGGAGACCCCAATTCGGCAACCCACCTGGTGGAACTCGTTGAAAGGTATTTTGCTGCAAAGAACCTGGTCACCACCCCTACAGCCGCACGGACTTTCCGCCCAAAGCCACGGTCTCCCCAGGCAACCGGTAAGACTGTTTCAGGGGAAGTGGGTGGTAAGCATGGCAAGGAAATAGGGGGGAGGATTTTTGGTGCCAGGACTGAAGCTTGGCACCCCAAACAAGGGAAGCCAGTGCCTGTCAGCAAACCAAACTGGGGAAACGTCAGGTGTTTTCGTTGCCAAGAAATGGGACATGTTGCCGCAAATTGTCCATTGACAGATGAACCAATGCAGTGTGATTTATCTATTAGAAGGCAGTCTATGTTTGCAGCGGTTTCATGCACTGCAACCCCAAATATGAGAAAGCCAATGTGCCAAATGACTGTGAATGATAAGCCTATTACAGCCTTCCTGGACTCTGGAAGTCTAGTGACTTTGGTTACAGCTGAAATGATTGAACCTGTGAATTATCATGCTAAAAATGTTGCTGTGATCTGTATACATGGGAATACCCGGGAGTATCCTGTAACCACTGTTCAGTTTAAAACTGGTTTAGGTACGGTGACCCATCCGGTTGGACTTGTTCCCCACTTGGTGCATGAGGCCATCATTGGTAGGGACTTTCCTAAGTTTTGGGAACTGTGGGATCATCCCAACTCGGTCGCAGTACCTGACTCAGTCGCAGAGCTAGAATTCCTGGCCACTACTGACAATGTGGGTTCAGGGGACTCTTCTCAGGGCTCCCCCGCTTTTCCTCTATCGGTTATGGCAGGAGAGCTGGAGGACCCTGAGGAGGTCCCCACTACCAGTAGAGCCGGACAGCCGTCTGCTGACCCCGAGCCTATGTTAGAGTTTGATGACCTTAATGTGCATAAGGAAAATTTTGGTACTGAGCAGAGAAAAGACCGAACCCTTTCCAGGGCCTGGGAAAATGTAATGGTGATTAATGATGTACCTGTCGAACCCAGGGACAGGCCCTGTTTTCCTTATTTCAGCAGCAATGAGGATTTACTGTATTGTGTATGTAAAATGAATGATGAAGTGGTTGAGCAGTTGGTGGTCCCTAAGCCATACAGACGGCTGGTGTTGGAACTTGCCCATGGGCACTTGCTAGGAGGCCATTTAGGGGTTGAAAAAACGACTGAAAGGGTGTTGCGCAGGTTTTACTGGCCCGGGATACAGAAAGATGTTAAGAATTACTGTCAATCCTGTCCTGTGTGTCAGATGTCAGCCCCACTATCCCACTTCCGAAGTCCTTTAGTGCCCTTGCCTGTCATTGAAGTGCCCTTTGAGAGGATTGCCATGGACCTTGTGGGCCCACTTCCCAAGTCTGCCCGGGGTCATCAGCATATCCTCGTAATCATGGATTATGCTACCCGTTACCCTGAAGCAGTTCCCTTACGTGCCGCGTCTGCTAAAAACATTGCCAAAGAACTGTTTATGGTGTTCAGTCGGGTTGGCATCCCGAAAGAAATCCTTACAGACCAGGGCACCCCGTTTATGTCGCGAATAACTAGGGAGCTCTGTAAGTTATTTAAAGTGACGCAGCTGCGAACCTCAGTGTATCATCCTCAAACGGATGGCTTAGTGGAACGCTTCAATAAGACGTTAAAGAGCATGTTAAAAAAGGTTGTGGACAAGGATGGGAAAAACGAGGACTTTCTGATACCATACTTGATGTTTGCCATCAGGGAGGTTCCCCAGTCCTCTACAGGGTACTCCCCATTTGAGTTGCTTTATGGGAGACACCCTCGGGGACTCTTAGACATAGCCAAAGAAACTTGGGAGGGAGAACAGACACCCCATAAAAGTGTCATTGAGCATATTGCCCAAATGCAGGAGAGGATTGCAGCAATCATGCCAGTGGTAAAAGAACACTTACTGCAGGCCCAGGCAGCCCAACAGAGAATATATAACAGGGGGGCACAACTCCGTGTTTTCTCACCTGGTGACAGGGTCCTGGTGTTAGTTCCCACTGTTGAGAGCAAGTTGCTGGCTAAGTGGCAGGGTCCCTTTGAAGTAATTGAGAGAGTTGGGGAGGTCAACTACAAGGTTTATCAACCAGGAAAAAGGAAGCCCGAACAGGTTTACCATATAAACCTGTTAAAACCCTGGAAGGATAGAATGGCGTTAACTGCGAGACCTCTCCCAGTAACGCCTACGGGTACTGAGTCCCCTCATCCCTGAGGTCACGATTCCAGACACCCTCTCATATTCCCAAAAACAGGACACTAGAGAATTCCTGATAAGGAATAGAGAGAAGTTTTCCGAGTTACCTGGCACGACTTCAGCAGTTCAGCATGATATTGTTACTGAACCTGGGGTACGTGTCAAGCTCAAACCTTACCGAATTCCTGAAGCAAGGAGAAAGGACATCAGCAAGGAAGTTAAAAAAATGTTGGAGCTAGATGTCATTGAGGAATCCAATAGTGACTGGTCTAGCCCCATCGTGTTAGTCCCAAAACCGGATGGCACGTGGAGGTTCTGTAACGACTTCAGGAAGCTTAATGCGGTGACAAAGTTTGACACATACCCAATGCCCAGAGTAGACAAACTTATAGACGACTTGGCAAGGCTCGCTATCTTACCACTTTGGACTTGACAAAAGGGTATTGGCAAATACCCCTAACTGGTAGCGCCAAAGAGAAGACTGCGTTCATGACCCCAGACGGTTCCTTTCAATATAAAAAAATGCCTTTTGGGTTGCAAAATGCCCCCGCGACAGTTCAGAGGGCCATGGACAGGACCCTAAAACCCCACCGACGATATGCAGCAGCCTATCTAGATGACATAGTGGTACATAGTACTGATTGGGAGTCTCACTTGCCTCGTGTCCAGGCTGTTCTTGATTCCCTCTTCAAAGAAGGTTTTACGGCAAATCCCAAAAAATGTGCCATTGGTCTAGAGGAAGCCAAGTATTTGGGCTACACTATTGGCCGTGGTGTCATAAAACCACAAGTGAGTAAAATAGCAGCCATCCAGGAATGGCCACGCCCTGCAAACAAAAAGCAGGTCAGGGCCTTTCTTGGTATTGCGGGGTATTATAGAAGATTTATCCCAAATTTTGCAACTATAGCTGCCCCTCTGACAGACCTTACGAAAGGGAAAGACTCTGTAATGGTGAAATGGTCCCCAGTAGCAGAGGAGTCTTTTCAGGTCCTGAAGAAGGCTCTGTGTGCACAGCCAGTACTGTACTCTCCCGATTTCTCCAGAGAGTTTTTGGTTCAGACGGATGCGTCTGATGTTGGTATCGGGGCGGTACTGTCACAGGTATACAATGGGGAAGAACACCCTGTCGTGTACCTAAGCAGAAAGCTCAATGACCATGAGAAAAAGTATGCAGTCATTGAAAAAGAATGTTTAGCCATAAAATGGGCCGTGGACGCACTCAGATACTATTTATTAGGGCGCCAGTTTGACCTAATAACTGACCATGCTCCCCTGAAATGGATGGCCCAAAAGAAGGAGACTAATAGACGGGTGAACCGGTGGTTTTTGGCTCTACAGGATTACTCCTTCACCGTAAAACACAGGCCAGGTGTGGAGATGGGGAATGTAGATGCCCTGTCCCGTGTTCACTCCTGTTGGGCCACAGGTGTTCCAACCCTGGGGTTGAAACAAGGGGGGAGGATATGTAGCAGAGCGTCCCAGAGAGAGCCAGGAGAAGTCCTGTTCGGGGTTTATACATCTCCCAGGCTCCTCTCATATACATTCAGAGGTCTCTGAGACATGATCCAGTTCGGATCTTAGTCTTTTTCCCCAGGCTAATTTAAGCTCACCTGAGCAAACAGCCTTTGCTCTCTGCCTGGGACACACAAACAGGGATGGTTTGTGAGGAGCCAAAATGTTGGTAAAACCCTTTAAAAACTCTTTACAGAAGCTGACAAGCGGTAGGCTTGCTCAGCCTGATAGTTAGAGACGGTGTATAGTATAGTTAGAGCCGAGACACGGCTAGGACTTTTTGTTTGGTTATTTCTGTTTTGATGTGTTTTCTGGAAGACTGTGCAGCACCTGTGTATGGACTTGTATTTAAATCAAATAAACCCAGCACTGTTTTCACTACCTCAAGTGGATTTGGTATCTGTGCCTTACTAAACAGCCCATCCCAGTGAGCTTTGTACCTGCTACATGTCCCCCAGGTTACAATATATATATATTTATTATTTATTTTTATATTTACATGTGTCTATAGGTGTATATGAATTTGATAGACTATGATACAGGCTTACATGGTGTAGCACGCTTTAGAATTTATTGTTATCAATGTGTAATTTTGTCGAAGTTATATAGCTGTTGCTTGGCAGATATTACATTCTAAGGCAAAGATGTAAGTCTAGACATGGAAAAAAATAAGTTTATACATAAGCAGAGGATAAAGTGAACCAGACAAGAAGCATCAAGTTATTTCAAAACAGAATGGTTAGTGACTGTGTAGAATCAATGATAAAGCATGTAAAGAGAATTTAGAAATGGTGTACTACAAATTTGCGTATAGTCAGTTAAAAGGGAAAGAGTTGTGTGCTGTATACCACCAACCTTATTATTTACATTAACACATACTAATAATATATACATACTGTATGTATTGCCTGTAGCCTTTAGATATATTTTTATGCTAGCCTTTCTCAATTATTTTATCCCAGATGAATCCTTGAAATAATATTTAGCTCCCAGGGAACCCCTGCCACAAATTATTATACTGTATCTATATTTCATAGTACATTAGTATTATCAGAAAGTTGTTGATACTAGAGGGGAAGAGTGAGTGCAGCACCAAGTAAAAATAAGGGGAAAAAGCTTAAAAAAAACGAATGTAACCACCACATTAAAGGACTGGTAAGCTGCATTTTATTACATTTTCGGTTTGGTATTTAGATTCATTTTAAAGTGGTTGTAAAGGCTGAAGGTTTTTTTTTTTTACCGTCATGCATTCTATGCATGAAGGTAAAAATTCCTCTGTGTGGTACTCTCCCCACAGCCCCCCTAATGCTCACCTGAGCCTTATCTGGATCCAGTGATGTGCACCAGAGCCTTGGCTGTCCCAGGACTCCCACTTCTCATTGGTTAGGACAACAGCGGGAGCCATTGGCTCCCATTGCTGTCAATCACAGCCAGTGAGCCAATGAAGAGGGGGGGGGGGGGGCGAGCAGTGGCTTTATGTAGATTTGTAAATAAAGTATTAAATTAAATAAATAATAATAAAAAAATAAATAAAGTGCCATCATCCACCCTCATCTACAGCGACTCCTCACATTGCCCTGAATACTGTCATTGAGGAGCTGAATTATTTAAGCATGCCATTAGTAATTTACTGAGGATGATGCACATTAATTAATTTTATCAGATGTTGAGGAAGATAGTGCCAGGAACATAGAGTGAGGGAATAACAGGCATGGAGAAGCAATTTCACAAAATTACAAAAAACTTTTCTACCGCAGATTACTTAGGGGACTGGAAATCGGTGCCCTGGCCCAAATGTCTATAAATTGTAGCAATAATCCACCAATACCATAAAGCTGGCTACTCAACTTATTGACTATATAGCATTATACAGCAATAACATTCTAGCATGTTTCAGCCAAAGCCTTACTCATAGCATGATGCTATGAGTAAAACCTTGGCCGAAACACATTTGCATGTTGGGGTATCCTGCTATGTAGCCAATAAACAATTGTTGTAATGGATGTTATCAAGTAGCCAGCTTTGTATTGATGGAGAAGGAATTTCCAGTGATTTTCCTACAGTTGCAGCTTACTGTCAAGTGGATTTGAGAGATGAGTTCGGTGAGGATAGTGAGATGGCAAACTGTACATGGGTGCAAGAAATTGCAGAGGTGGAAAGTGGTGGAGGAGCACATCAGCAAGGCAGAATGTCATGCAGCTTGGAGAGGAGTGGGAGAAGCTACCCTATTCCACTGCATGACACTGCTCCATAGGTGCAACTTAATGGTATCACTAGATTGACTACGCAGAGCTCAGTCGCCTTGGCCTTTTTTCATAGTTTTGCTGCAGACAGCACTGTAGTGGCTTGTAACCTCTGCCTGTAGTGTATCAAGCTTGGCAAATCTAAGTGAGTTAAGTACCACCTGCATGAAGAGACACAAGACTGTTTACCACAAAGCTTGGCGTGAGCCGTACATGATCGATCTTGAATGGTAGCAAAAGGCCCACCGTCCTCCTATTCTCACTACTTATTTTCCACCTCTTCCTCTATTTCACAAGAATCTCCATCTACATCCTAAAGCAATAGGGGTTGGAGGTTGGATCAGGGGCATTGCTAGGTGTGAAAAAGAGCTGGGGATTCAGCCCCAAGTCCAAGTCTGGCAGCGGGGGGGGGGGGCTGTGGGGGGGGGGGTTAGGCTCACTTGCTGGTTGCTGCCTGGCTCATCAGTGCCCATCCATGATGACCACTAAACTGACCTACCAGACCCCTACACTGACCCCCCTGAAACCTACATTGATCCCCCTGACACCTAAATTGATCTCCCTGACACCTACATTGATCCCCCTGACACCTACACTGATCCCCCTGACACCTACACTGATCCCCCTGACACATACACTGATCCCCCTGACACATACATTGATCCCCCTGACACATACACTGATCCCCCTGACACCTACATTGATCCCTCTGACACATAAACTGATCTCCCTGACACATACACTGATCCCCCCTGACACATACATTTATCCCCCTGACACATACATTGATCCCCCTGACACATACACTGATCCCCCTGACACATACACTGACCCCCCTGACAGATACACTGACCCCCTGACACATACATGTATCCCCTGACACATACATGTATCCCCTGACACATACACTGATCCCCTGTCACATACATTTATCCCCCTGACACATACATTGATCCCCCTGACACCTACATTGATCCCCCTGACACATACACTGATCCCCCTGACACCTACATTGATCCCCCTGACAAATACACTGATCCCCCTGACACATACATTTATTCCCCTCACACATACATTGATCCCCCTGACAAATGCACTGATCCCCCTGACACATACATTGATCCCCCTGACACATACACTGACCCCCCCCCCCCCCCCCGATACATACATTTACCCCCCTGACACATACACTGATCCCCCTGACACCTATATTGATCCTCCTGACACCTACATTGATCCCTCTGACACATTTACTGATCTCCCTGACACATACACTGACCCCCCTGACACATACATTTATTCCCTGACACATACATTGATACCCCTGACACATACACTGACCCCCTTGACAAATAGACTGACCCCCTGACACATACATTGACCCCCCTGACACATACATTTATCCCCCTGACACATACACTGATCCCCTGACGCATACATTTATCCCCCTGACACATACACTGAATGATGGACGTCATACGTCCCACAATCTCGTCATTGGACCAGTGGGATGTCCATCATAGGAGCCGGGTCCCGGAGGCGGGACTTTTTGTACATCACTTTGCCGCATTGGATAAGCGGGAGATCATTCCCTGTCACCTGTGGAAACAGTTTGGGGCTAATAATGAATTTAGGACCATCGAGACCCAGGCCTTTTTGGGGGCACACTCAGGGCTCCAGCCCCCATCAGCACCCCCTCACGACGCCACTGGTTTGTGAAGCGGGTCATCATGGACCCACATAGAGAAGGGCCAACCTTGCAGTAGGTTTCCAAACCTTAACCCACTATTTCCAGCTAAATCCTTGAGCATTCCTATATGCTAGAAAGAAAAAAAAAAACAATGTTCACCCAATCTCCCCCTGCCCAATGTTTCAATGCCAGCTTGATAAAATTTCAGGATTTAAAATATGCTCCTGTTCCAGCTCATGGAGTCTTTCTTCTTCAGTGACTTAGTGGACTGTGCTGCACCATATTAATAGGTACCCAGCACAGAAGACCACCCCTGCCCTCCACCAGCATGTTGAAAGTAATTCTCTCTGTGTCACTGGGGAAGTAGCAGGACCCACAGGACCGCAGACAGGTTCAGCAAGCATGGGCAGGAACGTTATATCTCATTCATAATGTGCTGGGTAAATCTGCTGACAGCTGGGAAGAATGGCAGGTGAGAACATCTCTGGGTATATGTAGTGCTGCCCCATGTCATGCAGAAGCCTATGCAACAGCACAGGTAAAATGTTTCCCAGCTTTTTTGCAGATAGTATACCTGGGGGACAGGAGCCACACTAGGGCAGAGATTCTGTCAGTTCTTCAGTGACAGGCCAAGAGGGGGCTGACCCCATGCCATCTTGTGCCAGGAAATATTGTGTGTGACAACAGCACCAACCTGCTGTCTGCCCTTTGGCAGAGAAAGTTCACACACGTGTCTTGCCTGGCATGTGTTTTCAATCTGGTGGTGCAGTGGTTCCTACTTAAGTACAGTCACTTCTATGATCTCCTTTGGCAAGCCAGAAGAATGTGCAGCCACTTCAGGTTTCACGCTCAGATAGTGTTCGCCTTGCAGAAAAAGTGCAAACCACTGGATATACAATATATCAGTTGACTGGACCCTGACCTTGGCCATGCAGTGGCTGCACTTGAATCAGTGAGCCATCTATCAGCATTTGTGCAAATATGGGTCAAGGACAGCCTTTGTGGATCAGGTTTTTTTTTTTTTCACCACATTATTGGCTCCTCACTCAGCACATGTGTACCACATTGTCACAGTTTAAAGAGGTGACCAGAATGGTGAGTCACAACAAGGTGGGAATCAGCAACACAATCCCTCTCATCTTTCTGCTAGAGCAAACACTGTGTGGTGTAATTGACTTGGAATTGAAGGCACAAAAGGAGGAGGAAGAGAGAGACTCCCTGCTGTCTCAGGATGCACTTGTTCATTTCACAACTGACTCCATCCATGTGATGCAGCACCAATCATAGGAGGAGCATGAGGAAAAAGAAGAGGGGTAGGGAGCTTGCAGAAAGGAAAGAGAGGACATAGGGCAAGTTTTCATAGGTATATTTCACTCCTCCTAAACACTGTTGTCCTCAGCGACATCAAGGACTTCCTCTGTTACTAGAAATATGTGGACTCATTCATGCTGTAGTGCCTGCACAAGGACCCCAGGAATTGGTCCATCAAGGAAAGGGACTATTGCTGTTTTGCCACCCTTTGGGATCTGCATTACAAGGAGAAAATGCCAGCGCTTATCCTACCATCACAGGGGGAGCAAAAAATGTGCAATCTAGAATATGTGTGTAGCGCTGGTATTTTTGCCTTTTAGTGCTATGTAATGTTAAACTATGGACAATGTTATAAATTGGAATTTGGCACCATCTACTGGCATAAAGGTAAAGGGGACTTTTTCTATTTTCTATTGAAGAACATAAGAAAAATGTTACAGGAAGTGACTCAATTGTTTACATTATACAAGGACTTACCTACTCACAATGCTAACTCACCTACCCATGAACACTCAGTGACTGAACAGCCCATAGAGCGCGGCCTACATCAACTGCAGAGCTGAACAACCAGCGACTCTGCCTTATACCTGTGTGCTGGAAAGACAGTGTGACTGGATCAGGAAGGATCCAGAGACACCAGATGGAGCCATTTGAGGGTCTCGGTCATCTTGCGGAGCGGAACAGTGTGACGGCGCTGGCTGACGGCAGGAATGAGACAATCGGAGCAGAGGTTTCAAGTTTTCCAGACCTGGTGTGGTGAGAGGGCTGTCGCCCACAGTTCATTAACGCACTTTACACACCTAGACTCATACCACAGTGTTACTGGGACCTGTAGTTCCGCAAAGGGGTCGCACTCAATTAAACTGAATTCAAGCAGGCCTCAAGCCTACATTTCACTGAGTGGTTCAGAGACAAATATACTAGAGGCAGTAATAAGTGTGTCACACCACCGGAACAGTTTAAACCATCAGCTTATATTGCCTTTTTCTCTTGTTAAAACCCTTGGATTACAATAAACTGCAGTATAATAGCTAGCAGAAGACAGAAGACCAAAGACTGCATCTTTCACTGAGAGGCCTTGTGCATAGTTGCCATAGCAAGGGACTGCACCATACCTCAAGGGGGAGCTATTGAGCAAAGTGTACTGTATTGTATTTGTATAACATTGTAATTGCTGTGATTAGTCAGCGTGCTGGAAGTGGGAAGGTGCCCAGTGCCAGAGCATTGCGGGGTTAACCAAACAAACTTTATATATTAAGAAGTTGTAAATATTCATTGCATTGTCCCATTGTATTTGTGTGGCAGCGCAGTTAGTGTAATTACTGTTTTTACCAGTTCTAGTAAATTCACATTCTGGCTAATTACAATTGGTGTGCAGTGTTGCTCCTTTTCCTACAGGCGGAGCAACAGATACCCAGGTAATGGTAAAGGTATATTATTTGTATACTGTTACTGTGGGATTATCCTTTGTTGTTTAGCTTAACACCTACATTGTTCCACAGCTGTGTCAAGTGGGTTGAGCCAAGTTATTGGGGAGTGGAAGAGCAGAGTACAGGCCCAATCAAATATCAGCAGCTCCTTCGGGGGTCAGTGCTACATGTGCTATGGTGGAACCACTTAACATCTTTTCCAGAGATTGGCAGGATCCCTTTCATAGCCAAAGTACCTCAGATCCCTAGGTCAGTGAAAGGAGAAGCAGCGGTGGCAGTGGCTTCCTAAGCAAAGCTTACAAATCATTCTTTATGATGCATAGTAACAGTAACAAGCTAACCCATATGATCAATGATTATCTGGGGTCACGGGTAACCTGCTGGTCTCGTTTCCCCTAGCAACAGAGAGAGAGGGGAACACAGTTTATTTGGCCATCGTTGAGGATTCAACTAAGGCAAAGGACTGTTGTACAGTGTTTAACAAGTGTCGTTGTCCAAAGCAAACCAATAAGGACTGTTATAATTGCTGCCCTGCTACCCAGTTGCCCCAACCAGTGCTGGGATGGACACTTGTACAAATCCTGCAATTCAGTGACTATTCACCATGTGCCGTCACCTGTGGCAACCACAGGAGGCGATCGCGCCCATGGATTACAAATATGTCCAGAGCTTTGTACTGCATGGACATTTCACACTGGATTACAGGAATCTTGAACTTTGCTCCAAACTCCTGCTTAAATACAGTAAAGTGTGCCTGAGAATGTCTACTGTTGCCCAGGGTGATCGGAAGCAGCCTGTGGGTGCCTTTGTGCGGGACTATGTTATACTAACTCTCTACAGGGAGACATTGGCTATCATCTTTATTGTTGCTACAGGCAACCACTGGACAATTCTGCTGCTATCTGTTTTTAGACACTTGGGCACAGTTGGCACTGAGTGACATGTCTGGGCAAATCCTGCTAGAATCAGCATGCCTGCAAACTTCAGGGGTTGCAGCAGCATGCCCAGGGAGGTGTGTGCATAACACTTTGTTTGGCGCCAGTCTGCCTGGAAGTGAGGGGGCGATCAGCAGACACAAGGCAGAGGAGCAAGATGGCGGAGGGTAATTGGCTGATGCCCACCTTACTGTGGTTGCCTAATGTGCAAGAGCGGGCATTAGTGGACACTGGCGTCCGGCTGGAGCCGCACAGAGAGCTCGCCTTGGGGGTGATAGACGGAGCAGTTGACACTGCCTGCTCTGTCCTGAGTGTCGGATTCTGACAGCATAGATGACTGCTTGGGCCCAATGCGGCCACTGTGAGGAGCCACCCGACTGGGACTCGTGCAGCAGGAGCCGCAATACTACAGTGTAAACCTGCTGTCAGGACTCTGTGTACTGCAGCTGCGGAAGACCCGGAAGAGCCAAAGATCACCACCCAGAGGCGGAGAGGTGGTGCAGCCTGGCGACCCCTCCGTGAATACCGAGGATGATGGGAAAGAGACTGCCGAGACCTGTGGCCTGGCCAGGGGACTGGTGACCATGAGTACAGTATTACAGGAATCAGATGATATACCTGAAAAGCCGGCCAGCTCAAAGTCCCTTGCTGTACCTCTCCGGAAGGAGCCATTGCCAGAGGGAGGTGTACCTCCAGGTGAGCTGGATGAGGTAAGCGAGGGCCGGGTGATTGATTGGGGTTCCCCCAGACTACTGGTCAAATTTGTGTCCTTGGAGAAGCTGACAGAATGGTCATCCCCTGAGGAGAGTTCCGAGTTCCGAGGAGTAGGAGTGGGAGACACGAGGTTCCCATGCCCCAGGTACCCAATCTGAGACAGGAGAGGATACCCAGTCAACAGTAGGGACTCCTGTCTGCAGCAGCAAACTCTTTGTGAACAGACCCTTCACCACCCAGACCAGAACGCCCACCTACAGGGAGTGGGTTGTGAGATCCCAGGATGCCTGTGTCCTGCCAGAGAGAGGGAGGCCTAAGTGTTAAAAGGAGGAATGATTTGATTTGACACAGTGTCATTGGTAAAAGTCAGGGTTTACCTCAGTTGCAGCCACCCACTGCAAATCATGTGTAGCACTTACTCCTGCAGGAGCCACTGAAAAATTGCCCACGTTCTTTCCCATTGCCCCACTGCCAGACACACAATCTCAGCCCCACTTTTCCTCAATAACCAGACTAGGGGTTTTTGTTGTTTTTCTTTTTGGAGAACTTAGATGGGGTTCAGGGAATTGAGTGGGATACTCAAAAAAAACAAAACATGAGGACAATAGACTCATTTCTGTACAGCTAAAGCAGAAGTCCACCCAGCTGGACGGATCCTCAGAAGGAAAAGACCCAAAAGCCCAGTCTCTCAGAGTATTCGTGCAGACTCCCAGCAGCCTTCAGGGCCCTACTCCCTGGGATTGGCTAGGGCTGCATAAATATTCATATGTTCCTGCATAACCCCCCTCCCTCCATAAAATTCTACAGCTCCCTGAAAAGCAGAGGGCAAAAACAGACTAGCAGCAGCTGAAAACACTGATCTATCCTAATTATTCAAAGGCAGCTAGACTGATTAGGCTTGGCTCACATTGGGGCTTAGCCCCCTGACAAGATGCGCCCCATTAAGTACAATGGAACCGTTCTTAGAAAAAGGTTCCTGCACTACTTGGGGGCAACTTCACAGTGACTTGCATTGACTTCTATTAAATAAGTAATTTGCAAGCTGCAATGAAGTCCCGCTGTGTGGTGCGGAACCACGCTAGTCTGAACCGAGACTATTGCCCCGTACACACGATCGGACATTGATCGGACATTCTGACAAAATCCATGGATTTTTTCTTCTGTATGTTGGTTGGCTCAAACTTGTCTTGCATACACATGGTCACACAAAGTTGGTCGGAAATTGCGAAGGTCAAGAACGCAGTGACGTACAACACGTACGACGAGCCGAGAAAAATTAAGTTCAATAGCCAGTGCGGCTCTTTTGCTTGATTCCGAGCATGCGTGGAACTTTGTGCGTCGGAATTGTGTACACATGATCGGAATTTGCGCAAACGGATTTCGGAAAATTTGAGAACCAGATCTCAAATTTTGTGCGACAGAAATTCCAATGGAAAATGTCCGATGGAGCCTACACACGGTCGGAATTTCCGATAAAAAGCTCCCATCAAACATTTTCCATCATTTCAGTGAGCACAACTAAATTGACCTAACACAATATTTACAGCCTCACTGGTAACAGTAAAACAAGCTAAATTTAACTAACAAAAACACACCCAGCTCCACTGAACACAGTGAGCCAGCATTTAATCTAACTAATCCTAGCATCCATCTAGGAGGGTGCTACACATGTTTTGTATGAAAATGTGTAAAAGCCCCTCAGAAACCTTTCACAAAAGATCTGTACCCTTCTTTTATACAACCGTTCAATGATGCATTGTATGAGTATTTGCTTGTTTTTGTTGATGTTTTCCCTTGGTGAATAGAGACAGGGCCAATCAGAAAAGCAGTATCCTAGGACACTTCCAAAAAGTTGCTGTTAAAAACAGTTTGTATATTCAAGTATGGGAGCGGGTATTAGCAGATTTGGGAATACATCAGCATTTCCAAATCACTTTTTATACTACAGCAAGTAGTAAGGTTGAGAACTACAATTTTGAAAAACATTGCGTAAGTTGTAAGCCGACAAAGTTATAAATTACTCAAGCCCTTAGCACTGCTGTCTATAAGGCACATATTCTACAACCTCTGAACTTATCTCCTTTTGAGATACTCTTTGGGCAAGCTCCTAAGACTGAATTTGTTTGCTTCATAATGTTCATCTGTCTCATGTTTATGGAATTTTTAACTGAATTTGTAAGCTGTTTGCATCCTACACAAACTGACCTGAATTCCAAGTGTTTTTTTCATTTCCAGATCCATTCCTAGACTAAG
Source organism: Lithobates sylvaticus (assembly GCA_028564925.1). Lineage (NCBI taxonomy): Eukaryota > Metazoa > Chordata > Amphibia > Anura > Ranidae > Lithobates > Lithobates sylvaticus. The sequence continues at coordinate 282,057,364 of CM053026.1, forward strand.
GACACTCAACACTGCTTCAGTACCCACAACTTGGAAATGGTCAAGCAGCAACTTACCAAGCTTCTAGTTTGCACTACTTTTTTGTAGATTCCATGTTTTGAAGCCCATTCAAATGAATTGGTGTGAGCATGTGAAAGTATGTGCTTTCCAGTGTGAACTGGCCTTGATAGATTAAGAAGTAGAGAAACTTTTTTTCCATTTTTATTTTATTTTATGTTATTTTATTTTTAACAAAGCCCATATTTCTAAAGTTCATAAACACTCTATCAATAAGTCAGGGCTGCTGCTTTTTATAAATACTAGCTTTTTCACTTTTTAAATGTAGAAAATGTTTAAAAAGTGAAAAAAGCTAGTATTCTAGCAAATGTTACATATACACATATACATCAACATTTCCTATTAAGGATTTATCAAACACAGTTTCTGGTGAATCATCTTGAAAAGAATAGTAATAATTCATAGGATAATGTATGGTGAATATAGAGAAAATTTGACATTTTCTGCCATTTAAATTGCCCATTTGTACATAATGTTTTCTACTATGAAGCATGCGTTAAAACTGGAGTGTACCAGAAATCAGATTTAGTTTAACTGATAATTATTACATTTTACATTCTTACTGCTTGTTATGAAACAATGTTAAGGCAATTTACATGCTACAGACTGTTTAATTAGAATAAAAATAGTTTTTTACATAACAGAAAATGTAGGGTTGTAACATCCCGTTAAATGATTCATATAGTTTGCCTCATTACCTTAGTGGCAAAACTAGGGTGAAGGCATGTGTTTCTGGAGTACATGTGGATAAACATAACGAAATAAAGTATGTATCTAGTTTGTCATGGTTCACACTGTGTAATGTATTTTTTTTTTTCAAGGTAATAAACCAAAAAGTGAAATACTGTGCAATGCTTTATCCTTATTTGATATAGTCTTGTAGATTGGAACATTGGGGTTTTAATGTTTCCTACAACAAATTATATTTTATTAAAATCTACAATGCTCTCTCATTTGTTCATTACTTTATTCTTTGTTTTATTTTGTGCTATCAGTTGATCCAGCGCTGCCTTCCTCTTTATTTTGTTGTTATTTTGTTGTTATAAAATTGTTGTTTCACTTGCCACAGACAGGGCAGCTCTCTGTACTTATCAATGAAGTTGGGGAGGAAGTCATGGTCATTAAATTTATCCATTTTATCTGCAAGACACAACACAAGACAAACCCTAATGTCAGGCTAAACTCTCCTAATCTTGTCCCAATATAGGCCTCAATCTATAAAAGCAATATAAGCCACTAACCACTGATGCCCCAAGTTAAAATGGTACCTTTGTTTGCACGATCGGCGCTATCTATACTCTGTCCTCCGCTCACAGATCGTACGTACGACACATGCGTGTTATGCTTTATCTACACTGCGCATGCATGAAACTCCGCCCCTGACCTTCTTTCTAGTATATTCCCCGCCCCTTCTCTTTCGGTGCAGTGGGAGAGCACATGGTGGAGAGACAACAGGTGCATGATAATTTCAGCAAAGAGAAGGACGGCGAAAGCCCGGAGCCAGAAACGTCCCGATCCAGGAGGAGATTTAAGGCCTCAAATATGTCCTTTGTAGAGATGGTGGAGATGATGGACATCTTGAAGTGGGCCGACTATGATGGGAAGTATGGACCGTACAGCAACCCAAATGTGAGAAAGGCCAAGATCATGACTAAAGTTGTGAGAAGTCTGCAGAAGAATTTTGCGGTACGACGATCCTAGGAGCAATTGAGGAAATGCTGGTCAGACCTCAAATTGAGAGAGCAGGATCAGTACAGGAGGATCACGAGAGTGCTGCAAAAAAGTAAGTATTTGTCGTGTGTTCCAATTATTATTACTTGCATGCTGCTCCATGTGCTTTTCTTTACTGTTGTACATTTTAAAATGGCGTGGGCACAGTAATCGTTCGTAGTAAACATTGTTTGTTCGACCACTAATACGATGTTTTTGGCAGATGTAGGTTAACTACATTTTTTCAGGCCTATTTGTATGAAAATAAGTTTAGTACATTGTTGTCTAGATGGGTTTGTAACTAGAATGAAATGCAAACTTGATTCAGTGTAAGGAGAGGACACTCAGCAGCTGTTTACACATCTGGATGCAGGAGCACTTGTGTGGGACACTAGAACACCCTTTTTAGGGTGTCCCACGCAGGTGCTCCAGTGGATACTAGGGGTCTCTCCATCTGTGAAACTTTAATAAAAAAAGGTAAGTATTCAAGCTTTAGAAAGGGAAAAAAATGTTTTCAGCTTGGAACTCTGCCAGAACAGACAATTGTACGACACTTCCAAGCAATATTTCATATTACTATTCCTTGCCTCAAATATCTGTGTGCTAAGTATACCTTATTTTTTATCCACATAGGGGAGAAAAGACTTGGGACATCTGAGGACACCAAGAACACCACACCTCCTAAAGAAGGGGAAATCCCCACATACCCTGAAGAAGATGTGGAGGGACGAGAGGTTCAGGAATTGAGTGAAATAGTGACCACAACAGGTCAGTGTCGGAGACCACAGCTTCAGATAATAGATGTATGCATGCATATTTATAATACATGGTGTGTTTTTTTATTTTTAGGTGATGTGGATGTTGTGGAAGAAGAAACTCTTTTCACAAGTGCAAGTGCACAGATTCTCATTGGGGAGATCATGGTGTGCAATCGGAATTAGAGAAGATAAAGGTAAACATCAATGATGTTGAAAAAAGACTCAACAACATCATTGATGTTTTAGGCAGAATATAAAACACCCAAACATTTTTACATTTTGTCGATATATTTTTTAATTTAAAAAAAAGTTTTAACTTGCCTACAGGGCACTTAAACCCCCTTCCTGCCCAGACCAATTTTCAGCTTTCGGTGCTCTCACACTTTGAATGACAATTACTCAGTCATGCAACACTGTACCCAAATACATTTTTTGTCCTTTTTTTCCCACAAATAGAGCTTTCATTTGGTGGTATTTGATCACCTCTGGCTTTTTTTATTTTTTGCGCTATAAATGAAAAAAGACCGAAAATTTTGAAAAAAAAACAAATTTTTCTTTGTTTCTGTGATAAAAGTTTGCAAATTATAATTTTTTCTTCATAAATTTTGGCCACAATTTTTACTGCTACATATCTTTGGTAAAAATAATTCAAATTAGTGGATATTATTTGGTCTTTGTGAAAGTTATAGAGTTTACAAGCTGTGGTGCGAATCATACAAAATTGATCTCATTTCTTGAGACCCGAACAAGCCAGGAAAGTACAAATACTCCCCAAATGACCCCTTTTTTGAAAGTAGACATTCCAAGGTATTTAGTAAGAGGCATGGTGAGCTTTTTGATGTTGTCATTTTTCCCACAATTCTTTGCAAAATGAAGATTTGTTATTTTTTAAATTTTTTTTCACAAAATTGTCATTGTAATAGGTTATTAAATGTTGGTTTGTTAAAACAACCTTTTCTAACGCACAAGTGAATGTGCACAGAGTAAAATGTTTTATACTCAACAATGTGTGGCTTCTTCTTTTAATGATCAATGACAGTTTTTGGAGTAAGTTGGTGTAGTTTACAGTGACAATGGGGTTATTTACTAAAGGCAAATCCACTTTGCACTACAAGTGCATTTTCAGTGCAGTTTCAGTGCACTTGTAGTGCAAAGTGGATTTGCCTTTAGTAAATAATCCCCACAGTGCTCTAAAATTTGCCCCAAACACGCCACTTTAGGGACTCAAAGCAATTAATTCATGGAGCTAAAAAGGATGATTATTTTTATCATTAATGCATTACATACATTAACAACAAAACAAATGTGTGTGTAGCAGACCCACAACATAATAGTTAGCTGAAGAATATATTGTCACCTCATGTATCAAATAAATTATGTTTGCACTATTGGAGAAAATGGCCAAAAAAAGGGCCATTGGAGAACCTAGGAGACAGGCAAAAGAAACACAAGCAGTAAATCAAATGAAATATGAGATCAGTTTATACCACAAAAATGTATTTTAACCGCTTCCCGACCGCCTCCTGTAGATATACGTCAACAGAATGGCACGGGCAGGCAAAAGCACGTACCTGTACGTCCCCTTTAATTTGCCTGCCCGGGGGGACCCGGTCGGGAGCTCCGTGACCACGGCCGCGGGACCAGCGGACCCGATCGCCGCTGGTATCCCGCGATCGGGTTACGGAGCTGAAGAACGGGGAGAGGTCTATGTAAACAAACCTCTCCCCGCGCTTCCTACACTGACTGTCAGTGATCGGCGGTTCCCTGTCATCGGGAACGCCGATCAATGACGTCAGACGTACAGCCACGCCCCCCTACTGTAAAAAAAAAACACAACATGTCACACTGACTCCTCCCCGCCCCCTAGTGGTTAACCCCCTAACTACAACTGTCATTTACATAGGAATCAGTGCTATTTAAATAGCAGTGATTGCTGTATAAATGACAAATGTCCCAAAAATGTGTCAAAAATGTCCGATGTGTCCGCCAAAATGTCGCAGTCACAATAAAAATCGCTGATCGCCGCCATTACTAATAAAAAAAAAAATATTAATAAAAATGCTATAAAACTATCCCCTATTTTGTAAACGCTATAACTTTTGCGCAAACCAATCAATAATCGCTAATTGCGATTTTTTTTACCAAAAATATGTAGAAGAATACGTATCGGCCTAAACTGAGGAAAAAAAAAGTTTTTTTATATATTTTTTGGGGATATTTATTATAGCAAAAAGTAAAAAATATTGCATTTTTTTCAAAATTGTCGCTCTATTTTTGTTTATAGCGCAAAAAATAAAAACCGCAGGGGCGATCAAATACCACCAAAAGAAAGCTCTATTTGTGGGAAAAAAAGGACGCCAATTTTGTTTTGGAGCCACGTCGCATGACCGCGCAGTTGTTAGTTAAAGCGACGCAGTGCCGAATTGCAAAAAGGGGCCTGGTCCTTTGGCTGCCAATTGGTCCGGGGCTGAAGTGGTTAAAAATGTTTCACACATTGGCTGGCATATCAATGGCCCCCTACCCGCAAAGTACTCCACATACTTCTGTATAACTTCACGGGCACTTTGGGGGGGCAAGCCAGAACGGCCAGCTTCAAGTGTGGTCAAGATAGTTGGATTTGGATTTTGTACGCCGGCCTCAGTCCCAACTGAGGCCACATAGTTTATAGCATTTTTCCGTAGGAAATTGTGGAGAATGCAACAGGCAAGGACAATACGATTCAGTTTACATTCCACCAAATGGATTGCTGTCAGAAATAGGCGGAAACAGCTGGCCATTATTCCAAATGCATTCTCCATGACTCTTCTGGCTCTGGCCAGTCAATAATTAAAAACCCTCTGTGAGGGTCCTCATGGGGAACGGCCGCATCAGGTGATCACCCAGCCCAAGCGCTTCATTAGCGACGAACACAAGACGCTAGACCAGCCACATTGTCTTCCGGGGGTCGCAAGCTCAAGCCGCCATTCTGGAGACGTTGGAAGAACTCCGTCTGGGCTATGACTTCACCATCCGACATCCGGCCATTTTTCCCCACGTCCACATACAGGAACGTGTATGTCGCCGACACCACCGCCAACAGCACAATACTATTAAACCCCTTATAATTGACCCAGAGTTGGGGGGTGGGATGATGTGGACGCGCTTCCCATCGATTGCCCCTCTGTAGTTAGGAAAGTCCCACTGCTGGGCAAACTGGGAGGCCACAGTCTGCCATTCCTGTGGGTTTGAAGGAAACTGTGGAGTTAAACAAGAAAGAAAAAATTGTACTTTTGCACATAACATTGCAAGCAGATTAGACACAAACATTCTTGGCCAACATAAGTATAACATTTATTTTAAGGAGTATTTAAAGTCAAAAGGTCCACTTATCAGATTCATCACCCCATCTGATGGCCCATTGTAAAAATTTTAGGGGGGGGGGAGATGTTTTGGACAGGCAACCCTCTCCACTTCATTGAGAGCTGAATGCATAAATAATGTGTGTTACTTTGGCCAGCCCCTCCTTACTTACACTATTGGCAGCCCACTGTGCAGGTAGGAAGTGTCATAATCCAAAAATATGAATACATACCAAACAAATTGAAGCACATTTTTACATTATGAAATTACCTATCAAGATAATAGAAGAACAAAACTTTAAACAGTACAATTTGAAAGTATTCAGACAGGCCCTTGCACTACATGCTTTGGTGAATTCATCCATAAATATGAACACAAAATAGGTAGGTATAGTGTGTATGGGTTTGGTAAAGTCAGCAGATAGAGTATTGGTATCGGCTGACTTAGCGGTTGGGGGAGGAAGGGTTCCAAATCAATTGCCCCCCCCCCCCCCAAAAAGCCTTTTGCACTTTGCATGAATTTAATGACAAAAATAACATTTGTACACATTTTAGGGGGTGTTTAGTGTAAGCACTACAATGGAGCTGACAAAATACATTGTTAAGTGACTAGGCTAGGTGTGTATGGGCCCAGGATAGCATGCTGGGGAGGTTAGTGAATGTAAATATGCACGAAGGACAAAAAAGGAGCATTAAAAGTTTCCAGCATGCAAGAGGACAAAGAGGACATTCACAGCATATTACAATCATGGTAATTAGGGAATGATGAAATAAATACAATACATTAGAATACATTAAATACATAGAATGTAATGTTAAAGGAGAAAACTTACCTTAATATAGTCTTTCTGCTGGACCTGTATGATGGCAGAACAGGTCTCTGGAATAATGATTCCCAGAACCTGGGGGGAGATGCCAGTCGAGAACTTGATGTCCTGCAGACATCTCCACGTCGCCAAGTACCGCAAGGTGGCGACGAGCCTTTGCTTGGGAGTGATGGCTTGCAGCATGCAGGTGTCCTGCTTCATAATATAAGGGGACAGCAAAGCCAACAGACCGAAAAAACAGGGTTCGTCATCCGGAGATAATTCCTGAAATCATCAGGCTTATTCTCCTGGATCTCCCGCAACAAAGGCATGTGCGAGAATTGGTCACGCTGGAGCAACCAATTCTTCGTCCACGAACTCCTCCTCGCCCTGTTCATGGACTGGACTTGGGTCAAAGCAAGAACTCCAACACCAAGCCCTTGCACAGCATGAGCTCTACTACGAGTACGTACCAGCAACATGGCTAGAAAATGGTCGGCTGGTCAGAACAAACTAACAGAATGCACTGAAAATCTGAAAGAACCTGTGAAGAGCGATCTGAAAATCAGAAAAGAGTGAACAAGAACGCACTGAAAAACAGATACAAACCTTATAAATAGAACGCACTGAAAGACAGGAACGAACTGACAACACGCACTGAAGAACAGATATGAACCCACAAGCACAAACCGAAGAGCAGTAACGAACTGAAAAGCACGAATCGTCTCTCACCATACTTGCACTGGCTATTGAACTTCCTTTTTATAGTCCCGTCGTACGCATTGTACGTCACCGCGTTTTTGACGTTCGGAATTTCCAACAACATTTGTGTGACCGTGTGTTTGCAAGACAAGTTTGAGCCAACATCCATTGGAAAAAAATCCACGGTTTTGTTGTCGGAGTGTCCGATCGTGTGTACAGGGCATAAGGGAAGTTATAGGAATGCAGCCAAATACAGTTTACATAAATGTATTTTGGCAAAAGTTTTATAATTTGATCCAGCCATTGTTGTAATACACATCCTCTGCAAGACAGGTTGATTGCTGCATTTTCTGGATTCCATTACCGTTTTTTTTTTTTTTTTTTTTTTTAGGTCAGCTTTACTGGTCCCTGAATAATCTCTCTGCCCATTGTTCAGAGGCAATGATACTGATTCTCTGTCCTATTGAGAAAGCTGGAGATGGAAGGATGTCATAGTAGACACTAAAGCTGAGCTAGAAATATTAATTGCTGAACCATGAAATCAATTAGTAACCTGTCTGGATGAGCAGTGTGCAAGGGGCATACAAATCAGATAGACCAAATCTGTATTTAGCAGTTTGAAACTTAGGAGTTCACCTTTGAAACATGTTACATGTTTCATCCATATTTAGGGTATAACGTGTAACATGTTCCAGCTCCTGCCCCCTGTCCCCCTGTCCCCCTGATCAACCCCTTCATGTGACAGAGTGCAGGGATCTTCTCCACGTACCCACTGTCACAATTTAAAAACAGCATGGCAGAAAAAAAAACCAGAGGGGCTCCACACACATGGTTGCGTCATTCATTCATAGCGTTTTGTAAATTAATGAACTACAAGTACCGCCGACCACCACTGCTGATGGCACACCCTAGCAGTACAGTGTCACCATAGTGGGGCCAGGATTAAAAAAAAATTTTAATACTGTGATTGCTTTTACAGCCATGATAGCTGTAAAAGCAATAATTTCCCACTCTCTCTGGCTGCATTTCTGCAGCCATTAAGATATACTGTGATAGCTGTGGTTGGTCACAGATATCACATGGTACAGGGCTGCTGTGAATGGCATGTCATTTCTGTGACCAATCACAGAGATCTCACAGTAGTAAATAATGATGCCAGGAAATAACATATTGTGTACTACTTTCCATGTGATCGCTGATTGACTACAACAATCACATAGTACCAGGACTGAGGACTGCCAACAGCGGCCTGGTACAGTAATCAGTGTTCCGCTGTGTCCGGTTGAAACAGCAGGAAGAGATTGCACCACTGTGCGCCCCAAGGGAGCATGCACAAGTGGCGGATGCGGGGGATGTACCGTTACGTCCCCCTGCATTGACGCTTTTCCTGTCTGGCTGTTTATGTTAAAATAAAAAATGAAACTGTAAGCTCAGGGTATCAAGGACCCTCACCCTGAGGGGATGTTATTAGGCCCCTCTAGTCTTACAGGAAAATTATGCAGAAAGCAGCATTCAGTGCCCTCACACATTGGATAAATAGGACCATTGAAATCATGTTGCTGGACCACAGAGCTATTGATCAGTAAGGGTGTGCAGTTTCTCCAAGGGGAGTGGGTTACTGGAAGGGGAAGGGTGAGAGCTGGAGGTAGACTTTATAATCATTAGCTATTGATAACTAAAGTAGAAAATTCCTTATTATGTTAAGGACATTATTGTCCTGTAATGACATTCAATCACAATGTCACAAACACTCCTGCTTCTATTTATTATAATACAGGTCATTTATTCTTTGCACATATCAAGAACCAATAGAATAGTGTTCATCTGACATCCATTCACAGTGTCACACATTCTAATGACTTTAGCAGATGTAACAAGGTCAGAAGAGAAAAGAAAGCAATAGAAACCAAAACAGGAATCAACAAAGCTTAGTCATAAGCTTTACCGCTGCGGTACCAATATCAAATTCTCATTTGCCTAATATTATGTTAAGATGTTCTAACATCAAAGCTTGAATCTTTCAGAGTACAGAATTTATACCTCATTAGGTCTACTTGCTAATGTGGTTCTGTAATGTTTCGTCACTGACATGTTACAATGAAGAAATGGTTTGAAAGTCACATGATTCTCATGTGCAACATCTATTAATTGCTAAGGAAGCACTGAGTAAATGGGACGTAGAGTTTAATTGGTGTAAATACTCCCATAATAAATGTGTGAAATATAATGCTGCATTATTAAAGTAAAAATAAAGTCTCACTGTCAGAAACTGGAGCAGGCAGGGTCTTTATTGCAGAAGAGACATGCAATGAAATAACCCTAACTGCCTGCTCCCAGTCTCCCGGGATGACTGCACGCCTGTGCTTGCACAGGAGTGACATCATTCTGTGCTGGTCAATAAAGAGCACCACATCCTGGCACCCAGACATGTTTAATATGTGACAATTAATGTAAGATTAACAGTAACCTGTTAGAATATCTCTTTTATGATCTTTCACTGCTATGACTTTTTGAGGTGATGAAGGGTGATGTCAGGAATAGGTTCACCTGCTGATGACACTGAGGCTCCCAGACCTGCAGATTGTAGTTCCGGTGTCCACCAGAGGGCCAGCAGTTCTTTCCCCACCCTATGAATATGTTGCTGTTGACTCCTGGTGCATTGGTACTGGGGTCTTTTGGAAACACTGCTGATGTACAGCTGTGAGACTGTGGAGACATGAGTACTTAAAGTGGTTGTAAAGTCAGAAGTTTTTTTTATACTAATGCATTCTATGCGTTAAGATAAAAAGCCTTCTGCGTGCAGCAGCCCCCTTCAGCCCCCCTTATACTTACCTGAGGTCCATCTGGATCCAGCGATGTTGCACGAGAGAATCAGCTGTCTCGGACTCCCCTCCTCATTGGCTGAGACAGCAGCGCAGCGCCATTGGCTCCCGTCAATGTCAGTGAGCCAATGAGGAGAGAAATGGGGCAGGGCCGGGCAGCGGCTCAGTTTCTGAATGGACACATGGACCTGCGGCTCAGCTTGGGTGCCTCCATAGCAAGCTACTTGTTGTGGGGGCACTCAACAAGAGGAAGGGGCCCTGAGCACCGGTGCAGGACCCAAGAAGAGGAGGATCGAAGCTGCTCTGTGCAAAACCACTGCACAGAACAGGTAAGTATAATATGTTTGTTATTTTTAATGAAAGAAAAATAGACTTTGGTATAACTTTAAGCACAGGAAGCTCACTGGTGTTTTTTATGAGGAATTTAAGATAAAAAGTTAACATTTCAGCATACTGCTTAGGCACAATTAACATTTTATATTTCTTTTAAGAGCCTATTGAGTTACCAATAACTTTGTCATTACTTAAATTGATTGTAATGTCTCGTTTTTTTTTTCTATTAACATAACAAACATACTATACTTACCTGCTCTGTACAGTGGTTTTGCACAGGGCAGCCCAGAGATAGCTCCTGCATAATGAGAAGGTAGGCATCGCATACTAGCTCATTATGTAATACTTACCTTAGAACTAAGCCCTCCAGACTGACATCTTCCCTGGAGTTTCTTGCGGGTTCCCGGGCTCTGGCACTGTGAGTGGCCGGGGCCGTGATGATGTCACACCCACGCATGCATGCGGAAGCTGCCGTTTATGGCACAGGCTCTGAAGGTCCGGCACAGTAAACCGGACCTTCAGAGCAAACACAAACGTAGTGACGTATTAGACGTACTACAAGACTACAAAGAGGAAGTTCAATTGTAATGCACCACCCTTTGGGCTCCTTCTGCTAATTTCATGTTAGTAGAAGCTTTGTGATTGTTGATTCTGGCTTTTCATTTTGCGCTTTTCATTTCATGCTTTTCAGTTCTTTCTGAACGGGCGCTCGTCAACCAGCCATGTTGTGGAATCAGAGGAGAAACGTGTTATTTATTATTGGCCTTGGAGTTATTGTTTTGACCCAAGTCCAGTCCAGGAACAGGAAGAGGAGGATTTCTTGGACCAAAAATTGGTTGCTTTATTAGTCATGACCAATTATGTCTGATGTCTTTGCTGCGGGAGCTCCAGGAGAATAATCCAGATGATTTTCGGAATTATCTCTGGATGACAGACCCCCGCTTTCACCAACTCTTGGCATTGTTGACCCCCTATATTAAGAAGCGGGACACATGCATGAGGCTTTTATGTTATTTTTTGGTTGAATAATGATTTGATTTGGTATATTTTCTATATTTTTGGATGCATAGAATGCACTTTTTGGTTAAGTTCTATTGGCAGATAGCATGTCTAATTTTATTTGTTTTCTTTTTTTAATGCACAATAAAAAATTTGTGTAGAATAATACTTGGCTATGTGTTTTACTTCAAATGACAGTTTGGGAGTAGGCAGTTACATTTAAAAAAAATACAATGTAAAATTAACAAGGGACACCAACATAGTTGTATCTTTGATCTTAAAAACAACGGGATAATGGTGTTGTGGTAACTTGCCCAAAAAAAAAAACAACAAGCATAATAATATTATTATTGATATCACTAGAAAAAAAAAGCCTTATTATCACATTAAAGAAGAAGAGAATTGTGCTCTGCATTTCTAGATTTCATAACTTGCCACATCACAAATGTTAATTCTCCATTAGAAAAGCTAGTTTACAAGACCGACTGCTTACGGCTCATCCTTGCTTCCGAGCATGCATGTTTGTACTTTGGTCTTTTGTCCAACGGACTTGTGTACACACGCTCAGAAAATATGACAACAGACATTTGTCCATGGAAAATTTATAAACCTGCCATCCAACATTTTTCCACGGTAAGTTGGCCAAAAATTGTCTGATGGAGCATACAAACGGTCAAATTTTCCACCAACAGCCTGTCATCACACAATTCCCGTCGGAAAATCAGATCGCGTGTATGAGGCTTTAGTCAGGAATTAAATAGGAACACATTTTATTTAAAGTGATAATAAACCCGTACATAAACCCACTGAAGTGACTAGCTTCAGGTGATACATAGTGATGAAATAAATCTTCTCACATAAGCTGTACCTGTTTATCTACAGCCTTCTCTCCTCCACAGTGTTTAATCGTACATAATTTAGATGGTATTTCTTAGCTTCCAGAAGGCAAGGGGTGGCAAACTGATGTCAAAGACTGCACAGCACAGAGCACATAACCAAATGTAATATGATACTAGAGTGGAGGAAAAGGACAGAAGTGACTCATGCAGATATCAGAAGAAGAGAAGAGGAGACAGGATCCATACTAGGAGCTATGGACTGAGACAAACACACACTATATGAAGAACACAGGTTTTGACCAAACCTTGGCTGTTTGAGCATTATGACCCTGTAAACCAAAGAGCTGGGGATTGTTAAAAAATGGCATGGAGGTTCCTCTATAATTCATACTAAGCCTTTCAAGTTTGGTTTAAATTTTAAGGTGGGTCCCATTAAAAAAAACTGTATGTGGTCCTCTCTAAATTACTATACCAGACCTTTGGTTCTGGTAAGGATTTAAGGGGTTCCCCCATGCAAAGTTACAGAAACTCCTAGCAGATGCAGTCACTGGGGGTGTGTGTATAGACTTTACAAGCCAACTGTCAGCTTTCATGATATTTAGTGTAAAAAGTAAAAATAAAAATAATAAAGTTAAAACCAAACCCCCCAAAAAATTTGAGCTTGTCTTGCTGCAACGTGCAAGCACATACAAAACACACATACAAAATATGGAGATGCACCCATCGTGAACATCTACATATGAAAACATCACTTGCAATTAGACATGTGCCCACTGTAATATTTTGTTTCGGAATTTCGTTTTCATTCAAAAAATAAATTTAATTACTCCCGAAATTCGTTTTTATTTATTTAGTTTAGTTAAAAAAAATGCATTCGTCTGAAAATCCAAATAAATTAAGGTAGAATCTGTCATTAAAGGCTTATGGTGTCTGTTGAATGTTCTAAGAAGATTCGACAGAGCAGCTAAACTGTACGATGCACCAATCGTACATTTCAGGTCAAATGTTCCACCTACAAGCTATAGTAGAATTCTAATGTTGTATGACACTAGTAATAATTATATTTATTAAATATTATTACAAGTCAACCAACATTAGAATTCTTCTATAGCCTATGGGCAGAGCATTTGACCATAAATGTCAGCTCGCGCCGACTGCTTTGTCGAAATCTTCATGTCGAATCTTTTCTCTGTCGAATAATCTTGGACTAATAGAGTTAGGTTAGGCACATTCAATCTTTTTTGCTATTGTCTCTATTATGTCGAATCTTTTCTATGGCAAATCTGTTCTCTATGTCGAATCTTTTCTCTCTATGTCGAATCTTTTCTCTCTATGTCGAATCTTTTCTCTCTATGTAGAATAATCTTGAACTAATAGAGCTAAGGTTAGGCACATTCGACCACAGGTTCGATGGACACAGATCACTATTGTGAGTGTCATGTTGAATCTCCTATCCATATTGAACTGTTGCAACAAAACGAAAATAAAGCATTTGTTTATGTCAGATCTTTCGGTTTTCTGCACATTCGTTATCTGTTGTTAAAACGATAACGGAAATACCCAAAATTCGGACGAAAATGCATTCGGGCGAAAACGAATGCACATGTCTACTTGCAATACACATGTTATATATTGCAAAAATAAATGCGCTCAGAAGGATGATAGCTTCTTGCTGTTTACAAATGTATATGTGAAGTATATAAATAAATAAATAAATATATACGTGACTCAGTGTGCACACTTTAAAAAACGGCACACTGCTAGCAGCTGCTTAAGATTAAGGTAACGTGTATAAATACAATAAGATAACGAGAAATAAAATTAGAACTCATTAAAATACTGTAGCAGCGCTTAATAATCAGAGACTAAAATCTGATAAGAAGGTATTTACCACTGTGCCTGGATTCACTTTCCGGATCCGCTCTGCTGATTTCCGCTCTGTCTACAACCAGGAAGTGACGACATCTGCGCTCCAGCCCTGCGTTCCACTGACCGGGAAGCCCGCAGCATGCTCGAATCACCGCTAGACAGAGAAATCAGCAGAGCGGATCCGGAAAGTGAATCCAGGCACAGTGCAACCTTTACATTTGCCTATTTCAATGCTTATTTTAATGTTTATTCTGGTACGCATTTAATGTGAAGGGTTTTTTTTATTGTCCATTTATTTTATGGGGAGTGTGAATAAAACGTTTAAGCAGTATCACGCTATGTGGATGCAATTCTTTTCATACATGACCTGGCTGGCAATGGTGAGCTGTTGACTAGAGGCTGTGGAGGAGAGTTGAAGGAGACCTGCAAAGGAAGGAGCAGAGTCCTGTTGAGAGATTACATGCCTGTATTTGCTTTAGCTCTGGTGAGTGCATCCCCATAGGGGAACCTAAAACACGTGGTGGAGTGTGCTGGTGGATGGACTGATCAGATCACACTATATTGGATATAGAACTGTCATCTTTCTCATCCTATTTTGGATATTGCTGGACTGTTTTATTAAATGAATTAACTTTTTATTGATACATATACTCTATCGATACGAATATTAATTTATTTATTTATTGATATAGACATACATTTTATTTATTTACCCGGATATTAATTTATATTGATCCACCTTCTTATCAGATTTTAGTCTCTGATTATTAAGCGCTGCTACAGTATTTTAATGAGTTCTAATTTTATTTCTCGTTATCTTATTGTATTTATACATGTTATATATTGTCATGCATGCCAGAGTGAAAGAAATAATTCTAGGGCCATTATTCATGGTTAAACGGATGACCTGTAAGGTCTTTAAAGTGTCATCTATGGAAAATATAGGATACTGAATTATTTTTTTTTTAAATATGTTTCTTTTGTTTTTAAATAACATACATGTTAGTGGTATCGCGGACACAGCCGCCTTAAAAAGGGTTGAACAAGAATTGACAAAACAATTGACAAAACAAAGGAAGGCGTAGTAATAACTATAGTTATAATAGTATAAAACAAAAGATTCTAGAAATACAGAAATATAGAAATTACAAGACACTAACAACTCTTATGTCAGAGAAAGGTATATATCAGTACAAGGCATAAAATTGGAACTACGGAAAGAAAGTCAGGCGAGCATGAAGCTCTGGTATTCTATGGTGGTTGCCAGAGGAATCACGGTTTAAGGATACTGAATTTTATTGTCATCTTGCAGACGTGCATAAATTTACAGCTTAACATGTTGGGAATCTATTTACTTGGAGCAACCTTATCTTTGGTACCTTATCAACATTTCGGGGTAATATATTGCATTTTTGTGCCCTAAAAGTAACCTAAGTATATTTTTACTGAAATGTTGTGCTTGATACTGTTACACATACAGTATACCATGTAAAATAAAAATGTAAAACTACCACTATTTTATTTTCCAGGGTTTCTGAAATTACATTGTTTTTGACATGAGTACACCAACACCAACACCCACACACATACACACACAGGTTGAACTGGATGGACTGGTGTCTTTATTCAACCTTACCAACAATGTAGCTATGTGACTATGTTTGAAGGTTTTACCTAATCTTCAGGCCTAAAATGACTTTTTAAACATGTGTGCAAAAATGCTAAATATAATTGCGAGTATTGTATGTGCGTGCCGTGTAATCCCCCCCCCCCCCCCCCCCCAGTAACATCTATAGTACACCCTCACCTAGGTTAAGGGTCTAGTATAGATAACTAGAATCCCTGATCGTTTGATTAAAAAAAAAATAAAACTGAGCAAAGCAGCTGGGAGCCATCATTTTGCCGGCAATATAAGCATACTTAAGGCAGTATTAAAACCAAAACCAAACATGTAATATATTGCAGCTTACCAATCATTAGATGTGGTGACTTCATCAGTTTTCTTTTCTTTGAGTTTTTTTCCTCTGTTTGCACCTGGTGATCTGGCCAGTAACACCTTCTGTACAGGAAGCACATCAGACAGCAGCATTGTCAGTCTGGAGGAAGGATTGTGTTAAATGTATTAGCAGATTTAGATAACTAACAAATTGAAGCTAAACTCCAGCTTACACTTTATAATCAGTTACAGCTAACTGTTTTTTTTTCTTTTGCAATAAAGGTTTTGCATGAAAACGCTGGTTTTTCTCATCCATGTAAACTGATACATTCTTCTGGAGAGCCTGCGCTGTGAAAAACAGACTTGCTGCCTGTACCAGATGAAACAAGAAGAAGGTAAGAGTAAAAAAGGATACTAGTACAGCCATCTAAAATATAAGAATTTGTAAGCTGCAATATAATAAATGTTTGCTTTTGATTTTAATACCGCTTTAATTCTTTTTAAAGGTCAGTTTTGCTGTAGGAGGTTGTATACGTCAGAAAGTTAAAGTTTAATGTTTCATTTTAGGCATTACTAACATTGTTGCTCCCCATCATATGGTACTCTTCAGTGTTGTTGCCTATTAGCCTAGAAAACAATATTTTTTTGGCTTCAATGAGTTTTGGATTCAGCACCTCAACTTTTATTTACCGAACCCTGCTCAAACTGAACCCAAGTGTTCAGCTTATCACTACTTGTCAGGTTGTTTAACATGTTAAGCACATCAAAGCTGTCAAAGCTGTCCCACTGTCATTTTGTTTACAAACACTGTGCCGCACTACCTGTTTTTGACAGCAGTAAATATTGAAAAATTGCAGCTAATGTTTTTACATTATAAATCCCACTGTCATTTTGTGTGAGGAGATTTGGCAGTGAGGCAGTGGGATGGGGCTTACTACATACACCCTGAGCACTTTTTTCATAAAACCACATAATGTAAGTTTTTTGGGTGTGCATAGTATGCTAATTGTCCACACCTGTTTAATAGGTAAAATTATAGTGTTTTCAAGCTTTTTAAAGCACTCTTCTAGATATGAAATAGCATCAGCAGGACATGAAACTCACCAACTCTGAGTATTCCAACCAAAGGGATACTAACCTATAAGTTTGATATATTTAATGTGGCATGTATAACTTTTTTAATTTAAAAAAGCCAACATTTCTATTTCCAATTTCAGGTTGGAGGCTACATAGCTAATTACAAAAAGCCAATGCAAGTCATGGCAAAAAGCAGTGAACATGGTTGACAAAGTGTTTGTGTTTATTTTCTCACAAATAACTATTCAGGTCTAGACTTCTAATGAGAATTGATGATATTCTAAGCAGCAAGAAGATCAGTTTGCTACATTTATTCCTAATCATCATTCTGCCAGAAACAGTGATTTGTGATATCATAAAACCACACACAGATTGCAAAAAATAATGCGTAAACAGCATCCTTTCTAATATATATGATTGTTCCAGCAAAGTTACAACTGCTGTGTTAGTTTGTGCATTTAGACAACGATGGGACCTTCCTTCAATGCTGGCAGGAGCAGACATAAATGTGTTATGAAAAATAGACACCACATCATTTTCGAAACGATTTGAAAATCTGCATGCTGTTTTCTTTTGGACATAATTTTCATTGAAACTAAAGTAAAATACATACATTATTGCTTTATCACATAGCATAAAATAAAAAGTCATAAATTAAAGTAATAACCTTAAAATAAAACACTGGAAATGGATAAGTACATGATACATATTGGTTCCAAATAAACATAGGGCTATTTTTCATATTGCACATTGCATCCTATCAAATTTATTGCAGAGTCAACTCCGAGAAAGACTTCAACAGACTATTCCAATAGCATAAATCAGAGCAAGTCGTTTTTACAATTAGAGAAAAGTTTCAGCTTTAGAATTAGATTAATAAATAAAATATGAAGCAAATCAAACAGGAGAGACAGTGTATTATCATTTTGGAAGCAAAAAAAAGAAATGTTTTTTTTTTTACCTATTTCCTCAGAATGCAGTTTCCTTGCACTCCCAGCCTGGGGATTTTACAACCACTCCTAAATCAATTTACAAAGTTCAAAGGAATGTGTTATATTTGGTCACATATGTTATTTGACATGTGCACACTGAAATATTTTGTTTTGGAATTTCAGTTTTGTCTAAAAAATACATTTATTTAGTTATTTAGTCCCAAAATTAGTTTTTATTTACTTTGTTTTGTTAAAAAATGCATTTGTCCAAAAATCCGAATTAATTGTGGTCAAATCTGTCAATTGAAGGCTTATGGCGTCTGATGGATGTTCTAAGAAGATTCGACGAAGGACATGTTTGGCCACGAGTGAAACTTCCATAGATTTGGACTTTTTTTGCACGTTTGGCACAGAGAGTGTGAAAGAATTTTCTTGCACTGCTAATGTATTGCTGAATATATTAATAAACACTCTCAAGCCCCATACACACGGTCGGACAATCCGCGGACCAGGTCGGTCGGATCCTGTCCGTCATACTTTGTCTGATGTTGGTTTTGCGTACACACGGTCGGACAAAGTTGTCGGAAAATCCGATCATTCTGAACGTGGTGACGTTTGTTGCCTACGACGGGACTACGTAGAGGCTAGTAGCCAATAGCTTTGATCTTGTAATGTGATCTGAGCATGCGTAGCACTTTGTCCAGTCGGACAACCGTAAACACTCTCATTCTGATCTAATAGTATCTATAAACGGGAATTGTCCGATCGGACAGAATCCATGAAAAAGTCCGACCGTGTGTATGGGGCTTAATTTTAAAGGTACCACTCCATATATATATATATATATATATATATATATAAAAGTTAAAACAAATTTGATTACATCACAGATAGATTATAAACCCCAATAGTCCCCCCCCCCCCAATATCTATATATGCTTAATATGGTTACCTAGTTACCTAGTTAAACCAAAGTGACTTATACTCTAGACAGAACGTCTGTTTGTAACAAACTATTGCCTTACTTACTTAGATTGTAAAATCTCAATAAAGAAATATTGAATATAAAAACCCCACTAGTTGTGCAGTATACATTCATGAATTGCAATGCACATAATTCGTAGAAGAAATATCAAATGCACATTAGCGATTCCCATATACATATCCACATTGAGTTGTCTTGCTTGGTTCAATGCATTTCGCAGGTCAATGCCTGCTTCATCAGGAACATTAATGCCATGTACACACGATCGAATTGTGTGTGGGCTCCATCAGACTTTTTCCGTCTGAATTTCTGACACACAAAGTTTGAGATCTGGATTTAAAATTTTCCGACAACAAAATCCGATCGTTTAAATTACGATTGTGTGTAGACAATTCCGATGCAAAAGTGCCACGCATGCTCAGAATAAATTACGAGACAAAAGCTATTGGCTACTGGCCTCTTTATAGTCCCATCGTACATGTTTTTACATCACCTCGTTCTGAACGATCGGATTTTCCGACAACTTTGTGCGACCGTGTGTATGTAAGACAAGTTTGGGCCAAAATCCATTGGGAAAAATCAGACGGGTGTGTACAGGGCATAACACTTTAGAGACATCTATAAATGCTAGAGAGTAATTAACAATTCATGTCCAAAATACAGTTATTCTATAACATACCCTTGACATTTATCAACCTATTCATGACAATTAATTTGGTAAATGATTCATAGAACATTATCTATGCATGTTCATGCACTAAATTCTAATAAGTAAGATCCTGAGGAAGATACAAATTAACCCCTTGTATCGACACGCGTAGGGGAAGGGGACAGGACGGAACGCTAGTTAGTGTACCCACTACGGACGATTAGCATACCACCCTGATATCAGCCGATACAGCTTTTTTTTATGCGATTTTAGAGTGGTGCCCTGACGCGCCATGCAAATGTGAGTACCCTGCAAGGGATTTTTTACTGTGTTGATAATAAAAGTTTTAACATACTACACTATGAATTCCTCCTTTCTCTATTGGTATTACTGAGGCACAAAAGGGATTCCATTACCATATTGAAGCACAGAGTGAGGCCACCACAGGAATCCGGATTTACCACTGAACCATTTACAGGTTCCAATGCGTGTATTGACCAAGCCTAATCAGCAAGGTCACACACTCTAAGGTGAGCTGCCATTACCTGGGGGGAACACTTGAGTGCACACGCAGCACCTTAATATTGGACTAATTTCACAACAACCACTGAATCGCATGGATTACATTGAAGCACTTTTGAACTTTTTTTGATTGCACAGCCTATTGAAGCACTTTTTTCTCACATATACATATATATTATATATATATATATATATTTTTTTTTAATAAGGATTTTATAGTTTGGTTCACAATTATATTGGTTTAAGGATTTTATTGATTGCTTTTTTTCTCACCATATGGACGTTTTATCATATCCCGCATGAAAGCACTTTATTTGGAATATTGTATGTATTTTAGCACGTTATCACTTTATTGCTGTTGTTATATAGCACATTTTTTTCGTTTCACTATTTGGATTTTAAGTTTGAAAGCGCAGCGTACTTTAGAATATTGGATGATCTTTGC
Organism: Lithobates sylvaticus; assembly: GCA_028564925.1. Classification (NCBI taxonomy): domain Eukaryota; kingdom Metazoa; phylum Chordata; class Amphibia; order Anura; family Ranidae; genus Lithobates; species Lithobates sylvaticus. Next base: position 282,078,143 of record CM053026.1, read on the forward strand.
ATGATTTATGAGACATGTGCAACGCTAGCTGCTGATTCATAATTATACTGTCATTTGAGAGACCCTATTTGGGCCTTGGCACCCCAGATGTTTTGGAACTACATTTCCCATGATGCTCAACTGCTCTGCAGAGGGCATGAGCATCATGGGAAATGTAGTTCCAAAACATCTGGGCCACCAAGGTTCGCCATCACTGACCTATAGAATAAAAAATGTGCTACTGATTTTTTAGGCCTTGCAATAGTGCATATGTTCATCAAATCGCTATTTTGACTAAAAATACATTACAATCATTATTAGTGGATACATACATGGCAAAATGTATAAGATTCTTGCTGGATTCCTACTAGATATAAAAGCTAAAACTTTATTGAATTAGTAAACAACAAATATTTGTAAAATTTGAATTGCGCCTTTTCGTGAAATGGCGAAAACTGAAGGTACGCAAAACTGTAAAGAAAATCCAATTTATAATTATACTTATATTTTCTGAAAGCACATGACCTTTAGAATTAAAAAAAAGTAATATTGATTTTTTAGGCCCACAACAGATGTGCAAATGTTCATAAAAATTTCATTAAAATACACTAAAATAATTCTTCTTGAAAAAGTACAGCGTGATAGCAATATAAAATTGCACTGGACTTTCTCTAATCACCATAGATAGATTCATGCATTGCATGAATCTATCTATGGTCGCTGCTGACACCCCCTATTCAGGTGTCCGGCCCCTTTTCGGTCACCGGGCACCTGAATTACAGCGGTGGGGGTGTTTTTTGGAAGCACCTGATTAGCGCCATAGGTGCTAATAGGCATCCAAAAAAGTGAGAAGCGGGTGCAACGCTGTGCGTTCCTTGTCACTCAGCAGTATGTTAGCAAACCAAAGGAATTCGCTTTGCTAACATTGTACGGCCCCTTAGCCAATCAGGAGCACAGGCCTGTGTTACCTGTGCCCTGATTGGCTGAAACAACAGGCGCTGTGATTGGGCGCCTATCAGGACACCGCTGCCGCCGTCACCCGAGACAAGGTAAGTGCCGGGCGGGGGGCACAGTGGCAGCACTTGGGGCATAGAGATTAACTTGTAAAAACAACAGTGACATCATCACTTTGCTGCACATAGCATGAATAGAGGGCAGAGCTGTGGGTGGAACTTGGCAGAGCCATCCACTACAGGCTTCCTGCAGTGACTGGTCTTTTTTACATGAAAAGTTACTTCCTGCAAAAAAAGTTTCGTGCTGGATTACTGTAAAGCTCCAAAAGAAATATACAAAGCACACTGATACTCAAGTAAGAATACACATGTGGCTGCGTTTGATGGTACAGTGGCTTTGTTTGATGTCACAGTGGCAAAGTGGCTGTGTTTGATGGCAAAGTGGCTGCGTTTGACGTCACAGTGGCAAAGTGGCTGCGTTTGTTGGTACAGTGGCTGCGTTTGATGGGCACAGTGGCTGCGTTTGATGGGCACAGTGGCTGCATTTGATGGGCACAGTGGTTGTGTTTTGATGGGCACAGTGGCTGCTTTTTAATGGGCACAGTGGCAGCGTTTTAATGGGCACAGTGGCGGCGTTTTGATGGGCACAGTGGCTGCATTTGATGGGCACAGTGGTTGTGTTTTGATGGGCACAGTGGCTGCGTTTGATGGGCACAGTGAGGCTGCAATTGATGGGGCTTTTTTTTCAGAATTTTTCAGTTTATTTGCGCCCCCCAAAAAAATTTGAGCACCAGCCGCCACTGACTGCTGGTGCTCCAGAAGGCCAGGAGCTACATGCCACTGAACCAACTATTAGAGACATTTTTACAGCGGTCACATCTTGCAATATGTCCATTACCAACCTGACCTCTGAGATCAAAGGGGTGAAGCTGGAGCTGAATCTAGTCAGACAGGACATGCAGAAGCTGCGTTATTGCACTGCAGCCCTGAAGGATAGAGTGAGCAATGTGGAAGATGATGTAGTGCTACTGCAGAGGGAAGTTTGCCATATGCAATCCATTATCACAGGCCACTCAACCCGTTTAGAGGACATGGAGAACAGACAGAGGCGGAACAATGTCCGTGCAATGGGCATACCGCAAAAAGCAGAGGGGAAAAAAATTGTCTCCTCAACACATTTGGCAAGGAATCCTTCTCCCCATGTTTACTGTGGAGAGGGCTCATAGAGTCCCACCCAGGCCGCCAAAACCTGGTGAACCTCCCAGGCCAACTAAACTTCAAGAATCAGGATGCTATACTGTACTTGGCCAGAACCAAAGGCGCTATTATGAAGATAGATAACGCACGCATATTATTTTACCCTGATTTATCTGCACTTTTTTGGGGGGGGGGGCTTTGGTGAGATATCAGAGGTCTAAACAGCCCCCTTGTGTCTCTTATTTCAGACAGTCTCTTTCTCTGCAGCTTGAGCTGCACTGTACATGAATGAATAGATGTCTGTATAGAGACTCCTATTTATTAACAAAACTGAAGCATAGTAAACATTGTTTCCTATACTTCATTGATGAATGGACACAGGAGCAAACAGTACTGATCACTCACTATGTCCATTCAAGGACATAGTCCACCCATCTGACAACTTCTCTGTGTTGCAAAGCAGCAACTGCATCTGGTGGGAGGGGGAGGAGGGAACGCTAGCCAGCAGGACAGTTGGGCAGATCCTGGGGTATCGGTGAGAGGGGGGGCCATTGTGGGGGGGCAGATTGACTGTGGGGGTATATGCAAAGTCCCTGTGGCTGCCCTGCAGCAACTAAATCTGGTGGGACAGGAGGGCTGCAGGGTACCCACTGGGGATTGGAGTTGAAGTCGGATTGGTGCGGGGGGGGCGGTGCTGGTGAAAGAGGGGGTGAATCGGCAGGAAAAGGGGACAGAAAAGTCGGGGGCATTTAAAAGCAGAACAACAATGGCAGGGAAGGTACAGGAAAGCAGCGACATCAGCAGGTGTGTGATATTTTAGGTGCAAATCTCTGATCAGTGGCCTGCTAATCAGAGCTATCTTTTTGTTCAGCTGAACAGTCTGTTGAACAGTTTTGTTATAAGCTCATGGTTGCTGAAGTGACCATGAAATTAGAGCAGGAGGATGAATGTCAGGTCAGTAAAGCATACAGACCTGGCCAGCTGGAAGCAGTGCTGTAGGTCCGTATGCTGCATGGACCTGGTAGCGAAAGTTTTTTTTTTCTGGTGGCTTGATGGCATCCAGTTAATGAATCCATCTTGCCTCTTTTTGGAGGATGAGGCGATTCCAATCCCCTCCACGTGGGTCAGGGTGTATTGTTTCAAGTGCAAATAATTTTATGTATTTTGGATTTTTGGAAATTGTTGATTAAATAGACAAATAGGACCTTGATGAACTTTTGTCATTAGAAGAAAAATCTCTATCTGAATGTGAATTTGCACAAACAAAATCTCAAGCTTTTCTCTCTTTATCATTAAAAAACATTGGCTTTTGTCTGTTAAATAAAAGCCAATGTTTTGGCTTTTGTTCAACAGACAACTAAGGAAATGAGATCCATGGCTGTGAATGAGGGATCAGAGTATATTCTGACTAGAGCACAAATTATGGCATTGGATAGTCTGAAGGAGCGGCAGGATATAGTAATCAAAACTGTCGACCAGTGGGGCAACATTGTAGTAATGTTGAAAGACCAATATGATACAATGTGCCTCTGTATTTTGAAAAATACTGAGTGGTATAAAAAGAGTCCAAAATTACCAACATTCAGCAGGGCTATTATAAAATTCTAGATAGAGCCTTAAGTTCAGGTATTATTCAAAAACTGAGTAGTCACCTGAACTTTCCCAAAGTTCATAACACCAGAGAGGTCTATCATCTCTGGCTGTGGCAGTCTAACAGAAAATGCCAGTGTCCTTATAGATACTCACATAAGACCACACATCACAAGCCTACTGTCATATATAAAAGACACTATACACTTACTACAGATAATTGAAGATATGAGGGTTCCAGATAATGTATTGTTGGTAGCCCTTGATGTGGAGGCATTATATAGCAGCATTCAACACAATAGGGGCCTCTCTGTTGTACAGTTGTTCTTACAAGAAAGAAGTTCAAGCAGATGGAATACAATGGCTTCAAATTGAAACTATTGGATTTCAGCTTGAGAAATAATTATTTTAGCTTTGACGGCTCCCACTACCTCCAGGTACAGGGTATAGCGATGGGGACGTCAGCTCTTCAATAATGAGGGCCTCTCTATGTACCTGTCCACATTCTCTTGTGGAAGATGTCCTCATATTGTAGAGTGGCACTAAAGAAATGTTGGAATCATTTGTGGCTCTACTTGGCCAAAATACTAATCTTTCTTTCACTATGACTTGAGATGCTAAGCGAATATGCTTTCTAGATGTGGCGATTTATATAAAATCTGACCACACATTAGGCAGTACACTCTTCTGCAAGTCTACAGCAGGAAACACCATCCTTAGGGCAGATAGTGACCATCTGAAAAAAAAAAAAAAAAAAAGTGTTCTATATGCTTCTCTTACCGCCATGTCCATTATGATGGCATAGGAATATTCCAGTGCCCACCTCTCACCTTCTCTATTCCTGAGATTCCCAGGCAAAAGTGTGTCTACACTGTGTAGGTGCCACCCTATGACTGCGGGAGAGATTTTTGCATATGGATGGTGGACCAGGTAGTGGGCCAGCTTTCCTTTCTCCAGATCTTTACCATGCAAGTGCTAAATCAATAATCCTACTGCACAGTCGCCAACCCAATGAGCTCACGGAGTGGGTGCCTACACAGTGGAAGAACAAGAGAATTAGAAAGATGGCCTGCCTCCTAATAGATATTTTGGAATCAAATTGAATCACAGCTTCAAGAGCATAAATGGAGTAACAGCCGTGGGTGTGTAAAATATCACCCCCATACTCCCCACACTTTTCCCCATTATGGATCTCTAAATTAATAACCAAGGAATCCTTTTCCACATCTGGTGAGACTACAGGTCTACAATCTCATAAGATTAGTGCTTGCCACGCCCCTTTCCAAAACCTACTGAAAAGCCCTTTTAAATAGACAAACGGTTATCTATTTAAACATGAATACTGGTGATCTTCGTATTCCTAGCTTCTATATAGACAATCTTGAAAGCCTAGTGACAACTGACATTGGACTTTCAGGCCTTCCCTATATCCTGACTAGGGATGAACTTCAAGTTCGAGTCAAACTCATGTTCGACTCGAACATTGCCTGTTCGCCTGTTCAGCGAACAGCGAAAAATTTGGGGTGTTCGCGGCAAATTCGAAAAGCCGCACCCTGTAAAAGTCTATGGGAGAAATCTCAAGTTCTAATTTTAAAAGCCTATATGCAAGTTATTGTCATAAAAAGTGTTTGGGGACCTGGGTCCTGCCCCAGGGGACATGTATCAATGCAAAAAAAAGTTTTAAAAACGGCCGTTTTTTCAGGAGCAGTGATTTTAATAATGCTTAAAGTGAAACAATAAAAGTGTAATATTCCTTTAAATTTCGTACCTGGGGGGTGTCTATAGTATGCCTGTAAAAGGGCGCATGTTTCCCGTGCTTAGACCTGTCCCTGCACAAAGTGTAATTTTTGCAGGAAAAAAAGCTATTTAAAATCACTCGCGGCTATAATGAATTGCCAACTCCCGTAATACAGAGAACAGTCATTCATTGAGAGTCATTGAAAAAAAAAAAAAAAAAACGTGGGGGTTCCCCCAAATTCAATTACCAGGCCCTTCAGGTCTGCTATGGATATTAAGGGAAACCCCGCTTCAAATTTAAAAATAAAAAATTACGTGGGGGTCCCCCTAAATATCCATCCCAGACCCTTCAGGTCTGGGATGGATTTTAAGGGAAACCCCGGCCAAAAAAAAAAAAAAATGGCGTGGGGTCCCCCTCAAAATCCATACCAGACCCTTATCCGAGCACGCAACCTGGCATGCCGCAGGAAAAGAGAGCGCCCCCCCCCCTCCTGAACCGTACCGGGCCACATGCCCTCAACATTGGGAGGGTGCTTTGGGGGTCTGTGACCCTCAAAGCACCATGTCCCCATGTTGATGGGGACAAGGGCCTCTTCCTCACAACCCTGGCCATTGGTTGTGGGGGTCTGCGAGCGGGGGGCTCATCGGAATCTGTAAGCCCCCTTTAACAAGGGGACCCCCAGATCCCGCCCCCCCCGTGTGAAATGGTAAGGGGGTACAAAAGTACCCCTACCATATCACCAAAAAAGTGACAGAAATGTTAAAAAAGACACACAGGGACGGCCCCCGCCTCCCTCTGACGTCAAGGGGAAAGCCATAGGGAAGTCCCCATGACCTCCCCGTGCGTCAGAGGGGGGCGGGGTTACCAGGTGGCCCCGCCCTCCGTTATAAAAGAGCTGTCAGACGCAGCGAAGCCAAACACAGCGGGAGCCTCCCATTGCAAGGAGCGGCCCGACACAGAAGAAGAGACACCGACGCCATGGAAGAAGATGCCGGACGAGAAGACCAGAGCAAGAAGAAGTGGATCGGAGGAAGAAGATGGAAGAAGAAGATGAAGAAACCAAAGGATGAAGAAAGGAGGAAACCCAGAAGAAAGATGATGAAAGAAGATTTCCAGATCTTTCCCTGGATGCACAGTGCTGTTTTCTGGCCCATAGATTAGTCATATAAATTGGGGTTTGGGATTGTTTCAAACAAGGATTAAAGAGGAGCTATAGTTGTTTTTTTTAGATGTACACATGAAAGAGGTCAGCTTAACCACTTAAGCCCCAGACCATTTGGTTGGCCAAAGACCAGACCACTTTTGCGATTCGGGCACTGCGTTGTTTTAACTGACAATTGCGCGGTCGTGCGACGTGGCACCAAAACAAAATCGACGTCCTTTTTTTCCCACAAATAGAGCTTTCTTTTGGTGGAATTTGATCACCTCTGCGGTTTTAATTTTTTGAGCTATAAACAAAAAAATACAACAATTGTGAAAAAAACGCATTATTTTTAACTTTTTGCTATAATATATATCCCCCAAAAATATATAAAAAAACATTGTTTCCCTCAGTTTAGGCCAATACGTATTCTTCTACATATTTTTGGTAAAAAAAAATCCCAATACGCGTATATTGTTTGGTTTGCACAAAAGTTATAGCGTCTACAAAATAGGGGATAGTTTTATGGAATTTTTATTAATCATTTTTTTTACTAGTAATGGCAGCGATTACCGATTTTTATCGTGACTGCGACATTATGGCGGACATGTCGGACAATTTTGACACATTTTTGGGACCATTGGCATTAATACAGCGATCAGTGCGATTAACATTGCATTGATTACTGTAAAAATGTCACTGGCAGTGAAGGGGTTAACACTAGGGGGCAGTGAAGGGGTTAATATGTGTCCTAGGGAGTGTTCTAACTGAAGGGGGATGGGACTGTGCAGGGAAACTAACAGATCGATGTTCATACTCTGTATGAACAGACGATCTGTCAGTTCACTGCTCAGAGAACCGGAAACTGTGTGATTACACACACAGCTCCCGGTTCTCTGTGTGCCCTGAGTGATCGCGGGAGCCCGGCGGTGATCAAGACCCCCGGGCACTCGCAGCGGCTCGGGGAGCAAGAGGGGGGCGCGCAAGCCTCGGTTCACGACCAGAGTCATTTCATGACTTAAGTTTGTGAACCGAGGTATCACTGTATATATATATGTATATATATATATATATATATATATATATGTATGTATATAGCCAAGCCAATATATATATATATATATATATATATATATATATATATATATATATATATATATATATATATATATATATATATATATAGCCAAGTGCTGGCTCTGTAATTACTTCACTCAGAGACACTCCTTTGTGCCAGAAGACAAGCAATTCACTCATTTTGAGGATTGTGGGACATGTAGTCTTGTTATCTGGATTTACACTAGACTAATACTGCTTGAAACTACACATTCCAGATTATCTCAAAGACTATATAAAGAAATTCTGGGCAAGCAGATAAATTGGACTGTCCTGGGTGGGTTATCTCTCTTGGAACACAAGCTTCAAAGCTGCAAGAGCAGGAGGCTGTCATTCCAGGTGCTGGACTCAGGGTGGCTGCCGCTGTCACCGCATCTGTTGTATTGCTGATCGGGTTCATAGCCTCTCCATCCCCATGCAGTCAACGCTGGATTCCTGGGACTACAGTTTGCCAGTTGGGTAACACACAACTTGCTGCAGACATTCAAGAGTCTGAGCAAGGACATCCTGTGAGTGGGCAGAAGCCATCTTATGTCTGACACTTTACCCAAAAGACACTGCATGGAGACATCTTTACACCTGACCAGTTGGAGGGTCTTTGCTGTGGAAAACACATTTATTACATTCAGCCTCATTGGCTTGCTACTACACAGTAACATCTCTGAGCCCCACCATAGATAGCTGAAGATCAAGGATACCCATACTCCAAGGTCATTCTTATACCAAAGAGACTCTGCTCATGAACCTGCGGCAGAATACAACCCCCTTTTAGATATGCAACAGTTTATTAAAGGGAAACTCCTACACAAACCTTATATATTGTTTACTTCATATTTCTTGTGGCATCAGGGCCTAGAGGGAGTGGACTAACTAAAAGACTTCTCTTCCTCTTCTTGTTTCCGAGGTCATAAATCTGTTACAGCCTTTATTATATCCATTTGACTTATTGTTATTGCTATTACATTGTGTGTTCTGGTGATCTCATTTCACAGCAATATCACTCAAATTGGGTTATGCCTGTAACTTTTATAGTCCTGTTCATTTAACCTCCCAGTGAAGTGTCACCATTCTTACTAATTAATGGTGTCTTTGCATTTTATGTTTGCTTGAAGTATGTCAGAAGTGTTGGGGGGCTTTTGCAAAGTCAGGGCAATCAATGGGGACAAGCAACTTCCAGCGGTCCTTGCAGGGATAGCGATTGAGATATATATATATATATATATATATATATATATATATATATATATATGGTTTAGAACCCTATGGCCGATACGTGTAAAGATGACATACAGGTTTAACACAAACTTACCAACATGAAATGGACCTGAAAGTGTGCCTTGGTCTATCGTATGGTACACCAAAATTAGGGGGCATACCCTAGATAAGGAATGATGAAATGAGAGTAGCTATGAAATGATGTGAAATTAGTATTCTGTTGAGGAGTAAGAATACTTGAGAAATGCCCTAAAAAGGGGAAGGGTGGGTGGGTATCTCGCACAGGAAACCGACAAAGACCGGCAGCCTTTGGGCTTGTTAAATACCCTCCGGGCTCCTCCCATAATTTCAGGCCACCATACTGGCCTTCTTATTTAGGGTTTAGAGCCCTATGGCCGATACGTGTAACGATGACATACAGGTTTAACACAAACTTACCAACATGAAATGGACCTGAAAGTGTGCCTTGGTCTATCGGGTAGGGTAGGTAGGGAATAGCTTTATTGGTGAGACAAGTCACTGGGTAAGCTTGGCAAATGTCTGGGCCATTTACACTTGTGGATTTGGTATATAGCGGGAGAAGCAGGCTGACTTCCATTTACCTAGCTTCTTGATGATGTGGTCCGGGATGCCCTGCCGGGATGCTGTTGAGGCTGTCCCGATCCAGAAAAAATGCCCGGAATACTGACTGGGGTTTAGGTGTAGGTTGCTGAGGAGAATCCGGGTATGTTCCATGAACTGGGACGTGTTGAGTGGTTTCACAGGAAAAGGCAGAAGAGGGCTGGTGTCTGGTCGATCGGACAGAAGTGTTACCAACCGGTTCAGTGTGGCGACTGGGCACCAGTTGTTGTGGGTTCTGAAGAGGTGTATGTCTGTTCCTGCACCTAGCTGCTGAGTCTTTGACACAGTCAGTTGTAGGACGAAATGATCCTGGTGGCGGACTAAGTTACTTTTGCGTAACACTGGACCTGACGGGTGGTTGCAGGTAAACTCGCTGGGTCATAGAAACCCGTAAAAGGCCAAGTGTATGGCGGCTTGTAGGACCGTACTGGGGAGAAGACCGAATGGGGACCTGTCCAGGATGGTGGACATGTCCCTGAAGATCTCTCCGGTTATTGGTAGTCGCCTGGGGCCGACTACTGGCTGCCGTTTCTGGATTCCCCGCAGGACGGCCTGAACTGCATGGAACGAGAACACGGAAGGTCTCGTGGGGTCCTCAAGGGACATGTAGTGCTGTACGCCAGCCAGGTACAGCCGTATGGTATTGTGGGATAATTCCAGGTGAGAGTGACAGTAGGAAATAAAGGCCAGAATCTGTTTGACGCTGGATGGTTCTCGGGGGTGTTGAGGCAAGAACTTGTTGAATGCCCTCCAGGCTGTCTGATAGGCCTTGCGGGTATTGCGGGAGAGTGATGCGTTGATGAGGTTGGTAGCTGTCTGTAGGTGCTCAGTTAATCCAGGGTCAGTTGTGACCAGTCCGGGATAGTGGCTGACCGGGGACTGGCTCCAGGCATCTGTTTGAAGAAGGAAACATAGTTAAAACGGGAAAGTGCATCCGCTGATAGGTTGCGCTTCCCCGGGATGAATGAGCAGTAGACGTTAAATTGGTGCTGAAGGGACAACTGAACCAGCCTATGAAGGAAGGACATGACGGGCCTGGACTCGGACCTGCCTTTGCTGATGATCTCCGCTGTGGCCAGGTTGTCGGTTGTAAACGATACGGTCTGTCCGGACCAGCTGTGGCCCCATAGGTGAGCGGCTGCCACGATGGGGTAGAGCTCAAAGAGGGCAGACGTTGTGGTGAAGCCAGGTGTCGCTAGTGCCTGTGGAGGCCAGGGGGCTGCAAACCATCAATGGCCAAAAATGGCGGCACACCCTGTGGAAGCCGCTGCGTCTGTCACCACCTGTGGTGACAGGGAGGACACTGAGGGAATGAAGAGTGACACGCCGTTCCAGTTAGAAAGGAACTCCTCCCACATGGCCAGGTCTGCTACGGCTGCGGCATCAAGTCTGATGACCTGATCTGGGTCCTGGGAGTGGGACAGGTATACCAGCAGCCGGGACACGAAGGAGCGGCCCTGGGGGATGATCCTCATCGCAAAGTTCAGCATCCCGAGAAGGGACTGAAGTTGCTTCTGAGTACATCCCCCGAAACGAGTGAACTCCCGAAGAACCGTTCTGATGCGGTCCATTTTGTCTGGGGGAAGGCTCGCTTGCATGACTTGGGTGTCCAGGTTGACGCCCAGGAACGTGATCTTTTGTGCTGGGCCGTCAACCTTGTGTTCCGCGGTGGGGACGTTCAAGTTGTTGAAAACTACTCTTAGCTTGTTTAGGTCCCCTGGGGTTGTCCCGAGCGGCTCTATCAGCAGAAAGTCGTCCAGGTAGTAGATAACCTCTTGGCACTGTGCTTCGTGCAGGAGGATCCACGTGAGGGTCTCAGCGAACGTGTTAAATAGCCAGGGGCTACTTTTGGACCCGAAGGTCAATTTGGTGGCGAAATAATATGCCTCCTTCCACTTAATGCCATGCCAGCAGCAAAGGGAGGGATGTATGGGCAACAACTTGAAGGCGTCAGATATGTCAGCCTTGGAAAGTCAGGTACCTACACCTGTCTTAAGTATGGCTTGGATGGCCATGTCCACGGAAGCGTATTTCAGGGAGAACTCCTCGGAGGGGATAAGAGAGTTGAGACTGGGAATGGAGGAGGAATGAGGCGCTGACAAGTCGTAAATTAGACGTTTTTTATTAGAGAACTTTCCTTGTACAAGCCCGATAGGGCTAACCCTCCAGGTGTTGAAGGGGGGCTGGCTGAAAGGGCCTATCATAAAGTCCCGGTCTAACTCTGTCTGGAGAAGTTGGTGGTGGCTCGTTCATTCGTGGCTGCTGATCATAGGTTCCTGCACTCGTGGGTGGTGTGGGGCAGGGAGATGAGCCCGGTGTGGAACCCGTCTGTGAAGCCTCGGGTGAGGTAGACGGCCAGGGATGGAGTGGGGTGTGAGGTCAAGTAGATGCTGAGCCATACGACATTGACCCGACTTAGTCATGTCTTCCTCTGCTTGACCTCATATAGGATCTTGGGGTGCGCCCTCTGGCATAGGGTACACACATGTAGCAAGCGGCACTGGCTAAAGTTGCAGGAGCCATAATTATAATTGTTGCAGATTGCCGCCCCCCCCCCCGGCCGTCCGCACTGGTCGTCCTAGCTTGTCCATCTTCGGCCCTTGCGCAGAGGCTTGCTGACCCTGACCTGTGCTATTAGTGGCCGTGTTGGCTACCTGGTGGACGGAGGCTGCGTTGGCACACCAGACAGTGGTGTGGGTCGCTGACTGGCATATGGCGCACAGTGGTGACCGTAGGCCCGCAAAGTGGCGGCAGAATAGTTCCGTATCCACGACGCTCCAGTCAGTAGGTAAGTGGAACTGGAGGAACCTCACTGCGGCTTTGGCCGAGAAGGAGCGATGATAGTCGTAGAAGGCTGAGCCACCGTATTTGTAGCCCAGGTCTACGACTAAGTGGAGGTAGAGGTCCAGTTCCTCCCGTCTGCCGGGGGAGGCTGAACGCACCATGTCCCTGAGCATGCCGAACGCCAAGGTGAACTCTGGCACAGAGAGTTTCCTGTTAAGCCTGGGGTCTTTTGCCTTCAGGACAAACGAGACAACCCCCCAGGTGTACGCCTTGTTCTCAGCCAGGTGGTGCACCGAGATCAAGAGTGAGGCCAGGTTGACATCCTTGCCCTCTAATATGTCCTTCCTCACGTTGGGTGGTACCAGGTGGGAGGGGTGTATGGCCGGACTTCCTACAACGATACCTGTGGCAGGCGTATCGGCGGCTTGGACTACGGCAGGGTTAGGGGTTTGCGAAAGCCGGGCTGGTCTCCAAGAGTGTCACCCTGTTCTGCACCTCAACGACCGAAGAGGACAGGGATGACACAAGGGTATGCAGCTGGGCAATGGCAGCCGAAATTGAATCCAGCGACGCCTGCTGGTTGCTTGATCCTGCCACGGCAGGTGGGGGAAAGAGGAGCCTGAACAGCTCAGCCTTCCTGGCCGTGGTAGGGAAGGGTACCCCTCTGCGCCTCAGCTCCGCTGTCAGTCTGGGGATAGTCCATGCCCTAAGAGAATGGGCACTGCCACTCCTGGAGACTGAAGCTGGTGACAGGGGGGCGGTGAGGTCTTCACTGCCAGCTGAAGACATGAAGGCTTTCTGAAGCCTGCTGCCTTGTCCTCTGGGTTACGTGTCTTGCAGGCTGGGCCTATAAAGGGTGACATGAATTGAGTCTTGTATGTGTTCTCTATCATATACGTACCTAATCTGAGAATTCATGTCCCCCCTTTCTTTCTCTTTTTTTTTTTACCTGCTGGAGCACCGTTCAAGTTGGTGCAGGTGGACCTACTGAATCCGACTGACCTGAGAAAAATGTGAGAGAAGACACTCGTTTGAGAGTTTGTTTCGTTGTTGTCCTGTGCAATGGTTCAGAACTTTTGATGATAACAACAGGCGTCAGTGACTTAGGAGTTGAATTAAATGAATAAATGCTATGGAATGAAATGACAGACGACAATACAAATGAAATGAAATGACATGTTGCCTTTGGTAAATGAAACTCCCGTGACAGAGGCCTGGCCCGGTCGTACCACATTGCGAGTGACTGCGAACCGGACTATGGAGCACGTACTGAAATGAGGCAACGGTGAAATGAGGCCCAATGCCTGGGGCACACCGGGACGAATTGGTAACATCGTAGATGCCACGGAATTCGAATCAGAGCGCAATAAGTGAGGTGAAATGATTGAACTCCCATGACAGAGCCTGAATCGCCATGCCACTTGTTTAGCGACTGAGCACAATGGACTCTGGAGCATGTACTGAAATGAGGCCGGTCCTGGGCGCGCTGAGACGAATTAGTGCGGGGAGGTGACTAAATTAGTGTCGGAATGTTGTAAGGTGTCACAGAAATGATATACCATGACAAAGACGAGAATCAAAAATGACCGAAACCTTCGAAGTGAATCTGTCTGAATCGGTCGGTGCATCTTGCGGATGTGACTGGATTCGAATCGGAACGTAATATGTGACAGGAACGATGCCATGACAAAGACTAGAATCAAAACGACTGAGGCTGGTACCAACTAGTGAATCTGTCTCTGGCGCATGTACTGAAATGAGGCCGAGCAGCTGGGCGCACCGGATCAAATCGGTCGGTGCATCTTGCGGATGTGACTGGATTCGAATCGGAACGTAATATGTGACAGGAACAATGCCATGACAAAGACTAGAATCAAAACGACTGAGGCTGGTACCAACTAGTGAATCTGTCTCTGGCGCATGTACTGAAATGAGGCCGAGCAGCTGGGCGCACCGGATCAAATATGTCGGTGCATCTTGCGGATGCGACTGGATTTGAATCGGAACGTAATATGTGACAGGAATGATGCCATGACAAGGACTAGAATCAACGACTGAGGCTACTTCCGACAAGTGAATCCGTCTCTGGAGCATGTACTGAAATGAGGCCGAGCAGCTGAGCGAATTGCTGCGTCTTGGATGCGATTGGATTGGAACCGGAACGTAATATGTGACAGATACCATGACAAAGACTAGAATCAAGCCTGCATCTGTAACCAACGGTGAGTCTGTCTCTGGAGCATGTATTGAAATGAGGCCGTAGTCTGGGGGCACACCGGAGCGAATCAGTGCATTGGAGATGCAACGAGATTCGAATCGGAGCGCAGCTCGTGACAGAAATGAAATGAAATGAAATGTTTTGAAATGATTTGACATGATAGAAATGATTCGAAATGATTTGACATGATAGAAATGATTCGAAATGATTTGACATGATAGAAATAAATTGAAATGATTGACATGCTAGAAACAATTCGAAATGATTTGACATGACAGAAATGATTCGAAATGATTTGAAATGATAGAAATGATTTGAAGTGTTGCGGACAGATCTGAAATGACTCACCAATGTTTTTTGAACGATTCAAAAGATTGTGCGATTCGACCAGTAAAGGTTTGTGAAATGAGTGCCGGACGCGGCATCGGTCGGAGTGTCGTGGGTGAGCGACTGTGAGTCAACTGCGACACCTGGTGACGTCCGTTGTTTGGTAACGAACACGTGTGGGTGAAATGTTTGCGATTCGAGACATGTTTGTGAGTGTTCGTGAGTTGAGCATTTACCACAGTTTAGTGACATGAAAAGCGGTGCATGAAATGAAAAATTGGGAGCCGAAGCCCTACCTGCGACAGCCGAACCAGATGTGTTGTACTGAACCTGCGACTCGGTAACACGAGTGCGACACGACACGAACGCCAACGACTCACGGACACGGAACTGCAACACACTGACGAAGATGGGACTAACGAATAGGAACTCATGAACAGGAACTCACAAACGCTTGTCTCGAATAGTCGGCCCTTGATGTCTGACGTATCAGATATCTCGCACAGGAAACCGACAAAGACCGGCAGCCTGTGGGCTGGTTAAATACCCTCCGGGCTCCTCCCATAATTTCAGGCCACCATACTGGCCTTCTTATATATACAGTGCTCACAGTATTCACCTCGTTGGATTTTTACCTATTTTGTTACATTACAGCCTTTAGTTTAATGTTTTTTTTTATCTGAATTATATGTGATGGATCAGAACACAATAGCCTAAGTTGGTGAAGTAAAATTAGAAAAATATATACATACAACTATTTTTCAGAAATAAAAAAAAATTATAATTGGCATGTGTGTATTCACCCCCTCTGTTATGAAGCCCATAAAAAGCTTGGGTGCAACCAATTACCTTCAGAAGTCACATGATTAGTGAAATGTCCACCTGTGTGCAATCTAAGTGTCACATGATCTGTCATTAAATATACACACCTTTTTGAAAGGCCCCAGAGGCTGCAACACCTAAGCAAGAGGCACCACTAACCAAAAACTGCCATGAAGACCAAGGAACTCTCCAAACAAGTAAGGGACAATGTTGTTGAGAAGTACAAATCAGAGTTAGGTTATAAAAAAATATCAAAATCTTTGATAATACCTAGGAGCACCAGATATCAAATCTATCATAACCAAATGGAAAGATCATGGCACAACAGCAAACCTGCCAAGAGATGGCTGCGCACCAAAACTCATGGACCGGACAAGGAGGGCATTAATCAGAGAGGCAGCACGGAAACCTAAGGTAACCCTGGAGGACCTGCAGAGTTCCACAGCAGAGACTGGAGTATCTGTACATAGGACGACAGTAAGCCATACGCTCCATAGAGTTGGGCTTTATGGCAGAGTGGCCAGAAGAAAGCCATTACTTTCAGCAAAAAACAAAATGGCACGTTTTGAGTTTGCTTAAAAGGCATGTGGGGAAACTCTCAAAATGTATGGAGGAAGGTGCTCTGGTCTGATGAGACTAAAATGTAACTTTTTGGCCATCAAAGAAAAAGCTATGTCTGTTGCGAACCCAACACATCACATCACCCAAAGAACACCATCCCCACAGTGAAACATGGTGGTGGCAGCATCATGCTGTGGGGGATGTTTTTCAGCAGTCGGGACTGGGAAACTGGTCAGCGTTAAGGGAAAGATGGATGGTGCTAAATACAGGGATATTCTTGAGCAAAACCTGTACCAGTCTGTGTGTGCTTTGAGGCTAGGATGGAGGTTCACCTTCCAGCAGGACAATGACCCCAAACACACTTCGAAAGCAACACTTGAGTGGTTTAAGGGGAAACATGTGAATGTGTTGGCATGGTCTAGTCAAAGCCCAGACCTCAATCCAATAGAAAATCTGTGGTCAGACTTAAAGATTGCAGTGCAAACCATCCAACTTGAAGGAGCTTGAGCAGTTTTGCAAGGAGGAATGAGCAAAAATCCCAGTGGTAAGATGTGGCAAGCTCATAGAGACTTATCCAAATCGACTTGGAGCTGTGATAGGTGGCTCTACAAAGTATTGACTTTAGGGGGGTGAATAATTATGCACATTGACTTTTTATGTTATTTTGTCCTATTTGTTGTTTGCTTCACAATAAAAAAACAAAACAAACAAAAACAATGTTCTGTAAATTAAATGATGCAAATCCTCAAACAATCCATGTTAATTCCAGGTTGTGAGGCAACAAAACACAAAAAAATGCCAAGAGGGTAAATACTTTTGCAAGGCACTGTATTGCTATTGATCATAAAAAAAGAATATAAAACAATTTTACAAATGCACATAAATAAAACTGAACCAAAAAACAATATAGTTTCCTTTTGATTCTTTAATTTACTGTCCAAAGTAACTGCTGAAGGTTTGTATGCATGAGCTTCTCATCCACATACCTATGCTGTTTATTAGACAACTAAAATGACAAGCTGTGGAGAAATTTGAAGTTTAGTTACTCTTCTTCTCTGGTAAACAACTGAGACATTTTGTGCCATAGAAATTTGAGTTAATGTGTCTTATTAGTTTCAATTTGGATATGCTCAATCTGCACATCTCAAGTTGGGAAAATGTAATTAAACTTGAAAGCAATTGTTACAGTATCAATTAGATTAAACGTCTCCTACTGTGGAAGGGCTTTTTTTTTTCTTATACACAGTGTTCTGTATATTAAATCAAATTAGTCAGAAAAGTAATTTTCAGTGCAATTTAAAACAGACAATCATGAAATGCAGAGAAAGAGACAATTATCCTTGAATTGCAGCTTAATTTTTGTCTGTTGCCCTTTTGGAAGCATAATGAAATTTCATTTTTTTCTGTGCTTCAATAGATAGTCAACATTTAGAAGGAAGATAGTAGAATGAATTGTCCACCTGGTGTGCTCCTGACAGAGATGGGAAGGAAATGGAAAAAAAATCTATTAAAATGGAAAGTGATCCAAGCATTGGAGCTGAAGTTATACTCCAGTGAACCAAGACTTAAAAAAAGTCACAGGAATGTATAAAATACCAAGAACATGAAAAGGCCACTGGCTCTATCATTCTTTTTCCCCTGAGCAGTTCATTCCTGTTCCATTTGTTTCCTCAGAATTCACAACAATACAATATATTTCATATATAGGGTAAATGTAATATTACATATATATATATATATATATATATATATATATATATATATATATATATATATATATATATATATTTACAACCAAACAAATAGGAGATCATAGTACTGCATGGAGCTTGTAAGCATTTTCTATATAGCCGCATACTTGAACCATATAGTTCGCACACCAGCAAATAGTAATATAGGAAAATATTTTGTATTGGAAAAAAAAATATTTTGAGCCATACTTTTACTTTTACAGTAAAAATATGTTAAAAGAACAGGAAGTGACTCACAACAGGAAGTGACTCACATCAGGAAGCACATTCAACCTGTAGGGCACTGGTGCGCTTTCTCCTAATCCCTCTGGCTCATAGCTCTTCAGCTCCTGGCCTTTGCATAACCGCAGGCTTTAGTTTGCTTGCTAATACTGTCCTAAATTCTATTTAATTTGATTTTCCTTCATTCCTGCCTCTTTTATATCCTTGGTTCAGCTTTTACTAATATATTACATATTAGTATTTATCATTTCTTTATAGATGTAGAGTTTCAGTCACTTGAGTGAGGACTAGGTATGGTCCCGATGTTCGAGTCGAACGTAAGTTCGACTCAAACACCGGGTGCTCGTTTGTTCTCAGAACAAACAAACATATGGGGGAGTTTGCGGCAAATTTGAGCGCCGCAGAGCGCCCAATAATGCACTGGAAGATTGCAGTGCATTGACAGCTGCTGATTGGCCAAAGCATGCACCTGACACATCACAATGTACTGTCAGTGTGCCTTTGGCCAATCATGGCTCATTGGCTAAGTTTACTCCACACAATATATAAGGCTGCCTACACGGCGACCGTATGTAGTGTGTTAACGTGGAAAGCTTGAGATAGATTAGGCAGGTTAGTTAGTGGAGTGCAGGCAGTGTAGTATATATATATATATATATATATATATATATATATATATATATATATATATGTGTGTAGCACTTACCCCAGAAGGAGCTGCTGGTAATTGCCATCACCCCCAAGAGCACATTTACCCTGGTGAATCTACAGTGCTACCTGCTTGTCCACGTGTCTCTACCTCAGCTCCCATACCAGACCTGTTTGACGGCTCTGATCCTCTGTTCACATCTATGCAGCTGACGTGAGTACCTATAGGGATGTCCATCCTGTCCCTTACACATTATTTATTCCTATTACTCAGTTACAATATTATACCATATGGTTATGCTTCTTTATAGATCACCATTGCATTCGCCCCTGAAGAGTTGGTACACCCCAATGGAACGCGTCGGGCTTACATAGATGCATGATGTCCATACAGATGATTTTATGTCTCTTATTTTGTTTTACTCCAGATTTTTTAACATCATTCAGCCCTTCCAGTGGCCCATGTTGCGCAGGACTTGTTTTTACTTCATGTTATGCCTATTACTATGGTGTTAATATTTATATGCAGTTTTCAGCATACCCTGCGTGTATGTGATTCTGTAAATGCATTTTGTGATATTCAATATGTTATATATGATCTTATATGGTATAATATAATGTTCTTTGCCAAGACTGCCTTTGGTATACATCTCTCACTCCAATTCCCCCTTTTTTGTTGGAACCTATAAAAGCAACCCCTCATTTATATCCTACTTGTTTACTTTATACAGTGATTGGCCTCATTTAAAGCCCCGCTGACCACTTTTCCTTTTCTTTGTCTGGTAATTGAATAGGCCTGTACTCTGCTTTTCCACCCCCAATAATTCGTTTCAACCCACTTGACACAGCTGTGTAACAGTGTTGGTCTGAAACCCAAAAGAACAAGGAACAACTCAATAATAAAAGTTTACATATTTTTATTTATTTATTTATTTATTACAGGATTTATATAGCGCCAACAGTTTACGCAGCACTTTACAATATAAAAAGGGAGACAATACAGTTATAATACAATAAAATACAAGAGGATTAAGAGGGCCCTGCTCAGAAGAGCTTACAATCTAATAGGGTGGGGGAGGTGATACAAAAGGTTGTAACTGTTGGGAATGAGCTGATGGAAGTGGTAAAAGATTAGTTGGAGATGTGATAGGCTTCCCTGAAGAGATGAGTTTTCAGGGATCGCCTGAAAGTAGCTAGAGTAGGGGATAGCCGGACAGGTTGAGGCAGCGAGTTCCAGAGGATGGGAGAGGCTTTGGAGAAATCCTGGAGATGAGCATGTGAGGAGGAAACAAGAGAGCTTGACAGGAGGAGATCTTGAGATGAGCGGAGAGGACGGTTTGGGATATGTTTGGAGACAAGATTGGTGATATAGCGCGGGGCAGAGTTGTGAATGACACTGTACCTTGTTTGTTACCTGGGTATCCGCTGCTCCACCTGCCAGGAGAATGATCAAGCCTCACAATTGTACTTAAACCAAAATATGAGTTTAAACAATAAGTACAAGAACTGTATTGGCACACAAGTTTGACACAATAGTGTGATGAGTATTTGCAAATGGCTGCACTCAAAGATTACCTAAATGAGCCATGCAGGCACGTCTCCAAGTAGGACTAATGCTCAGAGCGATAAACTCTTGGCACTGGGCACCTTCCCACTTCCAGCAACGGCCGTGCAGACACTCTAAAATCTATAATACACTATACAGTGCTAACAAAACAATGTAACACAATGTAATTACTCAAGAGCTCACCCTATGGAGAAACGCAGTTCTTTGAATGTAGCAGCAACACTGTAAGGCCTTACAGTAAATGATATAGTCTCTTGTCTTCTTCATTCAGCTAGCCATTATACTGCAGTATTTGTATTCCATAGGTTTTGCAGATGGTAATGTGACGTAGTAATGAACAACAGTAACTTCAATTGTGCAATACACTTCTTAACTTCTTTTCTACCCCCGCCACCAGTCAATTGTTAGTAAAGTTAGGCTTTGAGGCCTATCCGAGCACAGTCTAATTGAGAGGGACTGTTCCGTTGGACTACAGGTCTCAGCAATACTATGAGATTAGTCTAAGGGTGTGAAGTGCTGTATATAACTTCTGGGCAACAGCCCTCTCACCACACCAGGCCTGGATAACTGGATGCCTCTGCTCCGGTGGTCTCAGTCCTGCTGTCAGCCAGCTCCATCACGCTGCACTGCTCCGCAAGATGACCGGGACCCTTGTTTGGCTCTATCAGGTGTTCTGGATCCTCCGGTCAGATCACATTGCTGCTCCAGCACACTGTGTTAAGACACTCTTATGCCCAGTAAACACACGGTTGGAATCTCCGATGGCAAATGTCCTATCGGACCATGTTGTCGGAAAATCAGACCGTGTGTGGGCTCCATCGGACTTTTTCCGTCGGAACTTCCGACGGAAAAAATTTGAGATCCTGCTCTCAAATTTTCCGACAACAAAGTCCGATAGGACTTTTTCCGATTGTGTGTAGCAAATTCCGACGGGCAAAGTGCCACGCATGCTCAGATCACATTACAAGACCAAAGCTATTGGCTACTAGCCTCTACCTAGTTCCGTCGTATGCCACGAACGTCAAGACGTTCAGAAGGATCGGATTTTCCGACAACTTTGTCCGACCGTGTGTATGCAACACCAGTGTCGGACAAAATTTTTTCCAACGGATTTTGTGGTCGGAATTTCCAACCGTGTGTACGGGGCATTAGTGGTTGCTGTTCCGTTCCGCACGATGTAGGCCGCGGCTCTTCAAATGCACACACACAGATCCCTGTAGGCAGGTCACGCATCCCAGCAAGAAGAGACAGAAAATGGCCAGGCCTTTTATTACCTACCCAGCATGCAGTTCAGCCACTCAGTGTTAATGGGTAGGTGAGTGGGCATTGTGGGTAGGTGAGTCCTTTCACAAAGTAAAACAATTAAAGTGGATGTAAACCCCCAAAAAAGTTTTTTCTTTTTGATATCATAATGCAGAGAATAAGATTTCCTTTCATTTGAGCCCAGTCTTGCCACACAGATTTACTCGAGGCCTGAGCAATCTCTTTTATTGTTCAGTTAGAGAAATCTTTAGAAAAACGCCCCCTTGCTGTGAGTGACAGGTGATTTACATATCATGCACTAGCCTGAGACAGGCACATCCTGTGTAAAAAGTTTACAATTCACATCCCCCTCCCCTCCAGCTCTCCCAGCTTTACTGTGTTTTGACTGGATGTTTCTCATCATGGGATGCAGTGAACAGTCAGCAGACTATAGACAGACAAGTTATTTAGGGGACATGTATGTAATCAGAGCTGGGCAGAGTAGAACATCCAGTGATCTGATGATAACCTATCTCAGGCTAGTGCATGAGATATGTAAATAACCTGTCACTCACAGCAAGGGGGCGTTTTTGACAAAGACTTTGTCAAGATTTCTCTAAATGAACAATAAAAGACGATTGCTCAGGCCTCGAGTAAATCTGTGTGGCAAGACTGGGCTCAGATGAAAGGAAATCTTATTCTCTACATTATGACATCAAAAAGAAAAAAATTGGGGTTTACGTCCACTTTAAGTCACTTCCTGCTTAGCTGTTATGTGAAAGTTAAACAAGTCTTTTTTTCATTGCATACCAGTAGAGGGAGCCAAATACCAATCTATTACCATGGCCCTATTAATAGCATTACATGGCAAAAATTCCAGCGCTACATATATATACAGTGCAGTCAGTGTAGTATATATAATACAGTTCAGAGTATATAGTGCAGTCCATATAGTATATATTATACAGTTCAGAGTATATAGTGCAGTCCATATAGTATATCAAATATAGTTCAGAGTATATAGTGCAGTCTGTATAGTATATATTATACAGTTCAGAGTATATAGTGCAGTCCATATAGTATATCAAATATAGTTCAGAGTATATAGTGCAGTCTGTATAGTATATATTATACAGTTCAGAGTATATAGTGCAGTCCGTATAGTGTATATATATATATATATATATATATATATATATAT
Source organism: Lithobates sylvaticus (assembly GCA_028564925.1). Lineage (NCBI taxonomy): Eukaryota > Metazoa > Chordata > Amphibia > Anura > Ranidae > Lithobates > Lithobates sylvaticus. The sequence continues at coordinate 282,101,036 of CM053026.1, forward strand.
ATATATATATATATATATATATATATATATATATACAGTTCAGAGTGAGAGTATATAGTGCAGTCAGTATATATATATATATATATATATATATATATATATATATATATATATTACAGTTCAGAGGCATGCCTGAGAGGACTGGGAGGATGCTGTCTGGGATGGGTGCAGAACCAGAGGAATGGACTGTGGTGTCATGGGCAGTGGAGAAGGGCAGATGCAGTCAGAAGGGCTGGCAGGGCCTGAAGATGACTTACTGGGCTCAGTAGTTGCATGTAGGACAGCTAGCATCAGAGACTTTCTATTTTGCTACAATATAGGGGCCTGCGGTTCCTGCCTGCAAAGGGCAATTGCTAAGGCCTGGCTAAGCCAGTTTCATGCCTAACCACATGGTGCTAACTTTGCCTGGGAGCTCATACAAGTAGAGTGCTGGAGGAGCTGAGGAGTAATAGTCTGCAGTAAGAGTTGTGCTGGAGGAAGAGAGGCCTGTATATACCTGAGAGTGTATAAGTTGTCCCATTGATTGTTCTACAATTCGCCAATTGATTGTTCTAAAATTCACCAATTGATTGTTCTAAAATTCACTGGGCATCCCATACTTTCTATACCATATCCAAGTTCAATCCCCTCAATAAAAATAAAAACAAAGCTAATAGACTGTTCATTGCCTTAGAGTGACTGAGGATTGAATGCCGGGCTGGGCAGGGTGACAGGTGGGTCACAACACTCAGCATCCCCTAGGTGGGTATGTTATATATATATATATATATATATATATATATACAGTATCTCACAAAAGTGAGTACACCCCTCACATTTCTGTAAATTTTTTATTATATCTTTTCATGTGACAACACTGAAGAAATGACACTTTGCTACAATGTCAAATAGTGAGTGTACAGCTTGTATAACAGTGTAAATTTGCTGTCCCCTCAAAATAGCTCAACACATAGCCATTAATGTCTAAACCGCTGGCAACAAAAGTGAGTACACCCCTAAGGGAAAATGTCCAAATTGGGCCCAAAGTGTAAATATTTTGTGTGGCCTCCATTATTTTCCAGCATTGCCTTAACCCCTCTTGGGCATGGATATCACCAGAGCTTCACAGGTTGCCACTGGAGTCCTCTTCCACTCCTAAATGGCGACATCACGGAGCTGATTTATGTTAGAGACCTTGCACTCCTCCACCATCCGTTTGAGGATGCCCCACAGATGCTTAATAGGGTTTAGGTCTGGAGAGATGCTTGGCCAGTCCATGACTTTTACCCTCAGCTTCTTAGCAAGGCAGTGGTCGTCTTGGAGGTGTGTTTGGGGTCGTTATCTGGTTGGAATACTGCCCTTCGGCCCAGTCTCCAAAGGGAGGGGATCATGCTCTGCTTCAGTATGTCACAGTACATGTTGGCATTCATGGTTCCCTCAATGAACTGTAGCTCCCCAGTTCCGGCAGCACTCATGCAGCCCCAGAACATGACACTCCCACCACCATGCTTGACTGTAGGCAAGACACACTTGTCTTTGTACTGCTCACCTGGTTGCCACCACACACGCTTGACACCATCTAAACCAAATACGTTTATCTTGGTCTCATCAGACCACAGGACATGGTTCCAGTCTGCTTGTCTTCAGCAAACTGTTTGCTGGCTTTCCTGTGCATCATCTTTAGAAGAGGCTTCCTTCTGGGACAACAACCTTGCAGACCAATTTGATGCAGTGTGCAGCGTATGGTCTTACACTGACAGGCCGACCCCCCCACCCCTTCAATCTCTGCAGCAATGCTGCAGCACTCATATGTCTATTCCACAAAGACAACCTCTGGATATGATGCTGAGCATGTGCACTCAACTTCTTTGGTCAACCATGGCGAGGCCTGTTCTGAGTGGAACCTGTCCTGTTAAACCGCTGTATGGTCTTCGCCACCATGCTGAAGCTCAGTTTCAGGGTCTTGGCAATCTTCTTATAGCCTAGGCCATCTTTATGTAGAGCGAAAATTCATTTTTTCAGATCCTCAGAGAGTTCTTTGTTATGAGGTGGCATGTTGAACTTCCAGTGACCAGTATGAGAGAGGGAGAGTGATAACACCAAATTTAACACACCTGCTCCACATTCACACCTGAGACCTTGTAACACTAACAAGTCACATGACACCGGGGAGGGAAAATGGCTAATTGGGCCCAATTTGGACATTTTCACTTAGGGGTGTACTCACTTTTGTTGCCAGTGGTTTAGACATTAATGGCTGTGTGTTGAGTTATTTTGAGGGGACAGCAAATTTACACTGTTATACAAGTTGTACACTCACTACTTTACATTGTAGCAAAGTGTAATTTCTTCAGTGTTGTCACATGAAAAGATAGAATAAAATATTTACAAAAATATGAGGGTGTACTCACTTTTGTGAGATATATATATTACAGTGGAGAGTATATAGTGCCAGCAGTGTAGTATATATAGTACATTGCAGGGTATATAGTGTAGGGAAGAGTATATAATTTAAGTGGTTAAGGGGAACCCTATGACAGAATTAAGAAAAAAAACAGCGTGGAGTCCCCCCCAAAATCCATACCAGGTCCTTTGGGTCTGGTATAGATTTTAAGGGGAACTCCACGCCAAAATTGTTTTTAAAAAAAACAGTCTGCCCCCCCCAAATTCATACTAGACCCTTTGGGTCTAGCATAGATTTTAAGCGGAACTCCATGACAAAATTTTTTTTTTAATTGGCGTGCCCCCCCCCCAAAATCCATACCAGCCCTTATCCGAGCAAGCAGCCTAGCAGGCCAGGAAAGGGGGGACAAGTGAGCGCCCCCCCTGAACAATACCAGGCTGCTTGCCTTCAACATGGGAAGGGTGCTTTGGGGTGCAATGGGGACAAGAGCCTCCTGCCGACAACCCTGGCCATTGGTTTCGGGGTCTGCCAGCCGGGTGCTTATCGGAATCTGAAATCCCCCTTTAACAAGGGGGCCCCCAGATCCCGCCAGCCCCCATGTACATGGCGGTACATACCCCTACCCATTCTCAAAAAAAAAGTGTCAAAAATTAAAAACCACAACAGACAGTTTTTGACAATTCCTTTATTAAAAAAAAGTGTTCCAAGATGTCCATCCATCTTCAATCACGCCGCCCGATGGACCAGAAAAATTAAAAAGCTCCGCCTTGATGGGACCCCCCCCCCCCCCGGTGACTTCTGTCTCTTCGCTTTGACAGCTGTTAAATAGTCAGGGGTGGGGTCACCCAGTTATGTCAGCAAGTGGCCCCGCCCTTGCCTATATAAGAGCTGTCAAAGCAAAAAGACCGCAGTCGTCGGGAATTGTCAAAAACTGTCTGTTGTGGTTTTTACTTTTTGACACTTTTTTGGTGAATGGGTAGGGGTACAAGTCACCCAATACCCAATTACATAGGGTGGGGGGCCAAGAACTGGCAGCCCACTTGTTAAAGACAGACCCTGACAACCAATGGCCAGGGTTTCTGGGAAGAGGCTCTTGTCCCCATCAACATGGGGACAAGGTGCTTTGGGGGGGACCTGGTATGGTTCAGGAGGGGGGCGCTCGCTTGTCCCCCCATCCTGACCTCCAGGCTACAATTCTTTTTTACATTTTGGCGTGGAGTTCCCCTTAAAATCCATACCAGGCCCTTTGGACTGGGGGGGGGGGGGACCCTACGCAGTTTTTTTCTTGATTTTTCATCTATATTGCCGGGAGCAGGCAATACATTATAGCCGCGTGCAAGTTTAGATGACATTTTTTACTTTAGAAATGTAATTTTGCAGCGGCACTGTTCTATATATCGCACAGATGCGCCACTTTACAGGCAGACTAAGGGGACCCCCAGGCACGATATTTAAAGGAATATTTCATTTTTATTGTTTCACTTCAAGCATTATTAAAATCACTGCTCCTGAAAAAACGGTTGTTTTAAAAACCTTTTTTTTGCATTGATACATGTCCCCTAGGGCAGTACCCGGGTCCCCATACACTTTTTATGGCAATAACTTGCAATAACTTGCATATAAGCCTTAAAAAAGAGCACCTTTGACTTTTCATGTTCGTGTCCCATAGACTTTAATAGGGTTTGTATGTTCGCTGGAACTTTTTGCCTGTTTGTGGTGTTCTGGTGCGAACCACAGCAGGGGGGGGGGGGGTTTGGAGTCATGATAATAATAATGATGACTGACCAGGATAATAAGCCTGGTGGGTTTAACCACTTAAGGACCGGGCCTATTTTTTACACTTGGTTTTTACAAGTTAAAATCATTTTTTTTTTGCTAGAAAATTACTTAGAACCCCCAAACATTAGATATATATTTTTTCAGACACCCTAGAGAATAAAATGGCGTCCGTTGCAATACTTTATGTCACAAAGTATTTGCGCAGTGGTCTTTCTAAAGTGTCTTTTTTTGGAAAAAATTAAAAAAATTTAATAAAAAAATTAAAAAAGTTAGAGAGTAAAGAGTAAAGTTAGCTCGTTTTTTTTATATATCGTGAAAGATAATGTTATGACATGTCATGTTTCAAAATTGCACCCGCTCGTGGAATGGCAACAAACTTTGACACTTAAAAATCTCCATAGGTGAAGTTTAAAAATGTCTACCAATTTTGAGTTACAGAGGAGGTTATTTTGCTAGAATTGTTGCTCTTGCTCTAACAATTGTGGCCAGGGCCGCTGATAGGGTACTCACTGTACTCACTGTGTCTATGTATCTCACAGCACAGCAGGTTATCAGCTCGGCATTACAATTATTACATAGGCAGCACAATAAGCAGGTGCTCTATAATGGTTCTATCATGGCTCCAGGCCACATTGCTTTTGGGTGCTGACTTTGTTATTGCTGTGCTTTGTTACAGTCTGTTACATACAGTACAGCCATAATTTAACAAAGTCAGTACTCAAAAGCAATGTGACACAGAGCCATGGCAGAGTACCTGCTTACTGTGCTGCCTGCGTGATTATCATAATGCTGATGATCATAAGAAACGGTGAGATGTTACCTTACACTTCATTTAGGGGAGCAGTAAACGTGCAGAGGAGCTGCATTTTTACTGCCCCCCAAACCAATCCTCTTTAACTGCTTCCCGTCCAGCTACGTACCAGTACATCCCTGGAATGGAAGGATGATATCTTGGCCATCACTAAAGCAAAGATCGAGATATAATCTTTTAGCCCCAGCAATTCTGCAGAAAGTAAAAGTAATGCTAGTGGCTAAGAAGCCACTGGATGGGGGTCCCATCACCACCTTTATTGCTTTTAAGATGTGACCAGTAGCATCCGGTTCCTGGGACACAGTGAGAGGGATGGATGTTGTTCCTCCCACTGTGTGACGTCAAAAACCGGAAGTGACGAGGATTTCATCACTTCCAGTTTCAGGCTCATGTAAAGAAGCCATCACCGGCTTGAACAAGCATCTGATCAAACTGATCTTGGTTTGATCAGATGCTTTGGAGGCCAGAGGGCAGTTATGGGGTCTAAAAGACACCAGATCTCCCCATAAAGAGGACCTGTCATGGCCCATGCTATCACAAGCAATGTTCTTCATCAAATGTAAAGATACAATGTAAGATTTTTTTTTATTTGTAATAAAATAAAATTTTAAAGAAATTTAAACTGCCCCCGCTCATTTGTGCTTATTAATTGCAAATGCGTGCATTGGCTCCGCATGCATATGTAATTGGCAACAAACCTGCATTTTGTTTCAAGCCGGGGTCAGGGGTGGGGTCAATGGTGTGGTTGAAGGGGGCCCCGTCAGGTAGGCTGTACGGGGCCCCATGATTTCTAACAGCGGCCCTGATTGTGGCGATACCTCACACGTTTACATATGCAGGCACGAAGTATGTGCTTCTGCGCTTCTTATTTATTTAACATTTTCTTTTTACACTGTCCCTTTAAAAAAAAATTGGATCACTTTTATTCCTATTACAAGAAATGTAAACATCCCTTGTAATAGGGAAAAAAGCATGTCAGGACCTCTTTAATGTGAAATCTGGGGTCAAAAACACCTCAGATCTCTCATATACACTTAGATGCAATTAAAATAAAAAAAAACATTTCCCCCTTTAAGACAATTGGGCAGAAGTGACATTTGACGTTATACCATCATCCAATGGTATGGAGTCGAGTGGGGGCCATCATTCCCTCAATCGACTTCATGCCTCTTAGGGGAAAGGATCATATCGTCTCCACCGCTACCAACGGCTCCAGTAAGCAGCAGAAATTATCGGGATGTGGCGGGAGGGGAGTGGGCACCTCTCTTGCCACCAATAAAAGTGATCCTGCAGCGAATCTGCCACAGAGACCACTTTTACTGTTTTTAAATGTCTCAAATGTATTCAATGTCAAAGTACCAACGTATAACGGCGGTGCGCAGTCTAGAAGTGGTTATAGCTTAATGCTCTTTCAGTTTGTTGCTTTGCTGTTGTGGAGCAGTGTTTTTTGCAATCATCCAAAAAGGGCAAAACATATAAAACAGGCTGTTTTGTTAGTTTGCAAAATTAATTACCTGTCTTTTATGCAGCAAAACACGTACTGTAGCAGGGTTGCCAACCATTCATAAATTTATGGAAGGTCCGTAAATTTGAACCATTTACAGGCTGTTTGTACATGCCCGTTTATGGATGGCAGGCATCTGCGACAAACCCCAGAAAAATCATTATCATTCACATTGTGCATGCGCAGTGCCAGAGGTGGCCGACGATATCATCACCCATCCCCGGCGCACATTGAGGTGGCAAATTGGGTCTATGGATGCGCACTGACCATTTTTGTGACGTCATCACACATGCCGCTCTGGATCCATAAAAGCAATCGCTAGTTTCCCACCCATCACCATTTCCAGCTGGACTTTTAGGAAGAAGAATCCCACTGCTGCTCCTCTCCAGCATGCTTGCCTGTGTAACTCTGCTTGCACAGGCAACAGAATTGGTATGTTTGCTAGTACTACTCAGCCAGTGGTGTTTTGGGCATTTTTGTGTGCATGGAAGTTCAGTTTGAGAATCCAAAAAGGCTGCTTACCTGCCCATGCATAAGCCTAACTCTGCTCACACAGGCCACATGTATGCGATTGTGAATGTGTGTCCTACTGCACTACTGCCACCACCACTGAGATTATTTTGGGACTTTTGTGTGTACACTAGGTTTAGTTTGAGAGTGCAAAAAGGCCACCCTGCTTGCCTGCCTAACTCTGCTGGCACTGGCAACATGATGTATGTAATATGTACTAGTAGCCCAGTAGCCTGGTAGAAGTTATGTATGCTAGTACTACTCATCCACTAAGATTATTTTGGGCATTTTGTGTGCACTAAGTTCAGTTTGAGAGCGTAAAAAGGGCCCCACCGCTTGCCTGCCCAACTCTACTGGCACAGGCCACATGATGTATTTGATATTGTGAATATGTAATATGGCCTATTCCAGTGGCCTCTGGCCACCATCATGTTTTCTCCTTCACCCTCCCCTTCTGTCTTTTTTCTTTGTGTCTTTAGGTTGGATTTCTGTGGACTCCCAGTCATGCCAACTCCCATACGACGTTGCCACCACAAAAAATTCAGTTATTTATGTAGATGTTGCTTTACCTGCAAAAGTCTTGTCATTGCCCCTGCAAAATACACTCCATACATTAACTAAATATTTATCTTGTATTTTGGCACATTGTTTCTCATAAATAATATGTCTATGTATAAAAAACTGTACTTGGTTCCAGCATGGGAAATGAGAAAGTGAGTAATGGCAGCAGCATTGTTTACTTTATCATTTAAAAGTGGACAATGCCACTGCCTAAAGGCAGAGACAAACTGCATGTGAGGCGATGCAAAGCGATGCTACTGCTTCATTCTGCACCCCCATGCAGGGTGAACTTCACTTATTTCATCTACACACTTTAAGGAAAATGCACACACTTAGCATGTAAATCTGTGTGCTGCCCCTGCTGCACTTAGTGGCACACTCAGTCTGTCAAAAAAGGTGGTATTTCTAATTCAGCAGAAAAATTCTATTTTTTTTTTCTGGGTGGTATGTGTATAGTCTGTTTATGTGAACAGTTTTAACTGTTTTTCTAAATTACAACAAGTATAAATTCTTGAGGAAGTCATGAGGTTGTGACGTAACGCTAGGAGGAGCCGAAGGAGAGTTCATCACAGATGTTTTTATATCTTAAAGGCAAATTTACCTCTTTTTAAATGTAAGTGCAATAATTTTAATACATTTTGGTACTGGTACTGAGAAGCCATCCAATGTCTGCTTGAGCATTTTAACAGATGTAAGAGATTGGAGGTTCCTTTAAAGGAACACAGACCGGGTAGGTGAACACATTTGGAGAAAGGTGTCAGGACCCACTGCATGCTCATTGTTGAAGTGATCACACAGCATAAAATGGAGGAAGATATTTTTTGTGGACTTTATATTGCTAATTGGGAACACACATGTATATGGGGTATACATCCTTTTTTTACGTAAAGTCACTCGAGCACCAATATAGTGTGTTTATTATTTATTTTGATTGAAGGGATTTGTTTTTAGTTTTATTGCATTTATTAATATATTGTGATCACACTGCAGGGGAGTGCCACATAATATATATATATATTAATGCTATAACAGTTTTAAATTGTAAAAATTTACAGTTTAAAGCTGTTGTGAAAAGTAAAGTTGCATTTTTTACAGAATTTTTCTGGCACATATAAGTGCCATTTTTATTTTGGAAAAACAGAAAAAAAATGTTGGATTCACAGGTTTAAAATGTATTTCTTTTTATAAATTATGTATGTGTTGATTTTTAGAGTGCTCCACACTAATATGCATATGAAATATATCACAACATATATATACGTTCCTATACGCTAGTGATATTACAGTTAATAATACTGTTAAGACCAATATTTTCCTCTACTGTCCACCCGTGACCTCCAATATTAATTATTTTGTGCCAAAAAAAAAAGAATATAATTAAGTTAAACAAAAACAAAACCAGAAAATGTCCACAGTGATTTCTGTTGAAAAAAACAGTGTTTGGTACAATAAAGATTGCTTCAATAAAAATTGCTTCAATCCTCCTAATCCTTGTGTCCGTGCTTCCTTTATCCACCACTATAGTGACGACACCACCATAAGAATTGGCCACTCTCCAGATGTTAATATAATGAATGCCTTTGGTTCATTGGTAGGGATAACCACTCCTCTCAGGTCTATGCTGTTTCCAATATACAACCAATATCCAACCTATTAATTAAAGAAATTAACAACAATCATTGCGCAGTATGTCTGTGCATTTATTTATAAAAAGGTAAAAAACAAATCGCTTCACTCACATGCTCAAGTGCCTATCATTTGGCACTAAACTTTTCCAGCCGTTTGAATGGGTATAGATGGGTGAGGGTATCGCCTGTCTCTCCTATCTCGGCGTGCAACCCAAGCCTCCTTTTCGTTTTACCAGAAATTACGTAATCGATATCCTAGCAGCCTCTATGCATTTCGCAAATACTATTGCGTCCTCAGGAAGCTGCTGAATGTTGCTAGGTCACTTTATTTATACTCTAATGGCTGTTGTATTGTCTAATTGTTTCCTGATCGCTCATTCCGCAAAACCGGAAGTGAGCAGTCCGCCATTTTAACTCCTGTCATCTTCCGCCCTTTCATTCCGTACAACCGGAAGTAGGCGATCCGCCATTTTAACTACTGTCAACTTCCGCCCATTCCCGGAAGTTGTCAGACCACCATTTTGGATAATGGAATAGCTCACCTATATCCCATATTTGAATATGTGTTATATCCCCTTATTAGTGAAGGTTTATTATGGGTGCTATTATTAAACGATCCCCTGATACAAATTGCCTTACACATTTCATTTGTTAGGCTGACTCCATTCAAGCGCCTGCAGAAGTTTTTACAAAACTTTAAAACTTTATTAATTTTCTTTGTACCATTAAATTATTAAAAAAATTTTGTTAAAAAATATATATATAAAATTGATATATTTGCGATTTTCACTCTACTGCCTATCACATTTGGAGCTTTCATATAATTGCATTTATCTACATTATACTTTTATTCATTTTAAAATACTAGAATTATTTCACCAAAGTGGAAAATGATAAATGACCAAAAAAATATATAATATAAAAATAAAGTTGAAATAAAGTAAAAATAAAAATAAAATAAAAATAAAAATAAAAATGAAAATTAAATGAAAATAAAAATAAAATAAAATAAAATAAAAATAAAAATAAAAATAAAATAAAAATAAAAATAAAATTAAAAATAAAGATAAAAAATAAAAATAAAAATAGAAATAGAAATAAAAATAAAAATAATAATAAAATAAAAATAATGTAAATTAATAATTTTCTATAAAACAGTTCACATCTAATTCGATATTCATCCCTAATGGTTTCATCGTGCTTAATTTGAATATCCAGTACGTTTTGTTTTTTTGACACTTCTCTTCTCATATTCAGATTTCTCCAGTTTGGCTCTATTTTGTCTATTGCATAAAATTTAAATGTCGCGGATCCCTGTTGTGCATGTCCCTGAAGTGCTTCGATACACTATGGTATTTGTACCCTTTTCTTATATTTCTGACATGTTCCCCTATTCTTACTTTCAGGGCTCTAGTTGTCCTGCCCACGTATTGGAGCCCGCAGCTACACTCCAACACGTAAGTGACATGTGTGCTACAACAGGTAATTTGTTTATCAATTTTAAATTTCTGTTGAGTTGAATTAGATTGAAATTCTATTGTCTTCTTATGCTCTCTGTTGGTGAGCCTACAGGGCTTGCATTTACCACATTTATAAAATCCCTTATGGTCAAAAAAGGTAATCATTCGTTTTGGGGGGTCTGGTACATTCTTTACAATTTGGTCCCTAATTCTTTTTGCCCTTCTGTAAATGAATGTAGGTTTTTGTGGCAATATTTTAGTTAGGTGTGGGTCACTGCAAATTATCGGCCAGTTTTTATTTATAATTCCTTCAAGTACCTTATATTGTTTATTGAACCCCGTTATGAATGGAACCTTATCTTTTTGGTTTTGTTCCTTATTTCTGGTCATTAATATGTTGTTCCTATCCAGATTTCCAATTTTCTCCTGGGTATTTACCAACTCCTTCCTGTTATAACTTTATCCACAAACCTTTCAATGAGGGTGTCGGTTTGTCTCAGATAGTCCTCTTTTAAATCACAATTCCTCATTATTCTAATGAATTGGCCCTTGGGTATTGCCTTTTTCCACTTTTTATAAATTACAAGTTTCGAACTGTAAAATTTACAATTTATAACTGCAAGGTTGTTCAAAGTTGAATGTATTTTTTACAGAAATGTTTTGCAACCACAGCTGCCAGATTTTTACAGTGTAGGGTTGTACTTTAGTACACCTTTAGCTGTACATTAGCACAATGCATTAAACTACATAAATATTACTGGGAAGTTACCTTTAAAATAAAAAATTGGTTTGTATTTAGATTGTGTTTGTAGGCATGTACAGTAGATTTGAGTGATAGGTCAGGACAAGGTCTTGGAGCTAGATTTCCTCCTTATATTATAAGTTGCCAGGATTTTGCATCTGCTTTTGTCCACCAAAACATGATTTTTAGGTTGATATATTCATTAATGTTGTAAATGTTGGTATAGGGAAGGATGTTTGATATGTCCACGTTTTCCTAGGTAACCTCTGTGGCTAGCTCTTTATATGTAGATATACAGTAAAATATTAAATTCAATATATAACACAATATTATTACTAAAATGGCCAGATGATCTGAAAATAAAATAAACAATTTACTTTATTCAGCAGAAATCTTTCTTGGCACCCACATTTCCAGATAGGCTTGCCGGTAAATGGGTTAAACAGAAAATAAAATGCAGTTTGTAGTGTTTGCTCCATGAATGGTTATTGAGATAAACTTTACAAATTTATTTACTTCACTTAGATTTTTTTCACATGGATCTTAACTGCCTAAGCAATCCATTGGGTTTGTATGGGCTTCATTATAATGCAGTACACCAAAGCTATTCTGGATTTTATAGAAAAACGCCTTCAAAGCTCAAGCTTGACTGAGTTTGGATAAGAATTTCAAATTCCAATTTGACATGTTCAAACCAAGTGAGGTTTGGTTATTAAGAAAAATACTTGCAAACTTCCCAGCCTTAAAATTTGAGCTCATAAAGTCTGAGTAGTATATAGAGACAAAGCAAACATTTCCTTAGCCTATCCGGGATAGAACAAGCTCACAAGTTAACTCTTAGCTATTGTGAAGTATGCTATTCTATTGGCTTACTTACTGGATAACACCTTTTTATTTTAATGAATTGTGCAGTTTACCTAAAAACTAGGTAGTAAAGCACAGATACACATTTTATCAGAAGGTTGGCATACGACAATAGGTTATTAATACTAACACATTGATTTACTTAGAAGCAGAGCACTGTCCACTGTACAATTTTCACTTAGCTATGTGAATAAAGTAAAACTAAGTGATTTTTTTGACAAAGAATACCCAATCAGGTGCAAGGAACATTTTAAAAACAGTACTATTGCTTGCATATGATTAAGTGACTGAAGGCATTACTAAGATTAGTGAAAATGTGCTTTGCTACCACTCTAAGGAGTAGAGAAAGTTCAAAGTTTTGCTTTGCTTTGAACAAGCTCTACTTCCTGAAGTGGTTCTAAAGGTAGTAGTTTTTTTAACCTTAATGCATTCCCTGCATTAAAGTAAAACACCTTTCTCTTTCTACTCATTGGCTCAGACGCAGCAGTGGGATCCATTGGCTCTTGTAGCTGTCAATCACATCCAGTGAGGAGGGAGCAGGGCACACGCTCTATGTGTCTTATGGACACACAGAGTTGGCTCGGGAGTGAGCATGCACAAATGCTTCCAAGTGCTATGGGGGAACTTGGCGGGGGGAGGCTGCCGATAAGGGACCCAAGAAGAGGAGGATCAATGCTGCTCTGTGCAAAACCAATGCACACAGCAGATAAGTATGACACGTTTGTTATTAAAAAAAAAATGTTATCCTTTACATTCTTTATTTAAGTTTATCCTTTACAATCGCTTTAGGTAAGTAAACCCTATTGAGTTAAAGTGGATGTAAACCCAAAATCCCATACTGTAGAGAATAAGATTTCCTTTCATTTAAGCCCAGTCTTGCCACACAGATTTACTCGAGGCCTGAGCAATCCTCTTTTATTGTTCAGTTAGAGAAATCTTGACAAAGTCTTGAAAACTTTGTAAAAAACGCCCCCTTGCTGTGAGTGACAGGTGATTAACATATCTCATGCACTAGCCTGAGACAGGTTATCATCAGATCACTGGATGTTCTACTCTGCCCAGCTCTGACTACATACATGTCCCCTAAATCACTTGTCTGTCTATAGTCTGCTGACTGTTCACTGCATCCCATGATGAGAAACATCCAGTCAAAACACAGTAAAGCTGGGAGAGCTGTAGGGGAGGGGATGTGAATTGTGAACTTTTTACACAGGATGTGCCTGTCTCAGGCTAGTGCATGAGATATGTAAATCACCTGTCACTCACAGCAAGGGGGCGTTTTTGACAACGTTTTCAAGAAAATCTGTTATTTTTAACAATGGCTTTCCTAAATTTGCCTGGCCTCAATATTGAAGATATAAGGAACTGACTTAACAGGTGACAAGTAATTAAACCCACTAGCGCAGGGGTGACAAACTCAAACTCAATGCATCAGCATTATGCTTGCCCTCGGTTGTATCGGTAAGACTATATAAATTTATCCAGGGCTTATTTCTCAGAGAATAGGTGCAGAAACTCAACCACCCCTGCTGAACTGCATCAAATGGTGGTTGTGGCCAAATTGCAGTGGGAGTATCCTAAATGGACAGTAAATACCAGGGGTGTGTTGTGTGCAGAGTTCAAGGATGCCCAATGTACATAGTAAGGCTGAGGAAAAACAAAGGGGAGAGGCATCTCTAAGTGCAGGAGTAAAAACAGGCAGCAAGCATGCTTGGAAATGTGCTGCACTCCGGTAACGTCATCTCTTTATGCTGCCTAGCCACCTGCGTGTCAAGCCCCATGCTGGACTCCATCATCGTATGGCCAGCTTTACATCTTAGTGGTGATTCATGGGTGTAACGACACCCCGAGTATGAAAGGGGTTAAAGTCATTTAGGACATGCCATACCCGAACACAAAGGCAGCTACCGAACACTCCAATCAGCCGAACAAGGAACCCATGCAAATAATTCTCCCCCAAGTACGAGACGAGGCTCTGCATTGAGGGTCAAGCAGGAAACAGACTCTTTATTAGAACCAAAATTACAAGTCTTTATATACAGTTAAAGAGGAGGTTCCTACCTCCTGCTCATATTACTCTGAAAATACACCTGTGACCAGAAACCTAATTAACATGAGCTAATTAACTAATCCCTTTAAGCAGCCTGGTCATTGTTATGATAAATCAGGATTTCACTACAGGTCAGACTTGTTGTCACCAAGCTTCACACAGAAGATGATACATTATCATAAGTTTAAACACAGGACATATTCTCACAATAGCAGGAGCTCCACTAGGAGTCAGCCCGTTTCCTACATTGTACAGAGGCCAATGTGATCAGCTCTTTCAATTAACATGTTGAGTTCAGAATCAAACAAACCAAGAATAGTCTTTACATATATCCTGGGAGATATTGTGTGTAGCGGGCATAACCCTCGATGGGGCGGCTTTGACATTTGGGCTTACCGGTTACCTCCGCTTGGCTTTGCCCTCCAGGTCTAGGGGTTCCCAGAGTTAGTACCCAACGACTTTGCACACTGACACTATACACGCACGCCTTTTGAAAGGTTTTTATTTGCAGGGGGTAACATCCAACAGACACAGTCTCGTATGGGAACAGAGGGTAAGGATGAAGAAAACTCAGGCACCTTGAACTGCTAAGTATTCGAAAGTCTCTATTTGCCAACCCAGAGAGTAGCCACTCACCACTTCAGCTTCCAAGCTGAACAAATCTCTAGCCAGAGATTATGGCAATCAGCACTTGAATAAAGAAAATTTGCACAGTCATTAACCTTGACACAAAGTGGTACTTAGAAACAGAACAGGAACCTTTCCTCAGTACCTGGAACGCTATTCGTCTCCTTGACAGTATTGGGGAAGCGTGTATTTTTTAGTGTCTTTGACAACTCAGCAACCAGGCACTTCTCAGGATGCCAGCTTGTTGGCCCTCCTCCGAAGAGTCCTCCCCCGGTCGCTTACACGAGCTGCGGTGCCCCTCCAAGTTGAGACCACACCCGGACGCCTTGAATCCTCCCTCAGTTACTGCGCCTCGGACCAGCCGGTTCCGAGACTCGGGAACAGATGGATCCTTGCCCCAGACCAAGCGGGTCTGTGGGGCCTGCCAAATCCAACATGTTGCGGGGCGGCACACACTCCCCTGACCGGGACCCCTCGCTACCCCGGTCCGGATTCAGGAACAGACAGCTCTGGCCTAACGAACCCCAAACACGTGACTTCAGCCTCTTAAGTACCCTTCCCCAGACTCCTCAGCGGGGCCAAACGCACTCACTGATTGGCACCGAGGAATGCCGGTACCCAAACCGTCCAATCAGGACTGGTTCTGAGCCTGTCATGTGCACTTCACTGCACACATGATCAGGCAGAACCCTAACACAGCCCAGTCAAACTGATGCCAAAGCTTCCCTATCCAATTAACTCTCAGAACCCTTTTACTGTTCTGAGAAACAAAAATAACTAAATTTACAATAGCGGACACCTAGAAAAGGTGTCACTGCTACACGTGGATAAATATTACTGTCCCATTTTAAGTAATCCAAGATATATTTTCTCAGTCACCCTGTGCCAGGATAGCACATGGTGACTTAGACATAAGAGGTGCATGGGGAGCTGAAACATGGGTATCCCAAACTTTCCAAGGGATTCTGGGTTCCACGGGCCCTCCTGTCACAATGGGGACCCAAGCGCTTGCAGAGACAGGGGTAGAGAGACCTGACTTTTCACTGATGTAATTTTTGGGATAGTATCTACAGATATGCTTGCTTAATTCTTTTAACATGTGAGTTGCCAATTGGATGTTTTATTAAACTGTTTTTTACTCCTGCACTTAGAGGCGCCTCTCCCCTGGCTTCTATTCCCACGTGGTGGCAGCCCTTTTGTGTATGGACTAATATATATCTTATTTAATCTATGTTTATGGACTTTTCATGGACATTTTCATTTGGGTTGCAGCAGAGCTTTGAGTGTTTTGTGCCTTGCACTTGTATTTTATCTATTTACACTGTGCAGAATTTAGGGGTGTGCTATGTATGCATTGAAGTTTCAGGAGTGCCCCATGCACAGAGTGTATAATTCAGGGTTGGCTATGAATAGAGTGCAGAGTTCAGGCTTGCGCTTTGTACAGAGTGCAGGTTTGAGGAGTGTGCTACATACAGAGTGTAGCGTTTAGGGGTGTGCTATGCACAGTGTGCAGGCTTCATATCTCACTTCTAACTCTCCATGGCTCTGACCTCTGCACCACTCTCCCCCACCCCCCACCCCCTCAAAAGCTTCCTCACATCTTCCCTACCTGGCCTGGCTCTAGTACCTCCTGGCAGACTAGGCAGCTCTGCCTCTCTCCTTTGCAGAGAGATCGGTCGGCATCTGTGCACCAGGAAAAAAATGGAGATCACATTGCAGCTTACCACGTGATGCCCCATTCCGCTCTGCACCTTCATCTGCATCTCCCTTGTCACCACCATGAGCGTAGGGCAGGCAGGGATCTGTGAGAGCTTCTGGAAGGAAAGTTGTCCATGTAAACACAGAAGGCTTCTGTATTTACAAGTGACAGTGGTTATACACCACATTCTGGGTCCGCTCACACCAGATACAGTGGGACTGTAATGGACTGCTATTCCAATACTCTTTCACCACAAGAAAAGACAAAATGCCTTGTCTCCTATGTGCCCTGTTCACACCACCACGTTGCAGTGGTATGTGCTGAGAAAAGGTACGGTCGGCTGTACTTTTTTCAGCACAGCTCAGTGCCAGGCAATCCAGATAAAAAGGGAGCAAATAAAAAAGGTTTATTGTTAGAGTTTACATACACTTTATTTGTTTTATAGATTTTTAATAGGTTTTAAACAAAGTAACACAAATTACATAAGAATAAAAAAAAATGTTATGACTTTCAAGAAAATATTGTTCTATAAATCTTAAGCAAATTATATACCCCCCACCAGCCCCCACCATTCTCATCTTTACTGCAGAGCGGAAAGCAGCACAGTACTGGACAGAGGCCATGAGCTTCCTCAGTTAACCTTTCAAGCAGGTAAATCTTTGCTACAACTCCAAGCTGTCCTAGCAACCAATCTCCAGCTTGTTAGTATGAAAAGTTAACTCCGGCAGCTCCCGCTCCTGCCTTTTGTCCAGTACTGTGCTGCCTCCCGCTCTCTGCTCTGCAGTAAACCTGTGTAAGGCAGGAAAGTGCTATCTACAGAGGGGGTCAGAGGGGCATAAGACACTACTGTGGGAGGGGTAATGTTAGGGGGGCAGAGGACACTACTGTGTGGGTGGGAGCAGAGGGGCAAAGGACATTACAGTGGGGGGGCAGAGTACATTACTGTGGGGGGATGATGTGAAGGGGACACTACTGTGTGGGTGGGAGTAGAGGGGCAAAGGACCTTACAGTGGGGGGGGGGACAGAGTACATTACTGTGGGGGGATGATGTGAAGGGGCAGAAGAAACGACCATGGGGGTGAGAGGGGAAGAGGACACTACTGTGAGGGGTGATGTCAACTGTGTCAACTGATGTGAAGGGGCAGAGGATACTACTGTGGGGAGGAGTGATGTGAAGGGGAACAGAGGACACTACTGTGGCTCACTATGTGTTCTTCCTGCCATCTTTTTTATTGGGGGCTTTTGCTAAAATAGCATATTCTTGAGAGTGTGGACAAATAGTGCCAAAATGGGGCAAACAGACACAGCTGGAGATGAAATGAGCTTTAGACCAAACTCAAGCAATGCAAGTCAATATTCTGCAAGAAAACATCAGTAGGTGTTTATTGATTAAAATAATTGTAAGCTGATTACTCTTAAATAAATCCAATAGTCATTAAAAAAGTTACATGCTTTTATGTGGCACACTTCAAAATATATGTTGTTTTAGTTTATTGACTACTAATGATCTCTTTGTACTTTCAAGTTATTATCAAGCCTAATGTATGAACATAAAGTCTTTTATTTACAGAGTGAGTTATATGTTCCCCTGGATATATGGAATAAATGTGTTTATCTCGGAAGGTTTATGTGCACATTTTTCATTTTACAGCTTCACAGGAATTATTAATATGGTTTGACACCACCCTGATTCTCTCTGTCGCCATACTTTAACTTCACACCTGCCGATGTGGAGGCTTTATACAACTTAAGTTAGCTGAAGAGTTATTTGTGTATATAAGGGGGTATGAATCCCTCTGGAGGCACCATTATAATCTTATAGAGAAGGGACAGTAAGTGGGGTGCAGGAACTGCATCTGAACATAAGAAATCTAGAGAGGCAGTTTCTCTCTGGTACAGACCACAGAAAATGTCAAACCTAATATGCAGCTCAAGATCTAGTGGTGGTAAAAATCAACTTTTAAATCACCTCATGGATCAGTCACAGATTTGGAGTCATAAAATGTAAACGTAAATGTAAACGTCAAAATGTACCCACTTCTATAAGGGAATTGAGATGTTTGTTTTCAGTACATAAGGGGAAATATGGATTTCCAGGTACAAGAGTCATAGGGGAGGGGTGAAGGGATATTACTGGTAGGCTGGTCTGTTCAACTACTTTTATAATGGCCCCTATAGTTAGATAGGATTGTAGGGCTCTAGAGTGTCTTAATGGAAGCAAGGGGAGATGGGACAATGCAACTAGGGAGGAGTCTTGATCCGCCTGTATCTGCTTGTGATCAGGATGTGTACCACCCAGTGACAGAAATTAAATGTTTTATAGTATTGAGATATGTTAGGAAAACCTATGACACTGTATTGTTTGGGAAGGGTCAGGCGGGACACATATGTACAGTATGAGTGAACTTATTGTCTAAAGAAAGGTCAATGTGAGAGATTGGATATGAGAAAAATGTGCCTGGAGTATATGAATGAGGATATAAATGGGGAGTATTTAAATTAGGTGTGAGATTTGGAGTACGATTGTCATTTTAAAGGCATACACTTTACAAACCAGGTCAGGGTCAACCCTTGTCAGAGCAGAAAGGAACTTGTCCAGCAAGACGCAGAAGTCGGCCTTGTATTATTTCAGGGAGTCCAGTGTAATTCTGGTTCCCAGACATTTGAGGATGGAATGGGACCAATGGAATTGATATTCCTTCCTCAGGCATTTCTTCATATCCAAAGGAAGGTTTACATTTTGCACTTCTGATTTATTGTAATTTATTCCAAAGTTAAAGGTCCCCTAAACTAGCAGGTCATCCTACACTGTTATTTGTGTTCCATATGAAGTGGTGATGTCTTCCAATCGACTAATTTGCCATTATTGTACAAAGAAGTTGTTCCAGAGTTCACATTAATGTCAGTGGAGAAAGAGGACATCCCTGGATTATACAGTTGAACAAGGGGAAATACTTTGCCGCTTCATGGGTGTAGTACAGACATGAGATCCAATCAATCAAATTGCCCCCCAAACCCATTTGTAACAGGGAACGCTATGGAAATTGACAGCCAACATGGTCTAAGGCCTTCTCGACATCCATGGATAGCAGCATCAAGGGTGGCCTTTGACCAAGTGGAGTGGATGAGGTGACCCATTTGGTGTTGCCCCAAACTACTAAACTATGCCACGTACAAATTCCGCCAGCAAAAGTCAGATGAGAGCTTTTGGTCAGAAAATGCAACATTGTGTATGCTCCATCGGACTTTTGCTGGCGGAATTCCAGCAAGCAAAAGATTGAGAGCAGGTTCTCAATTTTTCGGTCTGAAAAAGTTTCGATCGGAAATTCCTATCGTCTGTACCAATTCTGAAGCGCATTCCTACATATGCTCGGAAACAATTCGACACATGCTCAGAAGCATTGAACTTAATTTTATCGGCTTGTCGTAGTGTTGTACGTCACCGCGCTCTTGACGTTCGAAAGTTCAGTGAACTTTTGTGTGACCGTGTGTATACAAGCCAAGCTTGAGCGGAATTCCATCGGAAAAAACATCCAAGATTTTTCAGACGGAAAATCCGCTCGTGTGTATGCGGCATCAGTGTGGGACAAAGCCAACTTACATTCCATGTACAAGCAGTGGGATATAGGACAAAAGCCTAGTGGCCAAGATTTTAGAGAAGAGCTTAAGGTGAACACTGAGAAGGGTTATCGGACAGTAACAGTCATTGTGGTGTGTGCCCTGAGCATAGCTAGAGGTTGTTGCCCCCACCCCCGCCATGATGCAATTACATGCCCTCAAGAACAACAGGAAGAAGGAATTCTGAAACATTTTATAGTAACTGAAGAGCAAGCCCTCAGGACCTGGGGATTTTTCTGTTATGAATTCCTCTGAGGGAAGAAGTTCCTTCATCGCCCATTTCTCCCTCTATGAGAGCACAAGACCCAAGGATTCAAGATAGGAGTCTATACTGTAAGTCCTGGACAGGGGGGTTAGGGTTTTGTAATAGTAATATTTTTGAAATTCCCATGCAATTGCTGTAGAAGTGGTTGCTTTGGTCTGGAGGCAAGTCACTCACTAAAATTAAGTTTTTATTTTGTGGTCCTTGCCAATAGTGTGCCTGGTTTATTGTTGAGGTTCTTTTGAAATTCTGGCTCTGGGTGCAAAGGGGAGTGCATGTTGCGTTCCTTTGTAATGAAAGCAAAGAAATGTAGGGGGCGCTGATATATATATATATATATATATATATATATATATATATATATATATATATATATACTATGTATGTGAAAAAAATTATTCCTTACCAAAAATAAATATAAACCCGCTGCAATTCATAAATGTACCATATCAGAAATAAATATTAATAAACAGAAAGTAACAATAACAAAGGTGTCACAAAAACAAGTGAATGCAATTGTTTCATATATATGAATATGTATGTTTGAATCCACTCTAAATGAGAACAAATGTGGAACAAGTGAGTAGCAACTCCCAATAGTGCAGACCACAAAACTATAAAGAATAGTCCATAAGTCAAAACAACCTCAATCTTCTTTTCAAATCCTGCAAGACCACCCGGTGACTTGTGAATACATAATACATTTACCAGAAACCATGTGACCATTTACAAAAGTAGTCAATATGTGCTTATGATCATAATTTCATGTAATTCCAAGAATTAGATGAGGTGTATTGAAACAGAAGCATTTCTTTCAATACACCTCATCTGCAGAGATAGGGAATGCAAAAAGATGAAAAGTTTCTCATAGTGTAGTAATGTCATATGCGCTTTTATAAAAATTTATAACAACAGTATATAGATGGCCTCTTACATTTATGCATGGCAAACCGGCACTAATACAGCTTGCAATATCTCTAGGAACTTCACCGCCCCTTCACAAAATCCAGGAGCTGGCGTGCAGGTCCTTATTAAGTCTTCAACTGGACATTTTTTGAGTCAATATAGTTAGATATGAAACTGGCTGTGATCAGACAAAAGTAAACAATCAACTGAGGTGGTAATCACCTAAGACATATCGTTGTGAGGAATAAAGTTGTCCAGACGCAAGTAGGTACTGTGCGTCAAAGAGTAGAAGGTGTAGTCCCTGTCACTGGGATGTGTGAAGCACGAGGTATCCACCAAATTAGTTAAATCAAGTTCAGCATTTAGCTTATAGACAGACGCAAGTAGGTACTGTGCGTCAATGGAAAAAAAAATAACCCTGTCTGTCCGGACAGATAATCAGACACCATACACCGTGTGTGGTTGAAAAAAGATGCCTTTACTTCCGTTTCACAGAGCATATACAATACAAAAAAAGGGGAAGAACGCAATTGAACAACCAATCACATTTAAGCATTTTGTTATACAATTCAATATTGATCTGCAAGATTCATAATATTTCTTCTTTCGGACTCAACCTAATATTTACTCTAAAAATGTCTCACGCAATATATGTCCTTGATAAGATTCTCGGTATGTTTTGATAATACAGAATTTACAGTGAGTTTCTACAGAGTTTCTACAGAAAAACAGAAAAACATCTTTGATCATAGGAGACTTTAAGAAGTCTCCGCTGATCACTCATTGTACCACCTATATCCTGCCTTGAACATGGTCATGGCTGTTTCAGACGTATCAACTAGGTTCTTTGATTTTACTACTTTACTTATCAGGTAGAACACCAATTTGATTGTCACATAAACGGCCAGAGCTAAAATCAAGTTCAGCATTTAGCTTATTAATATAGGAGTAAGAATGGGGTGAATTCCCTCTTGTGTCTGCCAAATTCAAGGTGACCGTGGGCAGGTTTCATGGACACAAGTGTGTCTGACCCTGTGGTCCCCATTAGAGGGATCATTTCCACAATAGTACACCAACCTGAAGTTTTTCTGTCCATAGAGTAAGGGACGGTGGTATGGCACCATAGTCCACAACAGACCATCCATCCGTGGGGAACATGAGGGGCTTGAACCACTTTGGGGGGGCTAAGTTTTGACCTTAATCCCACTAAACACATCCAATCCCCCAAAGAGGGAATTATACACATTAAAAATGCTTTCATATATAAAGTAAAGTAGCTAACCCGTGGGAGTGGTGTTTATAACAGGGACTTCCTGGGTGGTATTTAGTAACTGCTCTAGGGTGATAGGCCTTCCAACCATAGGGACTAAATGTGGGCCTGTGGATAAGTATGACTTCTTTCTATGTATGTTGCTCTGGCATTCACTACAACAGTATCCTCACCCATCCCGCACGAGGAGTTTAGCCAACACCCAAAAAATAAGAGCAAGAATACAGTGATGGTCATTCTAATTGAAAACAGAAATTGTCCAGGTGGTGCATTTTCTTGGCTCACGGGGAAAGTCTATGGTAAGAATGGTTTGGGGGTTTTGTGAGAGGGGGCATGGGACAGTAGTGTCTGAGTCTCTTCTTGTGGGGCTCCTCCATTTCCTTCCCTGTCTCCTTTATTTGTGGGCTATTCTTCAACCTTGATGCATGGATCCATTGCAGGCTTTGATCCGTCAGTATTGCTGTCCTGAGACATTGAGGACTTCAAATGGACCTTGGAAGACGGGGGCCTGGTTGTTTGCGGACTGCACGTTGTTTGATCAGTACTTCATCCCCCGGGACGAAAGGATGTGTTGGTTCTGTGGAAAGAGGAAGAAAGGTGACAGCAACCTTGTCATAAGTTTCAGCAGGGCTACTTACCAGATATTTCACGTACTCTTCCTGTAAGGAATATAAGTTAGATTCCTCGCCTATCTTAGGGGCTTTTTGAGCGGGTCTTCCCATAAGGATCTCAAAAGGGGGACAGTCCTGTCTTTAATGTTTCTATTCATCCCTGTGGTCTCTCCTGTTACGGGAATAACTTCCGGCCATGAGGGAAAATGGCAAACTGGAGTATTATTACGCAATATTTGATATTACCTTTCTGTTTGGGCATATGTGTTAAATCAATCTGTAAGTCTTTTAATGGGCCTATGTGTCCCTTGTAAGTCTTTTAATGGGCCTATGTGTCCCTGAACATTATTCTGGACACAAGTTAAGCAAGTGGCTTAAGGGTTTTCTTATCAAAGGAGCTACTGTTTCTGGAATACCTATGATGAGCTACTGTTTCTGGAATACCTATGATCCCCTCCTTGTTTGACCACAAGCCGTCCGGGTTGTGTGTCAAACCTTGTGACTCCCAACAGGTAATGTCAGAAAATTCTTCTGGCTCGGGCTGGGAAACTTGGGGACGAAAAATCTGTAGAAAACAATTGGAGGGTTGATTGCCTCCTTAGCAGTAATTTTGGCTTTGGCTGCTGACTCTTAAGTTGTTTCCCTTAGTAATATCAGATTTGTCATAGGAATGACCTATTACTTTTATGACGTTAATACATTTTTTTTTTTTTTTTTAAGGGTAAGTGGAGTGTGGAGTGCACTTAATAAATCCTCTACCCAGACTTGATTTGAGATTTGCTTATTATCCGCTGTCTTGTACCCGCGGGCCTAAAAGACCCCAAAAGTGTATCTACTGTCAGTGTAAATGTTTACTTTTTGTCCTTTGAATAATTGACAGGCATGTGTCATAGCATAGAGCTCTGCCTGTTGGTCTGAAGTCGCTGCTAGTGGTTTCGGTTCTTATATTATGTCTGGTAAAGTTACTACAGCATACAGTATTGCTTAGAACAGCTGCCATCAAAAAAAAACATTTATGTAGTCAGTAGATGTAGAAATGTTTTGTAAAAGGTGTACTACAGTATGTGTTGTGTACAATGTAGTATTAGTTCCTAAAGTGATTTTGGATGTTTCCTTTACTGTCATGTTTACTGCCACAGGCAGTAACAGCTTGTAGGCAAGCTGGCAGTCCTTGAATTTGAACGGGGAGTTTTTTGGATAGATAAGCCACGGGTCGGTAGTGGGTGCCATGCGCTTGGGCCAGTACGGCAGCCAGCGCAGGGCCCCTGACTATACAGTAAAGCACAAAGGATTTCTTATGATCTGGTAAACCCAGTGCTGGAGCACCGGCCAAAGACTGCAAAGGTCCGTGTTATTTCCTCAGTGTAACACTTGCCTGGGGGCAGTGGCTGCAGTAGAGGGGTGCAAGGATTGGATCAAAGAAAAGTACAATCTGGGATTCACTGCCTGCAGTAGACAATAGAGCCAAGAAAAGAAAGGAGCGCTGCCTTATCTTTGGGGCCGAGACAGGTCAGAGTCTTGACTCCTTTTGGGGACACTCGCTTGGTCCCGCCTGAGATAATACATCCTAGGTATTCCACCCTCTCCCTGCACCACTGGATCTCTTTTGCGAGACACCAAGTGACCCTTAAGAGATAAGTGAGTCATCAGGCTTTCAGAGTCTTCTGCACACTGTGCCCCGCTCTCACTACATAACAGTAGGTCATCTACATATTGCAGGAGTACTGATCCCTGTGGGAGCACCCAGTCATCCAGGGTTAGTCCTAACACCATGGAAAATGCTGCAGGACTGTCCACAAAGTCTTGAGGAAGACGGGCCCAAGTCAGTTGGCCCGAGCCAAACAGGCAAAGGCAAAGATCCTTTGGAAATCCCTGTGAACATCAATGCTAAAGAAAGCATTGAAAGTCTAGTACCCTGGAGTTGGAGTGGAGGAAGCGGGGATGTTTATAAAAATTCCCGTGATGTATGAGACTAGTGGTGGAAGTGGTTAAATACATTTGTTCACCCCCCTCAAATCCCCCTAGCCTCCACTCGCCGCTGGCTTTCTTTGCTGCATGTGTGTATTCCAGGGACTGATAATGTGTTTTAGAATGCCTTTCTGCATGTATGTGGTGATCTGTGGTGTACCCTGTAATTCGTCAACATGACGGTGGTATGGTTTCTGAAAGAATGGTATGATGTTTGGTTCGAAAGTAGGGACATAAGGAGTGCATTTGACATGTCCTACGTCTGTCTTTGACTTTTCCCATATCGGGTGAGTCTCTAATGGTGCCAGTATGGTCATAAAGTAAAACGTTAAATCTTTTCTTTTTGGAAAGTCAAGTCACATGTTGATGATTTGGCAGTCATTCCCCTTGTAGGTCAAATTTAACAATTTAACATTACCCCTAATGAAGACATGAGGTCTCTTCCCTTTAGACATAAGGGGCAGTCAGAGAGGATGGCAAATGTTTGTGTGTGTAACATCAATCCCATTAATTCCCATAGAGTGGAGCAGCCCTCGGTACAAATTATTATTTTTTTTTGATAAAACGGGTGTCATTACGACAACTCGTGCTAGCCCCTGTGTCCACTAAAAAACATACCACCCATCCCTCAACTTTAAGGACTACCTGCGGAAGTGTTTTCCAGTGGGAAGAGAAGAAATGCATTACCAAGGAGGGAATCTATTCCGGGTACTCCTTATGGATGTTGATGTCTTGGACTTTGTTGTCTTGGAGAAGGATATTGCTGTTTTTGATAATTGGGAAATTTACGCTGATATCTGCCTCTGGAAACACTCCACCCCGTCCTTTGAAACCTACCCTGTCCATTTCCCTGGGTGTTTCTTCTGTGCGGACAATATTTTTTCCAATGGGAGGGGTCTCCACAATGAAAACAGCTTTGATTTGGGTATTCTTGTGTTTGCAACGTGGAATTATCAAAGGCTGGGAGCATGGGGTGGGAGTCCCTGAGGTCTGGGCGAATAGTCCTCCTTTGGTATTAAAAAATCTGGAGGAGGCCCTTTTCTTTACATCATCCACAAACTGTGGGGGGGTCAGGGTCAGGGTTTGCCACTTAGGGCAAACATGGGCCGCATGGGGTGGCGGAGGTACTGGCACATAATCCTCTGTATCCCCTATGTCATAACAAAGGGGTTGGACAGGGGCAGAGGCAAGTGTTGTTTTTTTAGGAGGCTTGTCTAAGGAAGGATGAGGCTTCTCTAATGGATGAGGGAATTGCTTCTTATAATTTTTCAATGCTTTACACCACATTTTATAACATCAGTCATATATTCTTTATCATAAGGAAACGGTGGATAATTATACTGCTTATGTTGGCTACAAATTTTAGTGACTTCTTCCCATTCCTCTGCAGAATATGGTCCCCACTCACTTAGCCCCGCAATTTGTAGAGCATGTGCTCTGGTCAATATGTTTTTCCAGGGTTCAGTATAATATGTTCCATAGTTTCCAGACACGAAATCTAAGGGAGTGGGCTGATCCGGCTTACCTTCCGAACCTCCCTTTCCCGGCAGATTTCCCATGTTTACAATTCTTATACTTTATCTTATATTATAACTCTATTTATACACATCAGCTGCAGAACATACAGTTAATGACTTAGGACAAACCACACATTTTTCACCAGTTCCAAATTCTATAATACCTATGACACCTTTAACAGTTAAAGCTTCTTGAAATTAAAACGTTTTTTTTTTTTTTTTTATTTCTTGGCAAAATGCCAAAAAAAGACTCCCTCTGGCCAGAGGTTCCCCTGCTTATAAGTAAGCTTTGTACGTTATTTCTTTTCTTATTCTTATAACCAAACAATTTTTATTTAAAAATGTTACAACGTCCCTGTTGTCATGATATTTTAAATTTCTTGGCAAAGTGCCAACAGGTTTAAACAGTACTTTCAATTGCTGTAATACTAATGCCGCAAACAATTTCCCACTATCAGTTACGGTTGGTGAGATATTAGCATTTGAACCCTTGTTGGCAAAACGCCAAAATATCCAAAATTTGCACCTGACTTCCCCTGCGCAAAAGATGTCAGTGGCAAAAGGAATTATTCCCATAACATGTTTTGATCAAAAGTTAGCCTCACCAATCCATGTATTACCCCAGAAAAATGTTACAACGTCCCTGTTGTCATGATGTATCAAAGACCCTCCTGGAACACAAAACTATTATGTATATTAAACCTGGTAATAACCTCCGGGAATACTAGCAACCAAATAAGTATTTGATCCCTCATACACAAATAACAGACCTGTTATACAATTAGGGCAGCGTCCTGCCAAAAAACACTTAGGACAAGGTCCTGACATTAAGTGTTTAAATGATTTAGGGGTTTCCAATGACCAGTCCTTCTGGTTAAAAACAAGGTTTTCAACCTGCTATGGTATGGTATTAATACAATATATGGGAGGGATCCTGGGCAATTTTAGCAAGTATCCTTGTCCCCTATATTTTGATCCTGATACCGTCCTTTTATATTAATACCCGGAACCCTGGCGCCTGCCCCAATTTAGGCAGCACAGCAGGCATTCCTATACCCGGAACCCTGGCGCCTGCCCCAATTTAGGCAGCACAGCAGGCATTCCTATACCCGGAACCCTGGCGCCTGCCCCAATTTAGGCAGCACAGCAGGCATTCCTATACCCGGAACCCTGGCGCCTGCCCCAATTTAGGCAGCACAGCAGGCATTCCTATCTATGAGCGAGCTGTATTACAATACTCGGAACCCTGGCGCCTGCCCCAATTTAGGCAGCACAGCAGGCATTCCTATCTATGAGCGAGCTGTATTACAATACTAATGTCCCTATCTCTCAGGCAAGCTAATCAAAATAAATTAATCAATTATGCCTTGAGAGCTATAATGCAACGGGTTATAACATTGACAGAGTAAGCTGTTCAAAAATACTTTGAACAAGTAATTTTAAAGAAAGCTTACCTGTAATGTACCCCACTTATTCTGGTACCATCTGTAAGGTCCTCTGTTTCAGCCCCTCCGCATCAGCCCCTCTTTATCAGCCCCTCTTTCTCTCAATTGGACTTTGGTGGTCAATGGAAAATAACCCTGTCTGTCCGGACAGATAATCAGACACCATACACCGTGTGTGGTTGAAAAAAGATGCCTTTACTTCCGTTTCACAGAGCATATACAATACAAAAAAAAGGGGAAGAACGCAATTGAACAACCAATCACATTCAAGCATTTAAGCATTTTGTTATACAATTCAATATTGATCTGCAAGATTCATAATATTTCTTCTTTCGGACTCAACCTAATATTTACTCTAAAAATGTCTCACGCAATATATGTCCTTGATAAGATTCTCGGTATGTTTTGATCATATAGCCTACTTGTTATGGGAAGCAGACCCGTTACTAGAAGCCATGAGAACTAAAACTTGTTATGGAAATGTGTGAGTGTGAGATAAACAGAATTTACAGTGAGTTTCTACAGAAAAACAGAAAAACATCTTTGTTACAATACTATTAAATCTTGAAGGGTAACTCTACACTTCCCACGTTTCCTTACAATAGTGACTACTGTAGTTCCCACAGTTTCCTTTATGAGGAGGGAACAGCTCAGTGTCTAAACCAAACACTGGAACTTTATGGCATTCAGCGTGGACAAACATGACAGTTTGCAGTTGTCAATGGTTGCAAAGGAAGTATCAGCTGCTAAGCATATAGGCAGGGAATGGCCATATTTTTTGCAATGGTAAATGTCTCCAGCCCACCCTCCATTCTTTGACAGCCCCTACCTATTAGCTCAGAAAATGGGCATTTTTAATTTTACAGATTGGGCTACCATTGATTTCAATGGGGTTCGAGTATACCAAACGCTGTTCTAATTGAGCCCAGAGCATTTTGTCTCATAGTTAATCACAAATAAAAATCATCTATTGTTAGTGACAATGTGCAACTGCAGCTGCTGGTCAGGAAGGGGTTAAACAAACCTTGGCCTACTGGCTCTATACACAGCACACATGCCACAGTCCTTTTACCCACAAAATATGTTTTAATTAATATGCCAAGGGCAAGAGTGTAACAGACACTAACAAACCTCAGCACAATCATATTAACCAGTTCTAGACCAGCTGCAGTAAAACTCCGGCGGCTGGTCCAGAAGTGGTTAAATGATTGGCTCGGCAAATCGACGTTACCTTATATCGCTTCGCCTTTTGGCCACTAGGGGTCCACAGCATGTGCCCGGTGCTGATGCAAGTGCCCAGCGGCACCCGCGATCGCTCATGACAGAGTGAGTAAACACACAGATCCCGGTTCTCTCAGGGGAGAGGAGACAGATCGTGTGTTCATACTAAATATGAACAACGATCTCTCTCCTCCCCTACTCAGTCCCATCCCCCCTACAGTTAGAACACACCTAGGGAACACAGTTAACCCCTTCCCTGCCAGTGACATTTATACAGTAATCAGTGCAGTTTTATAGCACTGATCACTGCATATTTGTCAATGGTCCCAAAAATGTGTCAAAAGTGTCCAATTTGTCCACCGTAATATCGCAGTCCTGATAAAAAAATCACAGATCACTGCCATTACTAGTAAAAAAAATAAAAATAAGAATAAAACTGCCATAAATCTATTCCCTATTTTGTAGACGCTATAACTTTTGCGCAAACCAAGCAATATACACTTATTGCAATAAAAATATGTAGAGAATACATATCGGCTTAAACTGAGGAAAACATTTTTTATTTTTTTTTTAAATTTGGGATATTTATTATAGCAAAAATTAGAAGATATTTAGTTTTTTTCAAAATTGTCGCTCTTCTTTTGTTTATAGCGCAAAACATAAAAAAAGGAGAAGTGATCAAATACTACCAAAAGAAAGCTCTATTTGTAGGAAAAAAAGGACGTCAATTTTGTTTGGGTACAGCATCGCACGACCGTGCAATTGTCAGTTAAAGCGACAGTGCCGTATCGCGAATAATAGCCTGGTCATTGAGCAGCCAAATCTTCTGGGGCTGAAGTAAAAATGTAAACTCTTCCATTACATATGTTTTTCTGCACACAGCCTATCTTCAGGAATATATAATCTACATAGAGTGCAGTGGTCAGAAGTATGAAATCTACAACATAGTGTCTATAGTGCAGGATTAAGGCCAGGATAAAAGTATCTACCACAGTAAAAATCTCCCCCCAATCGTCATAATTCTGTACATGTACAGATAATCCCCCACAGCCCTAAATCCCCCCTTAGTACAGACCTAATTTCAGCTCACCTTCTAAGTACATATCACCTTTTTTCCTCCAATATAAATCCCCTTAGTTTAGACCTCACCCCTTTGTACAGACACCCTCCCTCAAAACAGAGCCCCGTCCCAGCCTACCCCTTAGTACAGACCCCTCCCCCCCTCAGTATAGACCTTTGGCAATATGAACCCTGCCCCCTCAGTACAGACCCCCCCCCACTCTCAGTACAAAGCCCCTCCAAGCCCACCCCCTTGGTACAGATCCCTTTAAGTACAGACCCTATTCCCAGCCCACCGCCTCAATATAGACCACCTTCCCTCAGTACAGATCCCCTCTTTGTATAAACCCTTCCCTCAGTACAGTCCAAACCCTCTTGAGCAATCCCACCAGGAAGCTGTCACTGAGGATCAGTGATCTTAAGCAATGGGGGCATTTTCCATCCTGCAGCTGCACATATACAAGTGGAATGTATACATGTGGGGAATTCTTTGGCCACTTCACCAAGTACAGTGACAGCTTCCTGGTGGAAGTGATCAGGTGTGTTTTGACTAGTATCTGAACATGAAAGTGCTCATCTGTAGTGGAGGTAAAAGCAGGTGCTGTGCCTTTTGTAAGGACAATGTAAAGATTCACTTTGAGATAGATTGAGCTTCATGACTTTTGTGCAGTTGCAATGTTTCTTTGATATTTTTAGCAATTCTCTAGCTGATTTTACTTTTTCTTGGACTTCATTTTTAATTTAATGTTTTGCACACATGAGCATGCATATGATAAGTTGATCTGTACATATACATGGTCGCCTGACTGAAATCAGGAAATACAAAGACCTAGCCAGGTAATTCCTTTTTGTCAGTATGGTCCTTTAACAACATGACCGTTTATTTTACATTGCAGATTACACATGTTGTCAAACCTATACAAATAATTATAAGGATTTCTAAACATAAAATGAAACATGTATATTTCCTACATGCAGTACTGTTAATTAGGCATACAGAGCGGTTAGAGAAAAGCAATACATGTATTAATAAACAATACATTTTTATACATTTTTTTTTTCTTAGTTTACTTGAGATTTAACAGTAAATTAGCAGATTTCAGATAACCAGTTAAAGAATGCCATTCTAAATAGTTGAATGTTGACAGATTGAACAAAAGGACAAAGTATAACTAGAGAGGAAATCAATAACATACTTCTTAAGTGCCATGGTTTTGCAACTAAAATGTCATATACGAAATATATGGCTTCAAGATTATATCTCTAGCGGACATCATCCGTTAAGCGGCTTAAAATCGGCAAATGAATAAATGACCTTTTGTAATACAGTATTTAGGTTTTAGATTTTTGTTAACACATTTTATAAGGTTTCATTGGTATGAATATAAAAAATTGAGGGTTATGCATCAAAATTTCCTAGTTTCCTTGTGTGAGAGAAAAATACACACCAATGACTAAAATGTCAGTATGAACATCATCTGGAGTGTTGCAAAAAAAAAAAAATAGAGGTTCAAGCTCAGGCTGAATCCGCTGAAAAAAGATGTTTCTAATATACTCGCAGAGACATTTCTGTACTATTAGCCACTTGTCACCAATCTGGGGCGTGTAGTCTTCTCCATGAGAGTGGGAACCAACCCCTAGCAGCTGGAGGCCATTGAAGTTGTTCCTGAGATTCTGCTCTTATTAAAGTTTGTTGAAGGGTTCACTAAGATACCCAAACCCCTTACCAAACTTTTGAAGGCTGAGGGAGAGGAAGATGGTTTGAAGTTTTCAGATTCAATGGGCCTTACAATAGCTAGAGGAGAGACTGACTCACACCTCTGTCATGTCCTATGTTGACCCTGCTCTGCCTTATGAACTGCATGTGAATGCCAGCAGAGAAGGAATCTTCAGAGTGTAGTATCAAGAACAAGATTTGAGGCCTATTGCCTATGTGTGTCAGAACCTCACCCCAGCTGAGAAGAATGACCACACTCCCAGGTTAAAGCTCTTGGTGGGCTCTTTTCTTGTCAAGTTTTAATTACATTGTCTCATTGTTACCCGGTACTAAGACTGTAAGGGCTGACGCGTTGTCACGACAATTTTCCTCCACTTCCAAGTTGGAATTGGTTCCAGTTCCTGTGATTCCTCCTGATCGTATTCTGGCTACAGTTCGCACTAGTCTCCCTTCTTCTTTAGGTGACAAGATTCTTGCTGCTCATGTCCATTCACCGCCTAGGAAACCTTGTGACCGCTGCTTTATTCCAGAGAGTCTCCATACTGCCGTGTTCCAGACTTACCATTCTCTCAAGGCTGCTGGCCACCCTAGGAAGAATCAACTTGTTTGGGCCCTCTCCCAACAATTCTGGTGGCCTAGTCTATGTGCTGATGTAACTGCCTTCGTAGCTGCCTGTTCCGTGTGTGCTCAGAGTAAGCCTCCACTACCTTCCAGTGGGCCTCCTACAACCCATACCCAATGGAGATAGACCCTGGACCCACCTGTCTATGGATTTACCCAACTCTCAGGGCAATCCAGTCATCCCTATGGTGGTTGACCGGTTCTCAAAGATGTGTCATTGTATTCTTAAGAAGTTGCCCACTTATAAGAAACTGGCTTCCATTTTTGCTCAGGAGATCTTTTGCTTACATGGGCTACCCAAGGTAATTGTCTCAGACAGGGGTAGTCATTTTGTGTCCCGGTTCTGGCAAGCCTTTTGTGCACAGTTGGGAATTCAGCTTGCTTTCTCCTCTGCGTATCACCCGCAGTCTAATGGGGCAGCAGAATGAGCCAATCAGTCCTTGGAGCAATTCCTATGTTGCTATATCTCTGACTATCATAACAACTGGTCAGACCTTTTACCGTGGACAGAGTTTGCTCACAACAGTGCCTTAAATTCTGCTTCCCGATTGTCCCAGTTTATGGTGTATTATGGTTTTCGACCTTCCATGTTGCCTGACTCGTTTGTTCTGCAGAGTATTCCTGTGTTAGGGAAGCATCTCCGTGGTCTTCGTTCCACTTGGGCACAAGTGCTAATGATAGATACAGACTCCATGCTGACCGCAGATGCCTGGCTGCGCCTTCCTACCAGATTGGGGACAGGGTCTGGCTGTCATCTCGCAACCTTCGACTTCGTTTTTCCTCACTGAAGTTTGCACCTTGGGTTATTGGGCCTTTCCGTATTCTTTGCAGGATTAACCCAGTGGCTTACGCATTAGACTTTCCTTCTAATATGCGTATTTCGAATGTATTTCATGTCTCCTAATTAAAACCTTTGGTCTGCAACCGCTTTACCACCTCGGTACCACGTCCTCACCCTGTACATGTTGAGAACCATTAAGAGTAAGAAGTAAAGTCCATTGTTGACTCCCGTAGGTTTCGTGAGCGCATACAGTACCTGGTGCATTGGAAAGGGTACGGTCCGGAAGAATGCTCTTGGGTCTCATCCTCGGACGTACATGCCCCTGTCCTCATTCATGATTTCCATAGGCGTTTTCCCCTGAAGACTGGTGGTCCTCCAAGGGGGAGGGGTAGGGGTAGTTGAGGAGGGGGTACTGTCAGGGCTGGGCTCAGCCCTACCTTCAGCTGTCAGCTAATTGCCAGCTCCCATCTCTCTCCATAGTTGATGAAATCCTGTTCGTCAGTACTGCCTACTTAAGCTGTCCAGTCCAGAGGAGCTCTGCCTTCTCCTTGGTCAACATCACAAGAAACTTTCTCCTGCGTTCCTGTTTAAAGACTGGCTTTGCTGACATCCTTTCTGGCTGCAGATCCTGCTGGCTGTTCCACTATGTTGATCCCTGACTTGGCTGACTATTCGTTCCGGTTACTGAACTTTGGCTATGTTTTGATTACGTTTGTTCTTTTTTCTTATTATTAAACAAGTGTGATTTAACTGTACTTCTGTGTCAGTCTGATTTCATGGTGAGGAAAGCCAGTCAGTGAGCAGTGTGCGGTGAGGACAGCCAGTCAGTGAGAAGTGTGCAATGAGGACAGCCAGTCAGTAGGCAGTATGTAGTGGGAGGGCTGGGAGATGTTCTCCAGATTTATATGTGCAGCGTAAAGCTTGAAGTAATACAGATGTAGCATAGAGGGAATCCCTGCAGTAATAAAGGTAGACCTCCACCCTTCAGCCACTTACCCCATTACTGGAAGTAGAAGACTTCCAGGCTGCCATCTCTGCTCCACCTCCTTCCCATTTTCAGCTGCTCAATCAGGCAATACAGCCACATATGTAGTTGTGCAAGAAGGAGAGTTTGGCCACACATACAGTGGTGTGAAAAAGTGTTTGCCCCCTTCCTCATTTCCTGTTCCTTTGCATGTTTGTCACACTTAAGTGTTTCGGAACATCAAACCAATTTAAACAATAGTCAAGGACACAACAAGTAAACACAAAATGCAATTTGTAAATGAAGGTGTTTATTATTAAAGGTGAAAAAAAATCCAAACCATCATGGCCCTGTGTGAAAAAGTGATTGCCCCCCTTGTTAAAACATACTATAACTGTGATTGTCCACACCTGAGTTCAATTTCTCTAGCCACACCCAGGCCTGATTATTGCCACACCTGTTACAATCAAGGCATCACTTAAATAGGAGCTGCTTGACACAGTAAGGTCCACCAGAAGATCCTTAAAAGCTACACATCATGCCGAGACCCAAAGAAATTCAGGAACAATTGAGAAAGAAAGTAATTGAGTCTGGAAAGGGTTATAAAGCCATTTCCAAAGCTTTGGGAATCCAGTGAACCACAGTGAGAGCCATTATCCACAAATGGCGAAGACATGGAACAGTGGTGAACCTTCCCAGGAGTGGCCGGCCGCCCAAGAGCGCAGCGACGACTCATCCAAGAGGTCACAAAAGACCCCACAACAACGTCCAAGGAACTGCAGGCCTCACTTGCCTCAGTTAAGGTCAGCGTTCATGCCTCCACCATCAGGAAAAGACTGGGCAAAAATGGCCTGCAGGCAGAGTTCCAAGGAGAAAACCACTGCTGAGCAAAAAGAACATCAAAGCTCGTCTCAATTTCTCCACAACACATCTTGATGATCCCCAAGACTTTTGGGACAACATTCTGTTGACCGATGAGACAAAAGTGAACTCTTTGGAAGGTGTGTGTCCAAGTATATCTGGCGTAGAAGGAACACTGCATTTCAGAAAAAGAACATTATACCAACAGTAAAAATATGGTGGTGGTAGTGTGATGGTCT
The DNA here is from genome assembly GCA_028564925.1 of Lithobates sylvaticus. Classification (NCBI taxonomy): domain Eukaryota; kingdom Metazoa; phylum Chordata; class Amphibia; order Anura; family Ranidae; genus Lithobates; species Lithobates sylvaticus. The sequence goes on from CM053026.1 coordinate 282,136,714, forward strand.
GGGGCTGTTTTGCTGCTTCAGGACCTGGAAGACTTGCCGTGATAAAAGGAACTATGAATTCTGCTGTCTACCAAGAGATCCTGAAGGAGAATGTCCGACCATCTGTTCGTGTACTCAAGCTAAAACGAACTTGGGTTCTGCAGCAGGACAATGATCCACCACCGAATGGCTGAAGAAAAACAAAATGAAGACTTTGGAGTGGCCTAGCCAAAGTCCTGACCTGAATCCTATTGAGATGTTGTGGTATGACCTTAAAAAGGCCGTTCATGCTCGAAAACCCTCTAATGTAACTGAATTAGGACAATTCTGCAAAGATGAGTGGGCCAAAATTCCTCCAGGACGCTGTAAAAGCCTCATTTCACGTTATCGCAAACGCTTGGTTCAGTTGTTGCTGCTAAGGGTGGCCCAACCAGTTATTAGGTTTAGGGGCAATCACTTTTTCACACAGGGCCATGATGGTTTGGATTTTTTTTCACCTTTAATAATAAACACCTTCATTTACAAATTGCATTTTGTGTTTACTTGTGTTGTCCTTGACTATTGTTTAAATTGGTTTGATGTTCCGAAACACTTAAGTGTGACAAACATGCAAAGGAACAGGAAATGAGGAAGGGGGCAAACACTTTTTCACACCACTGTATGTAGTTGTACAGGAACACTGCAGCCGCGGAGAAAGTTGAAGGCAGACCTTGCCAACCCGGTGACAGAGGTGGTAACAGAGATGGGGTAAAGCCAAGCACACCCCCTGCACATGCTTATAAGTTCACCAGAAATACAAATTAATTGTCAGGTAAAACCACTCCCTTATATACATTACATATCTAATTCCTAATATATTATTTCCTCTATACGTTTAGCCTTTTTCCCAAGAGATCAGTTTCAATCCATGTAGGAATAGCATTCCTGGGGTTTGATCCAAAATACTTCCCTCCTTTCCTTGTAGAAAATACAGTTTGATGTCTACAACTTGTCTGCCTTATGAAACCTTCCCTGCATTTATATTTCCTTTTTGTATGGCCACTCTATGACCATTTCTGCCTCCCTCCCACCCAGTCTCACTTATGTTTCCAACACAGATTAATACTCCCTTATATATGAACTGGTGTCTTTTGACATCTGAGCAAATGCCCTTTGAAATGTTTATTTCTGATTGTCACAGGAAGGCAAGACAATTATTCCTTAGTTTATCATATATTATATATTACTTAGCAGTGGCATAATAACGATTTATTCTACCTAGCAGAATTATTTCAGTGTCAAAATAACTTTTGAAAAAGTTAAAACTTGATCTTGTATGCTACAGATGGTTTGCTTCTTTTGAGAAAATTCCCCTTTCTTGTCAAAACTGACTATTTTAAACCTTCATTCACTGTATTACATCTGTAAATAGACTGTTCTCTCTAGTGGGCTTAACAAAGTCTTTCTTACGGTAAGTAGTCCATGCCCCAAATCTCTGCATGAGTTACTGAACTACTTTTACATATTTATCATGTCTTCATTCAAAAGTACCTCTTCCTATGAGAATAGAGAATGGAAATAGCAGATCCTATTTTCGTTTGACTTGTTAATCAACTTGACTTGTTGTTTTTACCATAAAAATCAGGTTGCAACAAGCTTTGCTTATAGAATCTTATTTTTTTTTTTGAGGGGGGGGGGGGGGGGTATTAACAAAATATAGTTTTTTAATACATGAAAGCAGCATATCACAATGTTTGAAATGTTGACTCAATCCTCTGTAGGTCTGTGATATTTTTAGTAATCAAACTGAGTGATTTCTTTTATTAGAATGTCTATTTTACACTCTACATCCGGCATAAAAAATATGTTTATAACAAATTGTAGTTTAAACAAAGCCTTATGAGTTTTTTTTTTAAAGCACAGAAGTATATATTAATTTGTATGCATCCAAAAATATGGCGTAAGACGAAGTCTCAGAAAGATTTCAACCAGTATAAATCTGCCCTCCAAAAATACAATTCCTGCCTCCTCACTGCCAAGCAGATCTATTTTATCTCTCTCATAAACACTTTATGATCCCGTCCCTGTCAACTCTTCTCTACCTTCAACTCTCTACTTTGTCTTCCACTGCCTCCGCCCACCAACTCACTCACTGCCCAGGAGATCGCCAATCGCTTCAAACAGAAGATTGATACAATTTACAAGGAGATTTCTACTGTTCAGATATCTTCCATGCTTTACACTTCATGCCCACAGGTACAATCATTACCTACCCTCTTTTAACCACACCACTATAGACGAGGTTGTTAAACTACTTGCTAACGTCCATCTTACCACCTGCCCTCTGGATCCTGTTCCCTCGCAAATGCTACGTTCACCCTCTGGCTCTAATCTACCCACATCTTCAATCTCTCCCTCTCTTCTGGCATCTTCCCCAACTCTCTAAAACATGCACTTATCAGCCCCATACTTAAAAAGCTCTCACTGGACCCATCCAATCTTAACAACCTACGCCCCATCTCCTTGCTCCCCTTCTTATCCAAACTCTTTGAATGTCTTCTCTACAACCAACTGAGCGACAACCTTGCTGATAATAGCCTACTTGACCCCCTTCAGTCTGGATTTCATCCTCAACACTCCACAGAAACTGCTCTCCTAAAACTAACAAACGATCTACTAACGGCCAAAACCAATGCACACTATTCTGTACTTCTACTCCTGGACCTCTCTGCTGATTTGATATGGTTGACCACCCCCTCTTCCTCAAAAAACTCCATGCCTTTGGTCTCCGTTACTCTACTCTTCGATGGTTTTCTTCCTACTTATCCAACCACACCTTTAGCATTACTTACAATTCTACTTCCTCCTCTCCTCTTCCTTTCTCTGTTGGGGTCCCCCAAGGTTCTGTTCTTGGACCTCTCCTATTTTCAATCTACACCTCCTCCCTGGGTCAGCTGGGCCAACACCACCTCTACGCTGATGACACCCAAATCTATTTCTCTACCCCTCAGCTCACTCCTTCAGTCTCCTCACATATCCCTAGTTTACTATCAGATATATCAGTCTGGATGTCACACCACTTCCTCAAACGTAATCTATCCAAAACCGAACGTATCATCTTTCCTCCCCCACGTGCCTCTTCCCTGATCTCTCTGTCAAAATCAATGGCACAACCATAAGCCCATCCCCGCATGCTAAGGTCCTAGGTGTAGTCCTGGACTCTGAACTCTCCTTTAAGCCCCACGTCCAATCACTGTCCAAATCTTACCGCCTCAACCTTCGCAACATCTCAGTTAGTTACTCCTATCACAATCCAAGGTGGCCATGGAAATCATTTGGTGTGTAAAAGCCCCCAGCCCAATATTTAGACACGCTTTACCAGCAACGCCTTCACACTATTGGATGGCAATATGCAAATTTCAGCATTTCAGCATCACCTATACACTCATAACACTGGACTCTTCCAAACTTCTTTAAAAGGACATTACGCTAAAGAAAAATTGTAGTCTGGTTTGCAACTTAAAGTTTTCCTGGAAGGCTGGCTGTAAAAGTACCCTCCGACCATGAGGATCTAATTTCTTTTTTGATACAGCTTTGAGTAGGGATGAGCTGAGTGTTCTGTCTCATCATAAGTTAATTCTGAATAGTCACAGTTTTTTGAAGTGTCGAACATTTGGGGCATTTGTCGTGAATGATTGTGACAACGTTCACTTTCAAAGCTTTCTAAGGAAGCAGCGGATTCTTGCACCCGCAACATCCTTACCCTCCACTGAGAGCACCCAGCATATTCACTTAAATGGCCAGGAAACCCCGGACATGTAAACCGCAGGTGTCAGGCACTGTGATGAAATGTGTTGGGCTGGGCTTAGTGACGTCATTGTGCATGGACCAGGAAGTAGCTGAAATTGCAGGTTTCCTATGCTGAGTAAAGCTGAATATTGTATGGAGGTGCTTGGCTGACATTGCAGTTTACCTGTGTGCACTTAGGAGATGGTGCACTGATAAGTGTTATCTGTTTAAGCCCAGGTTCACACTGACTGCGGGTTAGAAAACATGCGAGTTCAGCTGAACATGCACGATTTCATACCCGCATGTCAGTCCGACTTTGGGAGTGATTTCAGAGACATCTGTGCGGGTTCCTGCACAGATGTCTATACAAATCGCCTCCCGAAGTCGCCAAAAGTAGTACAGGAACTACTTTTGGGAATTGGTGCAGCGCCACAAAGTCCGCGCCACTCTGATTTGGACGGTGCCATTGCCGGCTAAAGCCGCCGATATGTCAAATTGCATGCCAAAATCGGACCAATGTCAACCTAGGCTAAAGGTCAATAAATGTGGTTTTAAAATGGAAAAACAATATGTGGTATGTTACTTACTTGCCTTGTATGACTGCGAGGAAGTGGACATTGTCTAAGACAATTAGACATGAAAGGAAAACTATACCTATCATACAAAAAGTTGATAGTACCTATCCATCTCAAAGGTGTGCTCCCTATATACAGTATTACTCCTATACCAACTAAAAGGTTATCCCAAATATGTAACAAGTTAATGGTACCCATCTATCTGAGGGATTTATTGCTCCCATATCCCCAATCTATACTAACCTCTGCCAGCACTCTCTGTTCTACATGTTATTGGTTATTTTTTTCTCACGTTCAGTATCATCTTTTCTATGATAACAATGTTGCCACACATGAGACTGTTCAGCTAAAAGAAAATGTTAAAGAATCACTCAAAGTTAAGTCACAGTAAAGCACAAAGTAAGGCCAATATTAGGGGGGGTCTTTTCAAGACCCTTACAACACCCTCTGGGTCTGGTATGGATTTTGCCATGCCAAAATGTAAACAAAAAAAAACCATGTGGGGTCCCCCCCCCTTAAAATCTATACAAGACCCTTATCCGAGCAAGCAGCCGGCAGAAAAAGGGGGCAAGCACATGCTCTCATCTAAAAACCAGCTTATTCTGCTTTGCCCAATCAGGGCGGAAAATGCACTGTGCAGCTCGCAGTGGGGTCCCCCCTAAAATCCATATCAGACCCTTATCTGGGCATGCAGCCTGGCAGATCAAGATGGGAGAATGAGCGAGCGCCCCCTCTTGAACCATACCAGGCTACATGCCCTCAACATGAGGCTCTGCGCCCCCCACCCCAAAGCACTTGTCCCCATGTTGATGGGAACAAGGGCCACTTCCCAACAACCCTGGGCTGTGGTTGTCGGGGGTCTGTGGGTCACATGGCATCAGGAGGGGGCGGGGCAACCCAGTTACATCACCAGGTGGCCTGCCCTTGCCTATATAAGACCTGCCAAAAGGAAGAGAGTGCATACGGTGGGTATCCTCCAATGGAGACGGAGCGTTTTCATTTTTTCCTATTTTTTGGGCAGCATGATTGAAGGTGGATTACATAGTGGAACACTTTTTAAATTTTTTTTACTAAAGGATTTGTCAAAAACTGTCTCTTGTGGTTTTTACTTTTTGATGCTTTTTTGGTGAATGGGTAGGGGTACGATGTACCCGATATCCCTTTTACATGGGGGGGAGCGGGGATCTGGGGGCCCCCTTGTTAAAGGGGGTTCCAGATTCCAATAAGCCCCCCATCCACAGCCCCTGACAACCACAGCCCAGGGTTGTTGGGCAAAGGCCCTTGTCCCAATCAACATAGGGACAAGGTGCTGTTGGGTGGGGGGGCGCAGAGCCCCCCCTGCCCCAAAGCACCCACCCCTCCATGTTGAGGGCATGTGGCCTGGTATGGTTCAGGAGGGGGGTGCTCGCTCGTCCCCCCCATCCTGACCTGCCAGGCTGCATGCTCGGATAAGGGTCTGATATGGATTTTGGGGGGACTCCGTGCCATTTTTTTTAATTTGATGTGGGGTTCCCCTTAAAATTCATACCAGACCCAAAGGGCCTTGTATGGACTGGGGGGGACCCCACGCCATTTTTTATAATTTTTTTTAATAGCCAGGTGCCAGCAATTGTAACTGCAAGTCATTTTAAATGGGATTTTTTTCTTTAGAAATTTCAGTTTTCCTGTAGCATGTTCTGTATGTTACAAATGCGCCACTTTACAGGCACATTAAGGGGGCCCCCAGGCATGATATATGGGCCTTGCATTGTGTCATTTCCAGTTTCGAAATAACGCAATGCTATGACCCAGCAATGCCTGTTGTCTCCTGGGATTAATGACACACATCTCCCAGGAGACATTGCAAAGCCGGAAATGATGCGTGCGAACGCGGCCACGAGGGAGGAAGTGAAAATAGAATCAAGAATTATTAATGTAAGTGATCAAAAAAATAAAAAATATATGACAATTTGTTATTACTGCACACATTACAGCTGAATGCTGAGCACTTCAAAATGAGGGTGGAACTCTTTAAGATCAAGCTCACACCTATGCTTTGTGGTAATGTGCATGTTAATGCAATACACAGTAGCAGACCAAACATGCCTTAAGCCCCATACACACGGTCGGATTTTTGCATGGATTCTGTCCGATCGGACAATGTTGTTGAAAAATCAGACCGTGTGTATGCACCATCGGACAGTGTACGTCGGATTGTCCGACGGACAAAGTCCTATCTCCTGCTGGATAGATTTTCCGACAACACGGTCCGATCACACCAAATCCGATCGTGTGTACGGTTGTCCGACGGACAAAGTGCTACGCATGCTCAGATCACATTACAAGACCAAAGCTATTGGCTACTAGTCTCTACGTAGTCCCGTCGTAGGCAACAAACGTCACCACGTTCAGAATGATCGGATTTTCCGACAACTTTGTCCGACCGTGTGTACGCAAAACCAACATCGGACAAAGTATGACGGACATGATCCGACGGACCTGGTCCTCGGATAATCCGAGCGTGTGTATGGGGCTTTAACGTGTTTCAATTTATTTTGAATGACACCCAAATGCAGTAAAAGAATGCACCTCAGCTGCACCTGGGTTGCAGATCACCACAATAGTAGGTTGTTGTGCTTTGGCAGGCTATTTAAATGACTTGTCTGCCTTAACTGGACACATGGTAACATGCATGCATTACTGTATTATGTACTATATATGCTAATGTGCATTTATTTTAATATATTAAGTGGCTAAGCATTGAAAGTCCATGAAGGTATAGTTTATTTAGTAGGGTAGGTAAGGACATCTGGTAGCATTCTAGGAGATTGTTCTTTTTTTTTTCTTTTCTTTGATTCTCCTAGAAATAATGTCCCAATTTGAGTTTGAATTCCATGCTTCTTCAATAGTTCCCAGAAGGAAGGATTACTGTTAGGATCATCACAAATGAGGGAGGGGATTTTTGTTTAGTACTTGGTCATAGTTTATAATTGATTCTCATGACCTGTAGTCTTTCAATTTCACCACAGCATCACTCTTAGACCACAGAACAACCAGAGAGTAATATAGTTGACCCCAAAAGGTCAAATTCTAGTATAACTTAGCTTACTAGCTGCTAAGAAATTTCAAATGGGCATATCAACTGCTCTGGACAATGACCTCACAGGTCAAACTTTGTGAAGTAAAGCTTTTACTATCATACAGATTTTAAAAGGCAACACAATTTGTAGAACCTTGGACAACATCCAGTGTCTAAAAAGATATAAACTTACTGTAATGAATGTAATCTTAATTAAAATGGCATTAAAAATGTAAATTTACTATAAGGTCCACTCTACAGAAAGTCTTATGCAGCTTACATGCACAGAGATACAAACAAATCAAAAAGAATAGGGGGTTCTAAAGGCTGTTCAACTCCTGCCCAGCACAGACACCCCCCCCCCCCCACCCATGCTGAGTACCTGAGCCCGATCTTGATCTAGCGTTGTGCCTGAGAGCAGTGACTTTCTCTGCGCTCTCCCTCCTCACTGGACATGGAGGCAGCAGTGAGAGCCATTGCCCCCTTTTTTCAAAAACCGCCTGTGAGGAGGCAGCAGGGGGCGGAGCAGAGCCACGCTCTGTGTGTCAATTGACCGCTTGAGATCGAGCCCACATGAGTGCCCCATAGCAAGAAGCTGGGAGTGCTGGCAGGGGACCTCAGAGGAAGAGGATCACGGCTGCTCTGTGCAATACTCTTGCACAAGGCAGGTAAGTATAACAGATTTGTTAAATAAAAGTGTTAAAATAGAGGAACTCCTACATATTGCCTGGGAAAGTTTGAAGAAAATTCACAAAAAATGGGCCTGTTGGCTCAACTTTCAATCAGTCTCTGAATACAAAAACTTCTGGTCCCTGGCTCACTGATTCTGATTTTTGTCCTGCTGCACTGCAGGATATGGCAATACACACTGAAGAAGTTGGAGTTCAATTACCACAGCATTGGTGTCAATGGACACAATAATAACCTCATCATTGGTATCAGTGGGTGCAATACTAATCCCCAGCATTGGTGTCAGTGGACATAATAGCCCCAGCATTGGTGTCAGTGGATGCAATAAAAACCCCTAGCACTGATGTCAGTGACCTCAATAATAGCCACCACCAGCACTGGGTCTCCCCAGGCCGAGTCTTTACTTGTGTGGTGGGTAGAGGCAACTCTATGCACTGTATACTGTAGTCTCTTTCAGTGCTGAGTGCTGAAACACAGAGAGTATTGCAACAACTGACATTCCGCAGCCACTCTGCTGCCCATAAGGTGTCCGCTAGCTTGGGGCCTGCATATAGAAGCCCACAGGCCATGTGTTGGGCACCAGTGCTCGAACTCCTTCTAAATCAACCAAAACAATTGCTTTTGTTGCTGTCTCTGTCTTCACACTCAGAGGATCTAACCCTTCCCCCTATTCATACAGAACAAAGTGAAAGTTTTGGTTGGGTTTGGGCTTTACAAAAACACGAAGATGTCTTAGCTAGGGTTCTGCATTTTTGCATGTTTCCCACCACTGATAAGGTCTAAAATCTCAGTTTCTTGTCCTCATCAAAACAAGAAGCACTTTGTAGACATGCCTCCTCCATGTATTAATGCATTAAGTTGGAAGTTGGGATTGTCATTTGTAAACTGTTAACAAACTTTAAGTATGAATATTCATTGGAGCCATGATTTATATCCCATAAATACATGAAACTGGTTAGCTCAGTGTATAGGAGAAATCCTTCCCCATACAATAGGTGGTGACTTCAGTCTTTGCTCTTTGGCAGAGCTACTTGCCAACTGTTTTGAATTGACAAGAGGGACTTCTGTGCACAGCACAGGGAAGCTACCTGTCACCCAGAAGTGTTGGATGACAGCAGTGTCTGTAGCTCTACCACAGTAGCAAGGATTGGGTTTGTCACCCATTTGGCAAGTAAGTATTTGTTGTCTTTTAAATGATGGCTGTAATATAACTATCATACAGTGACAGGTAAGGTCATCTAGGGCCCAGGGCGAACATGCCAAATTGCACCACCCCGCCCCAAGATGTATGAGCACTGTGTTTCAGCAAAAATCCCCCCCCAGCACTAATCTCTGCAAGCCTACCCCCTATTCCCCCTCTTCCCAATACAAATCTGCACCCCCCCAGCTGAAATCTTCTTCCAAGCACAAGTCTTTTCCCCCAACCCAAAACCTCTCCTTTCTCATATGCCCCCAGCCCAAATCCACCTCCCAAAAAATATTCCCCCCTCCTAGTACAAATCCTCAACCTCTCAATTTTCCCCTCTGAGCACAAATCCTCTCCCCCCACTCCAAATCCCATCCCCTTTCTCAGCACAAATTCTTCCCAATCCCCCATCCTAGCACAAATCCCCCCAATCATCCCTCCTAGCACAACCTCCCCCCTCCCTCTACTATATTACCTTGTCTAGCACCACCCCCAAAATGTCTCCTCCTTTTGTCTTCCCACACCCCATTTCAAATCACCACTTATAGCACACCTCCCCAAATTTCCCCTCCTAGAACAATTATTATCCCCTGCTGCCCCCCCCCCCAAATTCCCCCTCCCAACAAAAATTCCCTCCCCCAAACTCCTTGTGGTGCTCCCCCCCACCTCGCATGATATCACTGTGCCCTGGGCAGCAGTACCTTCTGCCCACCCCTTGTCCCGGCCCTGATGACAGGTTCATTTTAAGGAGTTTCCTTTGAGCAATGATGGGGAATGTCATTATTTGGAAAGCCATAAGGAAGTGCAGGGCAATATCAGTTATTGCTGGGACTGTCTTTTATTGCACATCAAAACTTGTATTTGTTTTGTCTACAGCAGGGTAAAATGTAGTTTAACTCCTTGTCAATTTTTCTCTGCTGTTTGTGTTCCATTGATGAAAGTTTTCATCACTTCCTGTCCTGTAGATACAAAAGAAGTGACAGGATATCTCTCTAAAGTTAGGTAAATTCCCATAACCAGAACAAGGGCCGCTACTGGAAGATTTCCCCTCTTTTCCTGTTCTGGTAACAACAACTTTTAGATTTTCCTTCATTTTCATGTCAGTGTTAAAGGTCACCAAGACAAATTGATAGATTGCCTCTCCCCACAGATAGCAATAAAAGTCAGGCAGATATTCAAACTGCTTGCCACCCTTGTTTAGTTTATAATATTGATTTGGTTTATTCATGCTGATTTCTGATTCTCCTAACATTTTTAACCTTACTTCAATCTAAGATCAGAAAGTTATTAATGGAGATGTACATATCAAGTGTACATTAATATATCTTCACAGTGAATTCTATGATGGCCAATCTGTTTTTCCATCAAAGGCAATGAGACACCAAACAACAAGAGCGGGCACCCTGATTCATGGCAGTGTGTATGGGAATACACATTATAAATGTGATGATCCATAGCACTTCCACATCAAATTGTAATTTCATACATTGAATAGCACATCACATCAATCAGCTTTGGGGGCTTCCTGAGGTGATTTGTAGATATAATGTACAATATTCAGGTTCAGGGAATTCACTCTATTATGTCTATTAGCAATTAAGTTTCCTTTAGTGCCTCACCTCCATTTTTATATTTCTTATTTCCATATAAGAAAAAATAACCTAAGGAGATTCTTCAGGAAAACAACCTAGGACATTATGTATCAGTAATTTTACCCTTGGGCCCTGCTGCACTTCACATTTTATGTATGTAACCATCATCTTGATGTATATCTATAATTTAGGTTTAACATTGAAAATGTGGCCCTGTTGAAGAGACCATAAAACAAAATGTAGTTTCATCCTTATATGTGTACATATAAGCTTGTTTTAGATTATGCTGTAGTTTAATGATGACATATAGAAATACACACTCGTAGACCTTTGCCTTATTTTGAAATGCAGCCAGATGCATAAACTACTTGCTTCAAAATAGATGTTTCTGGAAAACGGTATTGGTAAAATAAAGCAGAACGGTGCCAGGACACAATCCTCACAAATAGGCTTACTGCATTACAAGAGCTCAGAAAAAAATGAAACCCGTTGGGCTAAATTTTGAAACAGTACAAAATGTTAAAAAAAATGAAATCTCTGTACGGTCTTGAAATGTTAGCAATAAAAAATCTAAAGTGTCTTGAACACAATATCTGAAATACCATGAATAGATTATGTATTATGTACTTAGCCAAAAAGCGATTTGTATTTTATACATAAGAGAATTAAATAATGCTTCTGGTAGTTTTCCTGCTTCTGTGCATTCTCTCGGCTATTAAACTTCAAGAAGTTGCTCAACATTTTTATAGTGTTTGTTGATGATCTCAGAGCAACATAAGTAATGTAACTCCATTTCAGCTCAGTGCTACCAATTATACGAAGAAAAAAACCTGATTGCTAGCACAGCACTTGCTTACAGTATATACTGTGTAAATATCCAGTATATTATATGTGTGTGTGTGTGTGTATGTATGTCTATATACATACGTTCTCATAAAATGTAAACACATAGGGGGTTATTTACTAAAGGCAAATCCACTTTGCACTACAAGTGCAAACTACAATTGCAAAGTGCACTTGAAATTGCACTGAAAGTGCAATTGGAAGTGCAGTCCCTGTAGATCCGAGGGGGACATGCAAGGAAAATAAAAAACATAATTTTAGCTTGCACATGATTGGATAATAAAATCAGGAGAGCTTCCCCTCATTTCAGATCTACCCCTTAGATTTACAGTGACTGCATTTCAAAGTGCACTTTCAGTGCAATTTCAAGTGCACTTTGCACTTGCAGTTTGCACTTGTAGTGCAAAGTGGATTTGCCTTTCGTAAATAACCCCCATAGTCTATAATCACTTTGCTTGAGTTACTGTAGGGTTTCTCAATAACATATAGTGTACACACAATTTTGCTAGGAGCATATCCTCATCTTTTAGAGGAAACTCAAGAGAGCACTGAAATGATTAGTAAATATATCTTAACTAACCTAAATTATTCTCAATAACCAAGCAAAATACCTGTGTAAAAAGCATCTAATGATAGCTGCCATTCTTTGATTCATATGCTAGTTCCATGGGAATTTTAACCACTTCTAGACCGCTGTACGCCGATGTACGTCCCCACTTTGGGGACGGATATCGTTGTTATGGCAGCAGTTAGCTGCCATAACCCCGGTATCCCCATGTTCGGCCGGTGGTCCGGTACAAGATAAAAGTGTTCTCTGCAGCGAATCGCTGCAAGATCACATTTATCTATGGCGGGAGAGGGCCCCCCCTCCCGCTGCAATCCGGTGCCCTCCGCCTCTTACCGGAGCCGCCGGCAGCGGTAGAGGCGATCGTGTCTGTCCCCTGGGCTGACATGGAGACGAGTGAGGGGAAGATGGCCCCCACCTGTCTCCATGACATTGCATTTTAGTGTAAATATGAGATCTGAGGTCTTTTTGACCCCTGATCTCAAATTTAAGAGGTCCTGTCATGCTTTTTTTCTATTACAAGGGATGTTTGTAAGGTGCAATTTTGAAGCGTGACGTGTTAGGTATCAATTTACTCGGCGTAACATTATCTTTCACAATATAAAAAAAACTTTACTGTTGTCTTATTTTTTTATTCAAAAAAGTTTATTTTTTCAAATAAAGTGCGTGTGTAAGACCGCTGCGCAAATACGGTGTGACAGAAAGTATTGCAACGACCGCCATTTTATTCTCTAGGATGTTAGAAAAAAAATGTATAATGTTTGGGGGGAAATTTTCTAGCAAAAAAAATGTTTTTAACTTGTAAACACCACATCTAAAAAAGAGGACCGGTCTTAAAGTGGTAAGCTATTTAGTTTAACTGAGAACAAGACACTGCCTAGACATCAGTATGTGAAAGAGAAATACCCTCAAGAGGTAGGACTATAGCGGCACTGATGTAGAGAACCAAAAAAGGTAGTAAAATTATCATTTTTTTATTAACACATGAATGTAGAAAAACTTATCATGGACAATGATTAAAATTAGATGGATGCAGACATGCCATAACAAGATGTCATAGAAGAAGTACAGGCACCTGGGCAATTCTATGACATCTTGTTATGGCATGTCTACATCTAATTTTAATTATTGTTAATTGTTAATTAATGATATATGTTTTTCCACATGTATTAATAAAAATGTATATTTTTACTACCTTTTTTGGTTCTCTACATCAGTGCCGCTATAGTCCCACCCCTTGAGGGTATTTCTCTTTCACATATTTAACAGGGATGATGGCACCCCATCCACTATAGCCATATTACATGTCTATAGGCATCAGTATGTAGTCAGAGAGATGCACTTTAAACAGTGATTCCCAATGGTTGTGCATAAATCTGCAACCCGAGGATGTGTTGACCTTGCCATATCCTTTGTTAGACTCACCAATTGGAAATATGCAGTTGAAAGCAATTTGTTTCTACTACAGACACGGATTTATGTACTGCAATACTGTATGTTTTCTGACCATTTACATTTTAAAAATTATTAAAGCCCAACTGTAGCAACAAATACACTAATTAGTCCCCAGGATTGTAATTGTACAATCCTTGTACAATAAATTGATATTTTATGACTTTTGTATTATGCCTCTTTTAAAGTCTAATGGGCAAATATTGGCTGTGTGTATGGTATTTATGGGGATAGAGGCATGCTACGTTAGGCACTTTGTCACAGTTCTTTCTTTTTTATAATTAGTCCCCAGTAACATTTTAAGAATAAAAATGTTCTCTTCTAGGTTCCACATCATTTAAACATTACCTGTGAGCCCAGGGCTTCAAGGTCACACCCCACCTTATCCTAAAATCACAGGTTACACCATGTCACTTTATGACATGTCACAATGTCACTCCTGGAATAAAGACATCGGAAAAAGGTATGTGTTATTTTTTATTATTGTTGGGGTGCATCAGTGGGGGAATAGAAAAACTGGAGGAGGGGAGGTATCCAAATCTGGAGTTGGGCTTAAATGACTGAAGTAAAAAAAAAAGGTTAGGTTTCGGCCAATACACATTACAGATTATAGTGTATATATGTAGCACCCTCTACCTAGTGTAGGTGCTAAATTGAGATTTTTTTGTAGGACTAGGTAAATTTAGGCAGGCCTAGCTTTAAGCTAGGCCTGTTTGTTTTGATCTGTCGGGCTGGGAGTGGCTTAGAGTAGGCCAGTGACTCACAGTATCAGGGACCTCGTCCGTTGCGCGCTGTAGTGCGCATGCGCACGGGGCTGGCGCTCCGGCGCACAGGAAGAGATGGGGTAATGCTGCGGCGGCGCACGCGCGCTCGCGGCTCCACTGAGCGGCGCGCGCGCATGCGCACTAGCGTGCGCCCCATGTGACCAACCAGCTGGCCTATAAAAGAGAGGCCTTCACACCAAAACAATGCTGGTTCGTCTCTCAGCTGTCCTTGTTCCTTGTACCTGTACCTGCTGTTTTGCTTCCTTGATTGACTACCCGCTGCCGACCCGGATCACCTTGACCATCCTGCTTCTCTCTAAACCTCGACCCTTGGCTTGCCTACCGGACTTCCCACTTGTCTCCAGTGTTTGACCCTCGGCCTGTACTTCGGATATCTGCTTCTTGCTGCCAGTACCTGACCCTCTGCCTGCCTTTGACCCTGCCTTATCTCTCCGCCTGGTTACCTCGTTCTGGACTTGTCTACCCGTGTTTGACCCCCTAGCTTGTGCCTGACTAATCTGCTGTGTTTTACCTCCAGCCTGCCTACCAGTGTTTGAGCCTCAGCCAGGATCCCAGTTTCCAGCACATCTCCTGTCTTCAGCATCCAGGCCCACGCCTAGCCATCACCAACAGGTGGCTTGTGCCTCTTGGTGCCAACTGCCTTCTGTCTCATCTCCAGGGGCAGTGGGCGCTGAATCGCAAGGGCAACCGCTCTCGGCATCTTGGCCTCGGTGAGTACTTGATTCCTGATAGTACGAACCAGCCATGACAGAGGCCAACAGAGCGGGATCTCCTTTGGAGATGTTATGTCAACAGGTGTCATCCCTCATGGAGGCGGTGCAGAAATTACAGGAAGGCTATGCCCAGGTTGATACCCGCCTCCAACAACTGGCAACTGCTTCTCCGGCTGCCAACCCAGCTTCCGGGTCAGCCAGCGGGGCCTCCGCACCTCAAATGCAAAATCCACCTGCTATGATGATGGCTGTGCCAGAACCCAGGGTGCCTATCCCCGAGCGTTTTTCAGGCGACCGTAGAAAATTCAGGTCATTCAAAAACGCCTGCTCCTTGTACCTCGCTTTACAACCCCGGACCTTCGCCTCTGAAATTGTGAAGGTGGGATTCATCATTTCTCTGCTTTCAGAAGAACCCCAGACCTGGGCTCACGGTCTCATGGAGCAAAGGAACCCCTTGCTAAACACCGTGGATTCTTTTTTTGAAGCTATGGGCCAACTGTATGATGACCCCCAACGTACTGCCACAGCCGAAGCTACTCTTCATACCCTCTCCCAGGGGAGAAGACCAGTAGAGGACTATACTGCGGAGTTCCGTAAATGGTCGGCCGACACAACATGGAATGAGGCAGCCCTCCGCTACCAGTACCGGCTAGGATTGAATGAGGGTCTCAAGGATGAGTTAGCTCGTGTTGAGACTCCCACGACCTTAGAAGAACTCATCCAGTTGACTACTAAGCTGGACCGGCGCATGCGTGAGCGCCGTTCCGAGCGCCTACAAGGATCTCGACCAGTGTGGGGGTCCCCAAGAGGTCCTTCCATGTATCCAACCACTCCCTTGCCTACCGGCACCTTGGCATCAGACGGGGAACCTATGCAACTGGGTCTAGTCCGCCCCCGCCTGTCTCAGGAGGAACGCCAACGTAGACGCAGATCCAACCTATGTCTCTACTGTGGAGGATCCGGTCATTTCCTACAGAATTGTCCCATCCGGCCCAGTAAGTTGCCACCTCAGCACACTATGAACTGTCAAAATCCTAATCTTACTCAGGCTTATGTGACTCTCTCTGTCTCCCTACAGCTGGCGGGAAAGAGGATTCGGTTACCGGCCGTAATTGACTCCGGGGCTTGCAGCTGCTTTTTGGATGTCTCCGTTGCCAAGGAATGGCAGATCCCATATGTTAATAAAGGAAGACCACTGTTGGTTCACTTGGCTGACGGGTCTCTGCCACATTCGGGGCCAGTCACACTGGAGACAGCACCTATCCTTACCACCACGGATTCTGGACATCAGGAGCTTCTACGCTTCGACCTCATCTCATCCCCAATGTTCCCTATTATTCTAGGACTTCCTTGGCTACAAGCCCATGACCCTCAGATCCATTGGGACCGGAAAGAGGTCTCCTTCTCTTCTCCATACTGCCATTCACATTGCCTGGCACCACCTCCAAATGCTCATCTGGCTGTTGTCATGGCACCTGACAACTTGCAACACATTCCCCCAGTGTACCAGGACTTTAAAGATGTGTTCGACAAAAAAAAGGCCGATCATCTACCTCCACACCGGGCCTATGACTGCCCTATTGAATTACTCACTGGGTCCGAGATCCCTTTCGGACGCATATTTCCCCTGTCGGAGACCGAGCTAAGAGCTCTTAAAACTTATATTGATGAGAACCTCGAGAAAGGTTTTATTCGGCCATCTACTTCCCCAGCCGGGGCTGGCATTTTCTTTGTAGGCAAAAAGGATGGCTCTCTTCGACCCTGCATCGATTATAGGGAGTTAAACAAAATTACTGTCAAAAATCGGTACCCACTACCGCTTATCCCAGAGCTCTTCCAGCGGTTCCGAACAGCCAAGGTATTTTCCAAACTCGACCTGCGAGGTGCCTACAACCTCGTCCGGATCCGCGCAGGGGATGAGTGGAAGACTGCTTTCAGGTCTAGGTTTGGCCACTTCGAATATCTTGTGATGCCTTTCGGCCTTTGCAACGCTCCGGCCACTTTTCAACACTTGGTGAACGACATCTTCAGAGAACACTTGGATGATTTCCTAGTCGTTTATCTGGATGACATCCTCGTCTTTTCAGCAACCTTGGAGCTCCATCGGGAACATGTCAGATGGGTACTTACCGTCCTCAGGGCCCATCAATTATATCTCAAAGCGGAGAAATGCGAATTTGAAAAATCTACAATCCAATTCTTAGGATTCATCATCTCCACCAAAGGTACGTCGATGGATCCTCAGAAAGTCAAGGCAGTGGTAGAGTGGTCACCTCCCAAAGATAAAAAGTCGGTGCAACGATTCATTGGCTTCGCCAATTTTTATCGGCGGTTCATCGTGGGATTCTCTGCCATCGTTGCCCCGATTACTCAACTAACCCGCCAGCAAAATCGTTTTCGGTGGACACCGGAGGCTCAGGAAGCCTTTATCAAATTGAAAACACTTTTCACCACTGCTCCCATTTTACGGCATCCGGACCCGCTGCTCCCTTTCGTATTGGAGGTAGACGCCTCAGATTCGGCCACTGGGGCCATTCTCTCTCAACGGCATGGGCCAAAGGCTCTTCTCCATCCAGTGGCTTTTGCTTCTCGAAGATTAAGTCCTCCCGAAAGGAATTATGACGTGGGTGATCGGGAATTACTAGCTATTAAATGTGCTTTGGAAGAATGGAGGTATCTTCTCGAAGGGGCGGTCCATCCGATTACCATCTTCACCGACCATAAAAACCTTGAATACTTACGGACTGCCAAGAGGTTAAGACCTCGCCAAGCCCGATGGGCACTCTTCTTTTCAAGATTCACGTTCCACATCTCCTACCGACCTGGGTCCAAAAATGGCAAGGCAGATGCTCTCTCCCGCATCTCGTCGGAGTCCGCCCAAATAACAGAACCCAGCACCATCCTAGCTCCCCAGAATTTCTTACTACTTACTCCAACAGACCTATCTTCTGCTCTCCATACAGCATCAACTCTTTGCAGAGATCCTATTGTGGCTTCCTTGGAAAGGCGTGAAAACCTGCTTTGGCATCAAGACAAAGTCTTTGTTCCTCAAGAAGTGAGACCCTTAGTCCTAAGAACCTTCCATGACCACAAGCTAGCGGGGCACTTCGGAGTCCGGAAAACAGCGGAACTCATCTCCCGCACCTTCTGGTGGCCAGGCTGGCGACAAGACTGCCAAAACTATATCTCCTCCTGCATACCTTGCCAACGGAACAAGGGGGCCAAAAATAGACCTTGGGGGTTACTAAAACCACTACCCATCCCGGAGCGCCCCTGGGCCGACATCTCGATGGACTTCATCGTAGACTTACCACCCTCAGAGGGGTTTTCTACCATCCTGGTAGTAGTGGACCGGCTGTCCAAGATGAGCCACTTCCTGCCTATGGTTGGCACTCCCACGGCTTTAGAAACGGCCAACATTTTTATTAAGGAGATTGTCCGGCTCCATGGGGTCCCCAAGAGCATTGTCTCGGACAGAGGCTCTCAATTTACTTCAAAATTTTGGAAGGAACTGTGCAAGTCTCTAGGAATCAAGGTCTGCCTTTCATCAGCCTACCATCCACAGAGCAATGGACAAACAGAGCGTACCAACCAGACGCTTGAACAGTATTTACGCTGTTTTTGTTCCTCAGCTCAAGACGATTGGGCCTCCCTATTGGCTTATGCAGAATTCGCGTATAATGGCTCCTCCCATTCAACCACTAATCAAACTCCCTTCTGGGCAAATTTTGGCTTTCATCCATCTTTCCTCCCAAACGCCTTCCCTGAATCACCAGCTCCAGCGGTACAAGAAAGGCTAGAATCTATCCAGTCCAACTTTCAGGAACTCCGGAAAACAATGCAACAGGCACAAGAGGATTACAAAAGATTTCACGACAAAGGTAGAAAGGCTAATCCCTCTTTTAAAACAGGGGAGAAGGTATGGTTGTCAACCACCCATCTCAAACTCTCGTGCCCTTCACGCAAACTGGGCCCTAAATTCATCGGGCCATTTGAAATCAAGAAGATGATAAATCCGGTGGCTTTTGAGCTTTCACTACCCAAGACATACAGAATACACCCGGTATTTCATGCCTCGCTGCTAAGACCTCTGGTCCCCAGTCCTTTTCCGGATAGAGAAGAACTTCCTCCACCTCCTGTCACAATTGATGGTAACGAAGAGTATGAAGTGGAATCTCTACTGGGTTGCAGGAAAGTGGGCCGCCAGCTCCAATACTTGGTAAAATGGAAGGGGTACCCTCCAGAAGACAACTCCTGGGAACCATCCAAACATTTCCATGCCCCTAGGATGATCAGGATCTTCCACCAAGAACATCCTGAGTTAATGGATAGCTTGGGCGTCCGGAGTCCGCCCCTCAGGGGGGGGCACTATCAGGGACCTCGTCCGTTGCGCGCTGTAGTGCGCATGCGCACGGGGCTGGCGCTCCGGCGCACAGGAAGAGATGGGGTAATGCTGCGGCGGCGCACGCGCGCTCGCGGCTCCACTGAGCGGCGCGCGCGCATGCGCACTAGCGTGCGCCCCATGTGACCAACCAGCTGGCCTATAAAAGAGAGGCCTTCACACCAAAACAATGCTGGTTCGTCTCTCAGCTGTCCTTGTTCCTTGTACCTGTACCTGCTGTTTTGCTTCCTTGATTGACTACCCGCTGCCGACCCGGATCACCTTGACCATCCTGCTTCTCTCTAAACCTCGACCCTTGGCTTGCCTACCGGACTTCCCACTTGTCTCCAGTGTTTGACCCTCGGCCTGTACTTCGGATATCTGCTTCTTGCTGCCAGTACCTGACCCTCTGCCTGCCTTTGACCCTGCCTTATCTCTCCGCCTGGTTACCTCGTTCTGGACTTGTCTACCCGTGTTTGACCCCCTAGCTTGTGCCTGACTAATCTGCTGTGTTTTACCTCCAGCCTGCCTACCAGTGTTTGAGCCTCAGCCAGGATCCCAGTTTCCAGCACATCTCCTGTCTTCAGCATCCAGGCCCACGCCTAGCCATCACCAACAGGTGGCTTGTGCCTCTTGGTGCCAACTGCCTTCTGTCTCATCTCCAGGGGCAGTGGGCGCTGAGTCGCAAGGGCAACCGCTCTCGGCATCTTGGCCTCGGTGAGTACTTGATTCCTGATACACAGCTAGTCTCATCTTTCGGTTACCTCCCTTCTGCTTCTAGAGGCTTCTAGAAGGAAGGTGGGGAAGAAGGGTGGAGCTGTCTGGGGTGTTTTAGGGAGCCCTGACCAATCCCCAACCTGGATTGGCAGGGGGAAGACCTCCCTAAATACCTAGAGTCAGACCAGATGGGGAGCAGTTGTTTGGTTGGAAGAACTGGAGATGGAGTGTCAGGCTGTCAGGGCCTTGGAGGGAACCCCTTACCCTGGGGGGTGACCTTGGGCCAGATACTCGGAGCTGAACAGGAACCCCACACAACCCAAGGGGTGTTCTTAACAGGAGCAGGAGAGAACAGCGGAGAATACTGCCAGGCAAGTCTCTAGGAGGGATCCAGCAGGTGTCGATGAGTGGCAGGCACCTTTTGAGAGAGCTGGGAGAGGAATGCTGGAGCGGACTGGGAGTGTGCAGTCTAAGATGGATGTAGAGCCAGTGGGAGAGACTGTGAGGTTACTGGAAGGGAAGTCTGGCTGCTGCAGTTGGGAGGGCTGTCAGGATTTGCAACGGGCTGACTGGGATCAGTAGTGCACCAAAGAGAGCAGCTAGCACCAGAACTTTCTTTGCTACACCATAGGGACGAGTGGTCCCTGGCTGTAATAAGGTACTTTTGCTAAAGGCCTGGCTGAAACCAG
Source organism: Lithobates sylvaticus (assembly GCA_028564925.1). NCBI lineage: Eukaryota > Metazoa > Chordata > Amphibia > Anura > Ranidae > Lithobates > Lithobates sylvaticus. Next base: position 282,157,707 of record CM053026.1, read on the forward strand.
TGTCAGGCCTGACCATGAGCTAGCTGCTCCTGAAGAATTATATTGGAGGAAGAAGGAGAGATAGTCTGAAGCAAGTATTGTGCAGGAGGAGAGTATCTAAATTTAATCTGAATTTCTTAACCCATCCAAGTTCTAATCCCTCAATAAAATACAAAAAAACAAAGCCAATGGACTTGTTCATTGTCTTGGAGTGTGTGGAAGTAAATGCCGAGCTGGGCAGGGTGACAGGTTGGCCACAATCACTCAGCGGCCCCTAAGGAGGTATCGCTGCATTTGGGGGCACGTTCTGGAACCACCTATTCATGGGTAACCTGACAGTCATTGCCCCTAGCAACCGAGGTTGATTGAGCTGCGAAACTCTACCACCATTGAGGATTGAACTCAGGGGAAGGACTTATGTGCTCTGTCTGCTGTTTCAGTGCTTTAACAAGTGCCATTATTCATAGCAACCAGCAAGGACTGTCCCTATTTATTGTTCCTGCTACCCAGTTGCCCCAACCAGTGCTGGGATGGACACTTGTACCAATCCTGAAATTCAGGAACTGTTCACTATGTCCTGTCACCCGTGGCAACCATGCCGGGTAACCGCGCCTATGGATTACAAATACGTCCAGTGTTCTGCTATTACTAGATGTCTCACTGTGGATTACAAATATGTCCAGCGTTTTGCCAATGCTGGACATCTTGAATTTTTGCTCCAAACTCCTGCTAAGTAAAGTAAGCGGGAGAGTGTCTACTGTTGCCTTGGGTGATCGGGTGGGACTGTGCTAAAGTTGCTCCCTTCAGTAGGACATTGGCTGTGAACTTTATTGTTGCTACCGGCAACCACTGGGAAAGTCAGCTATTATCTGCCTTTGGTCGCTTGGGCACAGGTGGTGCCCACAATCTCGAGGCACCCCATTCTAAAATGTGAAAAACAAAATGGTTTTACATATTACGGCAGAATGTACACACGTAGGACAACCAACGTGATTTATTCTTCCAAAGCAAATATACCTTTACACACTGATACTGACTACTATGCCAGTGTTTCTCTTCTCCCTCAGTTTCTCTCCCTCACTCAGCTAATGTGACCCCAGTGCTGACAGGGGAGGGGCAAACAAGGATGCTGTGCACACACCAAACATCCTGCATATCAACCAGTGATGTCATTGGTTGATAAGGGGGACGTTGGGTGCCTGCACAGGGTTTTTAGGAGGCTGGTGGCTGGAAGGCTGCATTGGTGCATAATGAAAACCTATGACTTTGTGTAACTAAAAGGCAGGCTTGATCCACCCATTGGCAAAAATGACCACCAACATTCCCCAGGGCTTGCCCACGGGCCATCCTACCTAATCCACACACCGGCCACCTCACCTCAATCCTGTATATATGTCAGCCCCCCTCACACCTGTATACATGTCAGCCCCCCTACACACACACACACACCTGTATATATGTCAACCCCCCACAAACCTGTATATGGCAGCCCCCCCCCCCACACACCTGTATATATGTCAGCCCCCCTACACACCTGTATATATATATGTCAGCACCCCCCACACACACACACCTGTATACAGTGGTGTGAAAAAGTGTTTGCCCCTTCCTCATTTCCTGTTCCTTTGCATGTTTGTCACACTTGAGTGTTTCGGAACATCAAACCAATTTAAACAATAGTCAAGGACAACACAAGTAAACACAAAATGCAATTTGTAAATGAAGGTGTTTATTATTAAAGGTGAAAAAAAATCCAAATCATCATGGCCCTGTGTGAAAAAGTGATTGCCCCCTAAACCTAATAACTGGTTGGGCCACCCTTAGCAGCAACAACTGCAACCAAGCGTTTGCGATAACGTGCAATGAGGCTTTTACAGCGTCCTGGAGTAATTTTGGCCCACTCATCTTTGCAGATTGTCCTAATTCAGTTACATTAGAGGGTTTTCGAGCATGAACGGCCTTTTTAAGGTCATACCACAACATCTCAATAGGATTCAGGTCAGGACTTTGGCTAGGCCACTCCAAAGTCTTCATTTTTGTTTTTCTTCAGCCATTCGGTGGTGGACTTGCTGGTGTGTTTAGGATCATTGTCCTGCTGCAGAACCCAAGTTCGTTTCAGCTTGAGTACACGAACAGATGGTCGGACATTCTCCTTCAGGATCTCTTGGTAGACAGCAGAATTCATAGTTCCTTTTATCACGGCAAGTCTTCCAGGTCCTGAAGCAGCAAAACAGCCCCAGACCATCACACTACCACCACCATATTTTACTGTTGGTATAATGTTCTTTTTCTGAAATGCAGTGTTCCTTCTACCCCAGATATACTTGGACACACACCTTCCAAAGAGTTCCACTTTTGTCTCATCGGTCCACAGAATGTTGTCCCAAAAGTCTTGGGGATCTTCAAGATGTGTTGTGGAGAAATTGAGACGAGCTTTGATGTTCTTTTTGCTCAGCGGTGGTTTTCTCCTTGGAACTCTGCCATGCAGGCCATTTTTGCCCAGTCTTTTCCTGATGGTGGAGGCATGAACGCTGACCTTAACTGAGGCAAGTGAGGCCTGCAGTTCCTTGGACGTTGTTGTGGGGTCTTTTGTGACCTCTTGGATGAGTCGTCGCTGCGTCTTGGGGTAATTTTGGGCGGCCGGCCACTCCTGGGAAGGTTCACCACTGTTCCATGTCTTCGCCATTTGTGGATAATGGCTCTCACTGTGGTTCGCTGGATTCCCAAAGCTTTGGAAATGGCTTTATAACCCTTTCCAGACTGATAGATCTCAATTACTTTCTTTCTCAATTGTTCCTGAATTTCTTTGGGTCTCGGCATGATGTGTAGCTTTTAAGGATCTTCTGGTGGACCTTACTGTGTCAAGCAGCTCCTATTTAAGTGATGCCTTGATTGTGAACAGGTGTGGCAATAATCAGGCCTGGGTGTGGCTAGAGAAATTGACCTCAGGTGTGGACAACCACAGTTATAGTATGTTTTAACAAGGGGGGGCAATCACTTTTTCACACAGGGCCATGATGGTTTGGATTTTTTTTCACCTTTAATAATAAACACCTTCATTTACAAATTGCATTTTGTGTTTACTTGTGTTGTCCTTGACTAGTGTTTAAATTGGTTTGATGTTCCGAAACACTTAAGTGTGACAAACATGCAAAGGAACAGGAAATGAGGAAGGGGGCAAACACTTTTTCACACCACTGTATATATGGCAGCCACTCACATACACAAACCTGTAAACACACAATGCTCTGGCCCCTCCCTGTACACAAACAGCCCCCTCCCTTTCCCTCATAGTCTTCCTACCTAGTCCCAGCTCATTTTCACAAATCTGACATGTTGCTGAGAGGCATAGTACAGATCACACGAGGGGTGAACATGCACATAATAGCCAGAGGTGGCAGTAAAGAGCTCTACGTCTGAGCTAAATGACATGAGAACAGCAGAAGTTATGAAATCATTTCTGTAATGCACAGCACGGCTCCCCTTCACTCGTCCTGCCTTCTTCTGGCCCAGGTGGGCCCCTCGGGCCCCCCAGGACCCATTACACTTGTGACAGCTGTACCCCCCTGATGGTGGCCCTGAGGGCAGCCATGCAGAAAAATGATTAACCTCCTTGGCGGTAATCCCGAGTCTGGCTCGGGTTCAGTTTTTTCTGCCAGGAGCGGTAACCCCGAGCCAGACTCGGGCTTGCGTTGCAGGATACAGGGGGGAAGTTACTTACCTTTTCCCCTGGATCCTGCGATGTCTCCCCGCTGTGTGAGCGAGCCGTTCGCTCGCTCGATTCACACAGTGCCCGAGTGTCGCTGATCTCCATTCCCTGCGACGTTCCGACGCACGGGAACGGAGATTGGCGCCAAATTCAAAAAAGTTTAAAAACACAACACACATACAGTACTGTAATCTTACAGATTACAGTACTGTATACAAAAAATACACATCCCCTTTGTCCCTAGGGGTCTGCCCAGTGCCCTGCGTGTCATTTTATATAATAAAAAGATTTTTTTTCTGCCTGGAAACTGGAGATTGTCCATAGCAACCAAAAAGTGTCCCTTTATGTCAAAAGTGGTTTTAGCCCAGCTAGAAAACACTGATAAAAAATTAGAATCACAATTTATCATCAAAATAAATTTAATGACAGCGACTATTCTGCAACTGAGCAAATTTCAGTGTTTTTGATTTGATTACATTATTGAATCATTTTTATATATATTTTTATTATATTATAATTTATGATTTTGTGTTTCAAACTTTATCATACCCGGGATGTCTACTAGACTCTGGTTCGGACAAATTTAAGTGAGTTATTCATAAGAATTGCATGCCTACAATAGAAAAACGCCAAATTTCCATGCAAAATAATTGTACCGCTTTCAGCACTAAATTCCGGACATAATCATACCGCCAGGGAGGTTAAGTGTAATGCTGGGACCGGGAGGCCGGTAAATTACTGCAATCCTCAGACAAACTGAAGAAAAAAGACGAATGCAGTGCACTTCAAAAGAACAGAGGGAAATAGAGGGAGGTGTAAGAAGAACCTGGAAGGTGCTTTTGTGGGGAGAGGAAAAGTTCAGCTCTGCCTTATTTTCATCCACTGGGTCTGGGTGAGGAAGTCCAGAGGAGACCACTATGGGTGAGGGCAGCTAGAGAGGCAGTGTCGGATTCCTGGAGCCAGGTTTCAATAATAACAAGTAGATTGAGGGAATTGGAGAGAAAAAGGTCACTGACAAAGGCAAATTTATTAATGACTGAGTGGGCATTCCAGAGGGTACATAAGAGGGGGGAGCTAACTTGTGCAAGCAGAGGAATTGAGATGAGAGAGTGAGGGATATGGTTGCTGCGAGAGAAGTAGACTGCCAATTCTGAGGGTGAGAGTTAGCTGGTGGAGGGCCAGGGTTTGGGGCGATATCCCCAGAAGTTAGGAGTAGTAGGAGGGTGAGGGCGGTGGGAGCGAGATTTACACGAGGGCAAGTGCTTCAATAATTCACTATGTTTTGCTACCTCCTTCCCTTTTGTGCTCTGGGATGTATGTTATTTACATGATCTGAGATTTACTGACCCTGGCCTGTACGGATGATACAAGTTGATCTCCCATTGGTGCATTCATCTCTGAAAATCGCTCGTCACTGGCAACGCCTGAGCTGGATGTTCTGATGCCTTATTTCATATATCATCTGGTAAGCTGAATTGACACACTTGGGTGTTTATCGTAATCTTTGACATATTGGAAGCGGTGAAGGGTCCTTTATTGTTTATTTTTTCACCAGAATTGATTGAACTCTTCCTGACATCAAGCGCTGCACTTTTGGATTTTATTATTAAGTGCTTCAATAAATTGGAAGTGGTGATATTGTGTAGGCTCAGAAAGAGCAGGAGGTGATAAGTGCAGGAATATTGAGAAGGCAGAAGTGAGGGATATATGTACAGAATATGGGGTGGAGAATGGGGGGGTAAGGAAATGAGAGTTTGAGGTGAGAGGGCGTTATTGCAAAGAATAGGATTCATATCAACATGTTGGAGGGTGAAGAGAGGGGGGAAAAGGAAGGCTGAGGGAAAGAGAAAAGATGAAAGGAACTTCCAGACAACTTGAAGTTGGAGCACTAATGTTTGTATGTGCTTTTGTTGAAGTGCCTTAGTTAAAGTTACACTTTGCGCAAGAAGTGGCCAGCCTACCCTCACAAGCCGTCCCAAGAGTTGTACTGAATTTATACTGGGATGGAGTAGGGGAAGGTTAAAAATGTATCAATTAAGAGCTAATAAAACAGACTCATGGGGAAAGTGGAGATTTTCTGCCCTAATTAGAGTACAAAGCAAGATGGAGACAGCAAGATAAGGCTAGGTGTTTGATCTCGGTCAAGGCACCATGAAAAGTAAGTTTAAGTCAATACAGACAAGTTTAAACAACAGTTTGAGAACTCTTAGCAAGGCAAATGTGGATTTCAGCCATGCTCAGAGAATGGAGTCAGTTACTGATGGTTACAGCAAGACAGGTGTGGATTGCAGTCATGCAAAGTGGCTTAATATTGCAGGGAAGAGTGGAGTCAGTTACCTGAAATAGCATAACAGAGAAGACGTATTGAGAGGATGATGATGAGGAGGCGTTCCTGTGTTAAAAGTGTGGAAAGGGCACTTTGGGCAGGAAGTGGCAAACTGTATCTTTTTACTTAATTACATAATACATCAGCAACTTTTCATTTTGCTCAATTTATCAGATAGATGCAAAATGGTTGCAGATTTATAAATTTGTGAATTAAAAGAGTATCTCTCTCTCTCTCTCTCTCTCTCTATCTCTCTCTCTATATATATATATATATATATATATATATATAGTATCTCAGAAAAGTGAGTACACCCCTCACATTTTTGTAAATATGTTATTATATTATTTTTATAATTGTTGTAATTTTTTTTATATCTTTTCATGTGACAACACTGAAGAAATTACACTTTGCTTCAATGTAAAGTAGTGAGTGTATACCTTGTATAACAGAGTAAATTTGCTATCCCCTCAAAATAACTAGACACGCAGCCATTAATGTCTAAACCGCTGGCCACAAAAGTGAGTACCTCCCCAAGTGAAAATGTCCAAATTGGGCCCAATTAGCCATTTTCCCTCCCTGGTGTCATTTGACTCATTAGTGTTACAAGGTCTCAGGTGTGAATTGGGAGTGGGTGTGTTAAATTTGGTGTTATCACTCTCATGCTCTCATACTGGTCACTGGAAGTTCAACATAGCACCTCATGGCAAAGGACTCTCTGAGGATCTGAAAACAATTTTTTTGCTCTACATAAAGATTGCCAATACCCTGAGCTGCAGCATGGTGGCCAAGACCATACAGCAGTTTAACAGGACAGGTTCCACTCAGAACAGGCCTCGCCATGGTCAACCAAAGAAGTTGAGTGCTCAGCGTCATATCCAGAGGTTGTCTTTGGGAAATTGGCGTGTGAGTGATGCCAGAATTGCTGCAGAGGTTGAAGGGGTGGGGGCTCAGCCTGTCATTGCTCAGACCATACTCCACACACTGTATCAAATTGGTCTGCATGGCTGTCGTCCCAGAAGGAAGCCTCTTCTAAAGATGATTCACAAGAAAGCCCACAAACAGTTTGCTGAAGACAAGCAGACTAAGGACATGGATTACTGGAACCATGTCCTGTGGTCTGATGAGACCAAGATAAACTTATTTGGTTCAGATGATGCCAAGCGTGTGTGGTGGCAACCAGGTGAGGAGTACAAAGACAAGTGTGTCTTGCCTACAGTCAAGCATGGTGGTGAGAGTGTCAGGGTCTGAGGCTGCATGAGTGTTACCGGCACTGGGGAGCTACAGTTCATTGAGGAAACCATGAATGCCAACATGTACTGTGACATACTGAAGCAGAGCATGATCCCCTCCCTTCCGAGACTGGGCCACAGGGCAATATTCCAACATGACCCAAAACACACCTCCAAGATGACCACTGCCTTGCTAAAGAAGCTAAGGGTAAAGGTGATGGACTGGCCAAGCATGTCTCCAGACCTAAACCCTACTGAGCATCTGTGGGGCATCCTCAAATGGAAGGTGAAGGAGCACAAGGTCTCTAACATCCAACAGCTCTGTGATGTTGTCATGGAGGAGTCGAAGAGGACTCCAGTGGCAACCTGTGAAACTCTGGTGAACTCCTTGCCCAATAGGGTTAAGGCAGTGCTGGAAAGAATGGTGGCCACACAAAATATTGACACTTTTGGCCCAATTTGGACATTTTCACTTAGGGGTGTACTCACATTTGTTGCCAGCGGTTTAGAGATTAATGGCTGTGTTTTGAGTTATTTTGAGGGGACAGTAAATTTACACTGTTATACAAGCTGTACACTCACTATTTTACATTGTAGCAAAGTGTAATTTCTTCAGTATTGTTACATGAAAACATATAATACAATATTTACAAAAATGTGAGGGGTGTACTCACTTTTGTGAGATACTGTATTTATATAATATATATATGTATATATATATATATATATATATATATATATATATATATATATATTATTTCAGAGCTTCTGAAGTTGTAATGCTGAGTACTTCTTAGTGCACAGTTTGATTTATGGAGGTTGACAGTGCATGTAATGTGAGGTTAATTTGATGCATTCTAGTAAAATACTGCAGCAGATAAAAAGCAAGTTCATAACTGAGACAAACTTTCCACGTCAAGAAAGCCCCTAAGCTTTATGAAATTGAATGAACATTCTTCAACGCTACTTCTGTCATTTTATCACACTGACACGTTTGAGACTCTGAGCCAGGTTGTATATTTGCCTTTTCTTAATATAAAGGTCTCAATGTCTGTCACTACTAACATGGGTGATTATAATTTCTTCTATTAATTTTAGTTGTAACATTACTATTAGGGATGAGCCGAACACCCCCGGGTTCGGTTCGAACCAGAACCTTCGAACGGACCGAAAGTTCGCGCGAATTTTCGAACCCTATACGTTATAATGGACGCGAACGTTCGAAATCAAAAGTGCTAATTACAACGGCCAATATGCATGTTAATGTCATAAAACAGGTTTGGGGACCCGGGTCCTGCCCCAGGGGACATATATCAATGCAAAAAGAACTTTTAAAAACTAACGTTTTTTCGGGAGCAGTCATTTTAATGATGCATAAAGTGAAAAAAAAAAAGTGAAATTTTCCTTTAAATATGGTACCTGGGGGGTGTCTAAAGTATGCCTGTGAAGTGGCATGTGTTTCCCGTGTTTAGAACTGTCCTTGCACAAAATGACATTTGTAAAGGAAAAAAAGAAGCCATTTAAAACCACTTGCGGCTTTAGGTTTGTTCTTAAGTAGAATCTGAACAGGTACATTATGAAGTGTAGCTCCATCCCAAAAAAATCTATTTTTAAGCTTTTTGGAGAACATAGGGAGGGGTTATCACCCCTGTAACATTTGCTGTCTTTGCACATCTGTTCAGAACATGTCACCTCACTTTCCGTCCCAATGACAAATGTTTTTGGAAAAGTGGGGTTTTAATTGAAACAAGGATTGGTGATAAAGTATCAGTAGAGAGGAGATACCTTTTTCCCAAATTAAATCTAACAGGATAGAATTTCCCTTCCTAGGGGTAGATTTCCTCTCACTTCCTGTTTTCTCTTTCCATTTGCAAGTAGGAGTCGTTTGTAAGTTGGATGTTTGAAAGTAGGGCCTGGCGTATATACTCTGCAGAAATTTGCCCTATTAGATGTTGGTGTAGCCACAAGACTGGTGGGCACAGGAATGGGCCCTGCTATGAGTTAATAAATCAAGATTTGTAATTGCATGCACCTGTTGAACAGGGCAGAAAAATTGGGGGTGGTGGTGGTGGTGGACGGTGTTGCCACAAGACTGTAAGCTCTCACAGTTACTCTTGGTGGGCGCAGGAATGGGCCCTGCTGTGAGTTATTAGATCAAGATTTGTAATTGCATGCACCTGTTGAACAGGGCAGAAAAATTGGGGGTGGTGGTGGTGGTGGACGGTGTTGCCACAAGACTGTAAGCTCTCACAGTTACTCTTGGTGGGCGCAGGAATGGGCCCTGCTGTGAGTTATTAGATCAAGATTTGTAATTGCAAAGCACCTGATGAACAGGGCAGAAAAATTGGGCCTTTGGCGGTGGTGGTGGACGGTGTTGCCACAAGACTGTAGGCCCTCACAGTTACTCTTGGTGGGCGCAGGAATGGGCCCTGTTGTGAGTTATTAGATCAAGATTTGTAATTGCAAGCACCTGATGAACAGGGCAGAAAAATTGGGCCTTTGGCGGTGGTGGTGGACGGTGTTGCCACAAGACTGCAGGCCCTCATAGTTACTCTTGGTGGGCGCAGGAATGGGCCCTGCTGTGAACTATTAGATCAAGATTTGTAATTACCCGCCCCTGTTAAACAGGGGCTGAAAAATTGTGCCTTAGGCACTGGTGCTGGTGCCACAACACTGCAACCCCTCACAGAGACTGTACTTGGAGCACAGCAGTCACACGTGTTGCGAAGCATTTTTTTAAAAAATTGTAAGTACCCGCCCCTGTTAAACAGGGGCTGAAAAATTGTGCCTTAGGCACTGGTGCTGGTGCCACAACACTGCAACCCGGCCCTCACAGATACTGTACTTGGAGCACAGCAGTCACACGTGTTGCGAAGCATTTTTTTAAAAAATTGTAAGTACCCGCCCCTGTTAAACAGGGGCTGAAAAATTGTGCCTTAGGCACTGGTGCTGGTGCCACAACACTGCAACCCGGCCCTCACAGATACTGTACTTGGAGCACAGCAGTCACACGTGTTGCGAAGCATTTTTTTAAAAAATTGTAAGTACCCGCCCCTGTTAAACAGGGGCTGAAAAATTGTGCCTTAGGCACTGGTGCTGGTGCCACAACACTGCAACCCCTCACAGAGACTGTACTTGGAGCACAGCAGTCACACGTGTTGCGAAGCATTTTTTTAAAAAATTGGAAGTACACGCCCCTGTTAAACAGGGGCTGAAAAATTGTGCCTTAGGCACTGGTGTGGTGGCATGGATCATTGAGGAGGAGGAAGAGGATAGTCAGTGAACATAAGAGGACAGTCACTCAGCATCAGCATAGGCAGTCTTGAAGGGATGTGACATTAAAAATTATTCGGTTATATCCGCCTCAGGTGCCTGGTAGCTGGTGGTGATCCAAGACTGATTCATTTTGATGAATGTCAGTCGATCAACCGAGGCGGTGGACAGGCGCACCCTATGATCAGTCACAAATCCTCCAGCAGCACTGAATGTGCGTTCGGAAAGAACGCTGGAGGCAGGACAGGCCAGTAGCTCAATTGCATACTGTGCAAGCTCTGGCCAGTGATCCATCCTCAGGACCCAGTAAGCCAGAGGATTTTCGGTGGGAAAGGTGTCCAAGTCTGACCTTGCCCCAAGGTATTCCTGCACCATGTATATCAGACGCTGGCGATGGTTGCTGGAACCGATCATACCTTGGGGCTGCGGACTAAAAAATTGTCTGAACGCATCGGTCAGACGTCCACCTTCCCCACCGCTCCTTCTGCCACTGACCGAAGCCTCAGCAACTCGTCGCCCAGGACCAGGAGTTTGTAGCCTCCCAGTTTCTGGGAACGCGTTGCACAGACCTTTCTGCAAGGCCTCCCTGAGATGTCTCATCCTCTGCTCCCTCTGCGACGGCAAGATAAGGTCCGCAACCTTACCCTTGTACCGCGGATCAAGGAGAGTGGCCAGCCAGTAATGGTCCCTCTCCTTGATCCGAAGAACACGAGGATCCTTCCGCAGGCTTTGCAGGATCAGGGAGGCCATGCAGCGTAGGTTAGCTGAGGCATTCGGTCCGGAGTCTTCTGGGTCACTGAGGATGACATGATCGCCAGCCACCTCCTCCCAGCCACGTACAAGTCCACTGGTTTGTTGGGACTGTACATCATCCCTAAAAGACTGCTGCTGCTGATGCTGAGTGCCAGGCTCCACCTCCATGCTCACACAATCCTCCTCCTCTCCTCCTCCTCCTCCTCCTCATCCTCTTCCTGTGTGATGGGTGGGACAGAAGGAACACTGTCCGGATAAAGGGGGCCTTGAGAGGCAAGGAAGTCCTCCTCTTCCTGCCTCTGTTCTGCCTCAAGTGCCCTGTCCATTATCCCACGCAGCGTATGCTCCAACAGGTGGACAAGAGGGACAGTGTCACTGATGCATGCACTGTCACTGCTCACCATCCTCGTGGCCTCCTCAAATGGTGAGAGGACAGTGCATGCATCCCTGATCATGCTCCACTGACGTGGGGAAAAAAAACCAAGCTCCCCTGACCCTGTCCTGGTGCCGTAGTCGCAAAGGTACTCATTGATGGCCCTCTGCTGCGTGTGCAGTCGCTGCAGCATGGCCAACGTTGAGTTCCACCTGGTGGGCATGTCACATATTAGGCGGTTCTTGGGCAGGTTCAGCTCCTTTTGCAGCTCAGTCAGCCGAGCACTGGCATTATAAGATCGGCGGAAATGCACACAGACTTTCCTGGCCTGCCTCAGGACATCCTGTAAGCCTGGGAACCTGCCCAAGAACCGCTGCACCACCAGGTTGAGGACGTGAGCCATGCAGGGCACATGGGTGAGCTGCCCCTGTCGCAGGGCGGAGAGGAGGTTGGTGCCATTGTCAGAAACGACCATTCCTGGCTTAAGCTGACGTGGCGTCAACCACCTCTCGGCCTGCCCCTGCAGAGCTGCCAGAACCTCTGGCCCAGTGTGGCTCCTGTCCCCCAAACACACCAGCGCAAGCACGGCATGGCATCTTTTTGCCTGCGTACTTGCGTAGCCCCTTGTACGCCTACGGAGCACCGCTGGTTCCAAGGACAGAGCACTGGAGGAAGAAGAAGAGGAGGGGGTGGAGGAGAGAGGTGTGTCACAACCAGTAGCAGTAGTCGCGTTTTGGAGGCGTGGTGGCAGAACAACCTCCAACACTACTGCACCTTGTCCTGCATCCCTCCCAGCTGCCAATAGAGTGACCCAATGGCCGTGAAAGAAAGGTACTGTCCCTGTCCATGCCTGCTGGACCATGAGTCAGCGGTAATATGCACCTTACCGCTGACCGCCCTGTCCAGCGAGGCATGGACATTGCCCTCCACATGCCGGTAGAGAGACGGAATCGCCTTCCGCGAGAAAAAGTGGCGTTTGGGAACCTGCCACTGAGGAACCGCACATTGAACAAACTCACGGAAGGGGGCCGAGTCTACCAACTGAAAAGGCAGCAGTTGAAGTGCTAGCAATTTAGCAAGGCTAGCATTCAACCGCTGGGCATGTGGATGGCTGGGAGTGTACTTCTTTCTACGGTCCAGCAGCTGGGGCAGGGAAATTTGCCTGCTGCAATCGGACGTCGGTGTACTGCAAGTACTTGGTTGTGACACACCGAATTCTACACCTTCAGTCCTCTCAGAGCAGCTTTCAGAGAGGACTGAAGGTGTAGTGGGGATGGAGATCCCAGCTGAGGAGGAGCAAGGAGAGGTCCGCTTAGTTCTTTGGTGTGGGTCTTTTATGTGTGCCTGCCAACGAGCTGCATGGCAGGTCGCCATATGTCTGGTCATGCTTGTCGTGCCCAAGCGGCTGATGTTTTGGCCACGCGAGATACGCTTGAGACAAATATTGCAAATAGCAGTGGTGCGATCTGCTGCACTCGTCTCAAAAAAGGCCCACACCAAAGAACTTTTCTGATAACGTGCAGAGGCAGCGCCCTGCACAGGCGGAGCTCTGCGGTGTTGTACAGTTGCTGTGCTGGCCTCTACCTGGCCTCCAGGGGGCATCCTGCCTCGTTGGACATGTGACGCCGCATCCTCCTCCTCCTCGTCCTCCTCCTCATCCTCTCTCCCTTGAGGCACCCACGTGGAGTCAGTGACCTCATCATCCCCTCCCTCTTCACCACTAGAGCAAACCTGGCAGTAAGCTGCAGCTGGTGGAACAGTACTGCCAGATTCCTCAAGCTGGGTATCGTCATCCGAGCCTTCGAATCGTTGGGCATCCTCCTGGAGCATGTACCCAACACTGTGCTCAAAGAGTTCGGGGGACTCCTCAGGAGGACATGGTGGGTCTAGGAAAGGGGTGGCTGATGATGCTCTGTCAGTACCCTGAGCCTGGGTGAGAGAGGATGAGGAGGATGAGGAGGGCTTGGTCATCCATTCTACCAAGCCTTCAGCATGATGCGGCTCCACATGTCCAGCTGCCGAAAACAAAGACGCGCGTGTCCCATGGCCACGTGCTGATGACGATGCACGACCACGTCCACGTCCACGGCCACGTCCACTAGAAACAGAGCCTGCCTGCCCTGTGTTCTTGGCTCTGCACGCTCTGCCTCCCCTTGGCGGTCTTCCAGCCATTGTAGTCGGTAGTCCTGTGGGTGCTGCTGAGAAGAATATATAGGAGCTCTGTGTGATGCCACTAACACACTAGAAGTCCTATGGGTGCTTCTGCAAAGAAAATAGAGGAGCTCTGTGTGATGCCACTAACACACTAGAAGTCCTGTGGGTGCTTATGCAAAGAAAATATAGGAGCTCTGTGTGATGTCACTAACACACTAGAAGTCCTATGGGTGCTTCTGCAAAGAAAATAGAGGAGCTCTGTGTGATGCCACTAACACACTAGAAGTCCTGTGGGTGCTTCTGCAAAGAAAATAGAGGAGCTCTGTGTGATGCCACTAACACACTAGAAGTCCTGTGGATGCTTCTGCAAAAAAAATAGAGGAGCTCTGTGTGATGCCACTAACACACTAGAAGTCCTGTGGGTGCTTATGCAAAGAAAATAGAGGAGCTCTGTGTGATGCCACTAACACACTAGAAGTCCTGTGGGTGCTTCTGCAAAGAAAATAGAGGAGCTCTGTGTGATGCCACTAACACACTAGAAGTCCTATGGGTGCTTCTGCAAAGAAAATAGAGGAGCTCTGTGTGATGGGACTAACACACTTCAAGTCCTATAGGTGCTTCTGGGAAGAAAATATAGCTCTGTGTGTGTGATGGGACTAACACACTTCAAGTCCTATAGGTGCTTCTGGGAAGAAAATATAGCTCTGTGTGTGTGATGGGACTAACACACTTCAAGTCCTATAGGTGCTTCTGGGAAGAAAATATAGCTCTGTGTGTGTAATGGGACTAACACACTTCAAGTCCTATAGGTTCTTCTGGGAACAAAATATAGCTCTGTGTGTGTGATGGGACTAACACACTTCAAGTCCTATAGGTGCTTCTGGGAACAAAATATAGCTCTGTGTGTGTGATGGGACTAACACACTTCAAGTCCTATAGGTGCTTCTGGGAACAAAATATAGCTCTGTGTGTGTGATGGGACTAACACACTTCAAGTCCTATAGGTTCTTCTGGGAACAAAATATAGCTCTGTGTGTGTGATGGGACTAACACACTTCAAGTCCTATAGGTGCTTCTGGGAACAAAATATAGCTCTGTGTGTGTGATGGGACTAACACACTTCAAGTCCTATAGGTGCTTCTGGGAACAAAATATAGCTCTGTGTGTGTGATGGGACTAACACACTTCAAGTCCTATAGGTGCTTCTGGGAACAAAATATAGCTCTGTGTGTGTGATGGGACTAACACACTACAAGTCCTATAGGTGTTTCTGGGAACAAAATATAGGAGCTCTGCCTGCCTGCCACGAACACACTACAAGTCCTATAGGTGCTTCTGGGAACAAAATATAGGAGCTCTGCCTGCCTGCCACGAACACACTACAAGTCCTATAGGTGCTTCTGGTAACAAAATATAGGAGCTCTGCCTGCCTGCCACGAACACACTACAAGTCCTATAGGTGCTTCTGGTAACAAAATATAGGAGCTCTGCCTGCCTGCCACGAACACACTACAAGTCCTATAGGTGCTTCTGGTAACAAAATATAGGAGCTCTGCCTGCCTGCCACGAACACACTACAAGCCCCTCTTTCTCAATCAATCTTTGTAACTGAATCTATCTAACTCAATTTCTGTAAGTGAATCTCTCTACCTAACTAAATCGAGCAGAGTGTCACAGAATCAGCCTGCTCAATCTGCGCCGGAACAGCATGTGACCGGCGCAGACGGCGTGGCGGCCTTTTATAGGGGGGGGCGTGTACTACAGCCCCTGAGCTGTAATTGGCTACAGGCGTCCTGCCTGTAGCCAATTATGGCTCTTCGAGTTTCCGGGGCTGTGATTGGCCAAGCATGCGGGGTCACAGTGCATGCTTGGCCAATCATCAGCCAGCAATGCACTGCGCCGGCCGCGCCGGCCGCAATGCATTGCGGGGCCGCTCGCATCACACGAACGTGATGCGAGCGGCCAAAATAGTTCTGGGCTCGCCGAGCGAGCGAACGCCCGGTGCTCGATGCGAACGTGGGTTCGCATCGAGCACCGGGCCCATCCCTAATTACTATGTATGTATGTAAGCTACACTATTTTTGTGCCATAGTGTTGCCCTTATGTTGGCACATGTGTTTAAATGGGTGGCATGTGTAGGATCAGGGCTTTTTTTTAGGGGGGAACGCGGGGGAACGCAGTTCTGGCACCTCCAGCACTGACTGTATGTAATGGTAAGAAAAGTTGGGGTGTGCTGCCGGGTCAATTGATTGGTGGATCTATTCTAGTTGGAGGGGGTCTATTTTTGCAGGGGGGTCTATTGTTGCTGAGGAGGTCTAATTTTGTTGTTGGTGGGGAACCTATTGTTGTTAAGGGTGGCTCTTATATTGCTGGGGAGTCAGATGTTGCTGTGAGAGATCTACTTTAAAGGGAGGGAATCTATTGTTATTGGCTGATGGAGAGTCTATTAAAAATGCTGGCTGCGGGGAGATCTTTTGTTGCTGCCAATAGTCTATTGTTAGTAGAGGGGAAATTTTGTCTATTGTTACTGGCTGCAGGGGATCTATTTTACTGCTTTTCTTGCTATCATTACCAAATTCCATACAAATTACTGAGCACCACAAAATTATATGTGATTCTGTATTCTTTAAAAGGGGCGGTACTGGGAAGTGGGTAGGGGTGGAACCAAGCAATAGGGCTCGGAGGTGAGTAGGGGCAGAGACAAGGGGTGACTCAGAAAGGGGGAGTTCCTGCACCTATTCTCTGAGAAAAAAAGCCCTGTGTAGGATACAAGTGTAATGGTAAAAACAAGGAAGTTGTTTAGGTGAGGTGAGCACCCTTCTTATTTGGTTTACCTGGCTTCATTAAGGCTAATAAGCTCCTCTGAAAATGTCTTTCTAGTTCAAGAACAGACACCTCACTGTCAGTACAGATGCCCTGTTAGATGCTGACCTAAAACTAGTATGCATTCCTGGAATAGGGCCGAACTTTTGCTGTTCGGACTTTCAACGAACAGCCGAACAAACGTTCAAACCGTTTGTTCGCCCCCCCGAACCAACCACAATGCATTGCAGCGCTGAACAGTGCATTGCAAGCCCTGATTGGCTGAAGCAGCAAAAGTATTATAGTCCCCTTTTTCCCTGTCCCCTTTGTACTTCTATTACCATTAGGGATGAGGTGCCTATCTACTTAGGGCATACCAGCCACACTACTCTTTGTTCATATTCTATACATGGTATCGATCTACCATTTTACAGGTAGACTAAGGCCGCGTACACACGATCGGACTTTCCGGCGGGATTGTCCGCTGGACATTCCGGCCGTGTGTGGGGCTCCGGCGGATTCGGCAGTCCGGAGGACAATCCCTCCGTCTGTGTGCTAGTCCGCGGGACTTTTGAAATGAACAGACTTGCCTCACACACGGAGGAAAGTCTGTTCATTTAGAACGTGACTCCAGGTAGACGGGACTAGCGAAGGAAGTCAATGCCGCCGTGCTAGTCACCTGGTATGGATTTAAAGGGGAATCCCTACGCCGCAAAAACGGCGTGGGGGTCCCCCCAAATCCATATCTGAGCACACAGCCCGGCCGGTCAGGAAAGGGGGTGGGGACAAGCGAGCGCCCCCCCTCCTGAGCCGTACCAGGCCGCATGCCCTCAACATGGGGGGGTGCCCTGGGGAAAGGGGGGCCCTGCGGCCCCCCACCCCAAAGCACCTTGTCCCCATGTTGATGAGGACAAGGGCTTCTTCCCGACAACCCTGGCTGCTGGTTGTCGGGGTCTGCGGGCAGGGGGCTTATCGGAATCCGGGAGCCCCCTTTAATAAGGGGGCCCCCAGATACCGGCCCCCCACCCTATGTGAATGAGTATGGGGTACGATGTACCCCTACCCATTCACCTAAGGAAAAAAGTGTAAATAAAAAAGCGACACAATTTAAAAAAAAAACTTTATTGCACAGCTCCGGGGGTCTTCTTCCATCTTGGGGGGTCTTCTCGCCAGACTCCTCCGCTATCTTCTGCTCTTTTACCAGCTCTTTCACTAGCGGAGGAGCCCGGCTTTTTGGGGGTCTTGTTCTGACTTCGGGGGTCTTCGGGGGTCTCTTTTGTTCTTCTTGCCGGGCCTCTGCTTTCTTCTTCCAGCTCTTTTACGAGCGGTGGCCGGGGCATCTGACGCCGTCGCCATCGCTGTCGCCTTCTGCTTCTTCTTCTTCTGCTTCTTGTTCTTCTTTCTTCTTCCGATGTTGATTTGGCGCTGTCTCCTCTTCTAATGGCTCAGCCGTGTTGCGCTGCCAGTTATATAGGGACAAGTGGTGGGTCACCGGCTCATGTCATATGGTGATCCCGCCCCCTTATGATGTCACAGTCCCCGAGGATGCTGGGACAGTGACATAATATGGGGGCTTAGACCCCCGAAGTCGGAACAAGTCCCCCAGATGGCAGCGGCGACGAAGGAGAAAGCCGGGCTCCTCCGCTAGTGAAAGAGCTAGTAAAAGAGCAGAAGATAGCGGAGGAGTCCAAAGAGAAGACCCCCACAAGACGGAAGAAGACCCCCGGAGCTGTGCAATAAAGTATTTAAAAAAATTGTATAGTTTTTTTATTTACACCTTTTTCCTTAGGTGAATGGGTAGGGGTACATCGTACCCCATACTCATTCACATAGGGTGGGGGGCCGGATTCCGATAAGCCCCCCGCCCGCAGACCCTGACAACCAACGGCCAGGGTTGTCAGGAAGAGGCCCTTGTCCTCATCAACATGGGGACAAGGTGCTTTGGGGTGGGGGCCGCCCGTGGCCTGGTACGGCTCAGGGGGGGGGGGGGGGGGGGGCGCTCGCTCGTACCCACCCACTTTCCTGACCCGCCAGGCTGCGTGCTCAGATAAGGGCCTGATATGGATTTGGGGGGACCCCCACGCCATTTTTTCGGTGTAGGGATTCCACTTTAAATCCATACCAGGTGACGGGGCTAGCGAGGTGTCAATGTCGCCGATCGAGGCGGTGGCATTGACTTCCTTCGCTTGTCCCGTCTACCTTGAGTCACGTTCTAAATGAACGGAATTTCCTCTGTGTGTGGGGCAAGTCCGTTCATTTCAAAAAGTCCCGCAGACTTTGGCCAAAACTCCCGCGGATTGTCCCCCGGAAAAGTCCGCCGGAAAAGTCCTGGCGTGTGTGGGTAAGGCCACACATTCGGAAAGTCCGGCAGACTTCTGCTGAAAAATCCAGCGGGTTGTCCGCTGGACTAGGTCTGGCGGACAATCCCGCCGGAAAGTCCGATCGTGTATGCCGCATAAGGGGACCCTCCATGCAATATATTGGAAGGAATTTTTCATTTTTAGGCTTTCACTTATAAAATCAAAAAATCACTGCTCATTTAAAAATGAAGTTTTTCACAAACTTTTTTTTTTTTATTAATACATGTCCCCCAGGGCAGGGGCTGGACCCCTATAACCATTAAATGCCCAATTACTTGCATATACGCCTTAAAATGGGCCCTTTTTATTTTTGACATTTGGGTCCCATTGACTTTACTGGGGTTCGTTATTCGGGTCCGAACTTTTGAGGTGTTTGGAAGTTCTGGTGCGAACCGAACAGGGGTCTGTTCGGCCCAACTTTGGGAAAACTAACATAAACAATGAAAACCACTAACAACAAAACTGAAACTAACACAGCATCCCCCACACTCCGAGATCAGACCCATAGCCAATCGCACATAACAATAATATAAGACCAAACCAGAGGAGTAAACCATAGCCAATTACACACAATATGACATAAAAGACAAACTAGAGGCATAGGTACCAACAAATAGTAGAGGATAATAAAGTTTAGGAACATTGACAACAATGAAGGGGAATAGAACGCTATTTAAAAGAACAAAGGGCAGGAACGGGCACCAAACAAATAATAAGCCCACATTAAAAGATGGCCGCCGCTACACTTCCGGTGGGAGAAAGTGGTAAACCAATCACCCCGCGCCAGCAGACTGACACTGGGACTATAAAAACTTAATCCACCATACACCCGCAGCTATCCTGATGACGCAAAAGGTCTTGCATGGAAACGCGTAGAGGCTGCTGTGGAAATAACGCGATTACGTCACTTCGGGGAGGCGGCTCACACTAGGAAGGGACCTGGAACGCAAAACTAGAAGCACACAGTATACTACCTACAAGGCTGGATATGCTCAGTGCCGGGCCAAAGGCAACTGAACCATGTGAGTCCTTTTAATATTTGCTTTTAATAAAAATTGTTTGGATATAAACATACTTCACTATTGGAGTCCCCCCTTTCTTTTCATTATCTGATCCCTGGAAAACTATTACCCTGGATACATGG
The DNA here is from genome assembly GCA_028564925.1 of Lithobates sylvaticus. Taxonomy (NCBI): domain Eukaryota; kingdom Metazoa; phylum Chordata; class Amphibia; order Anura; family Ranidae; genus Lithobates; species Lithobates sylvaticus. The sequence goes on from CM053026.1 coordinate 282,177,812, forward strand.
TTTAATGGTATACAACCACTGTGGATGGTAATTAGATATTCCCGCAGGGTATAGCAATTTTATTTTTCATGGGTATAGCACGGAAGCACTTTATATTTACTTAAGTAGTAAATATTTTCTGGATTGCACAGCACAGTAGCACTTTACTCACTTATACAAGGATAAAAGATTATTGGATTGGATGGCACGTTATGTATTTGTAGTTTGAACTATTTTCCGCTGGCGGTATAGCCAAGCGTAAGGTGGCGCGGTTTCCGTTCCTTTTATTCATACTTGCATATACGCCTTAAAATGGGCCCTTTTTATTTTTGACATTTGGGTGCCATTGACTTTACTGGGGTTCGTTATTCGGGTCCGAACTTTTGAGGTGTTTGGAAGTTCTGGTGCGAACCGAACAGGGGTCTGTTCGGCCCATCCCTACCCTGGAATTGAGAAAAGGGCACTCCTATTATTTGCTTTCTTTTTAAAGAAGTATTATTATTTTGAGTATTTTTTTTCTCTATATAAAGCGTAAACGTTTTCAAACTGATTTGTATGTCTGTTTTTATTTTATATGTACAATCTTTGCTGTACAAAAAAATATTCTAATTTATGACACAGGATTCTAAGTGCACAATTGATTAGCAAAAGGGTCAGCACAGCAGTAGATGCCTAACTTGAAATTTTGGTTGTCTGATTGAAAAGTCAGAAGGCTCTGCCCCCACCCCAAAGCATCTGGTCTCTTGGCTCTTCCCCACAACCTTGGGCTGTGATTATGGGGTCTGCGTGCAGGGGGCTTATCAGAATCTGTAACTCCCCTTTAACAAGGGGGACCCCAGATCCTGCCCCCCATGTGAATGAGTATGGGGTACAGTGTACCCATACTCAATCACCAAAAAAAGTGTCACATAGAAAAAAAACACACACAGTTTTTGACAATTCCTTTATTAAAAATCAAAAAATAATGTCCCCTGATGTAGATCCATCGTCAACCATGCCGCCCGCCGAACCTAAAAAAAAAGACATTAACAACCAGATATATACAGTGTTTTTAAAGGGGAAAAATTTAAAACACACAGAATGTAAAATGCATCAAAAACGCAACACTTGCGTTTCTGGTGCAACTCCTTGAAGTCTATTACAAGCAAAATGCAATCTTCTGCGGAAAAAAAAGTCCCTGACCCTTTCCAAAAACGCACCGGCTGAAAAATGCATAGATGTGAATGTGTACCTTAGGAAACCATGTTAAATGGACTGTAGTGCATTTCTGCAAATTGCAAAATGCACCAAAAAGTGCATGAATGTGAACGTAGGGTTAATGCATATAACAGAAAGGAAATGTCACGTTAATGCATAGCTAAGAAATAAAGGGAAACATCAGTTCTGTTTGGCTTATAGCTGGGCGTGTGGGCTTTACCACATCTGCATTCTCTGAATCCCAATCTATGCACTCTACTTTGCATTTCAGTATACAGTCAAGTTTTGATCTGTCTTGTTTCTTACTGCTAAACCTTGGTTGAAATGTTTCTTAAACCTGTTTTGCAAGGCTTCCATTTTTACACATTCTTGAATGCTAGTATTTCTGAACAGTACTTTTCTATAACATCACAGCCTGAATTCATTGGAAACTTTTATGTATAAGTAGCTGGCCAGGTCAAATATATTTTTTTGTAAACATAAAGGAAATAGGATGATAAATTCTGATTTCTGTCCCGAAAGACATGTCAAACTGGTGTTTTTGGGCCATATCCAGTCTCCTCACCTCTTTGTCACCCTCAGGGACTCAATATTTTAAATTGAAATGGTTGTAAAAGCAGAAGAATTTTTACCCTAAAGGGTTACAAAACCGAGGACCCTGCATTCACTATATCTGGTCTCCCACAGTACACAGAACGTGGAAATGAAATCATTTTAGTAAATATAAACTGCTAAATACCTTTTCTCATCAGCAGTATATAGCAGTCTTGTGACTTCTTTCAGTGCCTAGTTAAAGCTTGTAGGAGGAGTTTTCATTTCCCCACACTTGTCCTATCAGGCTGCAGGACCCCTGACCCTCTGTCTGGACAGTGCTGATTGGACCTGTGCTGATCACATGTACACAAAAAAACTCTAGCAATACACACCAAACTGAGCATGTGCAGCCTGACTCCAGTAACTGTGTCTTATCTGGACCTGTTTTGGAGTCAGTGAAAGAAAAGGAGGATCTGCGCTAGGGATGAGCTTCGAGTTCGAGTCGAACTTATGTTCGACTCGAACATTGCCTGTTCGCCTGTTCACCGAACAGTGAACAATTTGGTGTGTTCACGGCAAATTAAAAAAGCCGTGGAACAGCCTGTAAAAGTCTAAGGGGGAAATCTAAAGTGCTAATTTTAAAGGCTTATATGCAAGTTATTGTCATAAAAAGTGTTTGGGGACCCGGGTCCTGCCCCAGGGGACATGTATCAATGCAAAAAAAAGTTTTAAAAACGTCAGTTTTTTCGGGAGCAGTGATTTTAATAATGCTTAAAGTAAAACAATAAAAGTGTAATATTCTTTTACATTTCGTACCTGGGAGGTGTGTATAGTATGCCTGTAAAGGGGCGCATATTTCCCGTGCTTAGAACTGTCCCTGCACAAAGTGTAATTTCTGCAGGAAAAAAAGTAATTTAAAAGCACTCGTGGCTATAATGAATTGTCGGCTCCCCGTAATACAGAGAACAGTCATTGAAAGTCATCGAAAAAAAATGCGTGGGGTTCCCGCCAAATTCAATTACTAGGCCCTTCAGGTCTGGTATGGATATTAAGGGAAACCCTGCGTCAAATTTAAAAAAAGAATGACGTTGGGTTCCCCCCAAATATCCATACCAGACCTGAAGGGTCTGGTATGTATTTTAAGGGGAACTCCACGCCAAATGTAAAAAAAAAATGGTGTGGAGTTCCGCCCGAAAATCCATACCAGACCCTTTATCCGAGCACGCAACCTGGCAGGCCGCAGGAAAAGAGGGGGGACGAGAGAGTGCCCCCCCTCCTGAACCGTACCAGGCCACATGCCCTCAACATTGGGAGGGTTCTTTAGGGGTCTGTGACCCCCTCAAAGCACCATGTCCCCATGTTGACAAGGGCCTCATCCCCACAACCCTGGCCGGTGGTTGTGGAGGTCTGCGGGCGGGGGCTTATCAGAATCTGGAAGCCCCCTTTAACAAGGGGACCCCCAGATCCCGCCCCCCCCCTGTTTGAAATGGTAAGGGGGTACAAAAGTCCCCTACCATTTCACAAAGAAAGTGTAAAAAAAATTTTTAAAAAAACACACAGACACCGTTGGGAAAAGTCCTTTATTAAAAATAAAAAAAATTGAAAAAAGATTCCAGTGGTGGTAATCCACTCTTGCTATCGAGCGATGGGTGATCTCTACTCTGGGGTCCAGCAATGGGTGAGCTCACCCACCTAGGATGGTGAAAGCTGGGGAAATGTAGGAAAGAATTACCATCTGTGGGTTTAACATAATTCTGGGCATAGATCTTGTCGTCATTATGACAGAGTAAAAGGTCAAGGAAGGCTAGTGGAATGGAATCTTTAATATGGGTAAATGAGCGACCAAGAGAATTTAGATTGCAATGATCAGCAAATTTATCAACGGTGTCAGATGAACCATCCTATATTATCTATGTACCTTCCATACAAGACCACCTGTGATGCGAAGGGATTATTTGGGGTAATATACCAGGACTCCCAGTAGCCCATGGCGAGATTGGCATGACTGGGTGCAAAGTTGGCGCCCATTGCAGTCCCGTTGATTTGTAAATAATAGTCGCCATAAAAATTAAAATAATTGTATTTTAGACAAAACTGGGTGGCTTTGATTATAAAGTCCGCCTGTCTGGGGTTGATGAGGGGATCTTCAGCCAGAAAGTGTTCAACTGCTCTTAGACCTACTTTGTGGGGGATGGAAGTGTAAAACGATGTAACAACGAGCAACACCCACATATAGGTTGCTTCCCATGGGTATGAATGGAGTGTGTCTAGTAAATGGATGCCATATCTAATATAAGAGGGTACGTTTTGGGCAAGGGGCTGGAGGAAATAATCCATGTAGATCAAGAAGCCGGTCGTGACACTATCCATGGCTGCTACGATATGATGACCCGGTGGATTTTTGAGATCTTTATGAACTTTTAGTACCATATATACTTGAGTATAAGCAGATGGGCACAATGAGGCTGCAAATGGGCACAGTGAGGCTGCAGATGGGCACAGTGAGGCTGCAAATGGGCACAGTGAGGGTGCAGAAGGGCACAAGAGGCTGCAAATGGGCAAAGTGAGGCTGCAAATTGGCACAGTGAGGCTGCAGATGGGCACTGATCATATAGGTGGGCACAGTGAGGCTGCAAATGGGAACAGTGAGGCTGCAGATGGGCATCGTTTACCCAGTAGCTGCTGCATTTCCCACCCTAGGCTTATACTCGAGTCAATAAGTTTTCCCAATTTTTCGTGGTAAAATTAGGTGGCTCTGCTTATATTAGGGTCGGCCTATACTCGAGTATATATGGTAAATGATAAAAAAGGGGGCTTTTTAAAAGTTTCTCTGGAGTAAAGATGCCTCGGCTCAAGAAATAATGCCTTCATCCAAGGTCCTCTCATTAAAAGAGAGGCCTTAGCGAAGAACTCTGGTAGGGGGTCATGAGGTAATTTTTGATAAGTGTTGGTATCAGACAATAATCTATGGGATTCTTGGATGTAATCTTGTCAGTTTTGAACTACTACGCCCCCACCTTTATCAGCGGATTTAATGACAATGTCATAATTGTGTGCTAGATCATCTAGGGATTTTTGTTCAAGTGAAGTAAGATCAGTGGTACTGGCACATGAAGAGTGACTGGGTTGACACAAGCATATTAAATCTGCATAAACAACTTGATAGAATGTTTGAAGGTAGGGGCCCTTTTTAGGAAACGATTTTGCGCACACAGGAGATTCATTGAAAAGGGTATTGACAAACATATTGTTCCCAGACATTTTTTGGAATTCCACCAGAAGTCCACCAATGGGCTCCAGGTCACAGGTGTGGATAATCAAGGCCATATCCAGTATGTTCCCTGTTAAAGAAGATTTTAAATGCCTGTGCCAACAGGAAATGTACTGGATTTATTTTTTATTCAGGAGAAACTGCTAAAACAATGCACACCGGCCCTAATTGCTGGTGTAAATGTAGCACTAGCCCTCAGTCAGAGACTCAGAGCAGAGCAGAGGGAGGGCCATCTGCAATTAACAAGGGGGGTGGGGGGGTTTAGAGACACTCAACAATTCTCAAGCTAGGATCTACCACTATGTGCCTGCTGTAGTGTGTGTGTACTTCAAAATGGCATCTGTCCTGCACATACACACAGAAATTACTTTCACAGTGCTCTGTGTGTGTGTGCACAGCAGGGGGTGGAGTATGGTTGGGGCTGATGGGGCAGGCACAGCAGGGATAGGATGGATCATCAGGAGGAGGAGCAGAGTCACTGGTCTGTTTAACACACTGTGCTCTCTCAATATTTCACACAAGTGAGATATTGAGTAAATGGATCAGCAGAGCACAGTGACAGTACCCACTCCCAGCCACAAACTCCTAGGACTCCTGGCTGGGCGGCAGGTCATGCTGCCCACTCCAGCAATCAGTTCAGTGATAACTTAAAGACTGAAGGTAGCAGATGCACGCCGCGCTGCTGCTAACAAAGCGTTTAATCTCTTTGTGCAGTGCAGTGTCCCACGCAGCCCTAGCACTTCCAGCAGCTTCCCCTTAGATCCGACAGGTCCTGATGGGGCCACTGGGCTGTGCCTGCTTAATAAGACGCGTTGATGGGGGGGGGGCGTTTGGTCAATTGTCGCTCCATAAGACGCACAGATATTTTCCCCCATTTTTGGGGGGGAAAAAGGCGCGTCTTATGGAGCGAAAAATACGGTAAGTAGATAATACAGAACACATCCTTACCTAATACAATAAGGAACAGCATGGGCCAGTTCACTAACGTTTATTGCATGTGATAATGAGGTTACATGACTCATTTACATTACATTATTATTAAATTATTAATTATTAAATTAAATTTGCGGTTAAATTATTGCTGTAAAAATAAAGTCAATTCACACTCACAAAAAAAAAGGACTATGCAGTGTTTACGGTAAAATTTAAAATTTACCGGTAAATATTGCCAAAATACCATGTGGTATTCACAAACAGAGAGTAAAAAAAACATGCAATATTTATCACCAGTGTTTTGCTGGTGGTATAGCATGTGGTGTTTGTCAGAAACAGTGTGGGGGCCCCTCAATAGCTGGGTTGTAAAGAGAGGTTTGGGAAGCTGGCCGCCACGTCCTTAACAACTAATGACTCATCAGCTGTCAGCAAAACTGATTTAACGCAAGAGGTGTTTTACCGCATTTTAATTGCAGTTATTTCTCTTAGTAAATTGACCCCAGAAAGTCAGTTCTACACCTGAGAAATAACAGTCCATTCACACATAGAGAGCAGCACAAACATTTATAGAATATGGTTAGTAGCAGATTCGGCTGGCTTTGCAATAACTTTATCTCATTCATATGAATCTGGCTCTTTAGAAGATGTGTGTGCCAAAAAAAGTATGTGCTGATTCCCGTATCTACACATTCAAGGTGGATGGGGCAATCACTCTCGTAGCTCTATTGTGTTCTGCCAGTGAGAAGCCTACCCTGCAGGCAGAATACACTGATCAGTGTTGACGGCTATAGCAGATGGCACTGATTGTTCAGGAAAAACTAGACAGGCTGGTCATACACAAGTCGATCGATAGATCAACTTATGCACAACCAGCTAGGCCAAATATGGATCAGAAAGTTTGCCTGTTATAACATCCTTCAATAAAAATAATATGGCAAACATTGGGGGAAGGATGGATAGGGAGAACGTTAAAAAGCAGCACAGTTTTCCACCAAGCACTGAGGCAGAAAAAGATGGGACAGAAATAGGTAAAGCTGGAATTCTGCCTTAAATATATACATTTATGAGAACAGAATATTTTTTCCATAGTTGAGAATATTAAGAAAATGTTTAATTTAAATACACCTTTCAAGGACTGACCACCAAAACCACAAAGAGTGAACAGTAGAAATATAAAAAGTTGGTTAATGAAACAAGTTTTAATGACGACAGAATGGTATTGAAAATTAATTTACAATCTGGTAGTATATCCTTATTAGATCATATCAATTTAATTAAGCTGCATACAATAAACATTTGTGGTACTATTTGTTATTACAAATCTTTGAACTTTAAGTATATTAAGAAAAAAAATTAAGCTATCTGCTTATTTTAAAGTTAATAGTTAATTATTGTAGCTATATTTCTAATATTTTGTATGTCACTGCATATCTACAAATGCCCAAGCTTTTAAACCAATAGTTTAATGTAAAATGCATGATATTAAATAAATGTCAAACAGAGCTAAGTACAAAATCGTAATGAGGTGACCAGGGAAATCATCCCAATGTTATTGTAATTTTAAGAAACAGGCAATGTGTGAGAAGTTATCATGGTTTTATTAGATGATGTTCAGAAAATTGCATAAGCCTGCTGTTTTAATGATACTGTTTTAATGATGCTTATGTAGAAAGGAGCTATATTTTTAATATTTGGATGAATGAGGAAGAGAAATTCTTAAATAATCTTAATAATAAGGCCAGCTTTCTGCATGAATTAATTATAACTCTTTTGACCTGTAGGATAATAAATATAAAGAAACAGAGCATTTTCCAGAATGCATTTGTTTTGTTCATGACAGTCGGTCGTAAATATAATTTTCTCCCATAAAATGCAAAGAATATCCAATGTCAATTCGTTTCCAAAGCTGTTCTCAACCTGATAGGATCAGATGGTATTTATTTAGCATGTCCTGCAGATGATCATTAAATATGATTATATGTGACTCCATTGAAAGGAAGAACATGATAATAACATCATATACGGCTCTGATGAAATTCATATGTCATACTACCTGCCAGGACAAGATGCTTCATCTTCCACTGCTCGCACATTCAGCTTTATCTTCTAATATGAAAACCTAATGAAATTGTCTTCTTATTCAGCTGTACAATGCCACAGAAATGAACTGACTGCTAATGCACATACTGAACAGAGAGAATGAAAAGTGCAAGGGCATTTTCTTGAAATCTATAACAGTTCCTTGGAAAAAAAAGAAGATGACATGATCACAGAAGATGTACTAAAGCTAACCAAGCACTTTCCATGAGTGATTGTTTCCACTATAAACCCATAATTTCTAATTTAATTACAAGTTTGTTTAAATGTTTTTTGTTTTTTTGGTTTGTTTGTTTTTTTGATAATTTTGTATGGTACGAAATGTTTATATTTATCCATTACATTTTAAGTGATTTTGAGTTTGTATAACTTTTTACAACAAACATTTAAACCATTGTGTGAATTCTGGCAGTTTTGCTTCAGGCTGATAAAAAAAAGGCCTAAAGCATCCCAAAAGACCCAGTAGCCAAGAAGGGCACCCCCATCCTCCAAAAAAAGACCTAACTTATCTCAAAAGACCCAATGACAAAAAAGGGCACTACCCCTTTAAAAAAAGGCCCAAACTACCCCAAAAGACCCAGTGGCCAGAAAGGGCACCACCATCCTCCAAAGAAATACCTATATTATTCCAAAAGACCCCTTAAGGGCACAATATAAGTTACAATTTTCTTTAAAGCCTTTTCCAATTTTTGCTAAAAGTAGATTCATAAATCTGGGTAGTAATTCTGTGAAGTAAAACATTCAGGTATTCCCCCGTGCCCCATTATAACAAGCTACAGCAATGTGGTTTATGTTGGTTGTTTAAGTTGGCATGGATTCTAGCTAACTTCTTGTATACTGGATATAATAACTTTAAGGGAGTGCACTGAGGATGGTTAGACATACTGTGTTCACAAGTTACCGGCATGTGAAATAATAACATTTGGAGGGCTCTCTTGGTGCTGGGGAGTCCTGCTTTGTCTTTATATTTGTTCTTTTTTTTTTTTTAATTCTTTATTTATTTCAAAATTTTTCAATACAAATACAGAGTACATTTCCTTTTCCCCTACCCTCCCCTACCCCTTCCACCCCGTCTTGCAGATCTTTCTCCAAATCCTAAATACTACCATTCGTCAATTTGTTTTGTCGTATTGCTGTTTTGTTATCTAGTTATTTCTTCAAAATATCTCCATGTCTCTCTAAAATCAGTCCAACAGGACCATTTATCTTCCCGTCTGCTCGAGTTATCCCCGTCTTCCTGCACTAATTCTACGTTCTCCCGTATTCGCTGTCGGTTTACTCTCGTAAACCATTCAGCTATTTGCGGGCTTTTCTCCTCCATCCATTTTTTGGGAATTAGATTTTTCGCCTCATTTAGTAGGATTGGGATTATTGAGTTTCTATACTGCCTTATGGGAATATCTGTCCCGTGGAACAAGACCACCCATGGGTCTTCGGGGCTATGCTTTTTTGTAATACTTTTAATTAATGATAATATCTGCTTCCAATATTTTTTTATAATTGGGCAGTCCCACCAAATATGTGACATTGTGCCTATGCCTCCACATCCTCTCCAACAAAAAGAGGTTTTATCTCTTTGTATTTTACTCATTTTTACTGGGGTTATATACCACCCCATGAGGCACTTATAGTTAACTTCAATGGTTTGACTGTCCAACATAGTCCCGTGTAAAATTTTCAAAATCTTGTCGCATCTATTTTCAGTGCAAGGGATCCCAAGTTCCTCCCCCCACCGTTTGACGCCGGGAGGAACGTCCTCATGGCCTTCCTGGATTAGCATTCTATATAAACGTGAGATTGTATTTTTAACTGGGAGGCTTGTGCAGATTTTTTCCATTGCCGTGAGACTATCCCCATCTCGGATTGGTTGTGGTAGTCCCTGTATGAAATTTCTCAACTGGGTGTACCTCCAGGCGTCAACCGACATTAACTCAACTTCCTTGCTCAATTCGTGAAAAGTGATAAGTTTACCCTTTTTAATGGTGTCCCTTAAACGTGCTCCCTTTTTAATCCAATTTCCCCATAATTTACTCCTCCCAGGTTCAAAAAAAACATTATCTTTTAAGTTTATCAAAGGGGAGTTATACTCCCATTTGTTTTTTCTGTGCACCCTATCCCATATTTTTAAAGTAACTCGTGTAATTTCATGTGTGTCCTCTTCTATTAATCTAAATTTCGGTGGGTTCCATATTACGTGTCCCCAGTCCCTATTGCCCAGTGCGTTCTCTAAATTCACCCATCTTTTTTTAGTTCCTTCCCTAGTCCATTCAGTGATTCTAGACAGTGCAATTGCATTGAAATATTGTTCAAAGTCAGGTAGAGCGAGGCCCCCCTGTTTTTTCGCCCTAGACAGGATTTCTGCTGAAATGCGTGGTTTCTTATTGAACCATATGAACCTAGAGATAATCCCCTTTAAAATTCTGAAAAAGGCTTTAGGGACAGATATTGGAAGCATTTGAAACTTGTAGTTTATTTTTGGAGCTATGATCATTTTGACAGCATTTACCCTCCCCAACCATGACAATGGACTATGGGTCATATTTTTTATTTCCTTTTTAATCTCGTCCAGTAAAGGTATATAATTTATCCGGTAAGTCTCCCTTAATGTCCCTGACAGTTTTATTCCCAGGTACTTTATGTTCTCCTTCCACGGGAATTGAAACTCTTTAGCTAGACGAACCACTTCTTCTTGTTTTATATTAATGTTGAGGATTTCTGATTTGGTCGGGTTGACTTTAAAATTAGAGACTGCACCGTATAACTTTAACACCTTTATCAGGTTGGGTAGGGATACTCGTGGGTTAGACAGGAAGAATAGGACGTCATCCGCGAAAGCCGCGTATTTGTGTGTCTCATCTCCTACCTTAATCCCACTTATATCCGTTGAGTTGCGTATCGTTACTAATAACGGTTCCAAGGCTAATATAAATAAGAGGGGGGACAACGGACACCCCTGACGAGTTCCGTTTTTCATGGAAAATGGTTGAGAGAGGAGCCCGTTGACCCTCACCCTCGCCTGCGGTTGGGCATATAGTGTCTTTATCCAGCTTATCATTCTCGGGCCTATCCCCATTGCCTCCAGTGTAGCAAACATATGTCCCCAGTCTATCCTGTCGAACGCTTTTTCAGCGTCGATCGACAGAAATAGACTGGGGACATTCTCCCTCCTGCAAGCCTGCATAAGGAGCAGGGCTCTAATCCCATTGTCCCTCCCCTCCCGCCCAGGGACAAAACCAGCCTGATCAGGAAACACCAGTCTAGACATCCTGCTTCTTAACCTGTTAGCCAGTACCTTCGCAAAAAGCTTGGTGTCTGTGTTCAATAGGGCAATTGGACGGTAACTTGAACAAAGCGTCTTGTCCTTTCCTTCCTTTAGAATCAATGTTACAGATGCCATTAATGATTCTTTGCCCATCCCATTCTTCCCTCCCAAGGAGTTCCAATACTGGCACAGTCTGGGGACCAAAATATCTCGGTATCTCTTAAGGTAGGTAATAGAGAATCCGTCGGGACCTGGACTTTTGCCAGCAAGGGAACTCCTCAGGGCCTCGTGGATTTCCAACTCTGTAATGGGTTCCTCCATGATTTTACTATCCTCTGCTGGCACTGAGGGGATTGCACTGTTCCTCAGGAAGTTCCTACGCTCCTCTCTTTCAGCTTGTGGTATCTGGTCTTTAGATTTTACGTCGTATAAAGCTTCATAGTAATCCCTGAACTCTTTTGCTATATCCTTTGACAAGTTTACCATTGAGCCAGTTTTATTTTGTATTTTATCGATATAATTGAGCTCTCTCTTTTTTTTGAGTAGTCTAGCTAGATGTTTGCTGCTTTTGTTTCCCCAAATGTGTCTTTCCCTGTCTAGTTTATGGAACCATTTCCTTGTCTCCTGCTCTATTTCTGTTATTAATTCTTCTCTTTTATTTAATAATCTATGGTAGGTATCTCCTTTCCTCGCTGTTTCATCCCTGTGTTCATGCTCCAGGTCCCGAATCTCTCCCACCAGCCGAGCCCGGTTTAACATTTTTTCTTTTTTTTTTTTTTTTTCCAGCCCCAATGGAAATTAACATTCCCCTAATGTACGCTTTCTGGGCCTCCCATAGGGAAGCTAGAGATGTCTCAACAGTTAATAGATGTTTGGAGAGTACAGCATTCCAACGTAAAGGATTTTACCTTTTTCTCTCCAGTGCATGGAACCTACTCCCGCCTAGATTATTTTTTAGTAGAGCATAAATTTTTAGAACACGTGATGGAAAAGAAGATTGAAATAACTACACTTTCTGAAGTTTCTGTCGTATAATGTGAAAGGGCTTAATTCCCAGGCGAAAAGATACAAGATACTCAAAGAAATACAAAACTATCAGGGGGAGGTCATCTTCCTGCAAGAAACACACCTGACACTAGACGGCGGGATAAGGTTGGCCGCCCATGAATACCCATTGTGGTTCCAAGGGGATACTCCAACAAGGGGCGCTAAGGGGGTGGCTATAGGGTTTGCTAAAAATGTCAAGTTTGCCATCAGTGAAAGGCTCGTAGACCCTGACGGGAGGTTCATAGCAATAAAAGGTAAAATAGGAGAAAATATGCTAACATTGGTAAACATCTATAGCCCAAACAAAAACCCAACTAGATTCCTATCCCAGGTGCTGGGACGTCTGACAGGCTTCCAAATGGGGGAAGTGATTATTGCGGGCGACCTGAACTTTGGATGGGACCCTAATTTGGACACTACATCGAAAACAGGCAGCCAGAGTCAATGCCAGTTAAAGAGCATAAAATCTAAACTTAGGCAAAGACAGTTAATAGATGTTTGGAGAGTACAGCATTCCAACGTAAAGGATTTTACCTTTTTCTCTCCAGTGCATGGAACCTACTCCCGCCTAGATTATTTTTTAGTAGAGCATAAATTTTTAGAACACGTGATGGAAAAGAAGATTGAAATAACTACACTTTCGGACCACGCTCCGATCTCAATGACAATTAGACTCCCGGGAACACAGACAAGGGCATGTGCCTGGCGCCTGAATGACAGCCTGCTAGCTGAGCCTGAGTGTTGGGTCTTCCCCCTCCCCCCGTCGCTTTCCGCGAAAGGGGGGAGGGGGGAGCCAACCATGCCACTCGGGTCCCGTGTCCCCCCACCCCGATCCATTCCCCCCCCCCCCCCCCCCCCAGAGAGAGAGAAAAAAAAATCCCTCTCAAGGTGAGGCGAGGGGGGGAGTAAACCCCACAACCCCCCCTCCTCTTCTGCCCCAACTCTCTAATTTCTTCCCGTTGTACTTTCCAACCGGGGGTTACTGTTTTAGTTCCGGTTCTGGGAAATTTTTGGGACAGAGATCCCTAGTTCCTCACAAAAATTCTGCATCTCCTCCAAAAATTTCATGCGTACAGTTCTCCCAGATTTCATAACGATCAGTGCAGTGGGGAAGCCCCAGCTGTATTTGATGTTTGAGGCGCGTAGAATTTCCAACAAGGGCTTCATCTCTCTTCTCCGGGCCAGAGTCGCTGCTGAAAGATCCGCAAAGACCTGAATTTCTGTCGTCTCAAACCTCAATGGGGGTTTTCCTCTAAGATTTTTGTAGATCAAGGCTTTTTCCTCATAAGAGTGAAATCTGATGAGGACATCTCTAGGCACCCCTTCTTTCAGACCTTTGTATTTCTTCCATCTGCCTTCTAAAATCCTTATTTTCTTTAGTTAGTTCAATTGCAGTTTCTTCAATTTTTTCCACTCTTTTGGCCAAGAAACCCATATCGATTCTAATGTTTAAGATTTCAGTTTTTATGGCACTTTCTAAATTGGCAAACATTTCCGCCATTTCTGTTCTGGTTGGGATTTGTGAGATGTCACCATGTTGTACTGTGACGCTCGTGTCTCCTGCCTTTTCCAGCTCGGGTTCCATCCTGAGTGTTTCAGCCTGATCTGCTTTTAGCTTCTCCAACTCTTTCTTTCTTTCCTTCACTCCCTGCTGTCTCCTCTCCATCTCGGGGCTCTTGAGACTGATATCTTTAAGATATTTTTGTATGGTACTAGTATTTAAATTGTCTTTCGGTATTTTGGGGTCTGTACCTCTCTGCGTTCTCCCCTTCATCGTCCAGTCAGTGCCTTCTATGCTTTGGCCATCTCATCCCTGTGAGAGGGTAATTGAGCTAAGATGCTTTAAGGGTAGAGTTTTTTTTTTTTTTTTTTTTTCCCTTCCTCTCTCCTTTCTCCCCTTTAGTGCACTCCCTGGGGTCTAAGTAACGGGTGAGATAGTTTCTTGGTTCTCCTTTAAAACGTTTCTAGTGATTGAATTCTATAGTTCCTCCAATCAGAGAAGTATTTTCTTTATTTTTAAGTGCTCAAGGACCATTCACAACTTTTAAGGGTAGCTCAGGCACTCCACCTCCCACACCTCACTCGTGTTGTTTTCAAATGCTTATGCTCCTATAGTTCACGGCCCGGCTATACCTGTCGGCTAGGGAGCTAGTGAGCTAGGGAGCCTCTGTTATCCCCTATCTTAGGGTTTATCTTGCTAACAAGTATTAATTTCAGTGTGCCATGCACCTGACATGTAGGTCCATAATCCAAAGCATAATGTTCCGTCCGGGGTGTTCCCCCAATTGACTCTTTTGGAAGCTGAATGGTAGAGAAAAAACAAACAAAAAGAAAAAAGAAAGGAAAAAGGGAGCCCAAGGATACACTTCCCCTCGGCAGGAAAAGCAAATCCCTATGCTCTTCCTAGCCGCAGCATAACCTTGTCGGCTTGTGTTTAAAGGCGATTCCTTTCCAGCAGGTGACCTCTATTACTGCGGGATCTGATTGAGCAGTTTTAATCCCCTGTTCTATAGTTTGGGGGTTTTTGAACTTTGTGTCAGCTTTCAATCTCACAGGTGTCTGCATCTCCTAATAGACTCTCCTTGAAAAGTGTGCAGTTTAAAAATGCTTTTACCACCTGTGTTCCTGCAGGATAATAAACATTTATCTTCATTACTAAGACTCCCCACACAATCATTGTTATTGTATTGTTTTTCGACCATAACACATTTCCTCCTTTAATAGAATAGCCTTCATATCTTCTGCTCAATGTGGAAAGGAAGGAAAAGAAAAAAAAAGTCTATATACAAGAAGGGAGTCAGGAAGTAACGTTCCTACCTGAGAGAGGGATGCTCCTCAATGGATCCCCTCTCAGACCGGCGTGTTCTGATTGCAGCTGTGCTGTGTAGTCGTCCGTGTATCAATACTCTTTTTGCTGATGCACGAGTGAGGGGGGGGTCGCTTTCAGTGGCCGTTCGCCACCTCCAAAAGAAGCCGGATCGATGTCCACGGGTTGGGGCTCGGGTTCAGGGTTCACATGATCTCCGCTACCTTGCGCTCGGTATGGCTTCGGGCTGAAGCCCTCGGTTTTTTTTTTTTTTTTTTTTTCCCTTTGCAGCGGGCGGGCGGGCGGGCGGGCGGGGGGGGGTGACTCCAGGTCCTCCGAGATCCTCTTCGGCGGGTTCAGGAGAGCTTTTCGCGGGCTCTCACTCCCGCGTTACCTCTCCCAGCTCTCATCTCCCAGCCGGAGAACCGTGCAGGTGCCCAGCTCAGCATTCGGCTCCTCCCCCAACGCCGACGTCTCACGTCAGCATGGCGCTGTGTGGAATTTCCTTTCAGTCACCTCACTTCCTGATCTACAGACGTGGATTTCATGGATTTTCGTTTATATTTGTTCTAACCATCATCTATGTATGGTTGTAGAGGGATGTCCTGTGTGTGTGTAGGAAGCTAAAAAGAGCAGTGGAGCTAGTGGAGTTAAAGTGGCCAGCAGTGACCATTGTATTCTAAAAGCAGTCAAACTTCAGTCATGTCGAGCCAGTCATGGACTTCTCCCATAAGAAATTTACTTGCGCAAGTATGCTGGGGCAGCCACTGCTAAAGTTAGTTAGGGAAAGGATGTTTTACTTTGTTGTGTATGTTATGCTGAACATTCAGTAAAAGCTGTTTAACCCCACAAGCCTGGTCTGAAGTTATCAAGGGGTGCATGTGGGGTCCTGGTGCTTCTAAAGGGGTCTGAGTCTACGATAGCACACTAGGGATTTTGCAACATTACAACAACAAGAGGTTTTGCTGCAACACTAAGGACAGAAGGGAGTTATTATGAGTAAACTGCATGAAGAACTGCAACCAGTTTTTGACTTGGTACCTGGTTAGGTGACAGGCCCTCCGGTAGCGAGAGGGTCCAGTGTTATGGCTCCCTCCCTAGTGGTCTATTTCTGTTGTTTACGGATATCTAATATCTGGTCACTTGGTACAGAACAAGAAGGGTTAACTGCATGCATTAGGTATGCGCTATGTGCTTGGCTGGACCCTATTCTGTTACTGGGAGTGAGGTAGCAGAGGTGCGCTGACTGGTGGAGTGGGCGTCCTATTGCAACACATACACCTGTTCAAGGGTGTAAGACAAGGGACACCATCTCTTGGAAGAACTCAGCATACAATACTAAACACAAGTGGCTCATCTCTGAATTGGGGGACTGCCTTAAAGTGGATGTAAACCCTCACATCTACCCAGTGAAGTGAACAGCCTGAGATGATACACAAAGATGAAACAAATCTCCCTATATAAGCTTTACATCTATATCTGCTGTCTTCACATTTATATACTGTTTAGAAAGTAAACGAGACTAAGTGCTTTGAAGAGAGATAACAAAACACTGCAGAGCTCAAATTTCATGAATCCACTTTAGTGTTTGACTTTCACAGGACTGTGTCCCTCACCTGGTCCTGGGATTTGGGGAGCATGCCTTTGGGCAAGATGTAACCCCTGTGATAGAATGAGTGACCCTGGTCATCCCCTGACATAGCCCAGAAAAACCCACCGGTGTAGGCCTCCTATGCAACCCACACATGACACCCAACAAGTTAATGGGAAGCATGAGGAACCTTATGAAAGGTAATTCTTGCACAAATCTAAGTACCCACATTTTTTGTTGCTGGGGCTTCATTTGTATATAATCTGCTGCCTAATATGCCTACTGTTTTACCTAGCCTGGGTAAATTACAGGAGTGGTTTAACATCAGCAAACTCATTAGCAAACTTTTGTAAAGCAGAGATATGAACACCTGGAAGCACTGGATAGCAGCATTGCTACTAACTGTGCAAGAGAGCTTAGAATGGCTTTTTCCAGAGAGGTTCATTCTCAATTTCTTTTCCACAACAGGGGAGTTACCCTTTAACTAATGAACGTAAGATGATTTCATATGTCATGCAGAGTTGCTTGCTCATAAGGTTTACTAAATGTAGGAAATTTCAGTTTTAGGGTATTCTAAACAACATTATTTTCTCTGTAATTAGCCTGTGTAATTGGTTGCTAGGATGCTGGCATATGCATGTGTCCTAGCAACCAATTAAGTAAATACAAAACACATTAATTAAGTTAAACACACAACCTGCCCCCATAACTCTGGTCTGTCTGTACACCAGCTTTGAACTTTTCTTAATTATTTCCAGTTTTGCTGTCTCCAAACCAAATTCCATTTTCACAGCCATAGCCACACATTGTAAAAGTGACACAAATAAGAAATACATGAAACTGTTGTACATGTTGGAACTGTTAACAGAACTGTGGCTATGCTTTCATGAATTTGGTGAAGAATATTTTAAAGGGACCATACCACCAGAAAAGTGTTACCAATGTATTGGATTTACCTAAACTGATATAAGGAATTTCGTGAAATTTTGGCATCAGTTTTCTGCATTCAGAAGGAACAATTTCCTCAGTCTCCTCTATCCTTGATAATCCAAAAGGTGATGTCAGCCTCATGGGGAGAATAAAAGATGATGAAATTGTATTCTAGAGTTATTTTAAAGCGGTAGTAAACCACCAGAAAAATAGGAAACAATGGGCCCCCCTGCAGGTTTAAGTCATAATGTACTAGTATGCACTGCATACTAGCACATTATGACAGACTCACCTGTACATGGAGCCCTCCAGTGCAGCACTGTCAAGGCTCCCTAGTGCTGCCATCTTCACCTGGTCCTTCCGGGTTCGCAGGCTCTGGCTGTATGAATGGCTGGGGCAGAGATTACATCACTCCCTCGCATGTGTGCAGAAGCCCTCGGCTCTGGCACAGAGCTCTGAAGGTCTGGCAGAGCCTATTCGGTTGCATGTTGTGTGAATAACTCCTAAACAGTGCAAGTTTAGGAGATATTCTCTGTACCTACAGGCAAGCTTTATTTCAGGCTTACCTGTAGGTACAACTTCAAAAGTGGAGTTTTATTACTCTTTAATGAGAGATAATAAATACAATCAAATATTATACATACACATTACATAGCATGTATGCATGTAATACAAAACTTATTCTTCTTTAAGACATGCTAATTTGACATGATAGTAATGGTTAAGTAGCTGTCTTGGTATGACTTGGGTGTCCTTTAATAAATGTTGATAAGACAACAGACCATTCAAGATTTAGGGTAGTTAACATTTCATTTGTAAGTAAGTAGCTATATCTTTCAGATTCATGCGCTCCCTCACTGTATTCCTTCTATCCTTGTGTACACCTCGGTAGGTTAAAGGATATCCAGAACTGTTGACACCAAAGAATCATTAGCCTACTACAGAAAATCTATTTAACTGTGAAAAATGAATGAGAAAATAATTATTTTTTATTTGTGAGGAGAAAATATGCTGAAACAGCTGAACATACTCACCTACCCATCTTTCTTCTACTTCACCGTTGCTCTTTTTGAATGCTGTAAGCAGGAGGAGCTGCCATACATTCTCTCTCTGTAAAGGCACTGGTGGCTGGTTATTGGCCCAGCACTGTCACATGAATTGAACCACATGCTCCTCTGTAACCAGATCTACTGGGTATTGTCTACTTTCCTGACAGCTGAACTAGAAGTGAAGAAAAGGTAAATGTGTGCTGCTCAGAAAGAAAGGTGGGAGACTAAAGTGAGATTAAGATAACAACAACAAAAGGGCCAGATTACCTTGAATCCTTTTTTACTTTTACAATAAGCTTTAATGTGAACATCATTACAATAATATCTAATAGTTAACATGCAAGTGAAAATATGAATTTTTAAATCTGTCATGACAAATTGTCAATTGAAAGACTTGTCCTCCTCCTTGGTGGGCTAAAATTTGGGAATAGTAGCTAAATCCTCCCTCTGCATCGATTATAAACAAAATATATATATATTGTAAGATTGGGGTGATCAGACTCAAGTGGTAGGTGCATTTTCAATGAGTGCACTAGTCCAAAACTATATTTTTAAGGGCACAGTAGCCCACTTTTATTAAAAAGAAAGGAAACGTTCACAAAAGACATCAGTAGCCCATGCAGGGGGTTCCAACATTACTGTATCTTGCACAATCAGAATATTTCAGCCTCCTGGCTTACTCTCTTGTCACATGGCTGCTTCAGGCCTCCAGCTTAGGCCATAGGTCTACTCCTTAGATCAAAAGAGTTACTTAAAGTCAAGCTCTCTTATAGCTTACTCACAATCCGTTCCTTACTGCTCTGTCACAGACTACACCTGCCTCCTGCAGACATGCACGCTCTGGCTGCCCTCATGCAGCCTCTGACTCCTGCAGAGGAATGGGAGTCCACATGACTCCCATGCACAGACCTCCTGTTTGTTGCATGGGGCACTGAGCCATAGTCAGGTCACAATTAAATAGACAAGCACACAGTTATGCAATCAGTGTGCCTGTTCCTCCAAAATCTGGTGTGAACCAACAATCTTCTAGGTAGCACAGGGTCCCACTGACACGGTATGCTTTTGATGTTTTGGTACAGGACTCCTGAAGCCTTACATGCCTGATATCTGAAAATACCTAAAGAATACTGCAGATTCAATCAGGATATGGGTACATTATACCATATCTTCTTGAAGTGTTTACTTAGTCAACCCTTTTGGGCCCAAGCAGCGCAGACAATACAGCAGGTCCTAGATGTGTCCATTCTTTTAAACCCTATACACTGCCTTCTTGGGCTTTATCTACCAAAACATTGGAGAACCACTGTTATCTCAAATCCAACTCTTACATAACACAGCGGATATTAGATGATTAGAATATCTTATAGCTACGTATTTATCGGCGTATAACACACACTTTTTTTTTAAATCAGGGGAAAATTGTGGGCGCTTTTTATACGCCGATCCCCGCCGATCTCCGCTGATTGTGAGCAAAGCAGAAAA
This sequence comes from Lithobates sylvaticus, assembly GCA_028564925.1. NCBI lineage: Eukaryota > Metazoa > Chordata > Amphibia > Anura > Ranidae > Lithobates > Lithobates sylvaticus. The sequence goes on from CM053026.1 coordinate 282,197,990, forward strand.
AGGGTTTTTTTCCCCTGAGTTTGTGGACTTTTGATTGGCACTACTATGCTTTCCCATAGAAGATATAAAAAGGAACATAGGGGTCATATATGACATACACAATAAAATTGCATCAAAACAGTATATATAGCCTTATATGTAACATTAGACCAGACGCGTTTCGGAGTGGGCAGATTCCTCCTTCTTCAGTGGTCGTAGTGTAGGGTCTATAATTTATACCTAAATATAAAAGGTATAATATATATAAGTTCAACATGATAGGTACATTGTAGGGGCGATATTGTACAAACTGGATATAGATAACATTGATAACACACATTGGGTGGTAAAACAGTGTATTAATTTTAAAGCGACAAATCGTAAGAGCATAGAAGAGTAAATATGGTCATAACACTCACGTGTGTGTTGATGCAGAGATGGGAAGGGTTGTTCCCCCTTTATAAAAACAGGATATAGAAAAACAGCATCGGCACAACAAGGGGTGGTTAGGTCACAAACAGAACCTCACTTTTCACATAGGCAATAGTATATTTTGTTCTCACGTAGAGAGTGGTCTAAGTGTATCAAAGCTTCAAGACACTTTGAGATCAAAATGTCCCCATAGGGTATAATTGCGAATTTCAAGAGGCTGGGAGGAGTCGAGCGGGTGAGGACCTTGGTTCTGCTGGGGTCAACAAAATAAACCCAATCAACCCTCTGTAAAAAAGAAGTAATAATTATAAGTTGTATAGTAGCTACTAAGTAGTGTAAAGCAGGGTAAGACTTATACCCTCTTTACTTGTAAACATATACTGTTCAAGGAAGGCAGGTGAACCCACATTCATTTGATATGGATAATAGGGCTTGAAGGTGGTTCTTCCATATAAATTGTTGGCTAATGAGTCCAAGCAGGAGGGCTCTATGTTAATGCTTAGGCAGACAATATTCATGTGCTATGTCACTGAGGCATTAAAAAAAAACACTTTTGGACTATAAGCTAAATTTCCATCAAAAAAGGTAGTGCGACGGAAAAGTAAAGTATATTGTCCATAGAGTAGTGGTAACAGTAAGAACAAGCCATATATATTAGCCATAGGGTATTAGTGAGCACATACCTTGTGTATTACAGAGAGAGTATAGCCGTTTATTCCTCTGGTGGTGCTGTCAGAGGTTTAAAGGTTTGAGCTGTGTGGTTATATATGTGTAGTCACTCCCCCAATCAGCTGTTATCCAAAACAGCTGGCTGGTAAGGAGTGGGAGGTTTGTGGGGAGGGTTGGCCCCCCGAGCGGTGTGCGCGCGGTCCCGTCCCGACATAACATGTATGTCGTAGGACGCGGCCCCGCCCACTCCCCCCGCCGGCACGTACGGCCCCAAGGTCGGAGCGCGCATGCCCAGTGGGTGGAGAAGGATGGCGGATAGCTCCTCCCATGGGCATCGCACCGCCGAATGGATGAGGCTAAATGGGGAGGGAGGGCGTGAGATACGGCCTACCTTCCCGTCGCCGCACCGCCCCGATGGGCGGGCGGCTTACGTGCCGGGCAGTTCCACAGGTCCAAGTGCCCACTCGACATACAGCCGTCTATTACAGAGATAAACCGTTTGGAATTTCTGTCAATTAATGTTGCAGTAAGGCAGGGAATGGTACCTGAAGGTATCTAGGACAAAAGGGAGGATATTAAGCCTATTAATTAACCTTTATAAAGTGCATAAAGTCTCCCCCTATTAGTGAGGGGGGGAGGGACCTATATATTCAAGCAGGAAAGTGAGAGATGGCAGAGTCCCAACATAACATTCCTTGTGTGCCGGTGCCTATTTATAATACAGTGTATACATTGCAGTATATACATTATAGTATCCAACACATTGGTATAGTTCTACAACTTTTTTAACATATAATGGGTTTACCCCACTCCATATATAATATCTGTCACAAAATGTGCAGAGGTACATGGAGTAGGTATACAGAATTCAACTTAGATCCAGATATAATACATTGGTTGTTGAGAGAGATACAAGCAGATATGTATATATTTAACGTGGGTCATTTAATTCAGTTAAATGATCAGGGTTCGTTTATATCTTAGAATGTAGATAAGTATAATAAATGTAATTGTTGATATCTGCGTTGTTATTAACCAATGCGTATTGGACTGCAATGGTGTTTATTTTTCCATACCCCCCGATACGAAGCCCTCCAGAAAGGGTTTAAACCAAATAGTTTCATTTAATCCTCCCACTCCTTACCAGTCAGCTGTTTTGGATAACAGCTGATTGGGGGAGTGACTACACATATATAACCACACAGCTCAAACCTCTAAACCTCTGACAGCACCACCAGAGGAATAAACGGCTATACTCTCTCTGTAATACACAAGGTATGTGCTCACTAATACCCTATGGCTAATATATATGGCTTGTTCTTACTGTTACCACTACTCTATGGACAATATACTTTACTTTTCCGTCGCACTACCTTTTTTGATGGAAATTTAGCTTATAGTCCAAAAGTTTTTTTAATGCCTCAGTGACATAGCACATGAATATTGTCTGCCTAAGCATTAACATAGAGCCCTCCTGCTTGGACTCATTAGCCAACAATTTATATGGAAGAACCACCTTCAAGCCCTATTATCCATATCAAATGAATGTGGGTTCACCTGCCTTCCTTGAACAGTATATGTTTACAAGTAAAGAGGGTATAAGTCTTACCCTGCTTTACACTACTTAGTAGCTACTATACAACTTATAATTATTACTTCTTTTTTACAGAGGGTTGATTGGGTTTATTTTGTTGACCCCAGCAGAACCAAGGTCCTCACCCGCTCGACTCCTCCCAGCCTCTTGAAATTCGCAATTATACTCTATGGGGACATTTTGATCTCAAAGTGTCTTGAAGCTTTGATACACTTAGACCACTCTCTACGTGAGAACAAAATATACTATTGCCTATGTGAAAAGTGAGGTTCTGTTTGTGACCTAACCACCCCTTGTTGTGCCGATGCTGTTTTTCTATATCCTGTTTTTATAAAGGGGGAACAACCCTTCCCATCTCTGCATCAACACACACGTGAGTGTTATGACCATATTTACTCTTCTATGCTCTTACGATTTGTCGCTTTAAAATTAATACACTGTTTTACCACCCAATGTGTGTTATCAATGTTATCTATATCCAGTTTGTACAATATCGCCCCTACAATGTACCTATCATGTTGAACTTATATATATTATACCTTCTATATCTAGGTATAAATTATAGACCCTACACTACGACCACTGAAGAAGGAGGAATCTGCCCACTCCGAAACGCGTCTGGTCTAATGTTACATATAAGGCTATATATACTGTTTTGATGCAATTTTATTGTGTATGTCATATATGACCCCTATGTTCCTTTTTATATCTTCTATACTCTAATAAATATTTTGTTATTACCTTTACAATTTATATACTTTTCTTTGGGAAAGCATAGTAGTGCCAATCAAAAGTCCACAAACTCAGGGGAAAAAAACCCTTTTTCTGCTCTTTTCAATATCGGATGTGGCACACATTTTCTAACTTCTCCCAAACCCTGTGAAGTCAGCTGACCGACCCCAATTTTGTCTCATTATATTTAGGAAATACCTTTTTCCCCACTAGGTCAACCCACTTCACAATTAATTTCATTATTCCCTTTTCCCTATACTTATGGGTAGTGAATAGAAATTATAAACTGATAAGGAAGACGGAGGCAATTATATAGTTACTCCCTCTCCCTCTATGTATTTCTTGCCTGTTTTCATCCACTTCTATAAATTTTATATGACGTGTTAATAACATTAAGAATCATTATTTCTGCTCTATTTTGACTACACATATACTAATTCTTTTAAGTATCCTTTCATAGTGTCAACATGACAAACTTTACAGGTACCGAATGGGAAACCCTCATGGAGGGCTACCTCAACGATTTTGACAATAAGGAACAGGTAGATTCGGATTTATTACTTTTGTTTTCTAGATTATCACGTTTTTTAGAGAAAAAGTCTATGCTTTTCTGGCACATCAAGTCCTTTGAAAACTACATTAGAGAAAATATAAACCCTTTGGGACTCAGGGTCCAGATCTTCCCTACATTGGAAGGCCTGGACCCTGACTTTAAGAATCTATGGGAGAATGCCTTAAAAGTCTGTTCCCGTACTCTTATGGAGCTTTTGATGACTGAATACAGGAAAAGATCATCAATACTTGACGTAGAGATCATAAATATCTGCGACAAGCTTCACAAACTTAAATCCACTCAATCCCTAGCTCCCCAGGAAGATAGATTAAAAAAGCATTTAGAAATATTTAACAAAAATATTCTGAGGAAAAAAAGCATAAAATTTAGTCGTGATAAGGATGCATTTAGAGATGGGAAAGCGTACAAATGGACCCAAAACACTAACACATATACACACACCAGAGGTAACTCTACTAAAGTTCCACTTGACTCGAATAAATTTAAAAGTAAAACCCCCACTGCTATCCCTCACCCAATTGTACCCAAACAAGCTCTTCACAAACAAAAACCGAACACAAGCACAAAACGACAATTTGAAAGCAATTCACCAGATGGCCAGAAGGCCAAGAAATCTGGTTCAGTAACTCCAATGTTGGAACCCACATCCAGTCAAAAAAACACGGGCACTAATATAGACCAAGCACAAATTATTAACGATAGTAATGACACAAACACACAAAACACACGCACCTCCCTTACCTCCACGACAACTTCTCTTAATGATACCTCTTTTTTAGAGAAGGTTTTGGCAGGACTCCAGCCTTCAACCTCAAATCCAAATACATACACCCAAATTACGTTTTAGATGACTTACCCACAGTTGATGATGTAACTTCAAATAATATCATTAACTTATCCTCACATTCTCTTTCGGAAGATGAAATATCAGTATTAAAAAAAAGATTAAACTTTTGCCCTAACCAAGATGGAGATAAATTTGATTTTTATAAGGATTTACAATTATTCATACGCCAATTACTTCTTAGAAAAATGTTTCAAAAACATGATATTCTACCTGATTATACCATACAAGAAAGTCGAGCATTGGACCAGTTGATCTCATTATTAGAGGAAAACGATCCAACAGATCTTATTGACCAAATTAATCTCCAACAGGCGTTAGATTCAGTGTATTCAGTAACAGACAATACTAAATCTACACTTAAAAAGAAATCAACCATGTGTCCAGCTCCCAGTACGAACCCGAATGCAGCCACCTTTCTCTATCTAGTGAACAGGGATCTAGAAAAACTAAAAATCCGAACACCCAAAACAACAAATTTTACAAAGAAAGAAACAGCAGCCCTTAGACAACTAAGCAATAACACCAACCTTATTATTAAAGCGTCAGATAAGGGCGGGAATATTGTCCTTTTAGACAAAAATCAGTATATACAAATGTGCAATAAAATCCTAAATAATCCTAACTGGTATAGACGGATGCCCCCTAGCATTGTTAAAAAATATAACAGTGAATTTTACCAACTTATTGACACAGCCCTAGAACGAAATGTCATTACGAAACAACTGTGGACCTACATTCGGAACAACTTTCCGAAAGTTCCCACGTTTTATGCATTACCTAAAGTCCATAAAAACAAAGACGACCCACCTGGCAGACCTATTATATCCGGAATTGGCTCTATAAGCGAAGGCGCTAGTCGCCTAATAGACGACTATCTCAAACCTTATGTTCAAGCACTTCCGTCATATGTCAAAGATACTTTACACCTTTTACAAATTGTAGACAACCTGCACATTCCTACGGAGGTTTTATTAGTGACAGTGGATGTAGAAACTCTCTATAGCTCCATACCTCATACTAGAGGAGTGGCAGGGATTAGACATATTATATTCAAAGATGAGAAAATAGATCCAGCCTACGGAGAATTCATTCTAACTTTATTGGAATTTATTCTTAAACATAATGTGTTCTCTTTTAACGGCTCCCACTTCCTCCAGGTACAGGGGGTAGCGATGGGGACATGTTGTGCCCCGTCGTATGCCAACCTGTACCTGGGGGAGTGGGAGCGGGCCTTCCTAGACGATGAGGACTTATCGATGTACACGGACCATATTCTTGCATGGCACCGGTACATCGATGACATCCTCATCGTCTGGGACGGCACCAGCTCACTCTTAGAGCAATGCCTTCTCAGAATGAACAGAAACACTTTTAATTTGAGTTTTACTATGTCATATCACACTCACTGTGTCCCCCTCTTAGATGTGGAGATCTATAGAAACGATGTTGGACAAATGTCGACTCGTTTATATAGAAAACCAACTGCAGGAAACACCATCCTACACGCCACGAGTTTCCATCCTACACCGTTAGTAAAATCAATACCATATGGGCAATACTTGCGCATTAGAAGGAACTGCACAGATGAAAAATTTTTCCAAATAGAGGCTAATAAACTACGGACTCGCCTCCTACAAAGAGGATACTCTCATGCATCCTTAAAAAGATCATACCAGCAAGCATGCCTCCGCAACAGAGACCAACTCCTATATAATAAAAAATCCAGAGAAGAAACCAACCCCCTGAGAATTATCTCCAGATATAACAATCAACAAAAGCAGCTAAAAGCCATAGTAGAAAAATATTGGCATTTACTCACATACGATCCTCTGTTAGGACAATTCGTCCCAGAGAAACCACTTTTCACGTTTAAGAGAGCAACATCCATTAAGGATTGTATTACAAAGACCGAACTTGTAAGCGGTAACCCGCATTGCAAATACAAGGGAACCTTTATGTGTGGCTCCTGCCACTACTGTAAATACATGGCTACAGAGAAGAACCCCATTTTACCGAATGGGGATACCTTCCGACCAAAACACTTTGCGAACTGCAAAACCTTGGGGGTTATTTATCTTTTAATGTGTGAATGCTCTTGCTTCTATGTAGGCAAGACGAAACTTGAGTTTTGGAAACGTGCATACAGACATGTGCACAGTATGATGACGTGCGACCCAGATCTCCCCCTGGGCCGACACGTCAGTACTGTGCACATGGGCAGATTCCCAAAAATCAAGTTTCTGATCCTGGATCGAATCCATCCGAGCCCGAGGGGGGGGGACTGGAATAAGTCCCTCCTTCAACTCGAGTCAAAATGGATATACAAGCTCCGAGCCACTCAGGCTCCAGGATTAAATGAAACTATTTGGTTTAAACCCTTTCTGGAGGGCTTCGTATCGGGGGGTATGGAAAAATAAACACCATTGCAGTCCAATACGCATTGGTTAATAACAACGCAGATATCAACAATTACATTTATTATACTTATCTACATTCTAAGATATAAACGAACCCTGATCATTTAACTGAATTAAATGACCTACGTTAAATATATACATATCTGCTTGTATCTCTCTCAACAACCAATGTATTATATCTGGATCTAAGTTGAATTCTGTATACCTACTCCATGTACCTCTGCACATTTTGTGACAGATATTATATATGGAGTGGGGTAAACCCATTATATGTTAAAAAAGTTGTAGAACTATACCAATGTGTTGGATACTATAATGTATATACTGCAATGTATACACTGTATTATAAATAGGCACCGGCACACAAGGAATGTTATGTTGGGACTCTGCCATCTCTCACTTTCCTGCTTGAATATATAGGTCCCTCCCCCCCTCACTAATAGGGGGAGACTTTATGCACTCTATAAAGGTTAATTAATAGGCTTAATATCCTCCCTCTTGTCCTAGATACCTTCAGGTACCATTCCCTGCCTTACTGCAACATTAATTGACAGAAATTCCAAACGGTTTATCTCTGTAATAGACGGCTGTATGTCGAGTGGGCACTTGGACCTGTGGAACTGCCCGGCACGTAAGCCGCCCGCCCATCGGGGCGGTGCGGCGACGGGAAGGTAGGCCGTATCTCACGCCCTCCCTCCCCATTTAGCCTCATCCATTCGGCGGTGCGATGCCCATGGGAGGAGCTATCCGCCATCCTTCTCCACCCACTGGGCATGCGCGCTCCGACCTTGGGGCCGTACGTGCCGGCGGGGGGAGTGGGCGGGGCCGCGTCCTACGACATACATGTTATGTCGGGACGGGACCGCGCGCACACCGCTCGGGGGGCCAACCCTCCCCACAAACCTCCCACTCCTTACCAGCCAGCTGTTTTGGATAACAGCTGATTGGGGGAGTGACTACACATATATAACCACACAGCTCAAACCTTTAAACCTCTGACAGCACCACCAGAGGAATAAACGGCTATACTCTCTCTGTAATACACAAGGTATGTGCTCACTAATACCCTATGGCTAATATATATGGCTTGTTCTTACTGTTACCACTACTCTATGGACAATATACTTTACTTTTCCGTCGCACTACCTTTTTTGATGGAAATTTAGCTTATAGTCCAAAAGTTTTTTTAATGCCTCAGTGACATAGCACATGAATATTGTCTGCCTAAGCATTAACATAGAGCCCTCCTGCTTGGACTCATTAGCCAACAATTTATATGGAAGAACCACCTTCAAGCCCTATTATCCATATCAAATGAATGTGGGTTCACCTGCCTTCCTTGAACAGTATATGTTTACAAGTAAAGAGGGTATAAGTCTTACCCTGCTTTACACTACTTAGTAGCTACTATACAACTTATAATTATTACTTCTTTTTTACAGAGGGTTGATTGGGTTTATTTTGTTGACCCCAGCAGAACCAAGGTCCTCACCCGCTCGACTCCTCCCAGCCTCTTGAAATTCGCAATTATACCCTATGGGGACATTTTGATCTCAAAGTGTCTTGAAGCTTTGATACACTTAGACCACTCTCTACGTGAGAACAAAATATACTATTGCCTATGTGAAAAGTGAGGTTCTGTTTGTGACCTAACCACCCCTTGTTGTGCCGATGCTGTTTTTTTATATCCTGTTTTTATAAAGGGGGAACAACCCTTCCCATCTCTGCATCAACACACACGTGAGTGTTATGACCATATTTACTCTTCTATGCTCTTACGATTTGTCGCTTTAAAATTAATACACTGTTTTACCACCCAATGTGTGTTATCAATGTTATCTATATCCAGTTTGTACAATATCGCCCCTACAATGTACCTATCATGTTGAACTTATATATATTATACCTTTTATATTTAGGTATAAATTATAGACCCTACACTACGACCACTGAAGAAGGAGGAATCTGCCCACTCCGAAACGCGTCTGGTCTAATGTTACATATAAGGCTATATATACTGTTTTGATGCAATTTTATTGTGTATGTCATATATGACCCCTATGTTCCTTTTTATATCTTCTATACTCTAATAAATATTTTGTTACTACCTTTACAATTTATATACTTTTCTTTGGGAAAGCATAGTAGTGCCAATCAAAAGTCCACAAACTCAGGGGAAAAAAAACCTTTTTCTGCTCTTTTCAATATCGGATGTGGCACACATCTTCTAACTTCTCCCAAACCCTGTGAAGTCAGCTGACCGACCCCAATTTTGTCTCATTGTGAGCAAAGCAGAGCGAGCAGCGCCGATATACACATAGCCGAATGTACTCGGCTAGGCTCAGCTCTGCTCACAGTCAGGGGCGGGACTGCGAGAGGAGCCAAGTCTAGCCGAGTACACTCAGCTTTGTGTATCTCTCCGGCGCTCGCTCCTCTCCGCTCACAGTCATCGGAGATCAGCGCCAATTTTAAATAATCAGTGGCTGGGCAATGCTGCAAAGAGATTGGCGAGGCTGCAAAGGCACTGAGCAATGCTGCAAAGGCACTGGGCAAGGCTGCAAAGGCACTGGGCAAGGCTGCAGATGGACACTGGACAAGGCTGCAATGATGGACAAGGCTGCAGATGGACACTGGGCAAGGCTGCAATGATGGAGAAGGCTGCAGATGGACACTGATAAGGCTGCATTGATGGGCATTTAAATGTAAGTTTTTTTCCTTAAACTTCCCTCCTAAAAGTTTTTTTCCTTAAAATTCCCTCCTAAACTTGGGGTGCGTGTTATACGCCGGCGCGTGTTATATGCCGATAAATACAGTAATTTAAATGATTAATTCAATCACTTTAAAACAAATATGGCAATGTTGGGAAAGCTCACCCTATGGCTTCCCTGAATTAAATCTGATTTCTTTTGATAACCCTCTCTCCCTGCATATATAACAATATGAATTGCTTTCTCTTTCTCTGGTGTGTGTACCCTCCCCATTTTGGTTTTATTTTCATCAGATCACTAGTTCTTCCTCTTATTTCTTCTTTTTAGAATTCTGGATATTTTATGGTATATCCTGAAAGCTTTCTATATGTAACTGCTGATTTGATACCTAATTTTGGTTTTATGATATTCACAAACATACCCATATGATGTGAATTGATAAAAACTATTTGAGATACAATGTACATTTGAGATATTGACAAATAGTCTTTAGTTGTAACATGTTTTAAATCTTATATTGTACTGTACATGTTCTATTCTCTCTGTAATTACCTGTTTGGATTTTGTAATCCTGATGCTATCTTAACCACTTTAAGACCAGCCTCGTTTTGTATTTTAGGTGTTTACATGTTTAAAACAGTTTTTTTTGCTAGAAAAAAACTTAGAACCCCCAAACATTATATATTGTTTTTTTTCTAACACCCTAGAGAATAAAATGGCGGTCGTTGCAATACTTTTTTTCACACCGTATTTGCGCAGCGGTCTTGCAAGCGCACTTTTTTGGAAAAACTTCACTTTTTTGAATAAAAAAATAAGACAACAGTAAAGTAAAGTATAAATTTTTTTATATATTGTGAAAGATAATGTTACGCCGAGTAAATTGATACCTAACATGTCACGCTTCAAAATTGCGCCCGCTCGTGGAATGGCATCAAACTTTTACCCTCAAAAATCTCCATAGGCGACGTTTAAAAAATTCTACAGGTTGCATATTTTGCATTACAGAGGAGGTTACGGCTATAATTATTGCTCTCGCTCTACCGATCGCGGCGATACCTCACATGTGTGGTTTGACCACCGTTTTCATATGCGGGCGCTACTCACGTATGCGTTCGCTTCTGCGCACGAGCTCGTCGGGACGGGGCGCTTTAAAAAAAATTTTTTGGGGTTTTATATTTTTAAAAAAAAAATAATTATTTCACTTTTATTCCTATTACAAGGAATGTAAACATTCCTTGTAATAGAAAAAAGCATGACAGGTCCTCTTAAATTAGATCTGGGGTCAAAAAGTCTCAGATCTCATATTTGGACTTTGAAAAAAAAAAAAATAAATAAAAAATTAATTTAAAAAAATGACATTTGAAAATTCCTATTTAAGAGGTATGGGCGGAAGTGACGTTTTTGACGTCGCTTCCGCCCTCCTATGGTATAGAGATGAGTGGCGGCCATCTTACCGTCACTCATCTCTATGCACAGGCAGGGAACGGACCCGATCGCCTCCGCCGCTGCTGAAGAGATGGATATCTCGGTTGTGGCAGCAGCGCCTGAAGAGATGGATATCTCGGTTGTGGCAGCAGCTACTGCCGTTACCGAGATATCCCTCTTCAAAAAAGGGACGTACATCGTCGTGCGCCGGTCGGAAAGTGGTTAAAAAAAAACTCAATAAAAATTACAAACTCTTGACAATAATGCCCCGTACACACGGTCGGATATTCCTATGGAAAAAGTCTGATCGGATTACGTTGTCGGAAAATCCGATCGTGTGTGGGCTCTAGTGGACTTTTTCTGTCGGAAAAGCGCTTTGAAGGCACTGCCCATTCATTCCAATAGGCAGGGCATTTTGGGAGCTCTAAATACAGTGCTCCCAACCCGCCCCAAAGATGCTGCTTGCAGGACTTTTCATAACATACCGCAAGCGCACCGCCCAAGTGTGAAAAGTCACACTGGAATGAATGGGAGCCAGTTTTCAGGCACTTAGCAGATGCTAAAGTGCCTGAAAACTGCCCCAGTGTGAAAGGGGTCTAAAACATTGGTGCAAAACTTTGGGTACTACATACTCATCTAATGACATTAAGGTTATGTGTTTGTATAACACTCTATAAAACATCAATTTGGTTAGACTATTGCTATCAGATTGATGAAATACTATATTGGAAGAAATAAATGTGATAGCCCTCACAGGATTCCTTGATTAACTAATTACATTTTAATTAAAATATACAGCTGCACTGTGTGAACTCTATCTGAATTATCTTGACATTTTGAAAGATTAAAAAAAATCTGTAAAGCAGCTGGATGTAAGAGGCCAAAGCCTATAATAGCTTGATTATAACAGCCATTATATCCAGTTATTATGAAGCTAATTTTTCAACAAACTCTGTGTGTGGTGAAAATCTAACTAATATCCAGCCAGCAGTGATCACATAATAAACATTAAGGGTACCGGATGTGATTCTAAGGTAAAGAATGAATGTCTTAAAGATGTGACAGCTCAAAAGATTATTAAGTGTTAAAGTATTACTGTAAGTGGTATGGCTTGAGGTCATGGTCAGCCCTAATGAAAATTGCCTTGTGCATGCAGTACTTGACTCATTAGAGGACATACATTTTTTTTCAAAATCTGTCAACATTTTCATTGATGTGTTGTGGCACAAAAATATACTTTGAGTGTGTATGATAATCTTCTGCAATGCCTAGACACATATGCTGTCAAGTGTTCCCCAATTCATGCAACTTTCTGCCAGAGAGTCAAAGATATACAGAATACCAGGTGTTAAATCTCTGTGACAGAAACAATCCCTGCAGCAGAAAGAATAAATAAATAAATAAAAATATATATATATATATATATATTTATATATATATATATATATATATATATATATATATATATATATATATATATATATATATATATACACACACACACACACACACACACACTATATTACCAAAAGTATTGGGGTATTGGGACACCTGCCTTCACACGCACATGAGGTTTAATGCCATTCCAGTCTTACTCTGTACGGTTCAATATTGAGCTGGCCTGTCCTTTGCAGCTATACCAGCTTCAACTCCTCTGGGAAGGCTGTCCACAAGGTTTAGGAGTGTGTCTATGGTAATGCTTGACCATTCTTCCAGAAGAGCATTTCTGAGGTCAGACACTGATGTGGAAGGCCTGGTTCGCAGTCTCCGCTCTAATTTATCCCAAAGTTGTTCTATCGGGTTGAGGTCAGTCAAGTTCCTCCACCCCAAACTCACTCATCCATGGCTTTATGGAACTTGCTTTGAGCACCGGTCATCCCCAAACTGTTTCCACAATTTTGGGAGCATGAATTGTCCAAAATGTCTTTGTATGCTGGCGCCTTAAGAGTTAATTTACACTGGAACTAAGAGGCCAAGCCCAACCCCAAAAAAACAACCCCACACCATAATTCACCCTCCACCAAATGATTTGGACCAGTGCACAAAGCAAGGTCCATAAAGACATGGATGAGCAAGTTTGGGGTTGAGGAACTTGACTGGCCTGCACAGAGTCCTGACCACAACCGGATAGAACACCGTTGGGATGAATTAAAGTGGAGAATGCGAGCCAGACCTTCTCGTCCAAGATCAGTGCCTGACCTCACAAATGCGCTTCTGTAATAATGGTCAAACATTCCCATAGACACACTCCTAAACCTTGTGGACAGCCTTAATAGAAGAGTTGAAGCTGTGAATAGCTGCAAAGGGTGGGCCAACTCAATATTGAACCCTACGGACTAAGACTGGGATGCCATTAAATTTCATATGCGTGTAAAGGCAGGACATCCTGGATCTGAAGAGATGTGTTGTGCTGGAGCTGAATTAAAGAGCCCTCTGCAGGGCTGAACTACCTGGGTGACGAAGAAAACACACCTAGGTTCAGACAGAGAAAACTTGACCTCCCTTGACCCGCACCTAACGAATGAAGAGGTTACTAAAGTTATAAAAAATTCTTGTACAACAGAATAATAATTCAGAAGTGATGTAATGTTTTGTATTGTATTTTCGGACAAAGCTGTACTGATTAAACGAAAATTGTACGATCTGGTATCATGCGAGAACATTTTACGTGTTTGTCTCGGATAATTTCGGCTGAAAGCTGTGTACTAACGATCAGATTATCGTATGACCGATTCAAAAGCAGTATTTTTCATACAATTTTCTGATCGTGTATATTAGGCTTAACACTCTCTCTCTGTGTTTTTATTGATAATTATATGAAAATGTATAAAACATTTAAAAAACACTTTGACTCTGTTTTTTTTTTTTTTTTATTAATTTCTGAATCCTGATATAACGCCACAAATTCTTTACTTCTCTGACATTTTTTTTATTATTGTGAGAAGTTGAATTGTCAAATTATAATCAACAGCTTATGTTAGCAGATGTCTAAATATAGAAGTACTAAAACATTAAGTTTTTTCTTGATTGGTAAGTGGTTGATTGTGGTAATCTAACAGCCCAATCACAATTTATGACTGGTTAGATATCATACATTGATAAGACTGATAATAATCCTAAAGTGATTTCAATAGCCAACAAGCATTGTGCTTGGCTAGCTTGTAGAAAAAAATCAGAAATACATTATGATTGTTTCTATTTGCCATTGCTATTTAAATGAAGTATGCCTTTAATTATCTCATCTTATTTTGCGGTGGCTACATTTGAATGAACCAGGCCATTAGCACACATGTTTGAATTCATTTACAACTAATTGAGCTACATTTGAATTAAATTGTAACTTCTAGGTCAAGCCTGGATTTAACTTTGCAATCAGAAATGTCTAAAAAAAAATGCACATTGGGCAATAGAAGAAAGAAAAAAAACTTTTTAACAATTACAAGTAATCTGGAGTAATTGAGTGCAACTAAGGTGACATTAGTCTCTCTGTTGTCTTTGATTGAAGTAGCAGCAGGGATAAAAGAGGATATAGAGCAATAGTGACCTTTTAACTGCAGATCCTATTCAATATACGGTAATTGTGTTCAGTTTTTATTCTTTCTGCCATTCATCTCTAGCAGGGATGGATAAATGCACCCTATGGAAGATTAACCCATTCTGGTTGTCCCTCTTTCCGGACCCTGATCCGATTGTGTCCACCCTAGCAGATTTTATCACCATTAACAGACACTCTGCACCCTCAGGCATATGCTGGGATGCCCTCAAGGCATTCCTCCGGGGTCAGTTTATTAAAACCATATCCTCAATAAAGACCGAGACCAAGGCATGGGAACTACTGCCACTTCAGAAGGTAAAAGAGGCGGAGACTGAGTTGCTATCTAATCCCACTGAGGCCTCGGAAAGGGGATGGCTGGAAGCACAAAAACTAGCTAGCGCAGTAACTACCACGAAAGCAGAAAATAAACGCTTCTTCCTACAACAGAAATATTTTGAAGAGGGTGAAAACACAGGCCATATGCTTGCTATGATGGCCAAAGCTGGGAGGGACTCATCTTACATAGCAGCAGTGCGGGATTCCTCAGGCAGAACGGTTAAAAATCATGAAGAAATAATAGGCACGATAAGAGACTTCTATAAGGATGTGTACTCCTCCAGGATGTCCTCGGCCCCCACAGAGATACGGGACTTCCTCGAGGGGTGTAATCTACCATGTCTTGAACAATCTGATAGAGATATGCTTGGTGCCCCCCTGACAGTCGAGGAACTATCGGAGCCGTTAGCCCTCTCGCCTCCTGGAAAATCTTCGGGGCGGAAGGTCTCCCTGCAGAAGTGTATAAAAAATATGATGACATCTTACTCCCCCAGCTGAAGCAGACATTGGTTGAGGCCCTGGAGGCGGGTCAGCTTCCCCCCTCCATGGCTGAAGCCACCATCATACTTATACTCAAGCCAGGTAAAGACGCGCTATTGCCAGACTCATACAGACCAATCTCCCTATTGACAACGGACGTCAAGCTGCTGGCCAGGGTTCTGGCGACCAGGTTGGCCTCGGTTATACAGAAAATTGTACACCGCGACCAGTCGGGATTTATTCCTTCCAGGTCTACTGCCCTAAACATTAGACGACTACATTTGAACTTGAAGGTGCCAGTGAAAAATACAGGTAACAGGGCAATCCTGACGCTCAACGCTGCCAAGGCTTTTGACAGCGTCGAATGGCAATATCTGTGGAAGGCGTTGGAGAGGTTTGGACTGGGAGATAGGTTCATTAGTTGGGTACAACTACTATATGCCAACCCTACTGCTAGGTTGAAAGTTAACAGAGACCTTTCTGATCCTTTCTGCTTGTCCATTGTCTCCCCTCCTGTTTGCCCTAGCCCTTGAACCACTGGCGGAGACGGTGAGAGGGTCCCCGGAGATAACAGGCTTTGTGAGGGGTAGGGCCACAGACAAAATATCACTATATGCAGACAATACACTACTGTACTTAGGAAACACATCATCTTCCTTGATTAATGTCATGTCCCTAATTAAACGTTTTGGCACGTTTTCGGGCTTCTCCATTAACTGGAGTAAGTCGGCTTTACTCCCCTTAGATGAGCTTACGGATCCCCTTCCAGAATGCGCTCAGTCCCTACAAATAGTCTCATCATTTAAATACTTAGGTGTAGTGATATCTCCCAGCCCTACAGACTACTTGCCCCTGAACCTTCAACCTATAATCTATAAAATTAAGGCAAAATGTGGAGCATGGTGTAAGCTGCCCATCTCACTCATAGGTAGAGCCAATTTAATTAAAATGGTGTGGGCTCCCCAACTATTATATATATTACACAATTCCCCACAATGGATTCCACAAATATGGTTTAACAGGATAGATACAATATTTAGAAGTCTACTCTGGAAAAAAAAGGTTGCTAGGATTAAACTATCTACACTCCAGAGGTGTAAAGACCAAGGGGGGCTGGCAGTTCCCAATATGTGTATGTATTTCCAGGCCTCACAATTACAGCACCTTTGTGGGTGGGGAGAAATAGACACAATGGATCCCAATAGTGACCTACCTGCTGCCTCGAGTCTGGAGGCGAATATGTCTCAGCTCCCCAGTAACATGCCAACAGTGACACTGCTAAACTAGCCTTGGAGTTCACTTAAGCATTGCCTAAACATGCAGGGATACACGATTTACACCCCAATCTGGAGTAATCCCCTTTATCCTAAACTACAAAAGCTGCAAGGGTTTCAATCCTGGAAAGCACGGGGTATTGTCATGCTGTCACAACTTTATTCTCAGAATACACTTAAATCTTTTAGGGACCTACAGAATGAATTTCAACTCCCAAAGTACGATTATTACAAATATTTACAGCTCAGACATGCAATACAGACACAAGCACTCACCAGAAGAATGACACAAGTCGCACACCCAGTAGAAACGTATATTCTTACCTCGCAAACAAAGAAAGGCATGATCTCCCAGATGTACAGCTCGCTGCTAGACAAGGCACAAGACATGGCAAAACTCCCATGTCGACATAGATGGGAACAAGACGTGGGCGAGATAGGAGGTGATGACTGGGAATTATGCTTACAGTCCTTGCCAAATGTATCGGTCTCCCCATCAGGTAGACTATCCCAGCTTTTTATCCTTCACAGATCCTACTGCACTGCGGTGCTGTTGCACAGGTGGGGCAGGAGGGATTCTCCGCTGTGCCCCAGGTGTGCAGCGGCTAATGGTGATCTTATACACCTCTTGTGGCGATGTCCAAAGCTTTTCAGATACTGGCAGGGGGTGACCAAAACTATTTCAATGATATATCAATCCACTGTTCAGTTCAATCCAATTACATGTTTACTGTGTGCAGTTGACGAGGAGTTTTTCACCCCGCCGACACACATCGCAGTGATCAGACTGTTATATATAGCCCGTAAGCAAATTGCCCGTCTCTGGCTGTCTGCCAGCAGTCCCACGACTAAACAGTGGATTGAACAGGTTAATGACTCACTCATAAAAGAAAAACTAACATACCAACACAGAAACGCGGTTAAAAAGTTCTATAAAATCTGGCAACCTTGGTTGAACACCCCAGGTATGGCACCCCCCCAGCTAGTGCTAGATAGATTTTTTCAGTAATGACTAACATGCTCAAGCTAAAACTGTTAATGATTTTTACCTTCTGCTCAAATATTTGGTAAATTAAGAAAGTATATGAGAGATAATTTTCCCTATCCAGTCCCCAGTGTGGGGGTTCCACTTCGAGGGTCATTTTGGGATATGAATGTATAAGCTAGTACCTGTGAGAAGTTTGGTTCACAGTTTTCTTCCCGTTGGAAGGAGTTAAATTAGCACATACATCTATATGTACGGTTGTTCCTAGGAATGTGTCAAGGTTATTTGTATAGCAGCAGGTAGACAGCATATAGCCACTGATTGAGAGGCAACCTTAGCATTTTTAACTACCTCTTTACTGAATGACAGAATGTGAACGTTCTTTCCATGTATTTACCTCACATTTCTAAGATAATTTCTGTGGTTTAACTGCAATTCTTGTCTGACTGCACTTGTACTGTATATTTGTGCTTTATGACAAAATAAAAACTTTTTGGATTAAAAAAAAAAAAGCTTTACATGCAAACGTTGTGCACTGTGCATCTAGATAGATAGACAGACAGATATAGATAGATAGATAGATAGATAGATAGATAGATAGGTAGATATTGTAGATAATTGTGTGCATAGTGCATTAACTCTCTTACAACCAATCAAATATCACATAAAAAATAATAGTAACTTTATCTCATTTCCCTTTCTTTCATCGTGCATTACTTTTTGGGACTTTCTGGAAACACTGGAAAAAAAATCATCTAGTGCATACTTTACTGGCATTGGCCCAAGTGGGACATTTGTCTTATATACAATAAAGTGAATGTACACAAGGAGAATGAAGCAGCCAATTATAAACTGTTGAATGTCACATATACAGTAGATATAAATAAAGACATTTAGCCTAGAGGTAAATCTGCCCATAGAAGCTCTCTATGATTCTAAAACTGTGTCTATACAGCAATTAAAAAAAAAAAAAACACAATGACCCCTTCTCCCAAAAACTAACCACCTACCAGACACACGAGTGTTTTTCGCTGCCTTGTTATGCTGATACCAACCCACTTGTCATTCAGCACTAGGGGGAGGCTTTCTTCTCTGGGAGGCAAGTAGGTGGTCATTCTCTTCCTGGTGTACTTTTTTTAAGGGCTCCTCGAACCCCCATGTACAAAGGGGAATAAAAGCGGAATTTTTTTTTTTTTGCAAATAGTTAAATTCATCTATTTTTACTCTCTATATATTGCTCATTTTGCACTGCATCCCTTCAAAGGGGAGAGGAACCCCAGCCTCACGTATTAAACTCCATTTGAACAATGAGAGTGTTCCTATCACTGGTATAAAGTGCCAGGAAACTCTGGAGAAGGAGTTCCTGTGATATCACTGCCCATATTTTGGCAGATAATATATATGGGAAATTAATAAATATTGAACAAAAACTGTTTTAAATGCATCACACCACAATATAGATAAATCCCATCTGTATGTTGTGTGTTACTAAGGACTGCAGTAGAAGAGGGGAGAAAATTAAACTGAGAGGCTGAAGTGAAAGTGCTTTCTTCTGTAAACTTTGAGGATGAGTAACTCCAAATTATCTGCAGCTACACAAGTCAGTAAGGGCTTTTAGTTAAAGTTTATTTTTGAAAAATATGTAAATATTTGAAGTCAACAGTTCTACTTTATTTACATTGAGGATATCATAACAAAGGAAATACAACCTACAAAACTTCAACAAAGTTCTTAGAGTATGTCTTCTACATTCAGCTTCTCTTCCACATATTACCAACAATTATTGGCTGTCAAAATGACAGCTGGGCATTGCTGTTTTACACAGCAAGAGCGTCTGTCAAAATGCAGTTGTTCCAGTGCAAAATAACATTTGCAGAGTAAATGCTTTGTAATAATGTATTGGTTGGGTTTAAGCAGGGTTTTGGAAACATGATTAAAGTCCAGATGCCATATGTGTAGCTGAATGTTAAGAAATAGTTCTGGCCAATGTCTAGGCTTACAGAAATTGACAAACAAATGCCTGGGAACTTCCAGGGATAATATGTACGAAAGCAAAAAAAAACATTGTTTTAAATTTAATTTGGTTGGGAGCAATGTTTTAGTAATACCTAAAAGGAAACATTAAAAATACTCTATTAAATAACATGTCTGGGGATGTCCTGATCCTGTCTGTGAAGTGGCACATCTGTGTTATGTATACAACCTACTACAGCAACACTGAC
The DNA here is from genome assembly GCA_028564925.1 of Lithobates sylvaticus. Taxonomy (NCBI): domain Eukaryota; kingdom Metazoa; phylum Chordata; class Amphibia; order Anura; family Ranidae; genus Lithobates; species Lithobates sylvaticus. The sequence goes on from CM053026.1 coordinate 282,218,199, forward strand.
ATTTAAAAAGAAAACAATTGTATTTAAATTGCAGGCATAATCACAGCTCAGAGAATCTTCAATCAGTTTGTAAACAAAGCAGCCATTTTTATCTATACCAGACCCTTATCCTAGAGGAAGGTCTGATATAGATGTTAATGACATCTGGCATTAATCTTAAGGAGGAACTCCACACAAAAATTTAAAAAAGTGTAAGTTTTCCCCCAAAAAATCTATACCAGACCCTTATTGAAAAATGCAGTCTATCGGGACAGAAATGAGGACATGAGCATATGCCCCATTTTCCTAAACCTTATGAGACCACAGCCCCTCAATATGCGGGGGGTACTTTTTCAGATGGTTCCCCCTGGCACCTTCTTCCCATATTTATGAGGGCAGAGGGCTTATCAGAATCTGGAAGCCCCCTTCAGCAATAAGTAGGGAAGATGCTGTGAATGTGAATGAGTGAGGGGTACCCTAAAAAAAAAAAGTCTAAATAAAAAGAGCCAATTTTTGACAAAAAAAAGGCCCTACAATGTAAATCCATCATCAATCACATCATTATGAGACTTAAACAGGCACACTAATGTAAAAGCATTTCTAGTATGGCAATGATAATCCCTGAGAATCCAGGGGGATTGTAACAACTAGGGATGAGCCGATTTACCCTGGACTGATGTTAGCGCTTACCTTTTCTTCTCCTGACAAGGTACTTTACCCCAGTCCTCAGCAGTCCAATCCCTGTACTTTTTTCAGAATATCAGTCTGTCCCTGATGTTTTTCCTGGAGAGAAGTGACTTCTTTGCTGCCCTTCTTGACACCAGGCCATCCTTCAAATGTCTTTGCCGCACTGTGCATTCCGATGTACTCACACCTGTCTGCTGCCATTCCTGAGCAAGCTCTGAACTGGTGGTGCCCTGATCCTACAGCTGAATCAACTGTAGGAGAGGGTCTTGGCACTTGCTGGACTTTCTTAGGCACCCTGAAGCATTCTTCACAAATGCAGTGGAAATGAGAGGGACTTTGCAAATAATTGCAATTCATCTGATCACTCTTCATAACATTCTGGAGTATATGCAATTTGCCATCATAAAAACAAAGACAGCAGACTTTGTGAAAATAATATTTGTGTCATTCTCAAAACTTTTGGCCATGGCTGTACTTACTGTACTCCTTGATCCCTTGTACTTAACATTTTAACATCTTATAACATTTGTAGATCCTAATGGAAAGTTAGACTTCTTAAATGCATACTGTATATGCTGGACAATCTTCATATAAATGTAACATTTAGAATTTAATAAAGAAGTTTTAAGGTTTCTTGGAGTCATTTGCTGTGGATTCTACTGCAGTATATGACTAAAAATGTCAGTTTAATGCATCATTGGTTAGGCTGCGTTTTCCTCTTATCAAAAGTATACAGTGGTATAGGTATGATGAATAGCTCAGAAAAGCAAATTTCATGGTGCTGACCACAGATTAAATCAATAAAGCTAAAAAAAGTTAAAAAATATTATTAAAACGCTATCTAAGATATTTTGGATTTCTTAAGCATGCTCTATGCCCATATTGTAGGAAAAGAACCAAAAATATTGAAGAAATATTGTGTTTTATGACAGTTTGTTAAAATAAATCAGAAAGATTAGAATTTATGTCTACATAGTAAATATTATTTTCCTTTTTTGTTAAATGTAATACTAGTTTCTATTTTTTTTTGTCTACTTCACCATCATTTTAATAGGGGCTGATGTCAGCGCAGATGAGCATATATAGGTGGAAGGAATTGGTGGTCATCAGTGTGCTGGATTAGAGGTCCCCTCGCCCCATCTCATCTTAAGCCTAGAACACACTGCTAATTTTTTTTCATTCAACCCAATGGCCTGAACGAAAAAAAAAAAACTGACAGCTCAGGTCGGCCAAATAGCCTGCTTCTGTTGGACCGGCTGCAGTACACATGGGCCAAATGCTGCCTGACATTTAGCAAATGTGTACAGGGCTTTAGGGACAAGGTGAACAAACTATTAGGCCTAAAAGGATGGGTTAGAGGAGAGCAATCCTATAACAGGAAATGTGAATAGGGTAGAGAATCATGTGACTGATTAGCCTCTCCTCCATTAACAGATCCTATTACATTTGTAAATGAATCAGCTTTTCTCAATAGAGGAAGAGGAAGAATGGGGTGTGTCCCAGTCGGACCATCTGTACTGCTGTTCTGCCCAAAGACCTAAATCTGTTAACCATTGCAGCTCTGAAAGTCCAGTGACAGGAAGAGGACAGGCTTCCCTGCGGTGAATATTTCTCCAGGATCCAGCTGCCTGCACTACATGGGACATACTTTATCACAGGTAATGATGTAATTGTGAATAAAGTTGTATAATTTTTTTTACAGCTAAACTTCATTTTTTTTACTTTTTTTTTTTAACTGCATTCGAATAACGGCGCCGCCTCCGCTGGGAAGCGGTGATCGTTTTTTTTTTTTTTTAATTTTAGGCTTTCCAGCCTAGAGGTGAGATGTGGGGTCTTATTGACCCCATATCTCACTGTTAATAGGTCCGATCATGTAATATTCCTATTACAAGGGATGTTTACATTCCTTGTAATAGGAATAAAAGTAATCAATTTTTTTTTTTTTTTGTTTAAACTGTCAAATTTAAAAAATAAAAGTCAAATTAACAATAATAATAAAAAAAAAAAAATTTTGAAAGCGCCCCTGTCCCCGTGAGCTCGTACGTAGAAGTGAACGCATACGTAAGCCCCGCCCCACATATGAAAACGGTGTTCAAACCACACATGTGAGGTATCGCCGCAAACGTTAGAGCGAGAGCAATAATTCTAGCACTAGACCTCCTCTGTAACTCAAAACATGTAACCAGTAAAAAAAAATTAAAGCGTCGCCTATGGGGATTTTTAAATACCAAAGTTTGGCACCATTCCACGAGCGCCAAAAAAAATTGGGCTAACTTTACCGTTTTGTTTTTTTTAAGCATGAAATTGTTTTTTTTCTGAAAAAAACGTGTTCGAAAAATTGCTGCGCAAATACCGTGCGAGATAAAAAGTTGCAACGAGCGTCATTGTATTCTCTAGGGTCTTTGCTAAAAAAAACATATATAATGTTTGGGGGTTCTATGTAATTTTCGAGCAAACAAATTATGTATTTTACATGTAGGAGAGAAATGTCAGAATTGGCCTGGTTGCGAAGTGGTTAAATCAGGTAATTTTTATTAAACACGTTTTTCATTTAACAACAATAACTCATACAGAAAAAAACATTTCCACAAGATAAGTAAAAACATCATAAAGACATTCAAAATAAAATAGAATACAGAGTTCAAGTATAACATGCGACTTTAAGATCATGCCATGTGACAGATGTGAGAGACCTTCAATGCATGCACACAACAAAGAGCACTGCTTCTCCAACTGTCAATAGTTCACAATAACAAGACACACAATGCATCTTTATCATACAAAGATACGTTCAACTACCTTAACCATTGGTAGAGCAATCTCTTAACTTCCCAGGTCCAGTTTTTAACAGAGAAAATAATATTTTGCATTTTTCTCTTGAGACACTAGATAGCTGTCCCTTCTTTCCCATTTTGCTATTTTCCTCATTACTGACTTACAATGTCATGTTCTGCACTGTTTCTTGGTGTGGAGGGGGCTGTCTTGGTAGAGAGCCAGGCATTTTCTTCCTCATATCAGAGTTGCCCCATTGATCACTAGAGTGGGGGGGGGGGGGGTATTGAAGAAGCAGCAGGAGAGTTTCACAAAGATCAGATTCAGAGAATGGATGAGGCAGAATCAAAGAGATCCTTGCATTGCAGGTCCTCAGATACAGCTTACTCTCCATCAAGGAGAACAGTGAGCAGTACAGTAGTGACTTCACCAAGCCTCACTCTAAATCTGGTGAAACTAGCATTCTGTGGCATTAGTTTTCAGAAGCAATTAATGAAAAAAAGGTACATTTTTAGGATACTAAAATAAAATCAAGTCGGCGCAAGCAATATGAAAGGATTTGCAAGCTGAACACTAAGGGTAATTTTACATAGCCCCACAATGTAATATTAAAAACAAAACCGTGTAGCGCAAATAGATGCAAACTAAATAAAAGTGGTTGTTGACATTGATTCAGCAAGAGCAATCCAAAGCTGAGAAAAAGATGACATGACAGTCCATAAAATGACAGAAGATTCCACGTGTATGTTGTCAAATCCAATGGCACCCGGGGTGACTAGACCCACCACCAACATGCAGAATGCACGCTCACCTCATATGAATGACTCCTGAGTAAACAGGATGGTCTGTACACACTTGTTACCACTTCAGAAGATAAACACATTTTGAAGGGTACTGAAGATCCAGATGCTCACATGGATCACAATCATATATAAGAGATAAATGAATATAAGTGCTCTCTGTATGGTAAAAAAGCCCAATCTTTAACAAAGGTAAAAACCTTACAAATGTTTCATTTGATATCGGCTTAAAAAACTATACACAGTGCTCATCCTAGGTCGGCCCGTCAGGATAGCAGCAGATGACGTCACAAGCCGTGGCTCCTCCTCCCATCCACGTTACACCTTTACGTTCTGACAAAGTCCTGTATGAATTAATATGATAGTATGATATAAGGTAAGCGTGCAATCTGCATGTTGGTGGTGGGTCTAGTCACCCGCGTGTCATTGGATTTGATAACATACATATGGATTTTTCTGTTTATGGACTGTGTTATGTCATCTTTTTCTCAGCTTTGGATTGCTCTTGATAAATCAATGCCAACAACCATTTTTATTTTGTTTGCATCTATTTGCGCTGCACTGTTTTGTATTTAATTTTCAGGATACTGCTTAGGCACAATTTAAAATTTGTAGATGTTTCTTCTAAGATAGCAGATCTTGTTTTTTTTTGTGTTTTTTTTAGTTCAGGTCCACTTTCATGTAGTTATGTATTCATTAAAATAATTACATGTAAATGTAAGGCAGCTAGTGAATGTACAACAACATTGAGGCTGGGAGAGGAAAGGCCAGCGTTGGGGGCCAATCAGGGGTGCTGCAGGATGCAGCAATAGGATGAGTTTGTGTTGTGATTCTGTCATTGCTTCTCCATTGTTCAGTCACAGACTCGGGGCAAGAAAATGACCAGGCTATACTGTTTACTTGCAGTAAAGAAAGATCAGGTCATCAACCTTGCTGTGCTGTCTGGCTGAGCTGTGTAAATGTCAGAACTGGATAAAAGAAATACAAAGCCTTTGGTAGGTAAAACATTGCCCATATATGTTTTTAAATATGTACCGTATATATAGCTGTTTTTCTGTTTGAAATTCTAATATAAGTTAGGCAATTTTGAGGATATGTAATAATGGATTATTTGGCCTGGTCATTAGATTTGTATATTCATTCTTACTTAACGCAAATATACTTTACAGAAAGAGATTTTCTTGAATGAGCTGGATTTTTTCTAGTATCACATTAAAGACAGTAATTACTTTTAGTAATTTTTGTGCTTTACCAGATAAAACCAAAATAGTCCTCAAGGTTGATAGAAAAACATTCAATGATGTCATGTGATTTTTTGCTGGGCTTTCAGCCATGTCAATGAAGTGTGAGTTGTTTTACTACTATCATAAAGTAGAATTGCTTAAACTTAAAATTTCAATATGATGCCTCCAGATGCATGAGCATATTGTTATACATATTCTTTTTCAGCAAAATTGCATTTAAAAAAAATAGACTGCAATTCAATCATCTCTTTTAATAAATTCATAATAACTCTTAAGTGAGAGAATATAAATACTGCATACCTTCTTGAAATTCTATTAAGGATTCTTAAAGTAGACTCATCGATCAGTATGTTTCCATTTTTCATGGCAGCTGAGGTAGAAAAAAGTTGTTTCTGCAGCATACAATTTTGAGGTTGTTCATGTGTAAATGTGTGATATTAGAAATATTAATTTAAATGTATTGTAACATTAAAGTGCCAGCAGATATATCAGTAATTTAAAGTAAAAATATTAGCTGTAACCAAATTTGGTTGGGGCGAGGGATAGAAACTTTACCCCTGCAAACACACTTGCTACAGTCTAGGCTTTTCCTAGGAACCACACATAAGCTATAAATGACACCAAATATATTTTACAGCAGAAAAATAGCTGCCAGGAATGGCAAAGATGTTGTAGACTTCACTTTGTTATATCAATAATATTCTTTTCACAATGTTGTAAATAAAGTGTATTTGAAACCAATATGGTGGCTCATCAGTTTTCTTTTTCTGGCAGGTTTTTTCAGGTTTTTTTTGCCCTTATTATTAAATGTTGATACAGTATCTCACAAAAGTGAGTACACCCCTCACATTTTTGTAAACATTTTATTATATCTTTTCATGTGACAACACTGAAGAAATTACACTTTGTTACAATGTAAAGTAGTGAGTGTACAGCTTGTATAACAGTGTAAATTTGCTGTCCCCTCAAAATAACTCAACACACAGCTATTAATGTCTAAATCGCTGGGAACAAAAGTGAGTACACCCCTAAGTGAAAATGTCCAAATTGGGCCCAATTAGCCAATTTCCCTCCCAGGGGTCATGTGACTCATTAGTGTTAAGGTCTCAGGTGTGAATGGGGAGCAGGTGTGTTAAATTTGGTGTTATCACTCTCACTCTCTCATACTGGTCACTGGAAGTTCAACATGGCACTTCATAGTTATATAATTACATAGTAGGTGAGGTTGAAAAAAGACACAAGTCCATGAAGTCCAACCTATGTGTGTGTGTGATTTTATGTCAGTATTATGTATGTTGTGGTCGTTCAGGTGCTTATCTAATAGTTATTTAAAACTATTGATGCCCCCCGCTGAAACCACTGATTGTGAAAGGGAATTCCACATCCTTACCGCTCTTACAGTAAAGAACCCGCTATGCAGGTTAAGGTTAAACCACTTTTCTTCCAATTTTAGTGAATGGCCGCATGTCTTATTAAATTCTCTTATGCATAAAAGTTTTATCCCTATTGTGGGGTCACCAGTGCTGTATTTGGACATTGAAATCATATCCCCTCTGAACAAGTTCAGTGCTCGTAGCTTTTTCTCATAACTAATGTCCTCCAGTCCCGTTATTAGTTTTGTTGCCCTTCTCTGGACTCTCTCCAGTTCCAGCACATCCTTCCTGAGGACTGGTGCCCAGAACTGGACAGCATACTCCAGGTGCGGTCAGACCAGAGTCTTATAGAGTGGGAGAATTATTGTTATATCTCTGGCGTTAATCCCCTTTTTTAATGCATGCCAATATTCTGTTTGCTTAAAACAAGATTGGCATTGCATGCCATTGCTGAGTCTGTCATCTAGTAGAACCCCCCGGGTCCTTTTCCATCCTAGATTCCCCCAGAGGTTCTCCCCCAGTGAGTAGTTTGCATTCATATTTTTGACACCCAAATGCATTCTTTAACATTTTTCCCCATTAAACCTCATTTGCCATATAGTTGCCCACCCCATTCATTTGTTCAGATCTTCTTGCAAGGTTTCCACATCCTGCGGAGAAGTTATTGCCCTGCTTAGCTTAGTATCGTCCACAAATACAGAGATTGAACTGTTTATCCCATCCTCCAGGTCATTTATGAATAAATTAAAAAGGATTGGTCCCAGGACAGAACCCCCGGGGGACCCCACCCTTGCCCATTCCGAGTACTCCCCCATTTATCACTACCCTCTGAACTTGCCCCTGTAGCCAGATTTGCATCCACGTACTCTCCCTATGGTCCATGCCAACAGACCTTACCTTGTACAGTAAACGTTTATTGGGAAATGTTCAAATACTTTTGCAAAATCCAGATACACAACGTCTATGGGCCTTCCTTTATCTAGCAGTTCACATCCTCATAGAAGGTTAATAGATTGGTTTGGCAAGAACGATTCTCCATGAATCCATGCTGATTACTACTAATGATACCTACTAAAATCTTGTATATAGCATGGCATAGTACATGGCATAGAACTCTCTGAGGATCTGAAAAAAATAATTGTTGCTCTACATAAAGATGGCCTAGGCTATAAGAAGATTGCCAAAACCCTAAAACTGAGCTGCAGCATGGTGGCCAAGAGCGTACAGCAGTTTAACAGGATAGGTTCCATTCAGAACAGGTCTCGCCATGGTCGACCAAAGACATTGAGTGCACATGCTCAGCGTCCTATCCAGACGTTGTCTTCGGAAAATAGACGTATGTGTGCTGGCGAGCATTGCTGCAGTGATTGAGGGGGTGGGGGGTGGCTGATCAGCCTGTCAGTGCTCAGACCATACGTCGCACACTGCATCAAATTGGTCTGCAGAAGGAAGACTCTTCTAAAGATGATACACAAGAAAGCCTGCAAACAGTTTGCTGAAGACAGGCCGACTAAGGACATGGATTACTGGAGCCATGTCCTGTGGTCTGATGAGACCAAGATAAACTTATTTGGTTCAGATGGTGTCAAGCATGTGTGGCGGCAACCAGGTGAGAAGCACAAAGATAAGTGTGTCTTGCCTACAGTCAAGCATGGTGGTAGGAGTGTCATGGTCTGGGGCTGCATGAGTGCTGCCGGCACTGGAGAGTTACAGTTCATTGAGGGAACCATGAATGTCAACATGTACTGTGACATACTGAGGCAGAGAATGATCCCCTTCCTTCAGAGAGAGTTTGGGGTCATGATAATGACCCCAAACACACCTCCAAGACGACCACTGCCTTGCAAAAGAAGCTGAGGGTAAAGGTGATGGACTGGCCAAACATGTCTCCAGACCTAAACCCTACTGAGCATCTGTGGGGCATCCTCAAACGGAAGGTGGGGGAGCGCAAGGTCTCTAACATCCACCAGCTCTGTGATGTCGTCATGGAGGAGTGGAAGGGGACTTCTGTGGCAACCTGTGAAGCTCTGGTGAAACTCCATGCCCAAGAGGGTTAAGGCAGTGCTGGAAAATAATGGTGGCTACTCAAAATATTGACACTTTGGGCCCAATTTGGACATTTTTACTTAGGGGGTGTACTCACCTTTGTTGCCAGTGGTTTAGACATTAATGGCTGTGTGTTGAGTTATTTTGAGGGGACAGCAAATTTACAAATTTAAAGTTATACAAATTGTACGCTCACTACTTTACATTGTAGCAACGTTTTTTTTCTTCACTATTGTCACATGAAAAGATGTAATAAAATATTTACAAAAATGTGAGAGGTGTACTCACTTTTGTGAGATACTGTACTTTGAATAACACATTTCCTATCCCTGGGTGACTACACTCACTTACTGTACTGTATGAAAGGAGCCATGGTTGGCTGGACTTCAAATATGTCTGCCTTTGATCAACTTCATTACATGGGGTATGGGAGAGTAATGGTTTTCAGATGAAAAAAGTAGCCCAAAAAATAAAAATGACTGCAGCCATATGATTTTTATTTTTGGATTTAGAACATGCAAGTAATGTCTGAACAAGCACACCACATATCACAATATGTGTACATCCACTTAACTAAAGATACCACCCAGAGTGCACCATTTTATGGTCTCCATCACTACTTCTACTGCAGGAGGCTGGTAATAAATCTCTTTTTAATCCTCTGAATGGGGCCAATCAACACATCGATGTTTTTAAAGGGCTTGTTTTAAGGGATCTGGAGAAAGTCATACCGAAGAGAGATGTGAATCCGCGGCATATACATGAAGGCATAAAACTACTTGAAGAGAGAAAAGAGATCATCATCAGACCAGCTGATAAAGGAGGAGGAATAGTGATTTTAACCAAAGATTTTTATCACAACCAATTGTCAGAAATGTTGTCTGATGGAGACACCTACAAGAGATTGGAACGAGACCCAACACCTCCTTCTTCTGTGCTGCACAAATAAAGTGATTGACGACATTTCCATGGTGCCAAGGCATTGCTTACTGGAAGAGAAAATCACCCCAATAAATAGAAACAGTCAAGAATGGAGTTTCCTGTCAGGTTTCCACGCACAATATAAAGAGGTGGAAGCAATATTCCAGACCCATTGGCATATACTCCAGATGGACAAGACTCTGAAAGCAGCGCTCCCACAGATACCAGGTTTTATTTATAAAAAGTCAACCCCCATCCAAACACCCATCTTTTTGGGACAAAGACGGATTTTATTCATGCAGGAAAGTGCAGGGCATGTAGAGAGGTTAATGTACAGATACGGGCATTAGAAACCTTCACCTCTACCACTAATAACAATGAAGTAGATCTCAAATCTAGTCCTATCTACTTTATTTTAAACACATAAACACCCCAAGCTCACAGATGTCACAAAGTAGGAGTGAACCATGAAGTAGATCTAAATCTAGTCACTACATTTTCACATAAACATGTTAATGTAATTTTAACAGTTTGGATAATTTTCAAATATGAAAATTTTTTTTAAAAGAAAACCTAGTAATCCTGTCATAAAAGTCCTTGTTCGGGCACTTGTTATGAAGTGACAGATGTCCCCATTTGTATTGTACTGTCACCCTGTCACATGTGCTTCTGTTTGATACGGCACAGGTATGGTCCACCTTTGCCACTATCAGGAGCTGGTCAAGAGTAATGTTGAGAAGCTTATCCTGGAATGCATGTATGTAGACAGAGAGTTACATAGTTATATAGTTCCCTAGTTAGCCTTGTTGAAAAAAGACACAAGTCTATCTAGTTCAACCAATAGAAAAAAAACACACACCATCACAAATAGAAACACCTCCATACACACAATCCTATAACCACAGTTGATCCAGAGGAAGGCACAAAAAAACAAAACAATAAAGCATGATCCAATTTGCTCTAGAGGGGGGAAAACTTCTAACCGATTCCCCAGGAAGCAATTAGATATTCCTTGGATCAACTACCCCTGGTGTTAACACCTCAAAATATACTGTAAGTATCCAGTTATATTTTGTGCATTTAGGAAAGAATCCACTCCTTTCTTTTAAAACAATCAACTAAGCTGACCATAGCTAATTCTTGAGCGGGTCTATTCCACAAGCCTTTCTGTGTTTGGAGGCTACATTTATTTTTCTCTAGATGTAAAGAGTGTCCCATTGTCCTTGATGTGTTAACCTGAATAGCTCTACACCAACATCACTATACAGACCCCTTACGTGTGTATAAATGGTGATCATAGTCCCCCTTAATCTCCTCTTCTCAAGAAAGTTCAGATCAGCCAATCTTTCCTCATAGCTGAGGTCCTCCCTGCCTCTTTTTAGTTTGGTTGGCCTTCTCCTGCTCCCCAATATCCTTTTTGTGAACTGGTGCTCAATACTGAACTGTATATAGCAGATGAGGTCTTATTAACTATTTGTACAGGGGCAAAATGATGTCTTTCTGTTTGGAGTCTATACCTCTTGTAATACAAGAAGGAATTTTGCTAGCTTTAGAGAATGCAGCTTGGCATTGCATTGCATTGATTAAGTCTATGATCTACCAGAACTCCCAGATCCTTCTGTGGTAGACAAGGTTATGGGAAATCCCCCAGCTTGAGTTTTGTCCTTTTTTAGCATGCCCGATCAACTGCATTGGAAGCCGGAGGAGAGATTTGAGGTCTAATGGACAAAAGATTTTTTTTCCATAAAGAGGACCGGCCACAACCCATGTTTTCACAAGGGATGTTGTTCATCCCTTGTGAAAGCAATACAGTTGATGACATAAAGTTGAGACAGTGTAAAAAAAAAAGTTTCAAATAAAAAAAATAAAAAAAATCATGCTTATGCATAAACGCGAGTGCATATGTAGGTCCCGCACTAGGGTTGCCACCTCATCCCTTTAAACCCGAACACATGAATTACACAGGTTCTGTGGCTAATTAAATGCAGATAAGGCAACAAGTGAGTTTAATTACCACCTTAATCAGCCACAGATCCTGTGTAATTAATATGTGTTCGGGTTTAAAGGGATGAGGTGGCAACTCTATCCCGCATGCATATGTAAGCGGTGATCGCCCCACACATGTGAGGTATCTTCACAAACGTTAGAGTGAGAGCAATAATTTTAGCTCCAGAACTCATGCGTAACCTATAACTGATAACCCGTAAAAGCTTTTAAAAGCATTGCTAATGGAGATTCTTAGGTACCGTCGTTTGGCGCCTTTCCATGTGCAATTTTAAAGGGTGGCATGTTAGATATCTATTTACTTGGCATAACATCATCTTTTATATTTTAACATAAAAATATTATATAGTGTTTGTGTTCAATAAGATTCATTAAAGTGTATTTTATTCTTAAAAAATTGTGTTGGGCAAAGTGCTGCGCAAATACTGTGAGGCATAAAAAAGTGCAATACCCACCATTTTATTCTCTAGGGTCTCTGCTAAAAATATATATATATATATATATATATATATATATATATATATATAAAATGTTTAGGGGTTCTAAGCTATTTTCTAGCAAAAGAATACAGATTTTTACATGCGGGTGAGAAATGTCAGATTTAGCCTGGGTGGGAACTGGTTAAAAATGGCACATACTTGCACAAAAGAATCTCATCCTTTTTAATAGAAGGCATGCTTGGAGGCAGGGAGTTAGATTCTGTCAGCCAGAAATATGAATAACAAATGCCTTCTGCAGAAAGACGCCATATGAAAATTAGGTTTGAGGTGCTAGTGGTACTAAAACATTATAACACTACAATATATGTGTGTGAAGAGCTGTGCCCACTGAGCCCATACAATGCAAAGCACTGCCAGACATCCCAACCTGCAGAAAATAATTTCAAGGAGGCAAAATATTTTTTATATTACTTTTTCAATATTATTTCAAAGTGCTTCTGGGGAAGGGGGGTGGTGGTGGTGGTATGTGGACAGTGTTAATGTTTTTTAAAATTTTTAATATTGATTTTGTCCCCCTCTATTTTCCTGTGGCCTGCCAGGTTGCGTGCTCGGATAAGGGTCTGGTATGGATTTTTGGGGGACCCCTACGCCATTTTTTAAAAATTGGCACAGGGTTCCCCATAAAATCCATACCAGACCTGAAGCCGCGATCAGTTTTAAATTACTTTTTTCCTTTAGAAATGTAATTTTGCTGTGGTACTGTTCTAAACATGGGGAAACTGCCCAATGTACAGGCATACTATAGACACCCCCCAGGCACGATATTTAAAGGAATATTTCATTTTTATTGTTTCCCTTTAAGCATTATTAAAATCACTGCTCTCGAAAATAACGTTAGTTTTTAAAACTTTTTTTGCATTGATACATGTCCCCTGGGGCAGGACCCAGGTCCCCAAACACTTTTTGCACACTTTTTTGGGGGGGAAAAATTGCATATAAGCCTTTAGAATAAGCACTTTTGTTTTTTCATGTTAATGTCCCATAGACTTTAACGGTGTTCCGTGTCTTTCGAATTTGCGCAAACACCGCATAATGTTTGCTGTTCAAGTCAAACTTATGTTCAACTCATCCCTAATGATTACCAGTTAGTGCATTCCCTCACTAACTGGAGGTTAGCCAGAGTTGGCAATGGACTGTCTTGTAAGTGGAATGGTGCTCTGCTCCCCATTTTACAACCAGAGCTCACTAAGTGGATTGCTTTGCCTGTTGGACAAAATCAGTGATCTACAAAAAACATTCAACATTCTCTAGGCAGGCCAGGTTTCCTGATGGTAGGAACAGTAACCTTGGCTGCATAATGTGTGTTGAAATGACCATGTAGTTGACAGGGTGACAACACAGGAGCACAACTAGGGGACTGGGAAAGAATCAATGATATAGTGGATTTACTCACCACTAAGGACATGCTGACAGGCATGTGGCCAAGGAGTTTTGTACTGGGGTGGGCAGAACTTGATGGGAAACTGAGAGACTAGTATCCCAACAGGTAAGCTTTATTTTTTATTGAAAGTGAACAGCAGAGGGGGGAATACTACTATTCAACCCAATAATGGCTTTCGACTACCCACTGCCGTGCACTGTCATTCAAAAAGTAAAGCGGACCTGATGGGAATCTGGTCTCTCAGTTCGCCTTCAGGACCTGCCCACCCAATGACACATTGCCCATATTTGGGTAAAGACATCACCTGTATCCTTTTACATTTAGCTTTTGGCCTGAGAATCTACCTGCCAACAACTTAATGGGACCAGTCTTCCATCACGGTATGGGAAGCTATCATATATATGACAACTTTTCGGCACAGGTGAGGCCTGCTCTGAGTATGGGCGTACTTGTTTACACCAGTCCAAAGTGGGTCTAAATTACTGCCAGTTTCATAATCTGAGGAATGGGGATAATTCTTTAAAAATGTGTTGCTGTTGTAGGGGCAGATTCCTAAAGTGGCAGTAGTAGGAACTACCTAAATTTGCTGCACATGCCAGTTATGTTACTGAAACTGGCGCAAAAGCTTGCCTGAATTAGGCGCGGGTATTTCTTAAGGGAACTACTGCTAGAAAAGCACCGTTAGAGCTGTTTTGAATTCCCCTGAATGTTTTGTATCATTCTGCGATTAATGCATGATATTTTCAAACCTGAAGCCATTTTGCATTATTGCTTCTAACTATGCACTTGTTTAGTAAACTGCAAGGTGCAATTACTCCCTGTCTGATCATTAGGCCGATTAACTATTCTCTTAAAATCCTTCTATAGTACATCAAGTTACTAAACATTAACATTCATCTCTCTCTGCTCCTGCAGGGACCTTGGTTTATAGAGTGTTTCTTCTATAACAGTGATGCAGTACTGGCAGTAGCTGCAGAGAATATTTTCTTCTGCCTCAAAGTGCTTGTAAAGTCTGTTAGATTAGGGACGTTGATGGATGAAGGTCTTTGAGAATCTTGACATTTAACTTGCAGGAGGTAGTAGACACTGTTATAAGCAGATGGAACAAGCTGGACACGGGAAGAATTAGCTGTTAGCTTCACTGATGAGAACAAGACACAGACACAAGTACATTCTCATCAACAATGAGAATAGAAAGTCAAAGACCCATGCCTTATGAACTTATCTTGACGGTAATGCTTTTTACATGAAAAGCCACTGTTACTATGCTAAGAAGTTTATTGCTGAAAGTTCAAGTGCTACTGGTTCTGGAATAAGCTATTATTTCTCTTTACGCTTTTTCATTTTTTTTTATTTCTAGAATGTACTTCAAGTGAGGCATAAACCATTTTGCAAAAAATGTAAATGAAAGATTAAGTTTAAACAGATAAATACATATCTGAAATGCATACTGCATATATGAACTGTTTTGTGTGGAAAGAAAATGAAATTTGTTTAGCAAATCTGGTGATTCAGGCACCCCTGCTAAACTGTACATCCAGGATTAGGACTATGCGTTTTTGCACTGCAGTTAAGCAAGACAGCTTAATCACTGATAACACAACAGTGTGATGATTAAACGATTAAGTAGTATCTTTTCCTTTAAACAAGCTCCCAGTGTTAAGGTGCCTATAAATATAAGATTAGCTTCAGCTTTTTACATTCTAGCATTAATATATGTAGACAGCTTTAAGCCTTGTACACACGATCGTATTTTCTGACGGGAATTGTGTGATGACAGGCTGTTGGCGGAAAATCCGACCATTTGTACGTTCCATCGGACAATTGTTGTTGGATTTTGCGCAGACAAATGTTGGTTCGCAGGTTTTAAAATTTTCCACGGACAAACATCTGTTGGCGGATTTTCCCAGCATGTGTACACAAGTCCGTCGGACAAAAGTCCAAAGTACAAACACGCATGCTCGGAAGCAGGGATGAGCCAGAAGCAGTCGGTCTTGTAAACTAGCGTTCATAATGGAGAATTAACATTCGTGACATGGCAAATTATGAAATCTCGAAATGCAGCGTAAATTCTCTTCTTTAATGGCATAATAATGAAGCTGCTTTGCTGGTGATACTGATGGAGTTATTGCAAACTAATTTTCAAATGCTTTTTTTTCTAGTGATATCAAGAATAATATTATTTATTTTATTTTTTATTTGGGCAAGTTACCACAACACCATTATCCTGTCGTTTTTAAGATCAAAGATACAACTATGTTGGTGTCCCTTGTCAATTTTACATTGTATTTTTTTTAAATGTAACTGCCTACTCCCAAACTGTCATTTGAAGTAAAACACATAACCAAGTATTATTCTCCACAATTTTTTTATTGTGTATTAAAAAAAGAAAACAAATAAAATTAGACATGCTATCTGCCAATAGAACTTAACCAAAAAGTGCATTCTATGCATCCAAAAATATAGAAAATATATCAAATCGAATCACTATTATTCAACCAAAAAATAAAATAAAAGCCTCATGCATGTGTCCTACTTCCTAATATAGGGGGTCAACAATGCCAAGAGTTGGTGAAAGCAGGGGTCCGTAATGCAGAGATAATTCCAAAAAACATCTGGATTATTCTCCTGGAGCTCCCGCAGCAAAGGCATATGACATAATTGTCAACGATTAATGAAGAAAACAACTTTTGGTCCAAGAACTCCTCCTCCTCCTGGACTGGATTTGGTCAAAGCAATAACTCCAAGGCCAATAATACACGTTATCTTCTCCGATTCCACAACATGGCTGGTTGACGAATGGCCGTTCAGAAACTAAATGAAACTGCGACATGAAAAGTGCAAAATGAAAAATGTGAAATGAAAAGTGCTAATCAACACTCACCAAACTTCTACTAACATGAAATTAGCAGAAGGAGCCCAAAGGGTGGTGCTAAAGAGCTGAAAAACAACGTAGTACATCATGGCCAACAATTGTGTGCCATGTGTATGCAAGACAAGTTTGGGCCAACGCCCTTCGGACAAAAGTCCACGGTTTTGTTGGCCAACAATCCGATTGTGTGTAAGATGCTTAAGACTTTGCAACATTGTGCAAGGAAATAAAAACTGATTGACAGTCCCTGGCAGAACACATTGACGCTGTGGAAGGGATTCCCCCATCAACACAGACTGGTGGTGGAAGGAAAGAAAATTGCATAATCTATGGGCTGCTTTAGGTTCTTAAACAGTTGTAGGAACTGTTGGAGAGACTCCTTAACTACATGTCAGGTGTAAAGGTTGACAGTAAGTGAGAGGAATTCTGTATAACAGCAGCAAAGACAGCAAACCACTATTTTTAAGTTAAGTAGGGGAGTGCTAGAACCTATTTGAGTTTTTTTTGCTCTCTGTTTCCTTATTGCACTTCCTGTCTAGTATGCAGGTTGCCACTAAGACAAGAAGCAAGAGGAACTCTCTCTCTAACAGCAATACAAGCAGAAGTAAAGATGCTTTTTTTTAGGTATTTAGGGGAATGCGAGAACCCATTTGAGCTATTTATTATTTATTGTTTCCCTGTTGCAAATTTTCCCTCGCTTCCTGTCTGGTAAAAGGTTGTCCCCAGAATAGAAAGTGAGGGGAGATTCCTCTAATAAAGCCCTGGATAGCAGTAAAATCTGACAGGAGTTGTAACCTTTCCCCATTCTATCAAAAAGGTAAAAAAAACAAAAACTTTAGGGTCTAAATTTACTTAAAATCACCTACAAATTTCAACCTGATGGCACGACCAAAAATGACATGATCCTAAATATTATACCTGACAAGCATCATTTAGCCTTTTTCTTCTTTTAAGTGTGATTTTTTTTACTTTTTTGTTGTTTTTTGGGGTGGATAGAAATATTCATATTAATTACAGTCTGTTCTGAATATATTCCTGCATTTTGCTTACCTGCAATATACTTTAAGACAATTTTAATGGCTGCAGGGAAGTGTTCCATAAGGTATGTTTTGCCTGTCTTGGGGTCAACAAAATAAAAAATCACTACTCTGTGAGGAAAGTGTATATACTGAGTATATACTGTACCTGTAATTTGTCTCATTTGTTAAAACTTCACTTTGTTGCAGAGCTTCTGGGACTGATTCAATTAATCTCCTCCAGTTGGTCGAATAGCAGGACCCCACACTGGCTGCTTTAGTCACCTGGAGGAATCACAGTGACCAGTGGGGCATGCACAAACTCTTCTACATACCCATGGGGCACATTCTCTCCTACATACCCAGAATTGTGGATTCAGATTGGTGCAGGGAGTTCTGCTACAGAGTGCGATCATAGCAAACAGGGCGATGGACAGGTATGTATAAAATTGCTATCTTCACAGGTCAGTGCCTTTTTTATTTTGTTGACCCCTTGACAGGAACCTGTTGCTTTGGTTGTTTGATAAAATTCTCTCTCAAACCAGGCTCTGTTGTACAGACAACAGGGTGTCATATAAGAGGTGTAGCATAAGTTAACTCTGCATGTGTGTTGGCTGCTAGTCGCAAAATTGCTTGTTATCATTGGGCTGGGCTTTAGCAAATATGGTGAGTCGTTTTCTGGAAGAGTCTGTTGCCTTTTGCCAATGACTGTGGCTAGGGTGCTGGGCTGAAGTCTAGGCCCTGAGGGCCCTGCCTTCTGGGGCTGAGAAACTATTTGACCCAAAAAGACCTCAGCAGCTCACCTAGGTGCAAAAAATATTTGAGTCAGGAATTACATACTCGGTAACAATAGGGCTACGAATGAAAACGAGATGTAGTTTCCCTTGGCCTGTAATAGGTAATAAAGTGCATGTCAATATTAGGGATGGGCCCGGTGCTCGATGCGAACCCACGTTCGCATCGAGCACCGGGCGTTCGCTCGCTCGGCGAGCCCAGAACTATTTTGGCCGCTCGCATCACGTTCGTGTGATGCGAGCGGCCCCGCAATGCATTGCGGCCGGCGCGGCCGGCGCAGTGCATTGCTGGCTGATGATTGGCCAAGCATGCACTGTGACCCCGCATGCTTGGCCAATCACAGCCCCGGAAACTCGAAGAGCCATAATTGGCTACAGGCAGGACGCTTGTAGCCAATTACAGCTCAGGGGCTGTAGTACACGCCCCCCCCTATAAAAGGCCGCCACGCCGTCTGCGCCGGTCACATGCTGTTCCGGCGCAGATTGAGCAGGCTAGATCTGTGACACTCTGCTGGATTTAGTTAGGTAGAGAGATTCACTTACAGAGATTGAGTTAGATAGATTCAGTTACAAAGATTGATTGAGAAAGAGGGGCTTGTAGTGTGTTCGTGGCAGGCAGGCAGAGCTCCTATATTTTGTTACCAGAAGCACCTATAGGACTTGTAGTGTGTTCGTGGCAGGCAGGCAGAGCTCCTATATTTTGTTACCAGAAGCACCTATAGGACTTGTAGTGTGTTAGTGGCAGGCAGGCAGAGCTCCTATATTTTGTTCCCAGAAGCACCTATAGGACTTGTAGTGTGTTCGTCGCAGGCAGGCAGAGCTCCTATATTTTGTTCCCAGAAGCACCTATAGGACTTGTAGTGTGTTCGTGGCAGGCAGGCAGAGCTCCTATATTTTGTTCCCAGAAGCACCTATAGGACTTGAAGTGTGTTAGTCCCATCACACACACAGAGCTATATTTTGTTCCCAGAAGCACCTATAGGACTTGAAGTGTGTTAGTCCCATCACACACACAGAGCTATATTTTCTTCCCAGAAGCACCTATAGGACTTGAAGTGTGTTAGTCCCATCACACACACAGAGCTATATTTTCTTCCCAGAAGCACCTATAGGACTTGAAGTGTGTTAGTCCCATCACACACACAGAGCTATATTTTCTTCCCAGAAGCACCTATAGGACTTGAAGTGTGTTAGTGCCATCACACACACAGAGCTATATTTTCTTCCCAGAAGCACCTATAGGACTTTAAGTGTGTTAGTCCCATCACAAATACAGAGCTATATTTTCTTCCCAGAAGCACCTATAGGACTTGAAGTGTGTTAGTCCCATCACACACACAGAGCTATATTTTGTTCCCAGAAGCACCTATAGGACTTGAAGTGTGTTAGTCCCATCACACACACAGAGCTATATTTTGTTCCCAGAAGCACCTATAGGACTTGAAGTGTGTTAGTCCCATCACACACACAGAGCTATATTTTGTTCCCAGAAGCACCTATAGGACTTGAAGTGTGTTAGTCCCATCACACACACAGAGCTATATTTTGTTCCCAGAAGCACCTATAGGACTTGAAGTGTGTTAGTCCCATCACACACACAGAGCTATATTTTGTTCCCAGAAGCACCTATAGGACTTGAAGTGTGTTAGTCCCATCACACACACAGAGCTATATTTTGTTCCCAGAAGCACCTATAGGACTTGAAGTGTGTTAGTCCCATCACACACACAGAGCTATATTTTCTTCCCAGAAGCACCTATAGGACTTGAAGTGTGTTAGTCCCATCACACACACAGAGCTATATTTTCTTCCCAGAAGCACCTATAGGACTTGAAGTGTGTTAGTCCCATCACACACACAGAGCTATATTTTCTTCCCAGAAGCACCTATAGGACTTGAAGTGTGTTAGTCCCATCACACACACAGAGCTATATTTTGTTCCCAGAAGCACCTATAGGACTTGAAGTGTGTTAGTCCCATCACACACACAGAGCTATATTTTCTTCCCAGAAGCACCTATAGGACTTGAAGTGTGTTAGTCCCATCACACACACAGAGCTATATTTTCTTCCCAGAAGCACCTATAGGACTTGAAGTGTGTTAGTCCCATCACACACACAGAGCTATATTTTGTTCCCAGAAGCACCTATAGGACTTGAAGTGTGTTAGTCCCATCACACACACAGAGCTATATTTTGTTCCCAGAAGCACCTATAGGACTTGAAGTGTGTTAGTCCCATCACACACACAGAGCTATATATTTCTTCCCAGAAGCACCTATAGGACTTGAAGTGTGTTAGTCCCATCACACACACAGAGCTATATTTTCTTCCCAGAAGCACCTATAGGACTTGAAGTGTGTTAGTCCCATCACACACACAGAGCTATATTTTGTTCCCAGAAGCACCTATAGGACTTGAAGTGTGTTAGTCCCATCACACACACAGAGCTATATTTTCTTCCCAGAAGCACCTATAGGACTTGAAGTGTGTTAGTCCCATCACACACACAGAGCTATATTTTCTTCCCAGAAGCACCTATAGGACTTGAAGTGTGTTAGTCCCATCACACACACAGAGCTATATTTTCTTCCCAGAAGCACCTATAGGACTTGAAGTGTGTTAGTCCCATCACACACACAGAGCTATATTTTCTTCCCAGAAGCACCTATAGGACTTGAAGTGTGTTAGTCCCATCACACACACAGAGCTATATTTTCTTCCCAGAAGCACCTATAGGACTTGAAGTGTGTTAGTCCCATCACACACACAGAGCTATATTTTGTTCCCAGAAGCACCTATAGGACTTGAAGTGTGTTAGTCCCATCACACACACAGAGCTATATTTTCTTCCCAGAAGCACCTATAGGACTTGAAGTGTGTTAGTCCCATCACAAACACAGAGCTATATTTTCTTCCCAGAAGCACCTATAGGACTTGAAGTGTGTTAGTCCCATCACACACACAGAGCTATATTTTCTTCCCAGAAGCACCTATAGGACTTGACGTGTGTTAGTCCCATCACACACACAGAGCTATATTTTCTTCCCAGAAGCACCTATAGGACTTGAAGTGTGTTAGTCCCATCACACACACAGAGCTATATTTTCTTCCCAGAAGCACCTATAGGACTTGAAGTGTGTTAGTCCCATCACACACACAGAGCTATATTTTGTTCCCAGAAGCACCTATAGGACTTGAAGTGTGTTAGTCCCATCACACACACAGAGCTATATTTTCTTCCCAGAAGCACCTATAGGACTTGAAGTGTGTTAGTCCCATCACACACACAGAGCTATATTTTGTTCCCAGAAGCACCTATAGGACTTGAAGTGTGTTAGTCCCATCACACACACAGAGCTATATTTTGTTCCCAGAAGCACCTATAGGACTTGAAGTGTGTTAGTCCCATCACACACACAGAGCTATATTTTTCTTCCCAGAAGCACCTATAGGACTTGAAGTGTGTTAGTCCCATCACACACACAGAGCTATATTTTGTTCCCAGAAGCACCTATAGGACTTGAAGTGTGTTAGTCCCATCACACACACAGAGCTATATTTTCTTCCCAGAAGCACCTATAGGACTTGAAGTGTGTTAGTCCCATCACACACACAGAGCTATATTTTGTTCCCAGAAGCACCTATAGGACTTGAAGTGTGTTAGTCCCATCACACACACAGAGCTATATTTTGTTCCCAGAAGCACCTATAGGACTTGAAGTGTGTTAGTCCCATCACACACACAGAGCTATATTTTCTTCCCAGAAGCACCTATAGGACTTGAAGTGTGTTAGTCCCATCACACACACAGAGCTATATTTTGTTCCCAGAAGCACCTATAGGACTTGAAGTGTGTTAGTCCCATCACACACACAGAGCTATATTTTCTTCCCAGAAGCACCTATAGGACTTGAAGTGTGTTAGTCCCATCACACACACAGAGCTATATTTTGTTCCCAGAAGCACCTATAGGACTTGAAGTGTGTTAGTCCCATCACACACACAGAGCTATATTTTGTTCCCAGAAGCACCTATAGGACTTGAAGTGTGTTAGTCCCATCACACACACAGAGCTATATTTTCTTCCCAGAAGCACCTATAGGACTTGAAGTGTGTTAGTCCCATCACACACACAGAGCTATATTTTGTTCCCAGAAGCACCTATAGGACTTGAAGTGTGTTAGTCCCATCACACACACAGAGCTATATTTTCTTCCCAGAAGCACCTATAGGACTTGAAGTGTGTTAGTCCCATCACACACACAGAGCTATATTTTCTTCTCAGAAGCACCTATAGGACTTGAAGTGTGTTAGTCCCATCACACACACAGAGCTATATTTTCTTCCCAGAAGCACCTATAGGACTTGAAGTGTGTTAGTCCCATCACACACACAGAGCTATATTTTGTTCCCAGAAGCACCTATAGGACTTGAAGTGTGTTAGTCCCATCACACACACAGAGCTATATTTTCTTCCCAGAAGCACCTATAGGACTTGAAGTGTGTTAGTCCCATCACACACACAGAGCTATATTTTGTTCCCAGAAGCACCTATAGGACTTGAAGTGTGTTAGTCCCATCACACACACAGAGCTATATTTTGTTCCCAGAAGCACCTATAGGACTTGAAGTGTGTTAGTCCCATCACACAGAGCTCCTCTATTTTCTTTGCAGAAGCACCCATAGGACTTCTAGTGTGTTAGTGGCATCACACAGAGCTCCTATATTTTCTTTGCAGAAGCACCCATAGGACTTCTAGTGTGTTAGTGGCATCACACAGAGCTCCTATATATTCTTCTCAGCAGCACCCACAGGACTTCTAGTGTGTTAGTGGCATCACACAGAGCTCCTCTATTTTCTTTGCAGAAGCACCCATAGGACTTCTAGTGTGTTAGTGGCATCACACAGAGCTCCTCTATTTTCTTTGCAGAAGCACCCATAGGACTTCTAGTGTGTTAGTGGCATCACACAGAGCTCCTATATATTCTTCTCAGCAGCACCCACAGGACTTCTAGTGTGTTAGTGGCATCACACAGAGCTCCTCTATTTTCTTTGCAGAAGCACCCACAGGACTTCTAGTGTGTTAGTGGCATCACACAGAGCTCCTCTATTTTCTTTGCAGAAGCACCCATAGGACTTGTAGTGTGTTAGTGGCATCACACAGAGCTCCTATATTTTCTTCTCAGCAGCACCCACAGGACTTCTAGTGTGTTAGTGGCATCACACAGAGCTCCTCTATTTTCTTTGCAGAAGCACCCATAGGACTTCTAGTGTGTTAGTGGCATCACACAGAGCTCCTCTATTTTCTTTGCAGAAGCACCCACAGGACTTCTAGTGTGTTAGTGGCATCACACAGAGCTCCTCTATTTTCTTTGCAGAAGCACCCACAGGACTTCTAGTGTGTTAGTGGCATCACACAGAGCTCCTCTATTTTCTTTGCAGAAGCACCCACAGGACTTCTAGTGTGTTAGTGGCATCACACAGAGCTCCTCTATTTTCTTTGCAGAAGCACCCATAGGACTTCTATTGTGTTAGTGGCATCACACAGAGCTCCTATATTTTCTTCTCAGCAGCACCCACAGGACTTCTAGTGTGTTAGTGGCATCACACAGAGCTCCTCTATTTTCTTTGCAGAAGCACCCACAGGACTTCTAGTGTGTTAGTGGCATCACACAGAGCTCCTCTATTTTCTTTGCAGAAGCACCCACAGGACTTCTAATGTGTTAGTGGCATCACACAGAGCTCCTCTATTTTCTTTGCAGAAGCACCCATAGGACTTGTAGTGTGTTAGTGGCATCACACAGAGCTCCTATATTTTCTTCTCAGCAGCACCCACAGGACTTCTAGTGTGTTAGTGGCATCACACAGAGCTCCTCTATTTTCTTTGCAGAAGCACCCATAGGACTTCTAGTGTGTTAGTGGCATCACACAGAGCTCCTCTATTTTCTTTGCAGAAGCACCCACAGGACTTCTAGTGTGTTAGTGGCATCACACAGAGCTCCTCTATTTTCTTTGCAGAAGCACCCACAGGACTTCTAGTGTGTTAGTGGCATCACACAGAGCTCCTATATTTTCTTTGCAGAAGCACCCATAGGACTTCTAGTGTGTTAGTGGCATCACACAGAGCTCCTCTATTTTCTTTGCAGAAGCACCCATAGGACTTCTAGTGTGTTAGTGGCATCACACAGAGCTCCTATATATTCTTCTCAGCAGCACCCACAGGACTACCGACTACAATGGCTGGAAGACCGCCAAGGGGAGGCAGAGCGTGCAGAGCCAAGAACACAGGGCAGGCAGGCTCTGTTTCTAGTGGACGTGGCCGTGGACGTGGACGTGGTCGTGCATCGTCATCAGCACGTGGCCATGGGACACGCGCGTCTTTGTTTTCGGCAGCTGGACATGTGGAGCCGCATCATGCTGAAGGCTTGGTAGAATGGATGACCAAGCCCTCCTCATCCTCCTCATCCTCTCTCACCCAGGCTCAGGGTACTGACAGAGCATCATCAGCCACCCCTTCCTTAGACCCACCATGTCCTCCTGAGGAGTCCCCCGAACTCTTTGAGCACAGTGTTGGGTACATGCTCCAGGAGGATGCCCAACGATTCGAAGGCTCGGATGACGATACCCAGCTTGAGGAATCTGGCAGTACTGTTCCACCAGCTGCAGCTTACTGCCAGGTTTGCTCTAGTGGTGAAGAGGGAGGGGATGATGAGGTCACTGACTCCACGTGGGTGCCTCAAGGGAGAGAGGATGAGGAGGAGGACGAGGAGGAGGAGGATGCGGCGTCACATGTCCAACGAGGCAGGATGCCCCCTGGAGGCCAGGTAGAGGCCAGCACAGCAACTGTACAACACCGCAGAGCTCCGCCTGTGCAGGGCGCTGCCTCTGCACGTTATCAGAAAAGTTCTTTGGTGTGGGCCTTTTTTGAGACGAGTGCAGCAGATCGCACCACTGCTATTTGCAATATTTGTCTCAAGCGTATCTCGCGTGGCCAAAACATCAGCCACTTGGGCACGACAAGCATGACCAGACATATGGCGACCTGCCATGCAGCTCGTTGGCAGGCACACATAAAAGACCCACACCAAAGAACTAAGCGGACCTCTCCTTGCTCCTCAGCTGGGATCTCCATCCCCACTACACCTTCAGTCCTCTCTGAAAGCTGCTCTGAGAGGACTGAAGGTGTAGAATTAGGTGTGTCACAACCAAGTACTTGCAGTACACCGACGTCCGATTGCAGCAGGCAAATTTCCCTGCCCCAGCTGCTGGACCGTAGAAAGAAGTACACTCCCAGCCATCCACATGCCCAGCGGTTGAATGCTAGCCTGGCTAAATTGCTAGCACTTCAACTGCTGCCTTTTCAGTTGGTAGACTCGGCCCCCTTCCGTGAGTTTGTTCAATGTGCGGTTCCTCAGTGGCAGGTTCCCAAACGCCACTTTTTCTCGCGGAAGGCGATTCCGTCTCTCTACCGGCATGTGGAGGGCAATGTCCATGCCTCGCTGGACAGGGCGGTCAGCGGTAAGGTGCATATTACCGCTGACTCATGGTCCAGCAGGCATGGACAGGGACGGTACCTTTCTTTCACGGCCCATTGGGTCACTCTATTGGCAGCTGGGAGGGATGCAGGACAAGGTGCAGTAGTGTTGGAGGTTGTTCCGCCACCACGCCTCCAAAACGCTACTACTGCTACTGGTTGTGACACACCTCTCTCCTCCACCCCCTCCTCTTCTTCTTCCTCCAGTGCTCTGTCCTTGGAACCAGCGGTGCTCCGTAGGCGTACAAGGGGCTACGCAAGTACGCAGGCAAAAAGATGCCATGCCGTGCTTGCGCTGGTGTGTTTGGGGGACAGGAGCCACACTGGGCCAGAGGTTCTGGCAGCTCTGCAGGGGCAGGCCGAGAGGTGGTTGATGCCACGTCAGCTTAAGCCAGGAATGGTCGTTTCTGACAATGGCACCAACCTCCTCTCCGCCCTGCGACAGGGGCAGCTCACCCATGTGCCCTGCATGGCTCACGTCCTCAACCTGGTGGTGCAGCGGTTCTTGGGCAGGTTCCCAGGCTTACAGGATGTCCTGAGGCAGGCCAGGAAAGTCTGTGTGCATTTCCGCCGATCTTATAATGCCAGTGCTCGGCTGACTGAGCTGCAAAAGGAGCTGAACCTGCCCAAGAACCGCCTAATATCTGACATGCCCACCAGGTGGAACTCAACGTTGGCCATGCTGCAGCGACTGCACACGCAGCAGAGGGCCATCAATGAGTACCTTTGCGACTACGGCACCAGGACAGGGTCAGGGGAGCTTGTTTTTTTTTCCCCACGTCAGTGGAGCATGATCAGGGATGCATGCACTGTCCTCTCACCATTTGAGGAGGCCACGAGGATGGTGAGCAGTGACAGTGCATGCATCAGTGACACTGTCCCTCTTGTCCACCTGTTGGAGCATACGCTGCGTGGGATAATGGACAGGGCACTTGAGGCAGAACAGAGGCAGGAAGAGGAGGACTTCCTTGCCTCTCAAGGCCCCCTTTATCCGGACAGTGTTCCTTCTGTCCCACCCATCACACAGGAAGAGGATGAGGAGGAGGAGGAGGAGGAGGAGGATTGTGTGAGCATGGAGGTGGAGCCTGGCACTCAGCATCAGCAGCAGCAGTCTTTTAGGGATGATGTACAGTCCCAACAAACCAGTGGACTTGTACGTGGCTGGGAGGAGGTGGCTGGCGATCATGTCATCCTCAGTGACCCAGAAGACTCCGGACCGAATGCCTCAGCTAACCTACGCTGCATGGCCTCCCTGATCCTGCAAAGCCTGCGGAAGGATCCTCGTGTTCTTCGGATCAAGGAGAAGGACCATTACTGGCTGGCCACTCTCCTTGATCCGCGGTACAAGGGTAAGGTTGCGGACCTTATCTTGCCGTCGCAGAGGGAGCAGAGGATGAGACATCTCAGGGAGGCCTTGCAGAAAGGTCTGTGCAACGCGTTCCCAGAAACTGGGAGGCTACAAACTCCTGGTCCTGGGCGACGAGTTGCTGAGGCTTCGGTCAGTGGCAGAAGGAGCGGTGGGGAAGGTGGACGTCTGACCGATGCGTTCAGACAATTTTTTAGTCCGCAGCCCCAAGGTATGATCGGTTCCAGCAACCATCGCCAGCGTCTGATATACATGGTGCAGGAATACCTTGGGGCAAGGTCAGACTTGGACACCTTTCCCACCGAAAATCCTCTGGCTTACTGGGTCCTGAGGATGGATCACTGGCCAGAGCTTGCACAGTATGCAATTGAGCTACTGGCCTGTCCTGCCTCCAGCGTTCTTTCCGAACGCACATTCAGTGCTGCTGGAGGATTTGTGACTGATCATAGGGTGCGCCTGTCCACCACCTCGGTTGATCGACTGACATTCATCAAAATGAATCAGTCTTGGATCACCACCAGCTACCAGGCACCTGAGGCGGATATAACCGAATAATTTTTAATGTCACATCCCTTCAAGACTGCCTATGCTGATGCTGAGTGACTGTCCTCTTATGTTCACTGACTATCCTCTTCCTCCTCCTCAATGATCCATGCCACCACACCAGTGCCTAAGGCACAATTTTTCAGCCCCTGTTTAACAGGGGCGTGTACTTACAATTTTTTAAAAAAATGCTTCGCAACACGTGTGACTGCTGTGCTCCAAGTACAGTATCTGTGAGGGCCGGGTTGCAGTGTTGTGGCACCAGCACCAGTGCCTAAGGCACAATTTTTCAGCCCCTGTTTAACAGGGGCGGGTACTTACAATTTTTTAAAAAAAAAATGCTTCGCAACACGTGTGACTGCTGTGCTCCAAGTACAGTATCTGTGAGGGCCGGGTTGCAGTGTTGTGGCACCAGCACCAGTGCCTAAGGCACAATTTTTCAGCCCCTGTTTAACAGGGTGGGTACTTACAATTTTTTTAAAAAAAATGCTTCGCAACACGTGTGACTGCTGTGCTCCAAGTACAGTATCTGTGAGGGCCGGGTTGCAGTGTTGTGGCACCAGCACCAGTGCCTAAGGCACAATTTTTCAGCCCCTGTTTAACAGGGGCGTGTACTTACAATTTTTTAAAAAAATGCTTCGCAACACGTGTGACTGCTGTGCTCCAAGTACAGTATCTGTGAGGGCCGAGTTGCAGTGTTGTGGCACCAGCACCAGTGCCTAAGGCACAATTTTTCAGCCCCTGTTTAACAGGGGCGTGTACTTACAATTTTTTTAAAAAATGCTTCGCAACACGTGTGACTGCTGTGCTCCAAGTACAGTCTCTGTGAGGGGTTGCAGTGTTGTGGCACCAGCACCAGTGCCTAAGGCACAATTTTTCAGCCCCTGTTTAACAGGGGCGGGTAATTACAAATCTTGATCTAATAGTTCACAGCAGGGCCCATTCCTGCGCCCACCAAGAGTAACTATGAGGGCCTACAGTCTTGTGGCAACACCGTCCACTACCACCGCCAAAGGCCCAATTTTTCTGCCCTGTTCATCAGGTGCTTGCAATTACAAATCTTGATCTAATAACTCACAGCAGGGCCCATTCCTGCGCCCACCAAGAGTAACTATGAGGGCCTACAGTCTTGTGGCAACACCGTCCACCACCACCGCCAAAGGCCCAATTTTTCTGCCCTGTTCATCAGGTGCTTGCAATTACAAATCTTGATCTAATAACTCACAGCAGGGCCCATTCCTGCGCCCACCAAGAGTCACTGTGAGGGCTTACAGTCTTGTGGCAACACCGTCCACCACCACCACCACCAAAGGCCCAATTTTTCTGCCCTGTTCAACAGGTGCATGCAATTACAAATCTTGATCTAATAACTCACAGCAGGGCCCATTCCTGTGCCCACCAGTCTTGTGGCTACACCAACATCTAATAGGGCAAATTTCTGCAGAGTATATACGGCAGGCCCCTACTTTCAAACATCCAACTTACAAACGAATCCTACTTGCAAACGGAAATAGAAAACAGGAAGTGAGAGGAAATCTACCCCTAGGAAGGGAAATTCTATCATGTTAGATTTAATTTGGGAAAAAGGTATCTCCTCTCTACTGATGCTTTATCACCAATCCTTGTTTCAATTAAAACCCCACTTTTCCAAAAACATTTGTCATTGGGACGGAAAGTGAGGTGACATGTTCTGAACAGATGTGCAAAGACAGCAAATGTTACAGGGGTGATAACCCCTCCCTATGTTCTCCAAAAAGCATAAAAATAGATTTTTTTGGGATGGAGCTACACTTCATAATGTACCTGTTCAGATTCTACTTAAGAACAAACCTAAAGCCGCAAGTGGTTTTAAATGGCTTCTTTTTTTCCTTTACAAATGTCATTTTGTGCAAGGACAGTTCTAAACACGGGAAACACATGCCACTTCACAGGCATACTTTGGACACCCCCCAGGTACCATATTTAAAGGAAAATTTCACTTTTTTTTTTTCACTTTATGCATCATTAAAATGACTGCTCCCGAAAAAACGTTAGTTTTTAAAAGTTCTTTTTGCATTGATATATGTCCCCTGGGGCAGGACCCGGGTCCCCAAACCTGTTTTATGACATTAACATGCATATTGGCCGTTGTAATTAGCACTTTTGATTTCGAACGTCCATTATAACGTATAGGGTTCGAAAATTCGCGCGAACTTTCGGTCGGTTCGAAGGTTCTGGTGCGAACCGAACCCGGGGGTGTTCGGCTCATCCCTAGTCAATATTAATAAAATAGGTGTAACTTACTCAAGGAGTAGAGACTGTTCACTTAGCTCTTAGCTGAAAATACTGAACTACTTGAGGAAATTCAAACCAATATGTGAATATAATAAAACTATATAGAGGAAAGTTCATTTCATTGCAACCTATGAGTTTTAGATTTTTTTTCTTTACCCATTAATAGATAAGTGAGAGAAAAATGTGCATACTGATTAATTTGAGTAAGACTTTAAGTGAACCATTGGTTTCCTGACCCAGAGTGACCTGAAGAAAAATCCAATGGGCTTCTGGTACTTATGAAGCAAGCATTCTCACCTACTGTGACTCTAGTAACATAAATGTAAATAGCATGCTGCTGTCGTTCATCGCCATCACAAACTGTTAGTTGCCTGGCTTTATTATTGATCAAATAGCTTAACCTCTTGTCACCAGCTGCACACAACTATGCAGCCTCTAGGCGGGTGGGCCTTGGCGCCGGGGGGGGGGGGGCATATTTGCATGCATTAGTGCAAATACATCTGTGTTGAGAGCACACGCCCTGCACACTCTCGGCGCAGTTATTGGTGGCTAATGGAAAGAGGCAGTCTCATTATCATAAACCCCGCCCAGCCTCCCGGCATCCTAAACCCCTTAAAGGGCCAGGAGGCACCAGCTCCAAGGGGTTAAAAGATAAAATTGATCTAAAAATTTTTTTTAGCCCCTACAGCTTATTTGACATAACTTACCTGTAATGAAGTATGAACCCAGTTATGCAGGCAACTGGATCCTGTTGAAATTTTCAGAGCTCGCTAGACTGGAATGTTCTCCTAAGATTTTGCATGGATATTGTACTATCATCCCAGATTAATATACAGTAAAGAAGTTATTGGAGATTTGGGACTGTCTATGGTACAAACGCAAAAGAAACGATTTCATAAAGGTACGATAAAATTGCTTGTTTTATTAACATAAAAATAAAGAAAAAGAAAAAATACATTATTAGACTCCATGTACAGCGGTATATGAATCATAGGGTTCAAGGATACTACATACAATTCCTAGTGGAACACCTATATTATCATACATTCAAAATACACAGGTCGTGATACTTGTCAAATCGCTCGACATGTTTCGCCCAAATAGGCTTCATCAGGAGACAAGGATAAGATATATTTGTAGATGGACGAAGATTTTTGGAAATATTTGCGTATTCTATGGTATGTATACAAAACAATATATTGGTTAGTATGTACAAAATGGTTGATAATCGTTAAAACATTATATATGCTGCATAGAATATGCGGTGACAGGAATGTCTGGTGAAGTCAATTTGCACATGCATGGTTCCCTACCTCCAATGTCATAGGGGTCATAAGCATGGTCAGGCTTCCAAAGAAGGGTGCCGATGGTTACACTGGAACACCCCCCAGATAGGGACCCGCACAGGGCCGTACCCAGCGATCACCACCAGAAATTGTGGCTGGGGAATTGTAGGGGGAGAGAGAAGTCCTATTCCTTTTCCAATAAAGTATTTGTAAGGCCTGTGAAGTACAAAGGTACTTATTAACCACAAATATGTTCAAATAGACTATAATTATTCGTAAAGTAGGAAAGTAGTATGACCATGCCCAATGTCAGTTGTCAGGCTTTACCTACCTCTACGGAGGCTTGTAAAAATTTGTACTTGTGAGAGGCTCGGGTCAAACAACCCCCCAAGAAATAAACAAATGGGGGGAAGAGAACGGGAACTGTTAGATCTTTGTTTTGAGTACTTGTCCACTAGACCAAGGCAATTCCTGAAATATAGCAAAACAAGAGAAAAGAGACCCCAATAAAAGTGCATAGGAACCATATCCAATATGTTTTATGGATCCCCAAAAGATAGAGGGGTAGCGGTCCCCTACCTTATCATGGAGTATATATGGCATCAGAGCGTATCAGGTTTGATGGCTGGTCAGCCCATATACTGCCCCTCAACAGGGGCTAGGTATGTCATCCAATGCCTATGAAAAGAATATTGAAGATAATTGCAGTAGTTCCATATGTTCAAAGTTGCAGTGGGCAGAATGTCCACTTTTAAAAAAATCGGTCGATCCCCGAACCGGAAGCGCGGGCGCAGAGGACCACCCTAGGGTGGACACAAACAGCCACGCCACGCAACTGGAACAGTCCATACATTTCCCCAAAACCCTGGGGCGATCGTTTAAGGGGGCACTACCCATGCATTATCCCCAGGGGCCCGCGCCAGTGCAGGGTCCACCGGGACCAATCAGAGCTTATAGAAAGAAAAAGAAAAAAGAAGAAAAGGAAAAGAAGAAGAGGAGATGACAGAGAACGAAAGGAAAAGAGTAAAGAAATAAGGAGGACACCCTGCAATCACACATTCACTGCAGCACATAATTCTTATTGTTTTTATTGTGAAATTGTTATTAAACACATAATTTTTACAACTCAGAGTGAGCATATTTACAAATCAATAAAGATATTAAGTGAACAGTTCCACCCCCACATGGAGGGGGGGGGGGGAATATTGCATGAACAAGCACGTTTCAGCACACACAGATTAAGGCCTGGTCCAGGCCCCGTATGGCCCACGCATCAAACCTAGCGGTGCTCAACTACTGGTGCTTACAAAGGGAGGGAGGAAGGGTGGGAGGGGAAGGGAAAAAGAATAGGGCGGGGAGGAAGGGAAAGGGGGGGGGGGTGGGGGGGAGGGGGGGGGGGGGGAGGGAGAGGGGACCGCAGCTGGTGAGGAGATGAGAAGCTGAAGGTGAGACATAAGGAACCATGCATTATAGAAAACGTTTAAAACTGATTCCTTCGTTGAGGCCCGGATGCCGGGTAGCCCTCAACAAATAAATCCATCTAGTTTCGATCTGTAAAAGTTTCTTGTCTAAATCACCCCCCGTTCCTGTTGGGGGAGGTGCTCAAGGCTATAGAAACCAATAAATTTAAGATCAAAATTGTGATATAAGCCTACATGACGGCTAATTGGTGTCTCCATTTTGCGTTTACATATTAATGATACATGATCTCTTATGCGGCAAAATAGGGGGCGTTTTGTTTTTCCCACATAGAATGCTCCACATAGGCATTTCATCAAGTATACTACTTTCCTACTTTACGAATAATTATAGTCTATTTGAACATATTTGTGGTTAATAAGTACCTTTGTACTTCACAGGCCTTACAAATACTTTATTGGAAAAGGAATAGGACTTCTCTCTCCCCCTACAATTCCCCAGCCACAATTTCTGGTGGTGATCGCTGGGTACGGCCCTGTGCGGGTCCCTATCTGGGGGGTGTTCCAGTGTAACCATCGGCACCCTTCTTTGGAAGCCTGACCATGCTTATGACCCCTATGACATTGGAGGTAGGGAACCATGCATGTGCAAATTGACTTCACCAGACATTCCTGTTACCGCACATTCTATGCAGCATATATAATGTTTTAATGATTATCAACCATTTTGTACATACTAACCAATATATTGTTTTGTATACATACCATAGAATATGCAAATATTTCCAAAAATCTTCGTCCATCTACAAATATATCTTATCCTTGTCTCCTGATGAAGCCTATTTGGGCGAAACATGTCGAGCGATTGGACAAGTATCACGACCTGTGTATTTTGAATGTATGATAATATAGGTGTTCCACTAGGAATTGTATGTAGTATCCTTGAACCCTATGATTCATATACCGCTGTACATGGAGTCTAATAATGTATTTTTTCTTTTTCTTTATTTTTATGTTAATAAAACAAGCAATTTTATCGTACCTTTATGAAATCGTTTCTTTTGCGTTTGTACCATAGACAGTCCCAAATCTCCAATAACTTCTTTACTGGATCCTGTTGAAATCATCACTGAAGGGATGCCCCATCCTCTTCCTTTCTCTGGACTTCCAGAATGCAGAGGATTAATAGCTCTCTAGGCTGAATGCAATCATAAAAATTCCCGCCTCCTCCTCCTCTATTGAAAAATATTATTTTTTTGCTTTCATTGCCTGTGAATCTGTGAAGGGAGGAGAATCTGATGAGTCTTGGGATTCTCTCCCCTATTCACAGATCATGTTACAGGCAGTGAAGGCAATGAAATCATTTTTCTCAATGAATGAAAGGAGGAGGGGATGGGTCCCCATCTGGAGCTTTGTCTTTTGAATTCAGACTAGAGACCTGAAGCTAATAACCTTCTGCACTCCAGAACTCCTAAGACAGGAAGAAGACAGGCAGTTCTGCAGTAAAGATTTCTACAGGATCCAGTTGCCCGCACAGCACGGGACATACTTCATTACTGGAAAGTTAGGTCCACAAAGCTGTAGACCAAAAAAAAAAATTCTCTAAATTTCAGATTTAAAATATAATTAAACCTTATGGGAAGATATATGTCGCTCGTGGTTGATTACCTGATCAGAATATCAAAGTCTATACTGCCTTGGCTTATGAAATGACAGGTGGCTTGTTGAGTATATTTGTTTCTCATGGGTCTGGTAAATATACCATTGAAAGTATTTTGTTATATCTGTTTTATGAATGCAAAAACACCTGTTGATCTTGACAGAAACACAGAGCTGTTCTGTGTCCTGTGCACCGTGCCCTTGTTATCTCAAAGAGACTACTTAGACCCCCATGTTTTTGTTTTGGACTACATGTGAATTATTCCCTATACTGTGGATAAGAAGAGAGTGGGAGTGGTAGTTTAGCACACGACAATTGGCAGGTCTGGCAACATTCAGTCCACAAAAGTGCTGTATGTTGTCAGCCCAAGATCTTAAATTGGGAGCCTCGTCCATTTCCGGCAGATCAACAGGTATTTTGTCTGCACTTGCAGGGTCTTTAAACGAGACAAAACATGGGTAAATGTTCATGTATTGCCAAGATGTGCTGAATATGAGAAAGTATTAAAGCTATTTGATCAACATAATATCTAAGCAACTAGAACTGTCAGAAGTGATATCAGTAAAGGCAGACACATATTTATCTCAGCAAGTTTCTTGAAGGCCTCAGAATCTATTTGTTGTTTCACCTCTATTTCAAAATAATAAAAAATCACATCAGTGTGTAATAATCAAATTAGCTACACATTTTTTTCTCATATTGTATCTTATGCAGGATCTATTTTCATAAGAATTTGTGATTTAATACATGTAATGGGTGTGTAAATGAAAACCCAGTTTGTAGTAAACATCACAATAAACATGACTGCATTTCTCATGAAATGCATCACATACAAAAGATATTTCACTCACAAAATAGTGTGGTTGAATACCTGATCGGAATATCAAAGTCTATACTGCCTTGCCTTATGAAATGACAGGTGGCTTGTTTTCAAGAGTTTAGGTCACATTTATTTCCCTAAAACCAATTATCCTCACATGACTAATTGACTGTCTTTGTGTTGACAAGGGAATCCATTAGGGATATATTTCTGAAAATAAAAATGTCAGTTAAATAGCATGCAGAATAGGCAAATCAATTGATTAGAAATTGTGTGTTTGCAAAAAACTTACCATAGGAAGTCAGGTTGGACTGGGTTAATGCTTTATTTAACCATAACTTTAATCGATGTGCTGAAGACAGCCAAAACAGACTTTGGGTTTTATTTACTAAAGGAAAATTCACTCTGCACTACAAGTGCACTGCAAGTGCACTTAGAAGAGCAGTCGCTGTAAATCTGAGGGGAAGCTCTGCTGATTTTATCATCCAATCATGTACAAGCAAAAAAAAAAATGTTTCCCTTGCATGTCCCCCTCGGATCTACAGTGACTAAACTTCCAAGTGCACTTGTAGTGCAAAGTGGATTTGTCTTTAGTAAATAACCCCCCCCCCCCCCCCATGCCTGAACCTCCCACATGAACAGCTATTAATAATATAATTAAGTACTACTACACCCTCACCCAATATACAAAGAATATACATCACATTATATTCGAACATTTAAAGCAGAACTCCGGCCAAAAAATGTTTTCCATTTTTTTCTAAGCTGGGAGGTGTGGCACTTCCAGGAAAAGGAGCCTGTAACTGAATAAGTTCACTAGCATGAGATCCATCCCCTGGTCTGCAATTGAGTATGAGGTGAAATCCATTCAGAGTGAATATCCATGATTGGTGTTCACACCTATTTCCCAGCATTGTCTGTTAAGAGTTTAATCACAAGGGGGTTTATCCATCCCCCCTTCGTCTCACGTGTGGAGGTACAGAATTTTTTTACATGAACTTTATATGATAGAGAACATCTGTAATAAGCATATTGTGTTAATGTATATGTAGCGCTGCCTTGTCTGTTTCGTTTTATGTAAGCATTTTTTACCTGCTGTGCATTGAATGGTAGCAGCTTCAGCCGTAATTGGCTAAAATTTTTGACCCATTTAGGGATTTTATATATATATTTCTACTCCATAAGCGCTTGTATTTGGAAGGGCTGGTTTTGGATTTATGATGCAATCACTGTTCTAAGAGATCCTCCCAGAAAAGATGATGCATTTTTTGAATCACAGAGCTGACTTCCTGAAAATTCAATCAGACATATCTCTTAAACTGTAAGAAATCCCGGAGTTCTGCTTTAAATACATTTCAAATAAATGAAAGTCACACAAAGTTTTTTTTTCCTTAGAATAAATCACTACTAGTATCCATTCAGTCCCAAATATTGTTGTGTGTAAAGTTGTGTGTCTTTCATTAATTTGAAATATAGAAACTTTAAATTTGAATTAATATTGGGTACAGAGCCCCATGAAAGTTTCTAATGGTTTTTGACAATGTGCTCCATGTAAGTAACAAATTGTCATATATATATATAATGTGTGTATATGTATGTATATATATATATATATATATATATATATATATATATATATATATATATATATATATATATATATATAGACACTGTAAGTAGATAGATTATTGAGAGGTGGTAAATTGATTTATTTCCTTGAAAGTGAGACTCACGTGTAATATTTACATGAGTACGGCCTCATACAGCCATTCACTTATCAAACAGTATGTGACACCTGCGGCTCACTGGACGTGGAACGGTGCCAGAAATTGTATGCTTAAGCACATTTTAGACTGTCAAAGTCGATGTTCATGTACTGACCAAAAGGGGTGGTGGTATATTTCCCCTCTTTTTTATGCCGCAGGCACAGTTGGGGTTAATGTAGAAGAGGGCTAATAAGAAAAGAAGAGAGAGAGTTCTAAAAGGACTGCTGATTCTTAAATCTTCATTAGGAGACAGGCAAGTAAGCTCTGTTGCTGGCTGGGCTCTGTGGTGCCTCTTTATCTGGCTGATGTTAGTACATTTCTGTTATGTAAGACTGTATCAACCTTACAATGACCAATTTGAGTTTTCTTTAGATGAAATGTGAATCAGCTTCCCTGAAAAGATGAGTTTTCAAAGACTGTCGGAAAGAGTAGAAGATAGCCAGACATTGGGGTAGGGAGTTCCGGAGGATGGGAGAGGTTCTAAATAAAGTCCTGGAGGAGAGCATAAAAGGAGCTAATGAATGAGATAAAGTACAGGAGGTCTTGGGAGCAGTGGAGACTATGAGTTTGTTAGTTGTCTGAATTTTATTAATTGGGTGAAAGGAATTATATCAAGTAGATATGTGCAATTTGCAGGAACCAGTCCTGCTAATGATGGACTGGCACCCACATGATACAGAATCCAATTTATAAAAAATATCAATCTTTATTTAGGCATATTCTATGCATATTCTAAAAATAATAATGCACAGCGTGTTATTCATTCCATAAAACCAAAGATGTAGTAATATGATACATAGGTCCCACTCTGTACAGACACCTCCTACTGATATATTTGAATTTCAAATTAAGAAAGTGGAGGCATATATATTTTATCCGCTGGTCAATGCATTTTACCAATTGCTTGCTTCCTCTGGACAGACTTGCAAAGTATCATATTCTGATAAATATAATAGAAATCCATGGCAATTTATTGACTGATTGTCTGGGGGATGAGATGGTAAAAATAAAAACAGGCCTAGTAATCTTTTATAAAGATACAAAATACAATTTAAAATCAAATAATGCCAGGCATCAAGAGATATAAGTCCGGTATACATACATAAAGGTATATAAAGGTATATTTCTGATATCCTCTGGGGTTATCTAACACCTAAAGGGAACCAACAAAGTAACCCATTGACTCTTAGCAGGCAGAAATAAGTTTATTAGTAGATGAAAATCTATAATATAATATATACAGTATAGAGATAATGTTAGATCTTTATACTATATAAGGGGCTAGGAAGTTTCCCCTGCAATTAGCATATAGCTTTAGTAATATGTTGTAGAATATGGCCAGATAAGTGCCGTCTTCATAAGAAAGAATTAAAATGGAAATTAGACTGTAACATTTCAAAAGGCCTTACCGTGGTCTGTAAAAGTAAAGGAAATATTCAGTGTAAACAATAACGGAAGAGATAAAAAAATAAAAAAATAAAAAATAAAAACTTCTGGCCATATGCCAGTTTATAAATGTATGTGTCCAAAAGCACGTGTGGGGCCAACACCTTACCCCCCAAGTCCTTTGCCTGCCTGGTGTAACGTCCAGTCTGCAGCCAAGGTACAGAGGTCGTTAGGAAGTGCCCACGATCGCCGATCAAGTAGTTGTTGACTTGAGAGGTACTGACATAAAAGACCAATAATGTTATGTATACTGAATTCAAAACAATAAATGTAGCAAAGCTGCCAGTTGAAAACATTCAATCATCCTTAGGTCCTCAATTTAGAAATTAAAACAATGTCCTCTTGTCAACGTGCAATAATAAAAACTTTTCCCTAAAGACACAAATTACTTATGACTTATTCTTGCTGTTGTGAATTTTAATCATGAAATTATGTGTTGCAGCCTCATAGCACAGAGAAAAAAATCAATAATATTTGATTTGAATAAAATGTATCACAGTTTTAGTAACAATACATTGTTGCGTGCTTGCAAAATTGGAAATTAGCAAGAAAAAAAAATAACATTACTACGTGCACTTACTAGATCTGGCTGTATTTGAGGAGGTACCAAATAATCAGTGCCTTGAAATAAAATTTCTGATTGTGCAGGGAAGTTGTTAAAAAGACTTATATATATACTCTGCATCCAGTGTAACCTATATCTACAGTGCATTTTGTGATTTTGTGGTGTACTGTTTCTTTACTACACTTCAGGTGTTGTATTAATATATATATATATATATATATATATATATATATATATATATATATATATATATATATATATATATATATATATATATATACACACAGTCTAGTATATATATATATATATATATATATATATATATATATATACTCTGCATTCAGTGTAGCCTATATCTACAGTGCATTCCTTGGTGTACAGTTGCTAATATAGTGCAGGCAGTGTACACAGTATCTAATACAGTGTGTACAGTTTCTACTACACTTCTGGTGGTGTACACAGTATACAATACAGTGCAGCCGTTGTACAGTGGCTAATACAGTGCAGGCGGTGTACACAGTATCTAATACAGTGTGTACAGTTTCTAATACACTTCTGGTGGTGTACACAGTATATAATACAGTGCAGCCGTTGTACAGTTGCTAATACAGTGCAGGCAGTGTATACAGTATCTAATACAGTGTGTACAGTTTCTACTACACTTCTAGTGGTGTACACAGTATACAATACAGTGCAGCCATTGTACAGTTGCTAATACAGTGCACAGTATCTAGTCATCATCATGCATGGAGTCCCCAGAATTATTCGACCACAGTGTCGGTTATATGCTGCTGGAGGATGTGCAGCGATTTGAAGGCTCCAATGTTGGTTTCCAGGTTGAGGAAGGGAGTAAAGTGAGCCTAGAGAGAGGGGGTTCCACACAAGGACAAGAAACTGTCAGTCATATTTCACAGCAGGGCCAGTTCCTGCACCCAACAAGAGTATCTCTAAGGGGTTACAGTGTTGTGGCACCACCACCACCCAAGGCCCAATTTTTCTGCACCTGTTTAACAGGGGCATGTAATTACAATTTTTCATGTAATATTTCACGGCAGGGCCCGTTCCTGCGCCCAAAAAGAGTAACTGTGAGGGCTAACAGTGTTCTGGTACCACCAACACCTAAGGCCCAATTTTCTGCAGAGTATATAGGGCAGGCCGTATAGTATATATACTGCTGTTCTAATGAGCAGGGTCCTCTGATTCATCCTGTATTGAATTGTATTGTAACTGTATTGTCTGCCCTCATGTTTTAAAGCGCTCCGCAAACTGTTGGCGCTATATAAATCCTCTATAATGATAATATAATAAAAAATAACACAGTATAGATGAAGCTAATTTATTTTATTTTATTTTTTTGTTAATTAGGATAGAACAGGGAATGTTTTTTTTTTGGGATAGTATAGTTTTTTTTTCTGTATTTCTCATCAGGGAGATTTCCCTTTACCTCCTGTCACAGAGACACAACAAAAATTAAGAGAAGATCTCTCCAAAGCAGGGGAAAATCCCCTATTAGAGAGTGGTCACCAAATTAGGTTTCCCTATTGGAAGATTCCACCTCACCTTTTCTCCTTCTGTCCTGTGACAGCACAGAAAGTTTGGATTTCACATCACACCAGACAATGGTCACAAGAACAACTATTGGGGAATGAATCTTCCCAGTGGACACACATGCAGTATTAATAATCCAGACAGGGGTTCTAATTCTTCCCTGCTCTATCCATCATTGAAAAAAAATACTTTACATCTACTGTACTTTTTTGCTGTGTTCTTTGTGAATGTTTAAGCCGTGCTCTACCAAGTACAGGCTGTACAGGGGTCAGTTGCCATAGCAGATGCCTCTGAATCCTATTTGAAGACATGGGTACTGTACAGTAGTGTTCAGCTTGAGTGCTGACTGGATGATTAACCAACGCCAATTCAGGCCTCATAGTGATCGATCATTTACACTATCTGGCATTTCCCCTATACAGTTTTACAAATGCCACAGGATGAGTGACTACGGTCTGCATACCCTGTTATTGGATTCAAAAAATGTTTAGTTCCATAAATATCATAAATCAAATCACAGAAACAAACAAATGCTAAGCAAAACAGGTGTTGCGTGCTGCAGCTCAAAACAATGACTGTGTGCATCAGTAGACTCAAACAATGGCTGTGTGCATGTGGAGGGCAATGTCCATGCCTCGCTGGACAGGGCGGTCAGCGGTAAGGTGCATATTACCGCTGACTCATGGTCCAGCAGGCATGGACAGGGACGGTACCTTTCTTTCACGGCCCATTGGGTCACTCTATTGGCAGCTGGGAGGGATGCAGGACAAGGTGCAGTAGTGTTGGAGGTTGTTCCGCCACCACGCCTCCAAAACGCGACTACTGCTACTGGTTGTGACACACCTCTCTCTCCTCCACCCCCTCCTCTTCTTCTTCCTCCAGTGCTCTGTCCTTGGAACCAGCGGTGCTCCGTAGCGTACAAGGGGCTACGCAAGTACGCAGGCAAAAAGATGCCATGCCGTGCTTGCGCTGGTGTGTTTGGGGGGACAGGAGCCACACTGGGCCAGAGGTTCTGGCAGCTCTGCAGGGGCAGGCCGAGAGGTGGTTGACGCCACGTCAGCTTAAGCCAGGAATGGTCGTTTCTGACAATGGCACCAACCTCCTCTCCGCCCTGCGACAGGGGCAGCTCACCCATGTGCCCTGCATGGCTCACGTCCTCAACCTGGTGGTGCAGCGGTTCTTGGGCAGGTTCCCAGGCTTACAGGATGTCCTGAGGCAGGCCAGGAAAGTCTGTGTGCATTTCCGCCGATCTTATAATGCCAGTGCTCTCGGCTGACTGAGCTGCAAAAGGAGCTGAACCTGCCCAAGAACCGCCTAATATCTGACATGCCCACCAGGTGGAACTCAACGTTGGCCATGCTGCAGCGACTGCACACGCAGCAGAGGGCCATCAATGAGTACCTTTGCGACTACGGCACCAGGACAGGGTCAGGGGAGCTTGGTTTTTTTTCCCCACGTCAGTGAGCATGATCAGGGATGCATGCACTGTCCTCTCACCAGTTGAGGAGGCCACGAGGATGGTGAGCAGTGACAGTGCATGCATCAGTGACACTGTCCTCTTGTCCACCTGTTGGAGCATACGCTGCTTGGGATAATGGACAGGGCACTTGAGGCAGAACAGAGGCAGGAAGAGGAGGACTTCCTTGCCGCTCAAGGCCCCCTTTATCCGGACAGTGTTCCTTCTGTCCCACCCATCACACAGGAAGAGGATGAGGAGGAGGAGGAGGAGGAGGAGGATTGTGTGAGCATGGAGGTGGAGCCTGGCACTCAGCATCAGCAGCAGCAGTCGTTTAGGGATGATGTACAGTCCCAACATGCCAGTGGACTTGTACGTGGCTGGGAGGAGGTGGCTGGCGATCATGTCATCCTCAGTGACCCAGAAGACTCCGGACCGAATGCCTCAGCTAACCTACGCTGCATGGCCTCCCTGATCCTGCAAAGCCTGCGGAAGGATCCTCGTGTTCTTCGGATCAAGGAGAGGACCATTACTGGCTGGCCACTCTCCTTGATCCGCGGTACAAGGGTAAGGTTGCGGACCTTATCTTGCCGTGGCAGAGGGAGCAGAGGATGAGACATCTCAGGGAGGCCTTGCAGAAAGGTCTGTGCAACGCGTTCCCAGAAACTGGGAGGCTACAAACTCCTGGTCCTGGGCGACGAGTTGCTGAGGCTTCGGTCAGTGGCAGAAGGAGCGGTGGGGAAGGTGGACGTCTGACCGATGCGTTCAGACATTTTTTAGTCCGCAGCCCCAAGGTATGATCGGTTCCAGCAACCATCGCCAGCGTCTGATATACATGGTGCAGGAATACCTTGGGGCAAGGTCAGACTTGACACCTTTCCCACCGAAAATCCTCTGGCTTACTGGTCCTGAGGATGGATCACTGGCCAGAGCTTGCACAGTATGCAATTGAGCTACTGGCCTGTCCTGCCTCCAGCGTTCTTTCCGAACGCACATTCAGTGCTGCTGGAGGATTTGTGACTGATCATAGGGTGCGCCTGTCCACCGCCTCGGTTGATCGACTGACATTCATCAAAATGAATCAGTCTTGGATCACCACCAGCTACCAGGCACCTGAGGCGGATATAACCGAATAATTTTTAATGTCACATCCCTTCAAGACTGCCTATGCTGATGCTGAGTGACTGTCCTCTTATGTTCACTGACTATCCTCTTCCTCCTCCTCAATGATCCATGCCACCACACCAGTGCCTAAGGCACAATTTTTCAGCCCCTGTTTAACAGGGGCGTGTACTTACAATTTTTTAAAAAATGCTTCGCAACACGTGTGACTGCTGTGCTCCAAGTACAGTCTCTGTGAGGGCCGTGTTGCAGTGTTGTGGCACCAGCACCAGTGCCTAAAGGCACAATTTTTCAGCCCCTGTTTAACAGGGGCGTGTACTTTACAATTTTTAAAAAAAAATGCTTCGCAACACGTGTGACTGCTGTGCTCCAAGTACAGTCTCTGTGAGGGCCGTGTTGCAGTGTTGTGGCACCAGCACCATTGCCTAAGGCACAATTTTTCAGCCCCTGTTTAACAGGGGCGTGTACTTACAATTTTTTAAAAAATGCTTCGCAACACGTGTGACTGCTGTGCTCCAAGTACAGTATCTGTGAGGGCCGGGTTGCAGTGTTGTGGCACCAGCACCAGTGCCTAAGGCACCAATTTTTTTTTCAGCCCTGTTTAACATGGGCGTGTACTTACAATTTTTTTAAAAAAATGCTTCGCAACACGTGTGACTGCTGTGCTCCAAGTACAGTCTCTGTGAGGGGTTGCAGTGTTGTGGCACCAGCACCAGAAACTGCCTAAGGCACAATTTTTCAGCCCCCTGTTTTAACAGGGGCGGGTAATTACAAATCTTGATCTAATAGTTCACAGCAGGGCCCATTCCTGCGCCCCACCAAGACGTAACTATGAGGGCCTGCATCTTGGTGGCAACACCGTCCACCACCACCGCCAAAGGCCCCAATTTTTTCTGCCCTGTTCATCAGGTGCTTGCAATTACAAATCTTGATCTAATAACTCACAGCAGGGTCAGTTGCCATAGCAAAGATGCAATTACCTCTGAATCCTATTTGAAGAGCTTACATGGGTATTTTTCTGCCCTGTACAGTGCATGTGTTCAGCTTGAGTGGCTGATTTCTGCTGGCCCCTATGATTAACTTGCCAACGCCAATCTCCTCAGGCCTCATAGTGATGTCGATCATTTACACTAGATCTGGCATTTCCCCTACCTAAAGCCGCAAGTGGTTTTT
Organism: Lithobates sylvaticus; assembly: GCA_028564925.1. Taxonomy (NCBI): domain Eukaryota; kingdom Metazoa; phylum Chordata; class Amphibia; order Anura; family Ranidae; genus Lithobates; species Lithobates sylvaticus. Next base: position 282,262,567 of record CM053026.1, read on the forward strand.
AAAGTCCTTTACAAATGCAAGGACAGTTTCACACGGGATAACACATGTCACTTTCACAGGTGACTACGGTCTGCATTAAAATGATACCCTGTTATTGGGGCAGGACCCGGGATTCATTAACATGCAAAAATGTTTAGAAGTTCCATTATAACATAAATATCATAATCGAACGAACCCGGGGGTGTTCGGCTCAAATGCCATACAGAAACAAACAAGTATCAGTTTTACAAATGCCACAGGATGAGTGACTACGGTCTGCATACCCTGTTATTGGATTCAGAAAATGTTTAGTTCCATAAATATCATAAATCAAATCACAGAAACAAACAAATGCTAAGCAAAACAGGTGTTGCGTGCTGCAGCTCAAAACAATGACTGTGTGCATCAGTAGACATATGGTACTGGCATAGGTAACGGTGGTGATCACAGATCGTACAGAATAAAATGAGGGGAAATGAGCTGTAAAAGGCGAAATTATGATAGCTGTAAAAAATGTTATGCAAGGTCAAAAGTATTAATGTGTGCATGCCATAATTTTCCTGCCAAGTACTAATTGTGTGAAATTATTACTAATAGCTTAGTTTTAGCTGCTTAATGTTTTAAAATATTAGGATTATAGAATATTAGTGGGTATTAAGAGTGGATATATTGATGCCTTTAGTAATTCCACCTGCTCTTTGTCCCCTAAACTTGTAGCTTAAAAAAACAGTCATGAATGGCCATTAGTGAAAACTTCAATCTCTGTTCTGAAATAATATATGCAGCTTTAAAGTGAATATAAATGGTCACCTTGTAAAACAACCCATTCCGTTTTTTGTTTTTTTGTAAAATTATTTTTATTGAAATCGGAAGATAATCTGGTACCAGGCCTAACAAAATAAACAAAAAACTCCAAGACCACCCCCCCCCCAAAACAAGTCTCAGCATTGGGCCCCTGTATAACTCTGAGGCTTGAAACATGAGCATAGTAATAACAATTTATCATTATAGTTGAACGCAGTTTTATATAATGACATAATAGCTCCACACAGCTATAACATACCGCCTGCCATCAAATACTAACTTCACAGCAGCATATAAAATGCCTAGGTCCACAGCTCACCCCCCCCCCCCATAACATTAACATTTAATGATCTTCGATACCCACCCAGCTTCATATCTGACATAGCATGAATTTCCCACCAGTAAAAGAATATATTCATTTAATCAGACACCGTAGATGCACTATTCATCCATCCACCCAACACTTTATCAAACAACCCATTTAGTTTAAAATAGAAAAGAAAGGCAAAACAACTTTTTTCCATTTTTTAAAGGTGATCATATTCCCTTTGTTCTCAGCTGCATAAGAGCTGGAGGAAGAGAACTAGCAGCACACTGAGCTTTCCAGTGAATGGCTGTGCAGTAGGGGCGTGTCAAGTCTGATCATTGGAGGAGAGTACACCAAGTTCCCAGCATAGCTAGAGATCTGACCACAGTGTGCTCTCCTTCTCTTAGTGTGGTCAGTTTATAATAGGAAAGCAGAGGTCAAATTTTCTTGTACCCTAAAACCTTCAATAAAACGGAAGTAAAAAAAAAATACAAATAGGAAAGCAGAGGGACTGGCAGGAACACCAGGGATTTCACATAAAGGAAACAATACAAAGAGAACAGGACACATTCTCATTCAAGTACATGGTACGGCAGGCACATATCAGGAATATGAAGTGTTAGGGTAACAAACGCTTTAACTTACAGAGATAGCTGTGTGTCCATGATCATGGGAAGATATTGAAAGGTACTGACCTCCTACCTCCAGATGCACTCCAGTGTCCCCTTACCCAGTGACCAGAGTCATATCAGTATGCTGGAGAACTATGCAGTGACCTGTAAGTTTGCAGGAGTGTGTAGCCACATAAATAATTAAAATGAAAAGAACTTTAGGTGCATGTCACTTGGGTATTACGGTTCAATACATTTCTTGAGGTCATATTATTCACTGTTTCTTTTTCTCACATAATGAATTCCAAACGTAATGTATTGTGCAGATACATATACTATATGATTACATTTTTGTACCAGACTAGATAAAAGCATTTTTTCTCTCCAATTAAACTTACCACATAGGGTTCTATTATTTATACTGTAGCAACAAAAAACAGTCCCCAATCAATTGTCAACGACTTTCAGTGACAGTATAAACATCATTCATGTATCTTAGCCCTAAGCCACCTTTGGGAATAGTAATCACAGGCCTATGTTTTTTTGGACACTATGATCAGGAAGCCATAAAGGTCACTAGTCTATATATAAGCGTCACTGATGAGTATTTCAGTTTTTTATACAATTATTGATAAAGGTAGGATGATCATTTCTGCACATTTTTCCAATAAGCAAAAAAAGCTGTTAAAGATATTGACCTTTCTCTGGTTAACTTTAGAACATGCTGTTATTCTACTACAACTCAGCAATAGGCACACTTTCCCAGAACCAATGCCAACAGCACTGCCCGAGGCACTTCTTCTATCAAAAAACATGATCTCATCTTCAATTCATTTGTTGCTTCTTTCTCCAAAGTCTTTGCTCTGTAAATCACCTAACATTTTTATTCACGTTTGCCAATTTTCCCAGGGAGACCAACGTTAATACCACTGTAGAACAAACATGAATAAAAACAAAATGAAAAGAAAAAATAGAAAATTTATTTTTATGACATAATTAGTACATCATTTCTGTCTTAGACCTGAATGTATTAATATGCAATTGTTTTGACCACTACTCCAAAAAAGGAGCTTAAATCTCATTTAGGAATAGTACACAGAACCACGCAAATCATTGCTTTATGTGCCAGTGGCTAGTTGGTTCTGGCAGACCCTAGATATTGAACAATTTATTAAAGCAGAGCTCCAGTCGTTTTTGTGTTAAAAGTCAGCAGCTATAAAAAAAAAAAAAAAAGCTCACCTGTCCCAAGATGCAGCGATGTGGCCACCTGAAAATTTGATTTTCTCCCTTTCCTCTCCCCAGTGCCAGCATTACAGCTGTGGGCAACGGGTTGTGACAGCTTGCGGCTTCACAGCCAGGTGCGCACTGTGCACGCGTGAGTTGCACTGCGCTACCTGAATGGTCGGGCAATCTCCGGGCACCTGTGACAAGTCCCAGAAGATTGCAGGGAGGGAGGGGGAGAACTTCCGTTCAGATCGCCTAAGCGATCTGAGCGAAAGTGGGAGGGGTGCACCTGTCAAAAACAGGTACCAGCTCCCCCCCAAAAAAAATAATTACATGCCAAATGTAGCATAGTGGGGGGGGGCTCTTAAAGTGAAACTTCTCCTTTTGGGTGGACCCATATCTGTTGGCTTTGATAAGTATGTAGGTACAGCTCTTACCTGGATCTGGTGACACCTTCAAAATCTCATGAGTGAGGCAGACAATTTTAAATAATATGGAACTTTATTTTGGGGCAGCTGCATGCTGAAAAAAGGAAATGTTGTAGCCACAAACAAAGCAACCAGTTCAGTGAATAATAAAAAGGAATAACAGTGTTGACATTCGAACATCAACAAGTATAACTTTCACATTCCCCTATCTAGCTAAATTAATTATAAGTACCTAATATGTCCATTGGTGAGCTCAGAGATCTGCATTGGGGCTCAGAACCAATGTACTGTAACAAATTCCTCTCCAAAGCAATGACATAGCAACTGGCATAATGTCTCTTAACCACTTCAGCCCCGGACCATTTGGCAGCCAAAGGACCAGAGGTCTTTTTTCAATTTCGCACTGCACTACTTTAACTGGTAATTGCGCGGTCATGCAATTTTGTAACCAAACGAAATTTGCGTCCTTTTCTTCCCACAAATAGAGCTTTCTTTTGATGGTATTTGATTGCCTCTGTGATTTTTATTTTTTGCGATATAAACGGAAAAAGAGCGAAAATTTTGAAAAAAAAAGAGATTTTCTACTTTTTGTTATAAAAAAAATCTAATAAACTCAATTTTAGTCAAACATTTGGGCCAAAATGTATTCAGCCACATGTCTTTAGTAAAAAAAATGCCAATAAGCGTATATTTATTGGTTTGCGCAAAAGTTATAGCGTCTACAAACTAGAGTACATTTTCTGGAATTTACACCGCTTTTAATTTATGACTGCCTATTTCATTTCTTGAGGTGCTAAAATGGCAGAGAAGTACAAACCCCCCCCCCAAATGACCCCATTTTGGAAAGTAGACACCCCAAGCTATTTGCTGAGAGGCATGTTGAGCCCATTGAATATTTTTTTTTTTAGTCCCAAGTGATTGAATAAAGACAAAAATAAAAAAGATTTTTTTTTTTTTTCAAAAAGTTGTCACTAAATGATATATTGCTCACACATGCCATAGTTATATGTGGAATTGCACCCCAAAATACATTTTGCTGCTTCTCCTGAGTATGGGGATACCACATGTGTGGGACTTTTTGGGAGCCTAGCCGCGTACGGGGCCCCGAAACCCAAGCACCGCCTTCAGGATTTCTAAGGGTGCAAATTTTTGATTTCACTCCTCACTACCTATCACCGTTTCGAAGGCCATAAAATGCCAAAATAGCACAAAACCCCCCCAAATGACCCCATTTTGGAAAGTAGACACCCCAAGCTATTTGTTGAGAGGCATGGTGAGTATTTTACAGCTCTCATTTGTTTTTGAAAATGAAGAAAGTAAAGAAAAAAAAAAATTTTTTTTCTTTTTTCAATTTTCAAAACTTTGTGACAAAAAGCGAGATCTGCAAAATACTCACAATACCTCTCAGCAAATAGCTTGGGGTGTCTACTTTCCAAAATGGGGTCATTTTGGGGGGTTTTATGCCATCTGGGCATTCCATGGCCTCCGAAACTGTGATTGGCAGTGAGAAGTGAAATAAAAAAAATTACACCCTTAGAAAGCCTGAAGGCGGTGATTGGTTTTTTGGGGTTCCGTACGCAGCTAGGCTCCCAAAAAGTCCCACACATGTGGTATCCCCGTACTCAGGAGAAGCAACAGAATGTATTTTGGGGTGTATTTCCACATATGCCCATGACATGTTTGAGCAATATATCATTTAGTGACAACTTTTTGTAAAAAAAATATATATATATTTTTTTTTTCATTATTCAATCTCTTGGGACAAAAAAAAAAAAATATTTAATGGGCTCAACATTGCTCTCATCAAATAGCTTGGGGTGTCTACTTTCCAAAATGGGGTCATTTGGGGGGGTTTGAACTGTCCTGGCATTTTATGCACAACATTTAGAAGCCTATGTCACACGTCACCCACTCTTCTAACCACTTGTAGACAAAGCCCTTTCTGACACTTTTTGTTTACATGAAAACATATTTTTTTTTTGCAAGAAAATTACGTTGAACCCCCAAACACTATATATATTGTTAAAGCAAAGGCCCTACAGATTAAAATGGTGGGGTGTTGCATTTTTTTTTTCCACACAGTATTTGCGCAGCGATTTTTCAAACGCATTTTTTGTGGAAAAAATACACTTTTTTTTATTTTAATGCACTAAAACACACTATATTGCTCAAATTTTTGATGAAATAAAAAATATGATCTTAGGCCGAGTACATGGATACCAAACACGACATGCTTTAAAATTGCGCACAAACACGCAGTGGCGACAAACTACATACATTTTTAAAAGCCTTTAAAAGCCTTTACATGATACCACATTAGATTCACGGAGGAGGTCTACTGCTAAAATTACTGCCCTCGATCTGACCTTCGCGGTGATACCTCACATGCATGGTGCAATTGCTGTTTACATATGACGCCAGACCAACGCTTGTGTACGCCTTTGCGCAAGAGAAGGGGGGGCAGGGGTGCTTTTTTTTTTTTTTTTTTGGTTTTTTTTTTATTTATTTAGCTTTTTTATTTTATTTTTAAACTGTTCCTTCCATTTTTTTTCTTTGTTATGATTTTTATTGTTATCTCAGGGAATGTAAATATCCCCTATGATAGCAATAGGCAGTGACAGGTACTCTTTTTTTGAAAAAATTGGGGTCTATTAGACCCTAGATCTTTCCTCTGCCCTCAAAGCATCTGACCACACCAAGATTGGTGTGATAAAATGCTTTCCCAATTTCCCAATGGCGCGGTTTATATCCGGGAGGGGGGACATTCCCTCCCACTGCTTGTAAAAGCAGTCTAGAGGCTAATTACCCGCTAGAATTGCTTTTACATGAAAGCCGATCACTGGCTGAAAAGAATGATACCAAGATGATACCTAAACCTGCAGGCATCATTCTGGTATAACCATTCAAAGTCCAGCAACATACTGGACATATATTGTAATCTTTTTTTTTTTCATGCAGCCTCTTGGCTGAACGAAAAAAAGAGATTGATTGGTGGGTATGCCCACCATTAGAATACCTCCCTTCATCCACCCACTTCTAATGATGGGCATACATGCACCATTTATATATGCCGATGCATGGGGGCATCCTCCCGCAAAAGTTATGCCGTGTACACACGGTCGGAATTTCGACCGTATGTACGTGGCATTAGGAGCCAATCGCTCCCCCCCCCCCCCCTGCTGCCCCATGCTTCGGCATATATGCTCTTTTTTTTAACTGTGGTGGTGAAATCACCTCCTACAGCGTTGGAGTCGCGGCTTTATGTATCGTGGGAGCAAACGCTGTTGCTGTCAAGATAAATAAATCCGCGTTGCAACTGAATGGCGCACCTGAAAACAAAAAAATGCTCAACACTAAAACACACAGTAAACAAAATTACATACCTGAAAAGCAAGCATGATAAAACATAATAAAACATAATAAAACATAATAAAACATTGCAGAATAGAATGGAGTAAAAAAAGAGCAACAATAGAGAGAGAATAGAGTGTGAGAGAGAGAACAATAAAACGACAACTATTTTATTTTTTTTTTTTTTTTGAGATTCACAGGTAAAAAAGCTCCTGACTGAAGCGACTGAATCAAAACGCTACCACAAAAAAAATGTTAGCGATCGCAGGGATCAGGCCTGACTCTGCGAACGCTGCAGTTATGTGTGCTTAGTGTTTTGTAAGTGACAGTGATCGATCGATACTGCACTTGGGTGGGCTGGGCTGGGCGGAGGGGGAAAACGCAGGTGCTAGCAGGTATCTGGGCTGATCCCGCTAACAATGCGTTTTTTTTTTGGAACCCTAAACTGCTGGGACGCTAGTATAGATCTGATCAGATCAGATATTGATCTGTTCAGATACTGTGCCACTAAGGGAGGTGTATGCTTTGCGCGTGGGTGTTTGCGGTACTGGCACTAACCTGGGGCGACGCAGACCTTATTTGACCCTAAAACCTAATTGATATCACCCGCCGGGCGATCAGGGGGTTAAACCGTTATTGGGTAATAAATGGCGGGTGCCCTGACAGTATAAAAACAAGCTAACTAACCAGCGTCACCCGTAACAGTAATACAAAAAAAAACTGGTTACCTAGCGACACTAATGCAGCGATCAGAAAAACGATCGCTTAGTGACACTGGCAAAAGGGGGTGAAAGGGTTAACTAGGGGCAATCAGGGGGTTAAACCTTTATTAGGTAATATATGGGGGTACCTGACGCTATATAAAAACCTGACGGGGAACCTAAATAACGAAATAACTAACTGGCTAACCAGCGTCACCAGTGACAGTTATACAGTGATCACTGGTGAAAGGGTTAACTCTAGGGGCAATCAGGGGGTTAAAACCTTTATTTAGGTTGTAATATGGGGGTACCTGACCTATAAACCTATTTATGAACCTATATAAACATGGCGGTTACCTAAAAAAAAAAAATGGTTACCTAGCGACACTAATGCAGCGATCAGAAAAACGATCGCTTAGTGACACTGGCAAAAGGGGGTGAAAGGGTTAACTAGGGGCAATCAGGGGGTTAAAACCTTTATTAGGTAATATATGGGGGTACCTGACGCTATATAAAAAACCTGACGGGGAACCTAAATAACGAAATAACTAACTGGCTAACCAGCGTCACCAGTGACAGTTATACAGTGATCACTGGTGAAAGGGTTAACTCTAGGGGCAATCAAGGGGTTAAAACCTTTATTTAGGTTGTAATATGGGGGTACCTGACCTATAAACCTATTTATGAACCTATATAAACATGGCGGTTACCTAAAAAAAAAAAATGGTTACCTAGCGACAGCAGTGACACTAATACAGCGATCAGAAAAACGATCGCTTAGTGACACTGGCAAAAGGGGGTGAAAGGGTTACCTGGGGGGCAATCAAGGGGTTAAACCTTTATTAGGGGGGGGTGGGGGGCTACCTTGGACCTAAAACTAACTGTACTGACAGTTATTACAGTCACACTGACACTAAATGCAGTGATCAGTAAAAAAATGATCACTGCAATTAGTGACACTGTGACTGGGGGGGGAGGGGGTGATCTGGGGGGTGATCTGGGGGTGACAGGGGGGTGTTTTGTGTGCCTATGTGTACTGGTGTCAGTGTACTGTTGGTGCACTAACCTTTAGATGTTCACAGCTCGGCGTTCCGGTCACATAGACCGGCGCACCGAGCGTGACATCACTTCCTCTGCCTGTGTTTTGATTGACACAGACAGAGGAAGCATCTGATTCGCCAGGAGCGATCGCGAGGGGGTGGCCAGAAACCACTGGCCGTCCCCTCATCCCGGATCGCTCCTGAAGCGATCCCGACCGTCCCCGCCGGCCGGGGGGGGTCCGATCGGACCCCCCACCCGCCGGAAGAATGGCACGTACAGGTACGTGATTCTGCCTGTACGTGCCATTCTGCCGACGTATATATACAGGGGGCGGTCGGCAAGTGGTTAATGGTACTATGCACTGAAGACGCAACAGGTGTGCAGCCCCTTTAAGATGATTCACCATGCTGACAGACTTTTCTTGACTATGCAATGCAGTCTAGCACGCTAGCTTCTGATGAGTTGAACAGATAGCTGAAGATATGCCAGTATTAAGTTTCATCAAAATAATGTAATTCTAACAATCTGAAAGACAATCAATGTAACACAAGAAACATGCTTGTGAAGACCATGTGGCACTTGCAATCCAGCAGTCAACCCTCCTCATGCCTTTAAGGTAGATAGAAGAAACAGGTGGAATCCTCTCCAGCTTCTTTGTACTGCTCTCTTGTAGACATGGGAACTGTCAAAAAATTTGTTTCGTTTCGTTTCGTCCCGTTTCGTATATAAAAAAATTCGTAATTCGTGTACGAAATTCCGTTCGAATTCATCCGAAATACGAAATTCGGACGAATCGTTACGAATCGTTAACGCGGCTAATGAATTGTCGGTTCTCATAACACAGAGAACAATTCGAATCCAACTACAAATATCGAATTTCAATTTCAAGTTACGAATCGTTACGAATCGTTACGAATAGTTACGAATCGTTAGTAAATCCAACTACAAATATCGAATTTTAATAGCGGATATAACGAATGCTTTGAATGCTTCGAATGAATTCGAGATTCAGTATATCTAATATAGAGAACTGTTCCTGCACAAAGTGTCATTTTTGCAGGAAAAAAAGCTATTTAAAAACACTCGCGGCTAATAAAAAGTCGGCTACGTAACACAGAGAACAGTCATTCATTGATTAAAAAAAAAAAAAGCGTGGGGGTCCCCCCCAATTCAATAACCAGGCCCTTCAAGTCTGGGATGGATATTAAGGGGGACCCCAGCCAAAAAAACTAAAAAAAATGGCGTGGGGTCCCCCCCAAATATCCATACCAGACCCTTCAGGTCTGGGATGGATTTTAAGGGGAACCCCGGCCAAAAAAAAAAAAAAAGGGCGTGGGGTCCCCCTCAAAATCCATACCAGACCCTTTATCCGAGCACGCAACCTGGCCGGCCGCAGGAAAGGAGGGGGGACGAGAGCGGCCCCCCTCCCGCCTGAACCGTACCAGGCCACATGCCAGGCCACATGCCACATGCCCTCAACAGGCCAGGCCACATGCCCTCAACATCCAACATCCAACCCTGGCCGGTGGTTGTGGGGGTCTGCGGGCGGGGGGCTTATCGGAATCTGGAAGTCCCCTTTAACAAGGGGACCCCCAGATCCCGCCCCCCCCTGTGTGAAATGGTAAGGGGGTACCCCTACCCCTACCATTTCACCAAAAAAGTGTCAAAAATGGTAAAAATGACAGGAGACGGTCTTTGACAATTCCTTTATTAAAATCTTCTTTCTTCTTTCTTCATCCTTCGGTTTCTTCATCTTCTCCTTCCATCAACTTCTTCCATCTTCTTCTTCCTTCAATTCGCTTCTTCTTGCTCCGGTCTTCTCGTCCTTCTCGTCCGGCATCGGCGTCTCTTCTCGCAGGCCGCTCCTCGCAATGGGAGGTTCCCGCTCTGTGAGGCTTCGCTCCGGCTGACAGGTCTTTTATAACGAAGGCACCTGGGGACCCCGCCCCCTCTGACGTAATGGGGAAAGCCATAGGGAAGTCCCCATGACGTCCCCGTGCGTCAGAGGGGGGCGGGGTTACCAGGTGCCCTCCGTTATAAAAGACCTGTCAGCCGGAGCGAAGCCTCACAGAGCGCGAGCCTCCCATTGCGAGGAGCGGCCTGCGAGAAGAGACGCCGATGCCGGACGAGAAGGACGAGAAGACCGGAGCAAGAAGAAGCGAATCGAAGGAAGAAGAAGATGGAAGAAGCTGGAAGAAGATGACGGAAGGAGAAGATGAAGAAACCGAAGGATGAAGAAAGAAGAAAGAAGATTTTAATAAAGGAATTGTCAAAGACCGTCTCCTGTCATTTTTACAATTTTTGTCACCTTTTTTGGTGAAATGGTAGGGGTACTTTTGTACCCCCTTACCATTTCACACAGGGGGGGGGGGCGGGATCTGGGGGTCCCCTTGTTAAAGGGGGCTTCCAGATTCCGATAAGCCCCCCGCCCGCAGACCCCCACAACCACCGGCCAGGGTTGTGGGGATGAGGCCCTTGTCCTCATCAACATGGGGACAAGGTGCTTTGGGGGGGACCCCAAAGCACCCTCCCAATGTTGAGGGCATGTGGCCTGGTACGGTTCAGGCGGGAGGGGGGGCCGCTCTCGTCCCCCCTCTTTTCCTGCGGCCTGCCAGGTTGCGTGCTCGGATAAAGGGTCTGGTATGGATTTTGAGGGGGACCCTACGCCATTTTTTATTTTTTTTTGGCCGGGGTTCCCCTTAAAATCCATCCCAGACCTGAAGGGTCTGGTATGGATATTTGGGGGGGACCCCACGCCATTTTTTTTTTTGGCCGGGGTTCCCCTTAATATCCATACCAGACCTGAAGGGCCTGGTTATTGAATTTGGGGGGACCCCTACCCTTTTTTTTTTTATATCAATGAATGACTGTTCTCTGTGTTATGGAGCCGACAATTCATTTGCTGGCAATAGCCGCAAGTGATTTTAAATAGCTTTTTTTTCTGCAAAAATGACACTTTGTCATTCGAATCATTCGAATTCATTCAAATTCATTTGAATTCATTCGTTATATCTGCTATAATAATTTCGTTTGAATTAGTTGAAATTTGATATTGGTAGTTGGATTCGAATAATTTGGAGCTGAAATTCGTAAACGGAATTTTCCCTGCAAAAATGACACTTTGTCATTCGAATTCATTCGAATCCATTCAAATTCATTCAAATTCATTCGAATTCATTCGAATCATTCGGCGACGTACGGAATTCGTAAAAAAAAAAAATTCGTACTACAGATTCGTAAATTCGTACGAATTTTGAAAAATTCGTACGAATTACGAATTCGTACGAAACGAATCGCACATGTCTACTCTCTTGCAACTATACAAAAATCAAGAAGGATGACTTTCTCAGCCGCCTTCTTCCAGAAAGTTCTCTTGTTGAACTCTTTCTCACCAGATTGTACTGCAGAACTCCCTCTGATGTCACACATTCTACAGACTGGCACATGTACCCCTCTTTTCAGCAACTGTAATACAGAGGTAAACTGTGGTTGCCATTTTGTTGTAGTCTGAAATCTAACTAAAGTCTATTGCTGGCAAGCTGTTAAGAACAGACTGGCCTCTAGTGACAGAGAAACAGTCTGTCTGAAATTAAAACAAGTCTGCCACATGACAGGTTAACGTGTTACTAAACCCACAACAGTGAAATCAGTCTGTATATGCAGTAAAGCATGCTTCTTATTCTCACTGTGGAACCTAAAGGGTTAATCCTCTGCATTGTGTAAAAAGGCTGTTTGATCATGTATTCTCTAACCTTCCCCTTCTTCCACAGTCCCCAAACTATCTGCTGGTAGAACAGAGCCTAGGGGACAAGATGCACAGGTTTGGTTTGGTGGGAGAGTGCATCTGATCAGTACAGAGCCAATCAGCACTGTCCAGACATATAGTCAGGGGTCATGCAGCCTGATAGAACAGTCAGAGTAGAATGAAAACTCCTCCTACAAGCTTTAGCCAGACACTGATAGAAGTCACAAGACTGCTCTAACTGTTGATGAGAAAAGGTAGCAGTTTATATTTGCAAAAACTATTGCATTTCCATGTCCTGTGTGCTGTGGGAGACCAGATATAGTGAATTCAGGGTCCTGGGTTTAGTAATACTTTAAATTGGTTGTAAACCTTTATAAAAAAACATGTCTATACCTGCCTGCTCTGTGCAATGGTTTTGTACAGAGCAGCCCTGATCCTCTTCTTCTGGGGTCCACCGCCGGCACTCTTGGCTCCTGAGGGGCACTGTGCAGGCTCGCTTCTGAATCCTGCTGCTGCATCCATTGACAAAAAAAGCGGGACTTGGACTCAACCCCCGCTCCCATGTCACAGCTTTTGATTGACAGCAGCAGGAGCCAATGGCTTCTGCTGATATTAATCTGTCCAATGAGGAGAGTGATAGCGGCTGGAGCCACTACGCTAGTGCACATAGCTGGATCGCATCGGGCTCAGGTAAGAAAAAGAGGGGGTCTGGGGGTGAGCTACAGCATAGAAGGTTTTTCACCTTAATGCATAGAATGCATTAAGGTGAAAAACCTTAAGGCTTTACAATCACTTTAAAGTATTTATGAATATACAATGTTATAGATATTTTCTAATACTGTTATAACTATGAGGGCACCATACCTGAAAATGAGCTTCAGAAATGAAATTGCTTACCTTTTTTTAGAAAGGTAAAAAGTTCTGTCATGTGGGGGGGGGGGGTATAGAACACTGTGCAGACACACAGTTTTCTTGTATTCCATAGTCTGCTCAGCCTGAGACAAGATTAGGGCTGTGCTTGGGTAGGGGGCTTGCTCAAGAGGCAGGCTGTAATTGGGAGGGCATCAGGAGTGTCTAATACAGGCATACTGTGTGTCTGCATAGTGTCCTGTACCTCTGAATGGTCAGCAAAAGATGAAAACTGACCACGCAAGCACAGATCAGCTTCTGTGCTTTGTGTGGTCAGTTTAGAACAAAAAAAAGGTGACTGGCAGGATCAACCAGGCACTTTAAATAAGCAGGACTTGAGTCCTGTGGGAACTGTGGGAACACATGGGAATGACGTTCATGTACTTTTTCCACAGCAGGAACGCCGTTCCCGCTAGCAGCCGCGTCCTGGCTGGGAGTCGGGAGTGGGTTATGGAGGGACAGGGAGGGATGTAACAGCCAGCTAGTGGCTGAGAATTTAGCAAGGGGCAGGCTTGCCCTGCATCCTAGCCAATGGATGCCCTGTGTATTATTGGCAGTCCGGATGGAGCTGTGTAGCCACGCTTCTGAGGTGAGGAACAACACAGACAGGTGAGAGGAGACATTCACACACACACTACTGACAGCACACATTCCTATTCTACAGAAGAGACATGGCTCCTATCTGTACACAACGACACTCATCCCAGGAATGTCACACAGGATACAAAGTCCACCTACTGTAGCTGTACACAGCCAGTCCTGGCACTGACCCCTCCACACACTGTACCTGACACTGCGCATTCATCATCACCTGCCTACACCGGGCACTCATCCTACACCTCCTCCTCCACCTACTACACCTCATACCTCCTGTTCTGGTCTCACCACACACTACCGTACCACACTGCCCTGGGAAAGGGGGGCTGTATTCTTCATACTACTGATCACAACCACCCACATAACAAGGGACAGGATAGAGATCTGTCACCTCCCTACACAAGGTTAGGTGACATCACATACAGGGGGCTTCTTTAACACAGGGCTCTCTAAACTACACCCACCACAACAACTTATCTGGAACTGTGATAAGGGAGACACTGATAGAAGAGGGAATTCTGATGTAAGGAGGAGCCCGATGCCTACTTGCCAACAGTCCCAATTTTTCTGAGACATTCACGTAATCCAGACCCGTGTCTGAATCCCAGAAAATTGGCTTTGTCCCGACTCCCTTATAGCCCATTGGGCTGCTCTGATTCCCTGTAACAAGGCCACAGCTTCTGCCCATTAAAACATGGCCACGAGCCGACATTACAACTGCACATGCACTGCTCAGGCAAGGTTGGCCATTCAGACTCAGGCAGAGGCACAGGGGGGGCGCATGCACAATGACATCATGGTGCCACCCTTCAGAAGGCCCACCGGAGACACAAGTGAATCAGTGGTCAGGCTGTGAGTGGAGAAGTCCAGGGACCAACTGTAGGTGATCATCACCCCCATCTGTACATCTACACAAGTCCTCCTCATCGCTCTGTGTTATCAGCTGTGTCCTTACTCTCTGACCCCATCTCTTGTAGTAGGTCTGCAGTCTCTTGTAGCATGTCCGCACATTCTCTGACCATCTCTTGTATCATGTCTGCACACTCTCTGACCATCTCCTGTAGCATGTTCACACACTCTCTGACCATCTCCTGTAGCATGTCCGCACATTCTCTGACCATCTCTTGTATCATGTCCGCACACTCGCTGACCATCTGCTGTAGCATGTCCGCACACTCTCTGACCATCTCTTGTAGCATATCTGCACACTCTCTGACCATCTGACCATCCCCTGTAGCATATCCGTACACTCTCTGACCATCTTTTGTATCATGTCTGCACATGGAATATTTATTATATATACAGTATCTCACAAAAGTGAGTACACCCCTTAAATTTTTGTATTTATTTTATTATATCTTTTCATGTGACAACACTGAAGAAATTACACTTTGCTACACTGTAAAGTAGTGAGTGTACAGATTGTATAACAGTGTCAATTTGCTGTCCCCTCAAAATAACTCAACACAGCCATTAATGTCTAAACCGCTGGCAACAAAAGTGAGTGCACTCCTAAGTGAAAATGTCCAAATTCACAGGTTGCCATCATTGAGCTGGTGGATGTTAGAGACCTTGCGCTCCTCCACCTTCTGTTTGAGGATGCCCCAAAGATGCTCAATAGGGTTTAGGTCTGGAGACATGCTTGGCCAGTCCATCACCTTTACCACGTTGGAATACTGCCCTGCGGCCCAGGCTTCGGAGGGAGGGGATCATGCTTTGCTTCAGTATGTCACAGTACATCTTGGCATTCATGGTTCTCTCAATGAACTGTAGCTCCCCAGTGCCGGCAGCACTCATGCAGCCCCAGAGCATGAAACTCCCACCACCATGCTTGACTGTAGGCAAGACACACTTGTCTTTGTACTCCTCACTTGGTTGCTGCCACACACGCTTGACACCCTCCAAACCAAATAAGTTTATCTTGGTCTCATCAGACCACAGGACATGGTTCCAGTAATCCATGTCCTTAGTCTGCTTGTCTTCAGCAAACTGCGGGCTTTCTTGTGCATCAACTTGATGCAGTGTGCATATGGTCTGAGCACTGACAGGCTGACCCCCACCCCTTCAACCTCTGCAGCAATGCTGGTAGCACTCATATGTCAATTTCCCAAAGACAACCTCTAGATATGACACTGAGCATGTGCACTCAACTTCTTTGGTGAGGCCTGTTCTGAGTGGAACCTGTCCTGTTAAACCACTGTATGGTCTAGGCCACCATGCTGCAGCTCAGTTTCAGGGTCTTGGCAATCTTCTTAAAGCCTGTGTCATCTTTATATAGAGCAACAACTCTTTTTTTCAGATCCTCAGAGAGTTCTTGAGTTGCCATGTTGAACTTCTAGTGACCAGTATGAGAGAGTGAGAGCAATAACACCAAATTTAACACACCTGCTTCCCATTCACACCCGAGACCTTGTAACACTAACAAGTCACATGACACTGGGGAGGGAAAATGGCTAAGTGGGCCCAATTTGGACATTTTCACTTAGGGGTGTACTCACTTTTGTTGCCAGCGGTTTAGACATTAACCACTTAAGGACCGTCTCCTGCACATTTACGTCGGCAGAATGGCATGGCTGGGCACAACAACGTACAGGTACGTTGCTCTTTAAGAGTCCAGCCGTGGGTCGCGCGCGCGCCGCCACCGGCACGCTGGTGACCCAGTCCTGAGCTCCGTGACCTTGACCGTGGGACCCGATCGGGTCACAGAGCTGAAGAACGGGGAGAGGTAAGTGTAAACAAACCTCTCCCGTGCTTCCTAGTGAGGCTGTCACTGATGGTCTGTTCCCTGTCATAGGGAAAGACGATCAGTGATGTCACACGCCAAGCCACGCCCACAGACAGTTAGAAACACGTCCCTAGGAACACTTAACCCCTACACTGCCCCCTAGTGGTTAACCCCTTCACTGTCAGTGTCATTTACACAGGAATCAGTGCATTTAACTAGCACTGATTGATGTATAAATGACAATGGTCCCAAAAATGTGTCAAAAATGTCCGATGTGTCCGCCATAATGTCACAGTCACAAATCGCTGATCGCCGCCATTACTAGTAAAAAAAAAAAATATTAATAAAAATGCTATAAAACTATACCCTATTTTGTAGACGCTATAACTTTTGTGCAAACCAATCAATAAACGCTTATTGCGATTTTTTTTTACCAAAAATATGTAGAAGAATACGTATCGGCCTAAACTGAGGAAAAAAAAATTATATAGATATAATATAAAAATTATATAGATTTTTTGGGGATATTTATTATAGCAAAAAGTAAGAAATATTGCATAGTTTTAAAAATTGTCGCTCTATTTTTGCTTATAGCGCAAAAAATAAAAAACGCAGAGGTGATCAAATACCACCAAAAGAAAGCTCTATTTGTGGGGAAAAAAGGACGCCAATTTTGTTTGGGAGCCACGTCGCAGGACCGCGCAATTGTCAGTTAAAGCAACGCAGTGCCGAATCGCAAAAAGGGGCCTGGTCCTTTAGCTGCAAATTGGTCCGGGCTTAAGTGGTTAATGGCTGTGTGTGTGAGTTATTTTGAGGGGACAGCAATTTCTTCAGTGTTGTCACATGAAAAGATATAATAAAATATTTACAAAAATGTGAGGGGTGTACTTACTTTTGTGAGATTATTTACACACACACAAACTTTTTTATTTTTGAGGTGGGAGGGGGAATCTTGGGTGAGTTCCCACACCTTTTTTCCCAGGACTTGACCCCTGGAAATAAGTACTTGAAATGATAAAAACTATGATTTATAAAATACACATATGTGAACACACATATAGAAAAAAAATATTTAGGGTAGCATACACTTTAATAAGTCTGCTTTGCAAATTCAATCATTTTTTTGTATAGTAACACAATAGGTAACAAATCAGATGTCCTTGAGGTGGCTACAGGTGATCAGTTCTCACAGAGGATCTCACTGTGTACCAACATTCAGCCAAATTCTTCATAAGGGTTGAAAGAAAGCAGAAGATATAGTGCGTTTTGCTTATGGACAGCCAGTTAATGTTTTAAGAAGTAAAGTAAAGTTATATTAATGTCATCCTAATTCACAGCAAGAGTATGTGAATATCAAGGATTATTCTCATAGATAATATTATATTCATACTTTGTTCTTCACACAACTCAACTTCAAAAGAAAGGCAGAAATAACACGTCCTACCTGCCAGTCTCTGTATCTCGAAACTAAAGTATAGCCGTACTTTTAGCACAGCATTACTTCATCTGACCAGTGGGCCACATGGTGAAGATCTGTCATGGTGGAGATTTTTGGGAAGTATGGGGGAAGTGTGTCAGCAGATTCAGTTAAGATAAAGCTACACTATATAAGTTACACCTAACCTGTATCGTATGTAAACAAAGATTACAATAGTCAAACAAAAGAGGCACCAGTAGAGGAAGGACAATGAGTGACCCACAGCATCAATGCAGTAAATCAATGCAAAAATGCAAGTACTTTAAAATTCTGTGATAACAAGGTTTGTCATTGCATTAACAAACAACATGTCAGAGATCTTACATGAGAGCATGGGATGTTAGCAAAGCTGTAGCCAGGACCGGTGCTAGACTATTTTGTGCCCTAGGCAAGACCAGTTACTTGCAGTCTCCCCCCCCCCCCGCCCAAAAAAAACATACAGTATATATTACCACTATGATACCATTATATTGAAAAAGCATATGATTTGCAGTCCAGGTCCAACTACTGATACACTTCTTAACATATAGACAAATGCAGCCTGTGCAGGGATGCTTTCTCACCTCCTTGCCAATGTTAGCTCCCTGTGGAGACTCACTGGGGAGCTGGGAGGAAGTGATGTTGCGCAGCACCTGATTGGCTGGATATCTCTTCTTAACAGGTTGGCCAAAGTTTGCAGAAGACAGCTTAGTCTCCGGCTAACATCATCCAATTCTGCAGTGGTATGTGAAACATTGGTGCAATGTGTGAGGAACATTGTAGGGGTGTGTAGGGAAGCCAGTGGAGTGTGAGAAATCTGGTGATGAGTAGGGAAAGCAGCAGCCGTGGCTGTGCCCTAAGTGGCAGCACCATCTAGACCCAACCCTATACGGGGCCCACGTAACCCCAAA
Organism: Lithobates sylvaticus; assembly: GCA_028564925.1. Lineage (NCBI taxonomy): Eukaryota > Metazoa > Chordata > Amphibia > Anura > Ranidae > Lithobates > Lithobates sylvaticus. The sequence continues at coordinate 282,281,356 of CM053026.1, forward strand.
AGAGGCCGCACACCCAACCTATCTAGTGACGAGGTCTCCGATTTTGAGGGACCGACCGATGACTCACCGGCCAGACACCCGTCGGCCGCTTCCTCAATCTCGAAGACCTCCAGATCACACTCCTTACCCTCCTCCTCCCAACACCCTGATTTTTTAGATTTGATGCGTGCATCACAAAAAATCCAACACAACAATGCTTACAAACCCAAAAGAACACCAAGATAAACACCCCCTCAAGCAATATCATAAACCTATCTACCTACTCACTCACTAATCACGAAATCACAGTCCTGGAAAAGGGACTCACCTTTTGCCCTGTATCCCACCTCGACAAATTCGCTGTCATCAAAGACATTCACCTTTTTGTCCGTAAGCTTTTACTACATAGCATCTACACCCCCAATCCCTTCTCAGACTCCCTTTTACACACCGCATCGGAGACCACCACTCTCCAACAGCTAATCGAGCTCTTGGAGGAAAGCGACAACCCCAATTTAATAGACACTTTAGATTTGGACACTATCCTAGCATACGCTGAGGAAGACCCTCCCACTCAATCCCGCCCACCCCAAAAAATTACCATCAAAAAGAAATCTAGTTTTTTCCCACCTCCGAGCACTAATCCACGTGCAGCACTTTTTCTACAGGCAGTGACACGGGAAATCCGCAATTTAAAAATTCACCCTAATCGCTCCAAGGTAAGAAATCTTTCATATAATCAACACCTTGCTCTGCAAAATTTAAAAACCAACCCCTTGATAATTATAAAACCTGCCGACAAAGGCGGAAACATAGTCATGCTTGACAGATCTGACTATACCCAAATGTGTCTTGATATCCTGCAAAACAAGGAATGGTACAAAAAGATCCCCACATCTTTTATTTCTCTAGCACAACAACAATTTTACACACTTATAGACTCTGCTTCCACCCAAGGGGTACTTGACAAACACACTAGTGAATACGTTAGAACCAAATTCCCCCGAACAGCTACTTTCTATGCACTTCCCAAGGTGCACAAAAACCTACCTAGACCACCAGGTAGGCCAATAGTCTCCGGCAGAGGCTCCCTCACTGATAACCTTAGCCGATATATTGATAAACTACTCCAACCACTAGTAACACAACTACCCTCCTATATACGTGATACTACACACCTCCTACAAGGGCTCTCTTCCCTCACGGTCGGTCCCGACACTCTCCTTGTCGCGATCGACATTGAGGCACTATATAGCTCGATTCCCCACTCCTTGGGACTCTCGGCCATTCAACACATACTAGCCACCACCTCTCTATACCCTACCGACCTTTCTGCATTCATTGTCAATGCCCTCAATTTTATTCTAAACCACAATTTTTTTTCATTTGACGGTTCCCACTACCTCCAAGTACAGGGCGTAGCCATGGGCACTTGTTGCGCACCGGCTTACGCCAACCTGTACTTGGGGGAGTGGGAACGTCTACTCTTCCCAGAGTCCTCTGCCACCATCTAAGCCCACAAACTGTACAAACAGTCAAAAGGTACCTTCCCTTGCGGGAACTGTAAATACTGCAGATATCTATCCAAATCTAATAGATCCAATATTTTACCCAATGGACAACAATTTTTCCCCCAACATTTTGTAAATTGCCGCTCGATCGGCATTGTATATTTACTCGAATGCGGATGTTTTTATGTTGGAAAGACCAAATTACCCTTTTGGAAACGTATCTACCGCCATACCCTCAGTATTAACCAAAAAGACCCTGATCTACCTTTAGGGCGACACTGTGCAATTGTCCATCAAGATTCAACCCCCCAAATTGTATTTAAAGCAACCCTTTTGGAAACATATCTACCGCCATACCCTCAGTATTAACCAAAAAGACCCTGATCTACCTTTAGGGCGACACTGTGCAATTGTCCATCAAGATTCAACCCCCCAAATTGTATTTAAAGCACTTGACCACATCCCCCCACCTAACCGGGGGGGGGTGACTACAACAAAGCCCTGCTACAAAGTGAGCTTAGATGGATATTTCACCTTAATGCAACCTCTCCCCCTGGCCTCAATGAGGCATTCAATTTCAAGCCCTATCTTGAAGGCTTTGAATCAGGGGTATGTGAACTAGACCTTTAACCTTTTAGAGTCAAATATGGGCCTCCACCCAAACCCCCAACTTCCGGGTCTCACTTTGCTACCCATCCCAATATATACCATTCCAGCTCTACATGACAGTCCCTCTACATTAGGACAATATCCCTAACTTTGTCATTGTTTTTGGCAATCATTACACTGTTATCCAAGCTGTTTAATTATATGTTTATCTTTCTATATGTATAAACATTACATCTGGATGTCAATGTATATGTTATAATAATGTACTATTCAATACTTTTCGACAGGGGGTGCTCAATCCGTCTACATGTGTCTGGACTCACTCGCAACACATTGCCAACCGTTGCCTAAACCCACTGCACGGTACTACTATTCATTATATCTTAAATCCTAATTTGGCCTCTCTGTATGGACTCGATTTCTGGCTGCCCGGCGCGGGTAAGACGGCGCGCATGCGCGGACTTCGCTCCGCGCATGCGCGCGCTCTATCCCCTTGAGGCGCATGCCTCCATCTTGCGCCCTCCGCTTGCGTTCCAGCGGGCGGGGAGGGGACATCCTGCCCGCGTCGGTGACGCACCGCCGCCTCAGAGATCTCTTTGGGGATACACACAGCCTTCGTGCTGTCACTCCCCAATACCTTGCCCTGCTCATTAGCCCTCAGCTGAGAACGCCGATCCCACGCGGCGGCACACACAGCTGTAAGCATTTACTCACCCCATATAAACCAGAGCAATGGCGGGACTAGTCACACTACTCTCCTGCCGGTGCTCTGACGTTTCTCCCCATAGGACCTCTACCAACAAGGTAAATTACTCTTTATATCTTAATACCAACACCAAAATTCCTTTTACTCATATATTTACTTTAGTCTAATACTACCCCATTTTCCCTTCCTCTCCTCCAGTCTTCTACCTACTCTGGCCAAGGTATACCTAGCCACGGCAACCTCACGGCGCCTGGCTTGAGATCTTGCAGCCAATCGAGTGCCCAGCAGCCCTTTGCTTTTAAAATAGCATAGATCACTTATCTTCTGTGAATACTCCAAGACCACACTCTGGTACCCCATGAATGTCGGGACCACCCCTCAATGCTTTGCAAGTGAGTACCATGACCATTTAACGGTAAATGACAGGCCCTTATTTTGATAACAGCACAATATATATATACTAATGGTTTTACTCTGCTTTATACAGTACAATTGTGAAACCACAGGAACTGTAACTGCCTTGAAAAAGGACCTCCGTCCGAAACATGTCGGCATTTTCCTAGAGATCACTGTTATATCGCAAGTTGTTTTGCAAATACTGCATTATGTGTACATGTTTATGGTCACATGCTGTTCCATGTATATTTTGTTTCTATGCAAACTTGTATTTTCATTTATTTTCATTTTTTTGGGCCCATTGCCCCAATAAAAACTACTTTTGCTTACATGCATATACCTTCTTTCTATGTCTATCTGTACAAGCTTCTCTCAGGGGTATTGGCTGTGTTGATGCACACTAGGCCTCCTTAATACATAACCAGCAGTGAAAGAAATGTTTTTGTGTTATCATTCATATTCTCTTAAAAATTGCCAAGAAAGCATAAATTCTGCCAGGGTATGTACACTTATGAGCACAACTGTATCTGATACTGTGTCCACTTAAAGCTTGGTTCAGAATGCTGCTGTATAGGATCTGACTTGTGAGATCCCAAGTTGCATGACATATCAATTTCAATGTTTCCCTATGAGAGCCGTCTTAACTTTTACTACACAAATTGCTCTGACTTTATAAAAGGTTCCTGCACTACTTTGGTCTGACTTGGGTACAATTTCAGCCCTTGTACTAAGTCGGAAGGAAGTCGCAGGGCAAAGTTGCAGGCCAAAGCATAGGACCATCGCAGCAGCCTTAAGCTTTGAGATGACCGACATATAATTGATATATGGGCCTATTTTTTTTTTTACTTGCTACTGAACTACAACCTAAGAAATATAGCATCTTTTAAATAATGAAAGCAAAGGATGACATTTGTAAAACAAAACCATTCAAACCCCTAAAATTAAAGTGTTTACAATATAATACATAACTATATAACTTTTTTATTCCGAATGCTAAATATGTTGCCCATCTAAGCATTTAATAATATATTCCCATGAACAAAGGTTAATTTTAGAATACAATGTAGAAACCAAAATACATTGATTGTAGTTAGGATTTTTCTTTACATTTTAAATATCCTGTACCTCTGCTGTGCTGCCTTAATCCTTTAATAAGATTAACTTCTTGCACCCAGACATGTATGCTAATAGCACAGCAGACACTAGTAAAATTGGCTTCTGCACATTCAAAAATTAAGTAATAACCCTAGAATGTTCCAGCTGCCTGTTCTAGTACAACGCACTTAATAAAGTTTTATGCAGATTTTGGATCTATTTTTCTCAGATTAATTCATGACTCAGTATATTCGCTCTACGGAGCTTTGTCACAAATAAAAAACCTGTGTGATTAGGTTCCCATGGAAGTATCCTCTATTTAACCCTTACTATTTCGAAGTAGGTATTTAAATCAATAGATCCAGCTTCAATGCCCCCCAACTACTATATGACACAAAAATCAAGTAATGCATCCTTTTATAAGACCCTAGTGTAGGTGTTTTGTGACATGTCTTAAAGTATGCCATCTTTGATTTCTGCAGGTAAATCCCATGATTTTAACTGTCCTGGGGTCCTGCAAACCCATCTCATGCCCTGGCGGCAGTGCCCTCCGCTGGAATAATAGTTTCAGCACCCAATGACAGTCTTACCAGTGCAAGTATAACAGAGTAGGGAAAACCTATCCCCACTTCCTGTTTCTGGTCATGTGACGCTGGTGGCTGGTAGCTGTGGATGGTGGCTCTGTTAACGCAGTTTGAAGACACAGTGGAATTTGTAGTCCCTACAAATTCAATGTTGGTTAATGACGGCGCAAAAAGCTCCCTTTTTTGGATTCAGTCAGGTAGCAGAAATGTCAGTGTGGGTACTTGTGCTTGTTTCTCAATCGCCTCTCCCTAGCTGCAGGGATAGCTCTCTAATCCTTATCCCCCCTCCCATTACAGCTAAGGTTACTTGCAGGAGGTAAATGTATTATTGTGCAAAGTAGTCACTGCATGAGAAGGAGGCATTATTCTTACCATTGACAACAACAATTGGGTATAATTCCTGCCACTGACACCAACGATGGGGCATATTTCCTTTGACTAACAACAAAAATGGAGCACTATTCCTTCCACTGAAACCAACTAGTTCTCCCCCTAATACCAAAGATCAGGCATTGTTTACTCCAACTGGCCACAGACCGGCCCCCCTAAAATCTAAGGACAGTAAACTGGCTCTTTCTTTAGAAAGCTTGGAGACCCCTGGTTTAAATCATCATAAAAACACAAAAGGGTTGAAAGTTATGTTTTTTTCTATAGAAAACCCTGTCCTCTGACAGCAGTTGCAGAGTGTGACCTCTGTTCTTTGTGTAGAAGCAGTGGTTTCTCTGCAGAGGTCCAACACACCCTCTACTGAGTTGGACCTGTAGCTCTGCTAACCGCAAAGTTCATGCTTCTTCTGATTGAAAGCTTTGGCCCTGACTTAGCAAGGGGCTTGGTGAACCTCTGCAGAAAAAACACTGGTTCCACACAGAGAACAAAGTCAGTGCTCGAACAAGGTCATCCAGTGCCCAGGGCGAATATGGAAAACTGTGAGTAGGAGATAGGGTCAATAGCAGGTGTATGATACATATGTAATGTTTGTGGCATGTGCAGAAATACTACCAATAGTTGTGGTACAGTGCAGCAAACTGAAACATTTAAAACTAGTGCAAAATTATGGGGCTAACAGTAGAGGAGGAGAAAAAAATTTCCCTGCGTCAATGGTGTCACTGGAATGGAAAAATTCCCCAGCATTGGTGGTATCACTGGAAAGAAAAAATGTTCCCTCTATGGTCATAAGATATGTCACATGACAAGGGTACACAGGAAGTATGGCAGTCTGCCCTCACTCTCCAGCATCACCATACTGAGACTTAGGTGTGTAATCTCAACACCAGTTCTATTCTGCCCACAGTAGACTGGAGGGGAGGAGAAAGCAGAATCCTCCCTCCAGCAGCTATCAGCACCTGCTCCTTCTGGCAGGGGTGATGCTGCAGCCACTCATGCAAGTGAGGATCAGGACATGCAAGTGAGGATCAGGACAAGCAGCCAAATCTGATCAGGACAAGTGCACCCTACCTTAACATAGTGCTTTTCTACTGACGCTGTGGCTGCTTTTTAAAATTAAAGTACAGTCAAGGCTTTTTTGACCATACTTCTATTTTGGGTCACAGGAGGACACTTACTTGTGCCATCCTGTGCCTTCAGAATCAGCTAACAGGGGGCTAAAGCCAGCTGTCAAATTACAACACAGAGCTGCTCCACGCTATGGAAGGACCTCAACCATATTGTCAGGATCCACCCAACTGGCTGATTGAAAGTTTACTCCAGCTCTCAGCACTTGACTGAGAGCAGAAGCCAGCTGCGCCCACCCCTTTCCAGCTTGGCGCTCCAATGAACACTGGAGGAGCAGAACAGAGAGCGATGACTGACAGTCACCGCTCTCTGCTCAGAGCTAATTGAGAACTGAGCAATTAGCGGTTACATGATCGCTCAGTACTCAATTACTGATGCTGAGTTGAGTATGTTTTTTTTTTCTTAAAACTCCAAGCTTCTCCTCTAAAGAAATAAACTTTTACACCTTTTGTGTCAAGGCACCTGGAATTTATTTAGCTGATTTAAACTGAGATTTCAGTTGGACTTTAACCTAATTTCAAATTAAGTGATCAAGCACACCACCCTGTCATCCACCGGTCTCTATATGTGCTCACCTCACATGAAGACCCACCATAGGGTCTAATGGCACCTTCCCATCAGGGGTATAAATCCAGCAATCTGTTGTTCCTCTATCCTCATAAGAACTCCTAATCACTCAGATGCTGTTCCTCATAGTTATATGTCATAAGGGCAGGAAAAAACTTAACATAGTGTTTTACTATTTAAAAACAACTTTTAATAAAACCACAGTAAAGAACTCACATTTACAGATGCACTGTCCTGGTGCATGCAGGTAAAGCGCTTGTATGATAAAGATGGACAATCCCTGGATCACTGAAACATCTGCAGATCCTCAACCTTGTGTCCCCAGTGGCTCGTAAACTTCTTCCTAGAGGATGTAATGATGTCACAGTCTTCGCCTTGACGCGTTTCCTCACTGTACTTGTGACTATATCAAGGGATGTCTAGTGTCATCGTTCTACATTTACAGTCAGAATAACCAATGGGCATCATTCCCGGCGGCCATTTTGCCGTAGCCCATCTTAGCAGCCATTTTGCGGTGGTCCGTCTGTAGATAATAAAGCCTGCAATTAGATATCCTACCTACACTTGTTAAACTAAGTCGTGGCAAAAGCTAAACAGTAAAAAGTCAACTTTAATGTGAGGTACTTGCGCAACTATTAAATCTAAGAGAGCCAATACTAAGCTAAATCTAAAATACCCTATTACTAACCTGTGAATCCCTAGGAAAGTAATAGGGAATATTCCCGTCAGTCATTTGGTTTTGGTCCATCATACTAGCCATTATATGTTAATCCTTACATCCGTAGATTGAAGTTAATGGCTTGGAAGTTGAGAGGAGGGCTTTAACTGGCTTGGATCTCTCGAGCCGAGTAGTGGAGATGTTATTACAGGCTCGTAAGAGGTCCACGAATGTAACCTAACACCAGATCTGGAATACTTTTCACCACACTGCTACAGAAAGGGGTTGGGATCTTGGATCTCCTTCAGTATGAAACATTTTGGAGTTTCTGTATAGTGGTCTCGATAAGGGGTTAGCTTATAATTCCCTGAAGGTCCAAATCTCTGCCTTGTCGGCTATGTTGGGTACAAGATGGGCTCTACATCCGTTGGTGATCCGATTTTTAAGGGCAGCCATAAAAATCAGACCTCCATTGAAATAGTTTTTTTCAGAAATGGGACTTAACGCTAGTCTTGAGCAGTGTTGGTCATCTTACTTTAAAAAATGTATTAGTTAAGTTACAAATTACTTCTCCCAAAAAAGTAATTGAGTTAGTAACTATATTGGAAAAGTAATTAGTTACTCAGCAAAGTAACTGACTTTTTTTTTTTAATATTCTTAGGGGCGGGTCTAGTATTAATGTAAGCAAGGGGCGCGTTCCCCCTGTATGTCTATTTCCCCTCTGCACCCCCCTGCACGTCTGTTCCCCCCAAACACATATATCTGTTTCCCCTCTGTACCCCACTACACATCTGTCCCCCCCCACACACATATATATGTTCCCCCTCTGTACCCCACTACACATCTGCCCCCCCCCCCCACACACATATATCTGTTCCCCCTCTGTACATCTGTCCCCCCCAAACTCACGGATCGGATCGTTGCTCGGATCAGAGTCATGGATCGGATCATTTTTCGGATCAGCAAATAATAATTGAATTTGCAAAAACCCGTGAAAATTCCACCACCATAAAGCCCCCACTGTAATATCCTCAATCTCCCCCACTGTAATATCCACGTCATCTCCCCAACTGTAATATTGTCTGAGTATGGCTGGGTACGGCTAAGCATGGCTGGGTATTGCCGAGTATGGCTGGGTATTACCGTGTATTGCAGAGTATGGCTGGGTATTAGAGTATGGCTGGGTATTACCGAGTATTGCAGAGTATGGCAGAGTATGGCTGGGTATGGCTGGGTATGGCAGAGTATTGGCAGGGTGTTGCAGCGTATTGGCAGGGTATTGGCATGGTGTTGCAGAGTATTGGCATGGTGTTGCAGAGTATTGTCAGTGTATTGCTGGGTAGTGCAGTGTATTGGCAGGGTAGTGCAGAGTATTGGCAGGGTGTTGCAGAGTATTGGCAGGGTGTTGCAGAGTATTGGCAGGGTGTTGCAGAGTATTGGCATGGTGCTGCAGAGTATTGGCATGGTGTTGCAGAGTATTGTCAGTGTATTGCAGGGTAGTGCAGAGTATTGGCAGGGTGTTGCAGAGTATTGGCAGGGTATTGCAGAGTATTGGCAGGGTATTGCAGAGTATTGGCAGGGTATTGCAGAGTATTGCAGAGTATGGCTGGGTATTACAGGGTATTTCAGAGTATGGCAGAGTATGGCTGGGTATTACCGAGTATGCCAGGGTATGGCAGAGTATTGCAGAGTATCGGCAGGGTGTTGCAGAGTATTGGCAGCATATTGCAGAGTATTGGCAGGGTATTGCAGAGTATTGGCAGGGTATTGCAGAGTATTGGCAGGGTATTGCAGAGTATTGGCAAGGTATTGCAGAGTATTGCAGAGTATTGGCAGAGTATGGCTGGGTATGGCTGGGTATGGCAGAGTATTGGCAGGGTATTGCAGCGTATTGGCAGGGTATTGCATGGTGTTGCAGAGTATTGTCAGGGTATTGCAGAGTATTGTCAGTGTATTGCAGGGTATTGGCAGGGTATTGGCTGGGTATTGCAGAGTATTGGCAGGGTATTGCAGGGTGTTGCAGAGTATTGGCAAGGTATTTGTTAGGTACCTGGTGGTGAGCCTGACTTGGTGGGAGAAGACCTCTCTTACGGCTCTGGTTCAGGGCCCACTGGAATGGAGACAGTGGTCCCGTGGGCACAGCGGGTAGGAGTGTCTGGTGCAGCAGCGGCCTGTGCTGGATGAAGAGATGATCCTTCAGGAAGGCTGGAACTGCAGGAGGAGACGGAGCAGGTGGATCAGCAATCAGGACCAGTAGACACAGCAGCAGCAGGACCTGGATGGAGTGTGGCTCACTTGGAACAAGCAGAGGGATATCAGACAAGCCGGGTCACAACAGATCAACGTCAGGCAGGTGCAGCAGGCAAAGGAAGGTCACAGGCAGGCAGAGGTTCAGCAACAGAAAAAGCAAGTCCAAAGCAGAGTCAGGCAGGCCGGGATCAGGGTTAGAGAAGGTCAGCGAGGTCAGACAAGAGCCGGTTCAGTAATTACGATTAAACAGGCAGATAGCAGGGATTTCAGGTATGAGACTGCAGACAAACAGTGCCGCACAAGTGCAGCAGCCTTCTTTAAATAAGGCCACTGGCGCCAAACAGCGCTAATGCACACCCGCGTTACGTAACGCTGTTTACTTTAATTGCTTCCTCTTTAATAGCTTCCTGCTGTTCATTATTTAATTTAACACTCAGAACCTTTTTTTTGATAGCCATTGCGTCGGCCAGAAGAGTCTCTGAGTTGTGCACCTTCTCATCTAAAAACCATATTGTTTGGTGCTCCCAGACAAGATAGTCCTTAGGCCGGTTTCAAGCTTTCTACCTAAGGTAGACCCATTTCATATGAACTGGCAGACAATTCCCCCAGCCTTTTCTGGAGGATGCAGCGGATGATGAGTGAAGTAGGTTAGACCTGGTCTCTGTGGTATCAACCTACCTGGAACGGACTAAAAGCTTTCGAAAACAAGATCAGCTGTTGGTTTTCCCAATGGAGCCTAAAAAGGGTATGCCAGCAACATCTAGAGTTGTGTCTTCCTTGATCGTCAAGACCATACATATTGCATACAAGATGCTGGGCCTTCCTCCTCCTTCAGAGATCAAAGCACATTCGACAAGGGGTATGGCAGGATCCTGGGCAGAATACACAAAGGTCACCCCTGAGGTAGTTTGCGCCCAACACCTTTATTAGGCATTACAGGCTAAATGTGGCTTGTCCGCCTGAGGAAACATTTGGCTCTACGGTTATTGCAGCAGCTGTTAGCCATTAAAAAAGTAGCATTGCATTGAGAGTTTGGCTTATTTTTTGATCTTCCCTCCCTTCTTAATATTGCTTGTTACATCCCATAGCAGGCTGACATGGAGAAGTCCAGGAATAAGGAAAATTGTTATCCATACTTACCGGAATTTTCCTTTCCACGATCCTCCCCATGTCAGTCGGGGATTCCCACACGGTTTATCCGTCGCAAGGTGGGTATTTTTGAACACTGGTATAGGTAGACAGCCGCCCTTTATGGGCTAAGAAAAAGGTGGTCCTGGAGGGGTCAGAGAGGGCGGAGCTAAACATGGGGGGGATCCAGGAAAGGAAAATTACAGTAAGTATGGATAACAATTTTCCTTAATATATGGACATTTTCTTTGCATATTGCTAGATTATATCGATTGTTTTCACTTTTGATTATTTTCACGAATTGACTCATTAATACACCTGTCAGGAAAGCCCCTCCAGCAGACGTCCCAACAATTCTAGAACCAGAAAAATACCTGTGCATAGGAATGCCGTTTGGCGTACACACATGCGCAATTAGCGGCGCGCACGCCCATCGAGGGAATGCGCGCACGCCCATCGAGGGAATGCGTGCACGCCCATCGTGACACTGTTTGGCGCCAGATGCGCTATTTAAAGCAGATCCATGCCTTGCTGTCTTGCTGCCCAATAAACAGCATTTTTCTGTGACCCCTGCTATCTGCTACCTTACTTACCTGATCCGTATCCGACTTGGCTTGATCCTGACACCTCTGCTCACTGCCTGCCCCGATTCCTGCTTGGACTTTAACTATTCTTTGGATTTCCCTTTGGTACCTGATCTGCCCACCTGTGATTGACCTCTCTACTCTGTATCCTGCATGCTGCCTGCATTCTATTACTGGACTACAGGACACCTCCCTGAAGTCCGTTGTATCCTACCTGTGATGCCTGCTGTGACCTGCCTACTACCGGCTCCTTCTGCTGGACTACAGGACACCTCCTTGTTACCTGCTGCACTCTGCCTGCCGCCTGCATCCTGCTGCTGGACTACAGGACACCTCCCTGCTATCTACAGGTCTCCTGCCCTCTACACCAGCCATCCAGCTAGGCACTTGTGCTCCTTTGTACTCCCGAGCCCCTGTCATCTCTACCAAGAGTTCCCGAGTCAGAGGTTTACGAGGGGCCGCTGTCTGCATTCCGGGCTCTGCCTTAAGGTACGTGACAACACCCTGCTGCTCAACTGGGTGTGATTCCACTTCACTATATAATTGAGAGGTGGTGAAAGAAAAGCTGATTTTAAATCTAGTCCAACAATGGCAGCTATGGGAGCTTGCAGACTCAGTCATTTATTAGTACAAGAGGAGAAGATGAGGCACAAGGTGCATGGCAAGAAGGGATGCAGAATGAAGAGGTGTCTTTGACTTCAGTGCTGCCTGTACCCTTTTAACAGAGACATATGCTATGTTGTCTAGGTCCCCAGATGGATTTTCTGGCAAGAGTTCTTATAAATAAAAAAAAAGTCATTGCTGATTTCACAATACTTGTTGTCTGGCTTTCTCTAACTAGAAATAAGCATGCATATCAGGAAAACCAGTGTGATGTCAAGGTTCCTGCTCAATAAATCAGTATATCTGCTGTATATACTGTATATCATGTATGAGTTGAATTGTTTCTTGATGACTGACCATTATCTAATGTCTTCAGGTAAATTTAAGGACAATATTACCTGACAAAATGCATTCTATTACAGGCATTGCATTGCCAAGACCAAGTGCCCTGTCTTGTTGTCTGTTGCCATATGAACTTGCTCTGATACTATTTTCTAAGAAAAAAAATATTTTAGCTATGCATTTGGTTGTAAAATGTGTTGAAAGTGGTTCTTATGTCAACAGTGTCCAAAGTGTACAATATTCATAGGAAGAGATTCATAAAGAAAATACTGCTAAATTTGTTTTGGGATTCAGATTTGACCTTCATAAGACACGCGACCTGACTTTCAGGCACAAAAGGTCTGACGGTCTTCCCAATGGAGTTCTGACGGAGTTCCGAAGGAACGCACTTGCCCACAAATGAATGGACTTTGGTGCGTTAGTTTTGAATGCGATGACGTACGACGGGACTATAAAAAGAAATTCAGAAGCCAATAGCCATATCTGACCTTGCGTCGTATTTGGTCTGTCGAACCAGCATACAGACGAACAGTTTTCCCGATAGGAATTGATTAGTCGGAAAAATTTTAAACATGTTCTATTTCTAGGTCCATCGTAATTTTCTTTTGAAAAACGATCGGATCATCCCACACACGATTGTAAAATATCCAGCAGAATGATTCCGTCTGACCTTTTCTGACGGAAAGTCCGGTCACGTGTACGGTCATAAGAGAATTTTATAGTATACACAGCTTGCCTTATATCAATAAAAAGTACCAACAAAATAGGCGAAAATAAGAATTTTACATATTTGTGTCTTTGTTGCTATATTGTTATAAATGATATCTGCAAAATCCAAACACTGCCTTTAATTTGTATTCGCTACCTTGTAGTAACAGTCGGAAAACTGTTTTGTTATATAAGCTTATAAACAATCATTTTAGCTGACAGTCAAGACTAATTTAGAAAAAAAATTATTTATAACAATCATTATCTGTTGGAAATAAAGTATGAAACTCTGCTTCCTTTCTATTGCTAATACTGTAGATTTATTAGTATACCAAACGGCAAAGACAGCAAAGTTATATGACCAGCTCATCCCTCTCCCAAGGATCTAGCAGTATTTCTAGTAGCATGCATATTCCATATTTCTTCCAAATATTGCACTACTCCTCCCAGGGTGGTGTGGAATGTCCTCTAAAGTGGTATAGCAGGCTGACATCTCAAAATGCCACACTACTTACTGTCCTGGCTGTACCCATTCTCAGGAAAGAAACCTTGGGGCAGAGTAATGAAGTTGGGTGCTAGGAACCTTTTATATTGTTATTGTTGATTTAAATTGGAAGAGAGGGTTAGAGATACATGACGCATGTAGCAAGGTGAAACTTGATTTCCAAACACCAATTTGGGGCAGAATGTGTTTGCCTTAATTAGTTCTATCATGCTGTTAGAACAGTCAGTCTTTTTTGTAAGTTGCAATTAATCTTTCTCTCTCTTGACAATTTTTTGGCCCATAACTCTTTCAAAGCAGCTACAGGTACCTTTTTCTGTATACAGTGAATCGTTCTTAGTTTTACACAGCTAACTCTGGACACTCTCCTGCACAGAAGATTCAGTTCAAGATACTCCCTCCATGCAGACTTCTTCATTCACAGCTCCTTCAGGACAACCCCTTAACAGGGAAACTGTAATTCCGAGTAGCATGGCACACTAGCTCCGTCTTGGGCAGACTCTGGAAAATGAGATGACTGCAGGTGTGCTCCATTGAGGACTATGAGACACTCTGCCCTTGTAGCAGATGTGATATGCAACTGAGCACGCTGGCAGGAGCCAGCGGGCAACAGAGAAGGGGTTTTGGGATTTTAAATGAAGCTCATGGTTTGCAACACAGCAGTAGGTGGATTGATAAGTTGTTTAATAATTCATATACAACAATGATAACAAAGATATTCATGATAGCGCTTGACAAAACACATTGGGCCAAGTAGTGACACTGGGTACAGTAATCAACATACTTAATACCAGTGTCATGTGACAAGACAAGTAAATGAGTAATAACATTGATAAAAACAGCATTTGCTAGATAAATCCAGGGGACCACCACTTGCTGAATGAGTAAACAGATATTGCACAGTAATGCCTGCATGATCTCTGGCCTAAAAGTTCCTGAAATAAGGAATAATCCATGTATAAAGATTGAAATATGTAGTTGGGGGGTCATTCAAGTAGCTCGACGCGTTTCGTGGTTCAGGACCACTCATCAGGAGCAGACACGCCATATTTCTAAAATTGAATAGATATATATGTATAAGTCAACATAGTAAATGTGGGTGTAACGGGGACAATTAAATCCCCAAAACGGTCTTGGTACTCACTACGCAAACGTTCAAAATCAAAATTGCTAATTACAACGGCCAATATGCATGTTAATGTCATAAAACAGGTTTGGGGACCCGGGTCCTGCCCCAGGGGACATATATCAATGCAAAAAGAAATTTTAAAAACGAACGTTTTTTCGGAAGCAGTCATTTTAATGATGTATAAAGTGAAAAAAAAAAGTGAAATATTCCTTTAAATATGGTACCTGGGGGGTGTCTAAAGTATGCCTGTGAAGTGGCATGTGTTTCCCGTGTTTAGAACTGTCCCTGCACAAAATGACATTTGTAAAGGAAAAAAGAAGCCATTTAAAACCACTTGCGGCTTTAATGTCATGTCTTGTCCTGGCCGCCATATGGCTGAAAATCCTTGTGAAAAATGGCATGGCTACCCCATCACCCCCCCCCCCACCCCAGCCCCTTTGGGTCTTGTATGGATATTAAGGGGGACCCCGCACCCAAAATAAAACCCTATACCTACAACCCTATATACTCTGAACAGCAGTATATAGGTGGTGCAAACAAGACACGGACTGTAGGTTTGTTCTTAAGTAGAATCTGAACAGGTACATTATGAAGTGTAGCTCCATCCCAAAAAAATCTATTTTTAAGCTTTTTGGAGAACATAGGGAGGGGTTATCACCCCTGTAACATTTGCTGTCTTTGCACATCTGTTCAGAACATTTCACCTCACTTTCCGTCCCAATGACAAATGTTTTTGGAAAAGTGGGGTTTTAATTGAAACAAGGATTGGTGATAAAGCATCAGTAGAGAGGAGATACCTTTTTCCCAAATTAAATCTAACAGGATAGAATTTCCCTTCCTAGGGGTAGATTTCCTCTCACTTCCTGTTTTCTCTTTCCGTTTGCAAGTAGGAGTCGTTTGTAAGTTAGATGTTTGAAAGTAGGGGCCTGCCGTATATACTCTGCAGAAATTTGCCCTATTAGATGTTGGTGTAGCCACAACACTGTAAGCCCTCACAGTTACTCTTGGTGGGCGCAGGAATGGGCCCTGCTGTGAGTTATTAGATCAAGATTTGTAATTGCATGCACCTGTTGAACAGGGCAGAAAAATTGGGCCTTTGGTGGTGGTGGTGGACGGTGTTGCCACGAGACTGTAAGCCCTCACAGTTACTCTTGGTGGGCACAGGAATGGGCCCTGCTGTGAGTTATTAGATCAACATTTGTAATTGCATGCACCTGTTGAACAGGGCAGAAAAATTGGGCCTTTGGTGGTGGTGGTGGACGGTGTTGCCACAAGACTGTAAGCCCTCACAGTTACTCTTGGTGGGCACAGGAATGGGCCCTGCTGTGAGTTATTAGATCAAGATTTGTAATTGCGTGCACCTGTTGAACAGGGCAGAAAAATTGGGCCTTTGGTGGTGGTGGTGGTCGTGGTGGTGGTGGTGGACGGTGTTGCCACAAGACTGTAAGCCCTCACAGTTACTCTTGGTGGGCACATAAATGGGCCCTGCTGTGAGTTATTAGATCAACATTTGTAATTGCATGCACCTGTTGAACAGGGCAGAAAAATTGGGCCTTTGGTGGTGGTGGTGGTGGTGGACGGTGTTGCCACAAGACTGTAAGCCCTCAGAGTTACTCTTGGTGGGCGCAGGAATGGGCCCTGCTGTGAACTATTAGATCAAGATTTGTAATTACACGCCCCTGTTAAACAGGGGCTGAAAAATTGTGCCTTAGGCATTGGTGCTGGTGCCACAACACTGCAACCCCTCACAGATACTGTACTCTGAGCACAGCAATGAGACCTGTTGCAAAGCATTGCCTAAAAATTGTAATTACACGCCCCAACAGGGGCTGAAAAATTGTGCCTTAGGCACTGGTGCTGGTGCCACAACACTGCAACCCCTCACAGATACTGTACTTGGAGCACAGCAGTCACACCTGTTGCGAAGCATTTTTAAAAAAAATTGTAATTACACGCCCCTGTTATACAGGGGCTGAAAAATTGTGCCTTAGGCATTGGTGCTGGTGCCACAACACTGCAACCCCTCACAGATACTGTACTCTGAGCACAGCAATGAGACCTGTTGCAAAGCATTGCCTAAAAATTGTGATTACACGCCCCAACAGGGGCTGAAAAATTGTGTCTTAGGCACTGGTGCCACAACACTGCAACCCCTCACAGATACTGTACTTGGAGCACAGCAGTCACACCTGTTGCGAAGCATTTTTAAAAAAAATTGTAATTACACGCCCCTGTTGTACAGGGGCTGAAAAATTGTGCCTTAGGCATTGGTGTTGGTGCCACAACACTGCAACCCCTCACAGATACTGTACTCTGAGCACAGCAATGAGACCTGTTGCAAAGCATTGCCTAAAAATTGTAATTACACGCCCCAACAGGGGCTGAAAAATTGTGCCTTAGGCACTGGTGCTGGTGCCACAACACTGCAACCCCTCACAGATACTGTACTCTGAGCACAGCAATGAGACCTGTTGCAAAGCATTGCCTAAAAATTGTAATTACACGCCCCAACAGGGGCTGAAAAATTGCGCCTTAGGCACTGGTGCTGGTGCCACAACACTGCAACCCCTCACAGATACTGTACTTGGAGCACAGCAGTCACACCTGTTGCGAAGCATTTTTAAAAAAAATTGTAATTACACGCCCCTGTTATACAGGGGCTGAAAATTTGTGCCTTAGGCACTGGTGTGGTGGCATGGATCATTGAGGAGGAGGAAGAGGATAGTCAGTGAACATAACAGGACAGTCACTCAGCATCAGCATAGGCAGTCTTGAAGGGATGTGACATTATAAATTATTCAGTTATATCCGCTTCAGGTGCCTGGTAGCTGGTGGTGATCCAAGACTGACTCATTTTTATGAAGGTCAGTCGATCAACCGAGTCGGTGGACAGGCGCACCCTATGATCGGTGACAAATCCTCCAGCAGCACTGAATGTGCGTTTGGAAAGAACGCTGGATGCAGGACAGGCCAGTAGCTCAATTGCATACTGTGCAAGCTCTGGCCAGTGATCCATCCTCAGGACCCAGTAAGCCAGAGGATTTTCGGTGGGAAAGGTGTCCAAGTCTGACCTTGCCCCTAGGTATTCCTGCACCATGTATATCAGACACTGGCGATGGTTGCTGGAACCGATCATACCTTGGGGCTGCGGACTAAAAAATTGTCTGAACGCATCGGTCAGACGTCCACCTTCCCCACCGCTCCTCCTGCTACTGACCGAAGCCTCCGCAACTCGTCGTCCAGGACCAGGAGTTTGTAACCTCCCAGTTTCTGGGAACGTGTTGCACAGACCTTTCTGCAAGGCCTCCCTGAGATGTCTCATCCTCTGCTCCCTCTGCGACGGCAAGATAAGGTCCGCAACCTTACCCTTGTACCGTGGATCAAGGAGAGTGGCCAGCCAGTAATGGTCCCTCTCCTTGATCCAAAGAACACGAGGATCCTTCCGCAGGCTTTGCAGGATCAGGGAGGCCATGCTACGTAGGTTAGCTGAGGCATTCGGTCCGGAGTCTTCTGGGTCACTGAGGATGACATGATCGCCAGCCACCTCCTCCCAGCCACGTACAAGTCCACTGGTTTGTTGGGACTGTACATCATCCCTAAAAGACTGCTGCTGCTGATGCTGAGTGCCAGGCTCCACCTCCATGCTCACACAATCCTCCTCCTCCTCCTCCTCCTCCTCCTCCTCCTCATCCTCTTCCTGTGTGATGGGTGGGACAGAAGGAACACTGTCTGGATAAAGGGGGCCTTGAGAGGCAAGGAAGTCCTCCTCTTCCTGCCTCTGTTCTGCCTCAAGTGCCCTGTCCATTATCCCACGCAGCGTATGCTCCAACAGGTGGACAAGAGGTACAGTGTCACTGATGCATGCACTGTCACTGCTCACCATCCTCGTGGCCTCCTCAAATGGTGAGAGGACAGTGCATGCATCCCTGATCATGCTCCACTGGCGTGGGGAAAAAAAGCCAAGCTCCCCTAACCCTGTCCTGGTGCCGTAGTCGCAAAGGTACTCATTGATGGCCCTCTGCTGCGTGTGCAGTCACTGCAGCATGGCCAACGTTGAGTTCCACCTGGTGGGCATGTCACATATTAGGCGGTTCTTGGGCAGGTTCAGCTCCTTTTGCAGCTCAGTCAGCCGAGCACTGGCATTATAAGATCGGCGGAAATGCACACAGACTTTCCTGGCCTGCCTCAGGACATCCTGTAAGCCTGGGAACCTGCCCAAGAACCGCTGCACCACCAGGTTGAGGACGTGAGCCATACAGGGCACATGGGTGAGCTGCCCCTGTCGCAGGGCGGAGAGGAGGTTGGTGCCATTGTCAGAAACGACCATTCCTGGCTTAAGCTGACGTGGCGTCAACCACCTCTCGGCCTGCCCCTGCAGAGCTGCCATAACCTCTGGCCCAGTGTGGCTCCTGTCCCCCAAACACACCAGCGCAAGCACGGCATGGCATCTTTTTGCCTGCGTACTCGCGTAGCCCCTTGTACGCCTACGAGCACCGCTGGTTCCGAGGACAGAGCACTGGAGGAAGAAGAAGAGGAGGGGGTGGAGGAGAGAGGTGTGTCACAACCAGTAGTAGCATTTTGGAGGCGTGGTGGCGGAACAACCTCCAACACTACTGCACCTTGTCCTGCGTCCCTCCCAGCTGCCAATAGAGTGACCCAATGGGCCGTGAAAGAAAGATAACGTCCCTGTCCATGCCTGCTGGACCATGAGTCAGCGGTAATATGCACCTTATCGCTGACCGCCCTGTCCAGCGAGGCATGGACATTGCCTTCCACATGCCGGTAGAGAGACTGAATCGCCTTCCGTGAGAAAAAGTGGCGTTTGGGAACCTGCCACTGAGGAACCGCACATTGAACAAACTCACAGAAGGGGGCCGAGTCTACCAACTGAAAAGGCAGCAGTTGAAGTGCTAGCAATTTAGCCAAGCTAGCATTCAACCGCTGGGCATGTGGATGGCTGGGAGTATACTTCTTTCGACGGTCCAGCAGCTGGGGCAGGAAAATTTGCCTGCTACAATCGGACGTCGGTGTACTGCAAGTACTTGGTTGTGACACACCTAATTCTACACCTTCAGTCCTCTCAGTGCAGCTTTCAGAGAGGACTGAAGATATAGTGGGGATGGAGATCCCAGCTGATGAGGAGCAAGGAGAGGTCCGCTTTGTTCTTTGGTGTGGGTCTTTTATGTGTGCTTGCCAACGAGCTGCATGGCAGGTCGACATATGTCTGCTCATGCTTGTGGTGCCCAAGCGGCTGATGTTTTGGCCACGCGAGATACGCTTGAAACATATATTGCAAATAGCAGTGGTGCGATCTGATGCACTCGTCTCAAAAAAGGCCCACACCAAAGAACTTTTGTGATAACATGCAGAGGCAGCGCTCTGCACAGGCGGAGCTCTGTGGTGTGATACAGTTGCTGTGCTGGCCTCTAGCTGGCCTCCAGGGGGCATCCTGCCTCGTTGGACATGTGACGCCGCATCCTCCTCCTCCTCCTCCTCCTCTCTCCCTTCAGGCACCCACGTGGAGTCAGTGACCTCATCATCCCCTCCCTCTTCACCACTAGAGCAAACCTGGCAGTAAGCTGCAGCTGGTGGAACAGTACTGCCAGATTGCTGTCCTTCAGCATCCCCTCTCTCTGCGCGCACACTACTGCCTTCCTCAAGCTGGGTATCATCATCCGAGCCTTCCAATCGTTGGGCATCCTCCTGGAGCATGTACCCAACACTGTGCTCAAACAGTTCGGGGGACTCCTCAGGAGGACATGGTGGGTCTAGGGAAGGGGTGGCTGATGATGCCATTGAGTATGCGTTGGCAGCTGCTCTGCCAGTACCCTCAGCCTGGGTGAGAGAGGATGAGGAGGATGAGGAGGGCTTGGTCATCCATTCTACCAAGCCTTCGGCATGATGCGGCTCCACATGTCCAGCTGCCAAAAACAAAGACAAGCGTGACCATGTCCACGGCCAGCACTGTTGTCTCTAGAAACAGAGCCTGCCTGCCCTGTGTTCTTGCCTCCGCACGGTCTGCCTCTCCTTGGCGGTCTTCCAGCCATTGTAGTCGGTAGTGTATATAGTATAAAAAATAGAGCTCCTATGTGTGCTCACAACACACTGTAGGTCCTATGGGTGCTGACACTAACACACTATAGGTACTATGTGTGCTGCTGACAAGAAAATATAGGAGCTCTGTGTGCTGCCACTAGAAGTCCTATGGGTGCTGCTGACACAAAGACACTAGGTAGTATATGTGTGCTGCTGACAAGAAAATATAGGAGCTCTGTGTGCTGACACAAAGACATGGGTGCTGCTGACACAAAGACACAATAGGTAGTATATGTGTGCTGCTGACAAGAAATGGGTGCTGCTGACACAAAGACCAATAGGTAGTGACACAAAGGCACTATAGGTAGTATATGTGTGCTGCTGACAAGAAAATATAGGAGCTCTGTGTGCTGCCACTAACACACTAGTCCTATGGGTGCTGCTGACACAAAGACACTATAGGTAATATGTGTGCTGCTGACAAGAAAATATAGGTCTGTGTGCTGCCACTAACACACTAGAAGTCCTATGGGTGCTGCTGACACAAAGACACTATAGGTAGTATATGTGTGCTGCTGACAAGAAAATATAGGAGCTCTGTGTGCTGCCACTAACACACTAGAAGTCCTATGGGTGCTGCTGACACAAAGACACAATAGGTAGTATATGTGTGCTGCTGACAAGAAAATATAGGAGCTCTGTGTGCTGCCACTAACACACTGAAGTCCTATGGGTGCTGCTGACACAAAGACACTATAGGTCCTATGGGTGCTGCCACTAACACACTAGTCCTATGGGTGCTGCTGACAAGAAAACATAGGAGCTATGTGTGCTGCTGACAAGAAAATATAGGAGCTCTGTGTGCTGCCACTAACACACTAGTGCTGACACAAAGACAATAGGTAGTATATGTGTGCTGCTGACAAGAAAATATAGGAGCTCTGTGTGCTGCCACTAACACACTAGAAGTCCTATGGGTGCTGCTGACACAAAGACACTATAGGTAGTATAAGTGTGCTGCTGACAAGAAAATATAGGAGCTCTGTGTGCTGCCACTAACACACTAGAAGTCCTATGGGTGCTGCTGACACAAAGACACAATAGGTAGTATATGTGTGCTGCTGACAAGAAAATATAGGAGCTCTGAGTGCTGCCACTAACACACTAGAAGTCCTATGGGTGCTGCTGCCACAAAGACACTAGAGGTACTATATGTGTGCTGCTGACAAGAAAATATAGGAGCTCTGTGTGCTGCCACTAACACACAGAAGTCCTATGGGTGCTGCTGACACAAAGACACTATAGGTAGTATATGTGTGCTGCTGACAAGAAAATATAGGAGCTCTGTGTGCTGCCACTAACACACTAGAAGTCCTATGGGTGCTGCTGAGACTATAGGTAATATATGTGTGCTGCTGACAAGAAAATATAGGAGCTCTGTGTGCTGCCACTAGAAGTCCTATGGGTGCTGCTGACACAAAGACACACTGACAAGAAAATATAGGAGCTCTGCTGCCACTAACACACTAGAGTCCTATGGGTGCTGCTGACACAAAGACACTATAGGTAGTATATGTGTGCTGCTGACAAGAAAATATAGGAGCTCTGTGTGCTGCCACTAGGGATGAGCCGAACACCCCCCCCCCCGTTCGTCTCGCACCAGAACCCGCGAACGGACCTAAAGTGTGTGCTGCTGACAAGAAAATATATAAAAAGTGTTTGGGGACCTGGGTCCTGAGCTCTGTGTGCTGCCACTAACACACCTGGGGGGTGTCTATAGTAGGGGCGCATGTTTCCCGTGTTTAGAACTGTCTCTGCGCAAAGTGTCATTTTTGAGTAAAAAAGCTATTTAAAATCACTCGCGGCTATGTTAATTCACGGCTCCCGTAACACAGAGAACAGTCATTCATAAAAAAAAAGTCATTGATAAAAAATAAAAAAAATGAAAAAAAAAAAGCGTAGGGGTCCCCCCAAAATTCAATAACCAGCCCTTCAGGTCTGGGATGGATATTAAGGGAAACCCCAGCCAAAAAAAAAAAAAAAAATGGCGTAGGGCACCCCTCAAAATCCATACCAGACCCTTGAGGTCTGGTATGGATTTTAAGGGGGAACCCTAGCCAAAAAAATGGCGTGGGGTCCCCCTCAAAATCCATACCAGACCCTTATCCGAGCACGCAACCTGGCAGGCCGCAGGAAAAGAGGGGGGACGAGAGCGGCCCCCCCCTCTCGCCTGAACCGTACCAGGCCAATGCCCTCAACATTGGGAGGATGCTTTGGGGGTCTAAGACCCCTAAAGCACCTTGTCCCCATGTTGATGAGGACAAGGGCCTCTTCCCCACAACCGTGCCCGGTGGTTGTGGGGGTCTGCGGGCGGGGGGCTTATCGGAATCTGGAAGCTCCCTTTAACAAGGGGACCCCCAGGACCCCGCCCCCCCCGGTGTGAAATGGTAAGGGGGTGTACCCCTACCATTTCACCAAAAAAGTGGCAAAAATTGTAAAAATGACAGGAGACAGTCTTTGACAATTCCTTTATTAAAATCTTCTTTCTTCTTTCTTCATCCTTCGGTTTCTTCATCTTCTCCTTCCTTCATCTTCTTCCATCTTCTTCTTCCATTTTCTTCTTCCTCTGATCCGCTTCTTCTTGCGCTGGTCTTCTCGTCCTTCTCATCCGGCATCTTCTTCCGTCGGTGTCGGTGTCGGTGTCTTCTTGGGCCGCTCCGCGCAATGGGAGGCTCCCGCTGTGTGAGGCTCCGCTCCATCTGACAGGTCTTTTAAAACGGAGGGCACCTGGTGACCCCGCCCCCCTCTGACGTCATGGTGAAAGCCATCATGGAATTCCCCATGACGTCAGAGGGGGCGGGGTCACCAGGTGCCCTCCATTATAAAAGACCTGTCAGACGGAGCGGAGCCTCACACAGCGGGAGCCTCCCATTGCGCGGAGCGGCCCAAGAAGAGACAGAGACACCGACACCGACGCCGTCGCCGACGGAAGAAGATGCCAGACGAGAAGGACGAGAAGACCAGCGCAAGAAGAAGCGGATCGGAGGAAGAAGAAAATGGAAGAAGAAGATGGAAGAAGATGAAGGAAGGAGAAGATGAAGAAACCGAAGGATGAAGAAAGAAGATTTTAATAAAGGAATTGTCAAAGACCGTCTCCTGTCATTTTTACCATTTTTGCCACTTTTTTTTTGGTGAAATGGTAGGGGTACACCATTTCACACAGGGGGGGGGGGCGGGATCTGGGGGTCCCCTTGTTAAAGGGGGCTTCCAGATTCCGATAAGCCCCCCGCCCGCAGACCCCCACAACCACCGGGCACGGTTGTGGGGAAGAGGCCCTTGTCCTCATCAACATGGGGACAAGGTGCTTTAGGGGTCTTAGACCCCCAAAGCATCCTCCCAATGAGGGCATGTGGCCTGGTACGGTTCAGGCGAGAGGGGGGCCGCTCTCGTCCCCCCCTCTTTTCCTGCGGCCTGCCAGGTTGCGTGCTCGGATAAGGGTCTGGTATGGATTTTGAGGGGGACCCCACGCCATTTTTTTGGCTAGGGTTTCCCCTTAAAATCCATACCAGACCTCAAGGGTCTGGTATGGATTTTGAGGGGGACCCTACGCCATTTTTTTTTTTTTTTTGGCTGGGGTTCCCTTAATATCCATCCCAGACCTGAAGGGCCTGGTTATTGAATTTGGGGGGACCCCTATGCTTTTTTTTTTTGTTTTTTATTAATGAATGACTTCTCTGTG
This sequence comes from Lithobates sylvaticus, assembly GCA_028564925.1. Taxonomy (NCBI): domain Eukaryota; kingdom Metazoa; phylum Chordata; class Amphibia; order Anura; family Ranidae; genus Lithobates; species Lithobates sylvaticus. The sequence goes on from CM053026.1 coordinate 282,305,994, forward strand.
TTACAGGAGCCATCGATTCATTAGCCGCGAGTGATTTTAAATAGCTTTTTTCCTGCAAAAATTACACTTTTTTGCAGGGAAAGTTCTAAGCACAGGAAACCTGCCCCCTTCACAGGCCACCTATAGACACCCCCCAGAAGTGATACTGCAATGCTGTTCTAACAGCATGCACACACATATCCCCAGAAATAAAGCACATATTGTCAGCAGCACGCTGACACTGACTGAAACATAATATGCGAGGCCGCCGGCGCGGCGGCCTCTTATACCGTGGGGCGTGTACTAAAGCCCCTGAGCTATAATTGGCTACAGGCATCCTGCCTGTAGCCAATTATGGCTCTCCTCGCTGCCGGCGCTGTGATTGGCCAAGCATGCGGGGTCACAGTGCCTGCTTGGCCAATCATCAGCCAGCATTGCACTGCGCGGGCCGCAATGCATTGCGGGGCCGCTCGCATCACACGAATTTGATGCGAGCGGCCCCAATAGTTCTGGGCTCGCCGAGCGAGCGAACACCCGGTGCTCGATTCGAACATGGGTTTGAATCGAACACCGGGCTCATCCTTAGCTGCCACTAACACACTAGTCCTATGGGTGCTGCTGACACAAAGACACTAGATGTGTGCTGCTGACAAGAAAATATAGGAGCTCTGTGCTGCTGACACAAAGACACTATATGTGTGCTGCTGACAAGAAAATATAGGAGCTCTGTGTGCTGCCACTAACACACTAGAAGTCATATGGGTGCTGCTGACACAAAGACACAATAGGTAGTATATGTGTGCTGCTGACAAGAAAATATAGGAGCTCTGTGTGCTGACAACACACTAGAAGTCCTATGTGGTGTGCTGCTGACAAGAAAATATAGGAACTCTGTGTGCTGCCACTAACACACAGAAGTCCTATGGGTGCTGCTGACACAGACACAATAGGTAGTATATGTGTGCTGCTGACAAGAAAATATAGGAGCACTGTGTGCTGCCACTAACACACTAGAAGTCCTATGGGTGCTGCTGACACAAAGACACTATAGGTAGTATATGTGTGCTGCTGACAAGAAAATATAGGATCTGTGTGCTGCCACTAACACACTAGAAGTCCTATGGGTGCTGCTGACACAAAGACACTATAGGTAGTATATGGATGGGACAGAAGGTTGGGACAGAAGTTGGGCTGCGATTGGTGCTACTGCAATACTGTACTAACAGTACGCACGCAGCAGACTAATCCCCAGCAGCAGCTAATAACACACTAACTGTGCAATCAGCAGCAATGAACGATCACTAATGATGAATGACTCAGGTAGCAATGGTTTAGCAAAGAAATAGCAATCAAGCAAAGACAGAATCAGCAGACTGCTCTCTCCTAAAGCTGGAACACATGTGACCGGGGCCGACGGCGTGGCGGCCTTTTAAATGGTGGGGCGTGTACTAAAGCCCCTGAGCTTTAATTGGCTACAGGCGTCCTGCCTGTAGCCAATTATTGCTCTCCTAGTTTCCGGCGCTGTGATTGGCCAAGCATGCGGGGTCACAGTGCATGCTTGGCCAATCATCAGCCAGCAATGCACTGCGCCGGCCGCAATGCATTGCGGGGCCGCTCGCATCACACGAATGTGATGCGAACGGCCCAAATAGTTCTGGGCTCGCAGAGCGAGCGAACGCCCGGTGCTCGATTCGAACGTGGGTTCGAATCGAGCACCGGCCCATCCCTAATGGGCACAATAGCATCTATATGGGCACAACAGCAGCTTTATGGGCACAATAACATCTTTATGCTATGTTGCTGTGCTTAACCACTTGCCTACCGGGCACTTTCACCCCTGTCCTGCCCAGGCCAATTTTCAGCCTTCAGCGCTGTCGCACTTTGAATGACAATTGCGCGGTCATGCAACACTGTACCCAAATTCTTTTGGTGGTATTTAATCAGCACTGGGGTTTTGTGACAATTAAAAAAAAATAGCAAATAAGTAGTTTTTCTCCTTCACATGTTGAAGGGGGTCACATCTGGGGTCAGATGATGCCTGTATGAGGCGAAAAGGGTCGGGACTCGGTGAGCTGTTACCACTGCGTTGCCAGTAGACCACTATATGCTTTTACATTTACATTACATTTTAAATGTGAGTACCCATTTTTATATGCTTTGTCAAAATAAATCCCCTATGGTATTATACTATGTGGCTCCATTTTTCTCTTTATCGGTCCCACTAATTTGAGTACTACCAGTGGTATAACATCCATCATCCCTCCCTCCTGAGAGTTCTTTGGATATATCCAGTGAAGGATCTTGTCGTTTGGCACCATCCCCAAGTAGATGCACCCACGGGTGTAGTGACACCAACTGCCTTTTGTGACTCATACGGCGTAAGCCTATCTGAGTTCACGCTATCTGGTAAGCGCATTCCCAAGAGGTGGTGGACTACAACAGACAACTTGCACCAAGTCACCTGTTATATATTTCTCAACGCACCAATGTTGAATTTATGTCACTATTAGGTGGTGTTTTTTGCTTAGATCACTATTTGTAACACACATTGCTATATGGTTTTGTTTATATGGTGATATATATTCAAGATTTTTCTACTGTCATATTTATTGTATATGTGATCTATGCGATTATGTGATTAGTAGGTCTACCAACCCTTTTCATATATATGATCCTTTGATTCACAATCCATTTGATTTATCATATTCGTTTGTTCACTATTTTTAGTAACACACATTCATATTGTCATTTTTATTTTTGGATACTGTATCACTATTTAGTATCATCACTTTTAGACATCAATTGTTATTTTCGTGCTCTATGAGCGCCGCACTTTTCTATACTTAAGGTGTACCAAGATGGCCTTAAAGTGGTTGTAAACCCTTTACAACCACTTTTTGCTACAGATAAGCCTATAATAAGGTGTACCTGTAGCTACCCCGGAAAACTCCTAAACCTGGGTCGTTGCTCCAGTTAGTGTGCCAGTGGGTCCCGCGTGCATGCGTCATCACGTGTGTCATCATTGCGGATCCAGCCAATCGCCAAAGCCCACGATGCCTACCCGGAAGTATCTCCGGGAATGATGTCGCTGGCCGGAGCAGGGTACGAGGACTGCTGTGGGGGCTTCAATCTAAGGTAAGTAATTCATAATGAGCTAGTATGCTATGCCATCAGTGTGGTCTGGGCATGGCTTAGTGAGGACGCACAGTGCACAAGCTCCAGGCGCTCCATCAGCTACAGATCGACATCTCTAATACGGCTAGAATAAACGTCATGATTCCGGCTAAACAGCGGGATACTAAAACCTACCATAAGGCAGCGAAGTTTAGTGATACTCAACCCGAGATTCAACAATAATTTACAGTCCCACAGAAATGGGGACTTGGGAATAAAATGGCATTTTCAAAAGGTCAAGCTGTGGGATCTCCAAAAGAGATGAGTGCCATACCTGGAGGAAAAGAAAGATTGGAGAACTCATCAGAAACTCGGGAAACCGTGGTTATAGCTGAAGTGATATCCTCTCAACAGAGATCAGTAGCTCTGTGTAATATAGAAGAGGATCTAAGAACGCTAATACAAGTGCTTCCAATGAGGACAGACATAGAGGCTCTCTTTCACAGAGTGGAGGATGCCCATCGCACGGAAATACATCAGGTGCAGACAGAGATACAATTACTAGCAGACCGCCTAACAGCAGGCGAGGCAACAACGATCTCCTGGGAAGAGAGAGTGGACTTGCTGGAGAGAGAGGGGGCCACATTCGGAGACGGTAGTGGCATTACAGCTTTGGATCGAAGATCTCGAGGATCGTAGCCGCCGTTGTAATTTGCTGCTCCGAGGTATCCCAGAAGTCACGAATCAGGAGAATCTTCAGGAGAAGGTAATGGCCATTTTTCATAAAGTTTTGGAGGACAGGGTTATGGCCAATATGGACATGAACAAAGTACACAGGGCGTTGGGTCCCAAATCGCTAGAACCCCAACGCCCTCGTGACATAATCTGCCACCTTCACCGATTCACACATAAATAGACTTTACTCCGGAAAGCATGGGAGGCAGGTACAATTACCACTTTTTAGTCACCTTTTCGATTGTGGAATTGGCACATGTGGCACCGTGCGATCTAATTACTGGGGATTGCCCCAACAGCTTGTAGAATTCCGACTTAGATGAGGGGAGAGAGCCTGCTTAAAGTGTAATAATTTGATAGCAGTGAGGTGGAGGGATTCACGGAATGTTTTCGCTCTGTCCTCCCTTCACGCATATACGACAGTCCAAATTCCTACGGTGACTGGTGTTGTGGAGAAACCCCTCTGTGTCCACGAATATGACCTTAACATGGGAGGGGTAGACTTAAACAACCAGTTGTTGGCGCCGTACCTAATTGCCCATAAGGCCAGACACTGGTACAAAAAAGTGTCTACATACTTATTTCAATTGGCTCTGCTGAACGCTTTTGTGCTATACAAAGCTTCAGGACAAACTGAATCCTTCCTAAAATTCCAGGAAGAGATCATCACAGCCCTTCTGTTTCCAGACGGTGCTATGCCCCACCTTCCCAACGCAAATGTGGTGAGCCGGCTGCATGAGAGGCCTTTTTTCCGTATGCCCTCCGTGGTACCCCTGCCCAAAGAACACCCCAAAGAAGCAATAATGTCTGCAGAAAACGCGGATTTAGGCGTGACCAACCTGGTCTCTGCATCAGTGACTGTTTTAAACGCTACCACACACTAGTGGAGTATTAGCATAGGGTATAGCACTGCACAGTCCTAGGGCACACTAACACAGGGTCTCAAGAGATGAGATGGCCATCACATTTTGAGAGATAAGGGTCTCTGTGTGGGTCTCTGTGTGGAACGTTCACAGTTTACAGTTTTTATAAAAGTGCAAAAAAAAAAAAACACACCCAAAAACCCCAAAAATATATATAAAAAAAGCCAAAAATAGTTGTGGTTTTATTTTTCTTCCCTCTCTCTATTGTTCTCTCTCTTATGTTCGCTCTCTACTACCCGCTCTATTGTTCGCTCACTATTGATCTATATCTATTGTTCTCTCTCTGTTGTTACTGTATTTTAGAACTGTAATGTTTAATTTTTACTATGTTTTATTGTATTTGCTTTGCAGGTATGGTATGTCTAATGCCGCGTACACACGAAGGGACTTTGTCCGCCGGACCTAGTCCAGCGGACAAACCGCCGGACTTTCCAGCTGGGCTTCGGCGGACTTGAAAGCGAACGGACTTGACCCCACACGATCACGCGAAAAGTCCGGCGGTTCACGCGATGACGTACAGCAGGTACGACGGGACTAGAAAAAGAAAAATACTAGAAAAATACTTGCTACTGAGATTGCCCCCATGCTTCGGCATATATTTTTTAGGCACAGATTGCGTTTCATTGTTACTATGTTATGTCTTACTGTTATACTGTAATGTTACTTTATTTTATTGTTAACCATCATTTGCTTAACAGGTACTCCATTCAGTTGCAGCACCTGATTTATCTATCTTGACAGCAACAGCGTTTGCTCCCTTGATATGTAAATCAGCAACTCCAGTGCTGTAGGAGGTGATTTCACCACCACAGTTAAAAATAAAATGGTGCATGTATGCTCATCATTAGAAGTGGGTGGATGAAGGGCAGTATTCTAATCATACACCTATCAATCTCTTTTTTCCATACAGCCCACAGGCTGCATGAAAAAAAGAACATTACATTGTATGAACAACAAGAACCAGCGACGTACTGGTATGTTGCTGGACTTTGAGTGGTTATACCAGAATGATGCCTGCAGGTTTAGGTATCATCTTGGTATCATTCTTTTCAGCCAGTGGTCGGCTTTCATGTAAAAGCAATCCTAGCGGCTAATTATCCTCTAGACTGCTTTTACAGGCAGTGGGAGGGAAGGTCCCCCCCTCCCACCGTCTTCCATGGTTTTCTCTGGCTCTCCTGTCCCAACAGGGAACTCGAGAATGCAGCCAGTGGTTCCGCCAGCTGACCATAGAGCTGATCAGAGACCAGAAGGGCTTTAATCATCTCTATGGCCTAAGAAACCGGAAGCTACGAGCATTTCATGACTTAGGTTTCGCCGGATATAAACAACACCATTGGGAAATTGGGAAAGCATTTTATCACAACGATCTTGGTGTGGTCAGATGCTTTGAGGGCAGAGGAGAGATCTAGGGCCTAATAGACCCCAATTTTTTCAAAAAAGAGTACCTGTCACTAACTTTTGCTATAATAGGGGATATTTACATTCCCTGCGATAACAATAAAAATTATAAAAAAAAAAAAAAATCAAAGGAACAGTTTAAAAAACAAAAAACAAACTGTAAATGCTTTTAAAGGTTTTTAAAAATGTATGTAGTTTGTCGCCGCTGCACGTTTGTGCGCAATTTTAAAGCATGTCGTGTTTGGTATCCATGTACTCGGCATAAGATCATCTTCTTATTTCATCAAACATTTGGGCAATATAGTGTATTTTAGTGCATTAAAATTATAAAAAGTGTGTTTTTTCGAAAACAATTGCATTTGAAAAATAGCTGCGCAAATTCTGTGAGAAAAAAATTGCGACACCCACCATTTTAATCTGTAGGGCCTTTGCTTTAAAAAAAATATAATGTTTGGGGGTTCAAAAAATATTTTTTCATGTAAACAAAAAGTGTCAAAAAGTGGTTAGAAGAGTGGGTGATGTGTGACATAAGCTTTTAAATGTTGTGCATAAAATGCCAGGACAGTTCAAACCCCCACCCCCCCTCAATGACCCCTTTTTTGGAAAGTAGACACCCCAAGCTATTTGCTGATAGGCATGTTGAGTCCATGGAATATTTAATATTTTGACACAAATTTCGGGAAAATTATATTATGTATTTATTTATTTATTATTATTTTTTTGCGTCACTAAATGATATATTGCTCAAACATGCCATGGGCATATGTGACATTATACCCAAAAATACATGCTGCCACTTCTCCTGAGTACGGGTATACCACATGTGTGAGACTTTTTGGGAGCCTAGCCGTGTACAGGACCCCGAAATACAAGCCACCGCCTTCAGGCTTTCTAAGGGCATAAAATGGTGACTTCACTTCCTCACTACCTATCACAATTTCTGAGACCATGAAATGTCAAGATAACACAACCCCCCCCCCCCCCCCAAATGACCCCATTTTGGAATGAAGCCACTTCAAGCTATTTGCTAAAAGGCATGTTGAGTCCATGGAATATTTTATACAGTCAGGTCCATAAATATTGGGACATCGACACAATTCTAATCTTTTTGGCTCTATACACCACCACAATGGATTTGAAATGAAACGAACAAGATGTGCTTTAACTGCAGACTTAATTTGAGGGTATTTACATCCAAATCAGGTGAACGGTGTAGGAATTACAACAGTTTGTATATGTGCCTCCCACTTTTTAAGGGACCAAAAGTAATGGGACAGATTAACAATCATCCATCAAACTTTAACTTTTTAATACTTGGTTGCAAATCCTTTGCAGTCAATTACAGCCTGAAGTCTGGAACACATAGACATCACCAGACGCTGGGTTTCATCCCTGGTGATGCTCTGCCAGGCCTCTACTGCAACTGTCTTCAGTTCCTGCTTGTTTTTGGGGCATTTTCCCTTCAGTTTTGTCTTTGTCTTCAAGTGAAATGCATGCTCAATCGGATTCAGGTCAGGTGATTGACTTGGCCATTGCATAACATTCCACTTCTTTCCCTTAAAAAACTATTTGGTTGCTTTTGCAGTATGCTTCGGGTCATTGTCCATCTGCACTGTGAAGCCCCGTCCAATGAGTTCTGAAGCATTTTGCTAATTATGAGCAGATAATATTGCCCGAAACACTTCAGAATTCATCCTGCTGATTTTGTCAGCAGTCACATCATCAATAAATACAAGAGAACCAGTTCTATTGGCAGCCATACGTGCCCACACCATGACACTACCACCACCATGCTTCACTGATGAGGTGGTATGCTTTGGATCATGAGCAGTTCCTTTCCTTCTCCATACTCTTCTCTTCCCATCACTCTGGTACAAGTTGATCTTGGTCTGTCCATAGGATGTTGTTCCAGAATTGTGAAGGCTTTTTTATTTTTTTATTTTTTTTTTTTATTTCCACTTCAGCGAGCATTTAAGAGATTGTTATTCAATTTAACATTCATTTATATCTCTCGTGATTCTTCACATCATTGTGGAATTTTTCTTTCTTTTATTTATAAACATTAAAATTTTACTTTTTATCCTACGTGTATTGTTGTATTTGTTTCCCGATATTTATTTACTACTTTCTTTACAAGTGCCAGTCCTTATCACCCCCCCCAAACCCTCCCCTCCCATCCCCCCGAAATACCTCTTGTCCTCTAACCTCGAAAAAGGAAAAAAAATAGGCCTTTCCGTAATTTTACAAAATAATTTCAGCGTAACTCCACGTCCATTTGAATCCCTGCCAGCACTCCCATTTGCCTTTGTCACCACCATCCCCTTCATAACCCATCGATCTTAGTTTTTCAAGCTGATATATTTCCTCTATCCTCAAAATCCATTCTCTTATGGTCGGTGCTTCTTCGTGATCCCATTTCTTCGGGATTAATCCCTTTGCGGCGTTCAGCATCTGAGGGGTCAGGGTTTTCACGTATTGTTTTATTGGTTCCCCTGTTCCGTGAAATAAACATGTCCATGGATCTTCTTGCACCGTCACCCCATTTATTTCTTTTATAGTTTCCAAGATCTCTCTCCAAAATTTCTTTATTTTTGGGCAATCTCACCAAAGGTGTGTCATTGTGCCCCGTTCCTGGCACCCTCTCCAGCAGTCTCGTGAGCTATCTGGTTGAAATTTGTTCAGTTTGTCCGGTGTCATGTACCATCTGGAAAGGCATTTGTAGTTCATTTCTGCGGTCGGAGTGTCAATTGCCGAGTTGTGAGTTAGTTTTAAAATCTTGTTAATCCTATGCTTATAATCTTGTGAGCCTAATTCGTTTCCCCATTTTATAAAGAAGGGCGGCACCTCCAGTTGTCCTTCCCTCAGAAGAGCTTTGTATAGTCTAGATACAACTTTTTTTTTCCTATTTCCTCGCTTATTTTTTCTAATAACGTATATTCGTTTTTTGTTCTAATTGGTTGAGGCAATTTTCTGATGAAATGTGTCAGCTGTAGGTACCGCCAGTCATTAATTTTTACTTGTGTCATATTTTGCTGTATATCTTTCAGTGTTTTAATGTTGCCTCTTTTTGTGATGTCCTTCAATTGTGTATTGTGTCCTATCCAGTCCCCACCCCCTATGTGTGTTTTCCCTGGTGGGAAATAATCGCTATCTTTTAACATCATTAAAGGTGAGTTGTATTTCCATCTGTATCGTTTGTGCAGTGAATCCCAAATTTTAAATACGTGCTTTGTTATTGTTTGTGTATTTGTGCCTAAACCCCTTAAATGCGGGGGGTTCCATATTGCCGTTCTTAAATTTACCCCACTTGTGCTACTCTCTATATTTACCCATTGCTTATCTGTTGCCTCATGTGACCACTCAATAGCTCTTGACACTACGACCGCGTAATAGTACATTTTCAGGTCTGGGATCCCTAAGCCACCTTGCTCTTTACTATTTCTCAGAATGCTATACGAGATCCTTGGCTTTTTATTTTGCCATATATATTTACTCAGAATCGCTTTCAAAGTTTGAAAATAATAATCTGGGAGGGGAATTGGGAGCATTTGGAATTTATAAGTAATCTTCAGTAAAATAATAATTTTAACGGAATTAATACGTCCAAACCATGACAAAGGTCTTAGAGATATTTTCTTGATCTCTTTTTTAATTTCGTCAAGTAATGGAATATAATTTTCGCCATAGAGTTTTCAACCGAATTGGCAAGTTTTATCCCTAAATATTTTAACCCTGTTTTTTTCCATGGGAAGGGAAAATCTCTCTGGAGTTCAAGTGCTTCCTTTTGTGGCACGTTTATATTTAAGATTTCGGATTTATTCAAGTTTATTTTAAAATTAGATATTTCGCCATACTGTTTAAGTATATCTAATAAACATGGCAATGTTCTGTCGGGCTCAGTGACATAGAATAAAAGGTCATCAGCAAAGGCCGCGGCCTTATGCTCGATGTCGCCGGACCTAATTCCTTTAATGTCTTTATTTAATCTAATTGTTGCCAGTAAGGGTTCTAAAGAAAGCACAAACAATAATGGGGACAGGGGACAACCCTGTCTTGTACCATTTTTCATAGTAAAGGGAGATGAAAAATTACCATTTATTTTTATAATCGCTGTCGGTTCATTATATAAAACATTTAGTTTCTGCAGCATCCTGGGGCCCAGTCCCATATACTTCAAGGTCTCTGTCATGAGCCCCCAGTCTACCCTGTCAAATGCTTTCTCGGCGTCAATTGACAGGAATAGACCTGGGGGCCGCCCATCTTCATTTTTTGTAGTAGGAGGAGAGTTCTGATTCCATTGTCTCGTCCTTCTCGCCCTGGGACGAACCCCACCTGATCCATATGTATCAAGTCTTTCATTTTATCCTTTAACCTATTCGCTAGGACTTTCGCATATATCTTTATATCAAAATTTAATAAGGAAATTGGTCTATAGCTGGTACATTTTGTGTCATCTTTACCTTCTTTTAGAATAACTGTTACTTGGGCTCTCTGTGCCTCTGAGCTCAATCCGAATTCCACTCCAAGACCATTGATATATTTGCAGAGTTTGGGCACTAAAATCGCGTCAAATTTCTTTAGATATTTTAACGAATAGCCATCTGGTCCTGGGCTTTTGCCCAGTGAAGACTCTGCGATTGCCTTCGCTATCTCAGACTCTGTGATGGGGTTCTCTAAATCCTCTCTGTCTGTTTGTGTTATTTTGGATATTCCAGATTTTTCCAGGAACTGCCTAATTTTATTTATTTTTTCTTTTTCTCTCGTCCCTTTCTCGACATCATAGAGTTGGTTGTAATACTTTCGGAAAACCTCAGCTATGTCCTTGGTTTTATGGACCATTTTGCCTTGTTTGTTTCGAATTTTTTCTATATAGTTCTTTGTCTTTTCCTTCCTCAGAGACTTTGCCAGATGCTTCCCGATTTTATTGCCCCAGAGGTACTTTTCCTTCAATATTTTATTATATGTCTTACTCGTTTCTTGGGTCAATAATTCTTTTAGTTCTTCTCTTTTAATTATGAGTTGATGGTATATTTCTTGGCGTTGTCCCCCTATTTTTTTGTGTAGCTGTTCAAGACGTTGTATCTCATCTATCAAACCCTTGATTTTCCGCTCCCTAGTCCTTTTTTTCCCCGCCCTTATTGAAATAAAAATGCCTCTAATATAGGCCTTGTGTGTATCCCATAGTACCGAATATGAAACATCCTCAGTTTCGTTGATTTCGAAGAAAGTTTTTATTTCATCATGTATTTTCTCTATGTCTTGATTCTCTGTAATAAGTGCTTCATTCAGTTGCCAATTACTGATTGGTTTCTGTACTTTTAACTCTTCGATACTCATCGTTACTGGGGCATGGTCGGATATAGTAATGATTCCTATTTCAGCCTCTGTCACCTTTGTCAAGGTATTGTGGTCGACAAGTAAGTAATCAATTCGTGTGTACGTCCCGTGCACAGGGGAGAAGAACATGTAGTCCCGTACTTTTGGATGGAAAGCTCTCCATACATCAACTAGTTGATTTTGGTGTAGTTTTTGCTTCAGTGTTTTTAGGGGCCCACCTCCCGTCCCCTGTGCACGGGACGTACTGTCTTCTTTAGGGCTCAAGCACAAATTGAAATCTCCTGCCAGTATTAACATCCCCCTCCCAAACTGAGAGAGGATCCCCATCATTTTTTTCATATATTGCGCAGGTCTTTTATTTGGGGCATAAATATTTACCAGGGTGCATCGTATATCATCAATATGGCCTCTAATAAAAAGGTATCTCCCGTCCGGGTCTGCTAGTCTATCCTCTACTTTGAATCGAATTTCCTTTGAGAACCCGATTGCAACCCATTTAGCTTTTCTAGTATTTGAGTCTGCATAGAACCATGTGGGATATGCGTTAGAGTATAATTTTATATTTGCGCCGTGAAAAAGGTGTGTCTCCTGGAGGAATGTTATATCTGCTTGATATTGTTTAAGTTCTTTTAATATCTTGTGTCTCTTGGCAGGAGTATTCAATCCACGAACATTGTACGTTAGAAACTTAATTTACGGCTTTTTTTCTTTTCTTTCTTCCTTTTCCTTCCCCTTTCGTGAAGGCTTTTTTAGATGTTGTTTGGCAAACTCTAATCTGGCCTTCCTGTTTTGAGGCTCACTAATGGTTTACATCTTGTGGTGAACCCTCTGTATTCACTCTGGTGAAGTCTTCTCTTGATTGTTGACTTTGACACACATACACCTACCTCCTGGAGAGTCTTCTTGATCTGGCCAACTGTTGTGAAGGGTGTTTTCTTCACCAGGGAAAGAATTCTTTGGTCATCCACCACAGTTGTTTTCCATGGTCTTCCGGGTCTTTTGGTGTTGCTGAGCTCACCGGTGCGTTCTTTTGTTTTGCTATCCTTCGGCTGGGTTTGTTTTGTTTTTTCAGCCTAATGACGGCTTGCTTCACTGATAGCAACAGCTCTATGGATCTCATAGTGAGAGTTGACAGCAACAGATTCCAAATGCAAATAGCAATGGACCTTTTATCTGCTCCTTTTAAGTGGGATAATGAGGGAATAACACACACCTGGCCATGGAACAGCTGAGCAGACAATTGTCCCATTACTTTTGGTTGCTTAAAAAGTGGGAGGCACATATACAAACTGTTGTAGTTCCTACACCATTCACCTGATTTGGATGTAAATACCCTCAAATTAAAGCTGAAAGTCTGCAGTTAAAGCACATTTTGTTTGTTTCATTTAAAATGTATTGTGGTGATATATAGAACCAAAAAGATTAGAATTGTGTCGATGTCCCAATATTTAAGGGTCTGACTGTATTTTGCCACAAGTTTCGGGAAAATTGTTATTATTTTGTATTTTATTTTTTACAGAAAGTTTTCACTAAATAATATATTGCTCAAACATGCCATGGGCATATGTGAAATTACACCCCAAAATACATTCTGTTGCTTGTGTATATAGAAGGAGTGGACCAAAGGGATTATGACAGTGCCAAATAAATATTTGTCGACAATTCAATGCATTTTTCAAAAACTTTTTTATTATAAAAATATTATTATTAAAATAATTTTTTGAACAGTTTCATTGACTATGGATTGTTTGTATACATAATAGTGCTCTAGGCCCCCAATTATATTGTGTACTCAACAATGGTATAATGAATTTACAGTAAAAATATACATATTAATACATGAATACAGTTACTAGGTTTAGTTTAATACAACCATAAGTCCAATTCAGCGTAGGACTCAGTTGGTAAAGCAGGCCATAAATTTGCTGACATGTTTCGCCATTATAATGGCTTCTTCAGGGTAGGCCTGCTGCTCGGTTAATTTATCTAAATGTAAAATAATAAATGAGCATAAGTTTGTTGGAAAATACATTTTGTTATTTAGAGCAAAGAATTTCGTAGCTGGGCACAACAAACAGCAGACAGAGTCTATCAACCCCCATCATACCCGGTGGCCCAACATCCAAAGGCACTTACCTAGTATACACCAGAAGGTGTTGACTGAAAAAATGCGGAGCTTGGGCGAAGTCGCCAGAGGAGCACTGGCCAAAGGGGAGCAGGAGACACACTAGACCTAGCAAATAAACCGATTGAAATTGTGTTCAATTACACTAATTTACTGATAATTATATACAATAATGTACAATGGTACCCAATTGCGGGAATTGAAGTCCCACAATTAATAGGTGTAACATTGTGGTTAGGACTTATAGTCTGAATACTCCCTTTAGTTTGTAAAAGGTAATGGTAATAGACACGGACACAGGATTGGTTGGATGGTGGGAGGCGCCTAAAGGATTAATGGATTTAAGTAAGTAAGGGGAATTAGAAATAGAAGAACTAGCTAAAAATGCATAAACAATCCATTGGGCTTAAGATGTTATATTGGCATTAAAAATAAAATGGCAATAGTGAATAAATACATACACTATTGCCATTTTATGGGCTTTTCACTATGATTGTATTCCTTTATATTTTAGAGCGATTTTCCCTGGTTGGACCAATGGACAGTGATGAGCGGAATCGATGTCCCCCGGACCACCTTTTTATCTTGCTTGGTCCCTGTGACACCGCTATTGGCTATGGATCCATGGGTTTCTATTGGGCCCGTTGACGCCTGTGGCCAATTGATTTGCTTCCATCCCACCAGTTGTCCCTCCCTATATGGCACTTTTCCTTCCTTTAAGAACAAAGTCTGACTACATGCAGATTCTCTGGGTGGAGTTCGCAGAATTTGGAGCACTAACATTGGGCAAGCACGGACACCCAAGGGCGGGGCCACTTACCAGATGCCAGCCTTTCTCAGGTTTCTGCCATCCATACTTGCGCGTGCACCGACGTGATGTCATCACGCGGTGCGGCACCCCGGCGCTATGGATTATGGGCATTGTAGGCCCATAGAGACCCGGGATAATCGCGCATGCGCAGAGCCTCTTTTGTCCGCTGAGTGAGCGGCTGGATCACACGCCCCCCACTCAGGTGAGACACTACTTAAGCCGGCATTCGGCACTCATTTGAGTACCGGACACCGGAGGCGCCAGACATGTATCCACTCAGTACCAAAGTAAGCTATTTTGTCCTTCTTCTATCTACTCTGCTAAATAGATTTTGTTGTCCTTACTCTTGGACCTTGAACAAAGCTCCAATTTTATTTCATGCTTATCAATCCTTATCTTTAGGAGCGTTTTCTCGGAAAATCTGCCCCACTGTGGCCGTTTGATTGACTAATTAGTTCACATTGATCAGCTATCTGTCTCCTACTGTGAACTCGTCATTCGATAAGAGTGCTGTTACTTTTCTTCCATTAAATCAGACAATTTTCAAATCCCTACAATTCACTAAAGTTTATATAACATTAGTTTATCCCTTATTTCTAACGAACGCTACCACCAAATTAGGGGGCAATTAGGGGGCTGCAGTACCCCTACCATTTCACCCAAAAATAAAAATCTTAAATTCCTTTATTATCTTCTTTCTTTTTTTATGCATTTTTAGCTAGTTCTTCTATTTCTAATTCCCCTTACTTACTTAAATCCATTAATCCTTTAGGCTCCTCCCACCACCCAACCAATCCTGTGTCCGTGTCTATTACCATTACCTTTTACAAACTAAAGTGAGTATTGAGACTATAAGTCCTAACCACAATGTTACACCTATTAATTGTGGGACTTCAATTCCCACAATTGGGTATCATTGTACATTATTGTATATAATTATCAGTTAATTAATGTAATTGAACACAATTTCAATCGGTTTATTTGCTAGGTCTAGTGTGTCTCCTGCTCCCCTTTGGCCAGTGCTCCTCTGGCGACTCCGCCCAAGCTCCGCATTTTTTCAGTCAACACCTTCTGGTGTATACTAGGTAAGTGCCTTTGGATGTTGGGCCACCGGGTATGATGGGGGTTGATAGACTCTGTCTGCTGTTTGTTGTGCCCAGCTACGAAATTCTTTGCTCTAAATAACAAAATGTATTTTCCAACAAACTTATGCTCATTTATTATTTTACATTTAGATAAATTAACCGAGCAGCAGGCCTACCCTGAAGAAGCCATTATAATGGCGAAACATGTCGGCAAATTTTTGGCCTGCTTTACCAACTGAGTCCTACGCTGAATTGGACTTATGGTTGTATTGAACTAAACCTAGTAACTGTATTCATGTATTAATATGTATATTTTTACTGTAAATTTATTATACCATTGTTGAGTACACAATATAATTGGGGGCCTAGAGCACTATTATGTATACAAACAAACCATAGTCAATGAAACTGTTCAAAAAATTATTTTAATAATAATATTTTTATAATAAAAAAGTTTTTGAAAAATGCATTGAATTGTCGATAAACATTTATTTGGCACTGTCATAATCCCTTTGGTCCACTCCTTCTATATACACATACTATTATATAGGGATGAGGTGCTGTATACCGTTTTGGACCCTCTCAACCATTCTTGCACATTCTGTTGCTTCTCCTGAGTACGGGGATACCACATTGTTTAGAAATCCTGAAGGCGGTGCTTGGTTTTCGGGGACCTGTATGCAGCTAGGCTCCCAAAAAGTCTCACACATGTAGTAATCACCATACTCAAGAGAAGCAGCAGAATGTATTTTTGGGTGTAATTCCACTTATGCCCATGGCATGTTTGAGCAATATATCATTTAGTGATTTCTAGGGGTTTCTTTGAGCAATAAGCAACTTCAACCTTCAGATGAGTAACCACTGATAGCAGAGTCTTCAAATTACCCCAAAATATTAAAATATTCTGTACATTCTTCCCAGTGAGCCTCACATTAATGTACTGTGAGCTGTAGATATAGTCATTTTTAGAAAAGTTTCCTAAGCCAGGAAAGTTTTTTCAATGGTTCCTAACTTTCTATGTGTTACATTTTTTTGAGAAAGGCTGTACAAGGGTGTTCAGGGCTCAAAAAGAATTTATATTTTTAAATGGGTCTCTGCATGGTTACATACTGTTGGATAAATGGGGGACAAAGAGTACATAAAAATTTAAATGCAAATTAGGATGAATGGCAGATAGAGTCCTCTAAAGACATCATTATAGGTGTAACAATTTATTTTTACTGGAAGACATTTAAATAAGAGAATGAGAGCTATTCTTGAAGCCTTAAGAGCAGACAGAAGAAGCCAATCACTTCTTCACAATCAAGAATAATAACACTGCTGAGTGCTGAACTCAAATACTTGAATTAATTTTGATAGATAAAGACCATAGACAGCATATAGCTTCATGCATTTAAATTACTAGAAAGACTTCTTAATTAAAAGCTGCAAAATATCGACATTATGACATTGCTTTTCAAAATTTTGCTCATTTGAATCATTCCAGACAATTTATTTTTCTGAACATCAATGCATTATAAAATCCAATTAACTTTATTTTTAGAGGACAAAATAAAACATAATTAATACAGTACGAGGCTGTTTAGGTTTTTAAAAATTCAAAATGCACCTTATAGCCCTCTGGTATCAACATGCCAAATATTGGAAAGAAACAGAGAATCAGGAAAAGGCCGGCCATACGCGCTTCGAACCATTAATGGCCAGGCTGAATGTACCAAGTTGATCAATCGATTAAACTTGGGTACAACCAAGCCTGCTGTATTCTCTTGCGATTATCACTAGGGGCTGCTGTAGTCTTTAGCCACTAGCGATAATCACTGTCTTCTCTCGTGTTAGTAGAAGTTTGGTGAGAGACGATTCACGCTTTTCAGCCTCGTGTTTATCCGATCGTTACTGCTCTTCAGTTTGTGCTTGTGGGTTCGTATTTATATTACGTATTTGATTTACAGTGCGTTCTTGTCCGCTCGTTTCTGATTTTCAGCTCTGGACTTTCTGTTTTTCAGTGCTTTCTGTTAGTTCGTTCTGACCAGACGACCGTTTTGAAGCCATGAGGACCCTCACCCCGGACCAGAGGGTTTATAACTACTGTCTGGCCAGAGCCAGAAGAGTGGTGGAGAACGCTTTCGGGATAATGGCCAGATGGTTCTGCCTATTCCTTACACCAATCAACATGGCGGAATATAAACTTAACCACCTAATCCTTGCATGCTGTATTCTACACAACCTTTTAAGGAGAAATTCAATGAACTATGTCGCCTCAGTTGGGCCTGAGGCCGGACTTCAAGAAGAAACCCTGGCAGCGCTTGAAGCTGGCCATCCTAGCTTACCCCCCCAAAGCGCCCGTGAAGTAAGACAAGTATGTTGAGTACTTTGCGGGTAAGGGGGCCATTGATATGCCAGAAACTGTTTTATGAAAAAAAATTTTACTTAAACTGAAAGAAGATTTCCTTTAATTTACTGCATGGGTTTCTTTTAGCTGTCTCCAATGGGCTTTTATTTTTGCCCATTTTCGTCAATAGTGCAAATGTAATTTTTTTGATACGAGGTGACAATCTCTTCTTCAGCAAAATATTATTATGTTGTGGGTCTGCTACACACACCTTGTTTTTGTTGTTAATGTATGTAATGCATTACTGAGAAAAATATTCATCATTTTCAGCACCATGAATGAATTTTGGGGAGTCAGGAAAATGGCGTGATTGTGGCAAATTATAAAGCACAGTGGGAGTTATTTAATAAAGGAAAATCCACTTTGCACTCCAAGTGCACTGCAAAAGTGCACATGAAACTGCACTTGAAACTGCACTGAAAGTGCACTTGTAGTGCAAAGTGGATTTGCCTTTAGTAAATAACCCCCATTTCAGTGTAAACATCAACTTAGCCCAAAAAATTATATTGAGCATTGAAAGAAGAAGCCACACATTGTTGAGTAGAAAACCTTTTACTCTGTGCACATTCACATGTGCGTTAGAAAAGGTTTTTTTTTTTAGACAGTACAAATAGCCTTTTTTGTGTTAAAACAGGCAAGTTTAAAACCATAAAACAATACACAACTCAGGAACTTCCAAAGTTCAACTTTGACAAAGTGAAGTCAATGTCAGACATTAGTATGTCCAAACTGTGTTGATATTGCCTTCATCAGATGAGGTGATGTTACCCCTGTGAAAGCAAAATTTTGAATATGCAAAACAAATTGACAGTCAAAATGGGGATTTCCCTCCTGATCCCATGCCTAATGTCAACATGCGCTAGCTCCCATCATGGGTGATCAATGGACGTGTTTCGGGGTGCAACCCCTTCCTCTCAGCTACCATAGTTGCGAGGAAGAGGTTGCACCCCCAAAATGCGTACCTTGAAATCCCGTGATGGCAGGTAGCATATGTTGACACACTGTGTGCATCTTCAAAATTTGGCTTTCAAAATTTTGGAGAAAAGTTAGAAAAAGAGAAACAGTTTTAGAAATGTTGGTGTGTTTTCGATTCTGACGAAAACATCAATGATGTTTTTGAGTCTTTTTTCAACATCAATGATGTCTTTCTTGATCTTCTGTAAATCCTGATTGCACACTATGATCTCCCTGATGAGGACGTGTGCACTTGCACTTGTGAAATTTGATTCTTCTTCCACAACATCCACATCACCTAAAAGAAAAAAAACACACCATGTTTTAGAAATATGCAGGCATCCATCTATTACCTGAAGCTGTGGTATCACACAATCACCGGTCACTATTTGGCCCACTTCATAAACCTCTCTTTCCTTCACATCCTCTGGTTGTTGTTTTTGGATTTTCCCTTCTTTAGGTGACCTCAGACGTCCCGAGTCTTTTCTCCCCTATGTGAATAAAATAAAGGTACACTTAGCACACAGATATTTGATGCAACAAATAGAAATATGAAACATTGCTTGGAAGTGTCGTACAATTGTCTGTTTTGAGTTCAAAACTGAACACATGATTTTTTCACTTTCTTTCAGTTTCACACATGGAGACACCCCTAGTACCCACTGGAGCACCTGTGTGGGACACCCTCAAAAGTTTGTTCTGGTGTCCCACACTACACCTGCATCCAGATTTGTCAACATGTGTCCTCTCCTTACACTGAATCAAGTTTACATTTCATTCTAGTTACAAACCCATCTAGACAACAATGTACTAAACTTCTTTTAAGACAAATAGGCATGACAAAATGTTGTTAACCTGCATCTGCAAAAAACATGAACTACGAACTATTACTGTGCCCATGACCCTGAAACTTGCCATTTTATACTGTACAACAGTAAAGAAAAGCACATGGAGCAACAAGAACGCAATAAGAAGAATAGAAGCGCACTTTTTTGCAGCATCTCTTGATTCTTCTGTACTGATCCTGCTTCCTCAATTTGAGGTCTGACCATCGTTTCCTCAGTTGATCCTTGGATCGCCCAAAATTCTTCTGAAGACTTTTCACAACTTTAGGCATGATCTTGGCCTTTCTCACATTTGGGTTTGGGTACGGTCCATGCTTCTTATCATAGTCGTCCCTCTTGAAGATGTCCACCGTCTCCACCATCTCTATAAAGGCCATATTTGAGGCCTTCAATATCCTCCGGGATCGGGACGTTTGTGGCTCCGGGCTTTCCTCATCGTTGCTGCTATTCTCAGTTACCTGCTCTGTCTGCGCCATGTGCTCTCCCACTGCACCAAAAGACAAGGGGCGGGGAATAGACTAGAAAGAATGTCTGGGGTGAGCGGAGTTTTATGCATGCGCAGTGTATATAAAGCATAACATGTGTGCGTTGTACATACAATCTGTGAGAGGAGGAAGGTGTAACGGAAGCGCCGATCGCTTGAACGAAGGTACAATTTTAACTTGGTGCATTAGTGGCCTTTGCTGCTTATAGATTGAGGCCTATATTGGGACAAGATTAGGAGAGTTTAGCCTGACATTAGGGTTTGTCTTGTGTTTTGCAGTGTCTTTCAGATAAAATGTATCTATTGAATGATCAGGACTTTATACCATATTCATTGATATGTACAGGGAGCTGCCCTGTCTGTGGCAGGTAAACCACCCCTTTTATAACAATAAACCAAAGAGGAAGGCAGCACTGGATCAATTGCTGGAATTTGTGAAGCTGGTGATCCCCATGGCAGACATCCCCTATTTGAAGGCCCTAATTGGTGGCGTGAGGAGCACTTATAATAGGGAGTACAAGAAGGTCCAGGATTCCCAGAGATCAGGAGCTGAAGCAGATGACATTTATGTACCCAGGCTCTGGTACTAGGACAGACTGGATTTTCTGGCAGGCCAGACTGAACCCAGGCCAGCACTCTCCAGTCTTCCTTCAAGGCTTCCTTCCACCTCAGCTGAGGCTTCCGACATCCAACCTGGGCCTTCCAGCCATGAAGATGTGGAGGAGCCCAGCTTGAGTCAGGTATAGCATTGTTCAACATATTTCTAGTCAAATCATTAATGATGTTAACTAGATGTTATTATTGATCAGTAATTTCAGATTTTACAAAGTGTTTTATATATCAATAGACAGTAGTGGTTACAAATGATTGGGACAAGAATGAAAAATGCTGGTGTCAGAGTGATAGTCTATTCTATTTATTAACATTCAATTTGCAACAGTCATGAAATGAAAATTGTGTGTGATTGTTGAACCAAAAAATAAAACGATGTCCCCTTTTCATACACAGGAAAGTCTCAGCCATGAGGAGGCCGTGGAAAGTGGCAGCCAGGAGGTGGCGGGGGTAAGTGGCAGCCAGGAGGTGGCCAGGCCAAGTAGCCTGCCCGAAAACCCAGACCCCCCCCCTACGCCTTTCACAAAAAAGTCCCAGGAAGAGGAGTAGGAGGAAGAACCTGGAGGAGGAAACACTTGGCCTATTTTGGAAGGCTACTGCGGCCCTCAGAACCCCCCCCCCCCAATATTCTAGAGGACTATGCCTGCATGGCAGCCTGCACAATGCTGGAAATGGAGAAGGGCCAATGACTCTTATGTGAGGAAGTTATGTTACAAGCCCTAAATAAGGGGTTGAGGGGCGAACTCACAAGCCAAAGCCACGTTTGTGAGTTCAACCATGGTCCTCCTCCTCCTTCACCTCCTGCCACAACTACAACACCAGAGCCACAGCCTGGAAGCAAGCCCGGAAGGAAGACAAGAGAGTGATGGTCTGGGTTTGGTCTGGTCTGACAAAAGACCACAGCCTGGGGGCAGATATGTCATCTGCTGCTGTTCCTGATCTCTTGTAGTCCTGGACCAGATTGTGCTCACTATTATAAGGACTCCTCAGGCCACCAATTTTGACTGTAAAATAATTGATGTGTGCCCTGGGGTACAAAGGCTTCGCAAATTGGGGGCGTGCCCGGAAGTGGAGGAGAACGGACGCACTACTGCAGAGCTCCACCGGCCAGCGAGAAATGCGTCTCCATCCTACATGACAGTGATTAAGGTGAGCCTCAAAACTCACCCCAGCTGCTGCTACACCTCTACCCCATCAACCACAGGGGAAATCGGGAAGCCCGAACGGCCGATTAGGCCTTAATCCGGAGCGCGGCCTGCCCCATACAACAGAGAGCCGCCGCCATCTTGCGGCCTGTAGGGCCTCCAACGTCCCCGGGCTTGAGTTCCGCAATCGGCGGAACGAAGATCGGTTAACCCACCCGCCTACCCACACATACTAAGGCAGATTAGCCCTGGGAGGTGCCCGAGCGGTGCGGACAACACACACGCGGCCACCTGGAGGATAGGCCGCGGCTCCGGCCTGGCCTCGGAGGCGGCGGCCATCTTACTACACCCGGCCGCGGAGCACAGCTATAACTCGGCTAATCCCCATATTAAACGCCACCAGGAACCTGATCCCCTATTGCTATTAACCCACAGGTCCTTGCCCCTCAAGAGCCTGCAGGAAAGGGGCATGGCTTGACCTCACCCAAGATGGAGGCTTAGACCCAGAGCTCCTGCATAGGACGGGATAAAGTAGCGGCGCACTTATCACCCCACAACCCAGCAACTTAAGCCCCAAGAACCCTGCCAACACGTCTAGGAGGAAAAGGGCCGACCAAGGGCCCAAAAAACTGACGGCATACTTCAAGCCTCCTCCGCCGCAGCATAGCAAAAATGGCGCCGGCGCTTCTTCCTCCACACCTCTCTCCTTCTCCAGGTCTCCGGAGCGGTACACGGAGCGGCAGAACAACAATGCCCAGCACTCTCCAGGCCACTCACAAGCATCAACCCCCCTGGGAAGAAGCCCAGCAAAGGCAAAGAGCAAATTGGAGGATGGCAGCTCTCAACAACATGAGGTGAGATCATATGACGATTCACAAGACGACACTAGGGAGCTGCATGACTCCATTAACACATTCCCCACAACAAATCAGCCTGTTCTTGATACTACTCTTAAAGACATGCTTATCTCCCTACGCAGCACCATCCACTCAGATATGATGACTTGTATGAGGAGATTTGGCTCTGAACTAGCTGCAGTAGGTGACAGAGTAGATCACATGGAAGTTAAAATGGGGGAATATGCCACCACGATTAATGATCTAATCGATGCCCATGACACCGTAGAGGAAGACCAGGCTTGGATGAAAGCAAAGCTGGCAGACTTAGAAGACAGGGCCAGGAGGAACAACGTGAAGCTGAGGGGTGTCCCTGAAGCAGTAAGCCCAGCAGACCTGCGTCCCTATGCCACAAAAATGCTTTCCACACTTATGCCAGATCTCCTTCCTTTGGAAATTTCCATTGACAGGATACATCGCATTCCAAAACCCAGCTTCATACCAGATCATGTCCCCAGAGATGTGCTCTTTCGCATTCATTTCTACCAGTCTAAAGAACGACTAATGCAAATCACTAGAAAGGGGGAGCATCATGGTACAGAATACTCCGAGCTGCAGTTTTATGCGAACTTGTCACAACATACCTTACAACTGCGCAAAAACCTAAATAACATAACCAAAGTACTGAGAAACCACAGCATCAGCTACAAGTGGGGGTTTCCAACCAAATTGATTGTGACCAATGAAGGTACTAACCATGTGATCTCATCTCCTAACAAAGGTTTTCAACTTCTTAAAACATGGAAGATCCTCCCTGACGAACCACATCCTCCACCAGCTAATGGCAGTCCGCACAGGCTTCCACCAGAGTGGCAGCAAGGACGCCACACCTGATTCTCAACTGATTGTCACTTGCATCCTTTTCCTCAACTTCTAATGGATCCCAAGCCGCTTGATACAATAGCCTGACATGCAGGCCCCGTCCACAGGAGTGCTACTACGGGCATATAGCCCCTACTACCTGAGAAGACATGATCTGCACACGGGTTATAATGACCCTCCTTTTAACTGTTGAATGTTTTGTTTTCTCCTTATTTCCCCATTTGTCTTCCCCGCAGGAAATGTCTTCACCGCCTTCTCTTCCAGATGAGCTCTACTCCATATCATCTAATATAAGCACACCACCACACAGGGACAATGCCAATTAATATATTAACAATAAATGCTCACGGTCTTAACCATCCGGCTAAGAGATTTTCTCTGGGAAAAGAGGCTCAAAATTCACACTGTGATATATTGTGTGTCCAGGAGACGCATTTCCATAAATATGCTCCTCCTAAATGCACATTTAAAGGATTCCAGCACTACTTTACCTCTAATGCGCAAGAAAAAAAGAAAGGAGTTATGATTGCGATCAAAGACTCCATTTCCTTTAAACTACGACAAGAAATCACTGATGACAACGGTCGCTACATTATATTAATTTGTGACATTAACAACATCTGTTATACATTGGTTAATGTATATGTCCCAAACAGACGACAGATTCATTTTCTGAACAATCTAATGAAAAAGATCAGAAGAGTTCAACAAGGACTGCTACTACTATGCGGCGACTTCAATATCACCTCTGACCCAACATTAGACTCTACTGCGACCCCAGCTAGAAAACCCTTATCCTTGAGCAATTTTCTTCATGACATCTATGATGTGTGGAGATGTAGACACTCTAACGAAAGAGATTATTCTTTTTATTCCCACAGGCATCGTTCATATAGTAGAATTGATCTGTATCTGTCGGATAGATGGCTCCTCCAAAAAATCTTGCACACCAAAATCAACTCGATTACATGGTCTGACCATGCCTCTGTACTTCTCACTATTGCAGATGATAATCCAGTTAATAACGCGTATATGTGGCGTTCCAACGCTCAATTAAAGCAGGGGAAAGCCCTGGCGCGTAAAATACAAGGACAACGTCCGGAAATCAGATCATTAGAAGACCAAAACAAAACCCAAACAACTCCGTCCCTCCACACAAGACTAGCAAATCTGAGACATGAACCCATATATGCAATAAACTCCAAAACCAACATAAAAAAAATCCAAAATAAACCAAAACCAACAAAAAAGAACTGGACCCACAAAAAATTGCTGATTCTTTCAGCGACTATTACGAATCCCTGTACAACCTCAAAAACGATAGCTCAACTCCACAACCCTCAATGGCCAGTATAGATGACTTTTTATCTAAAATTGACATCCCTAAACGAAACGCCGATCAACTTAACGACTTAAATACACCCTTTACAATTCTTGAAATACTCAAAGCTATAGATGTCTTACCTAATAACAAATCCCCTGGCCCTGACGGACTAACAGGAGAATATTACAAAGCTTTCAAAACAATACTGAGTCCTCACCTCCTTGAGGTGTTTAATGCTGCAGCTGCTTCTGCCTCTTTTCCGCCTGAAATGCTGGAGGCCACTATTGTAACCCTCCCAAAACCTGGAAAGAGCCCTGATGTGCCCCAGAATTTCAGGCCCATATCGTTATTGAACAATGACTTAAAATTGTATGCGAAAATCTTAGCACTAAGACTGGTAGACATATTACCAACGATAATCAATCCTGACCAATCGGGATTCACAAAAGGTAGGCAGACCTCGGATGCAAGGAGACGAGTTATTAACATTATAACTATAGCACGGAAATCTCGAACGCCTTCTCTGCTCCTAGCTTTGGACGCAGAGAAGGCGTTCGACCGAGTACACTGGATCTATCTTTCCAGAGTGCTCACGAAATTCGGCTTTACTGGCCACATACTTTCAGCTATTTTAGCCCTTTATACCTCCCCATCTGCTAGAGTACTTACCTCAGGTATGTTGTCTAAACCTTTTAGTATCACGAATGGTACTCGGCAGGGGTGCCCATTATCGCCACTAATATTTAACATGCTAATGGAACCCCTAGCCTCGAGCTTCAGAAATAACCCTGACATCCACGGCTTTGTCATAAACAACCGTAAACATGTTATCAGTCTTTTCGTTGATGATGTAATACTAATGCTTACAAAACCATCAACGTCGTTAGCACATGCAACAGATCTATTGGAACAATATAGCGCAATCTCTTATTACAAAGTGAATAACACTAAATCCTATGTCCTTGACCTAGGGCTTCCACTGCGGGAAAAAACATGTCTTCAAAATAAATTCCCGTTCACATGGCAAGACTCTGGTATCACATACTTAGGGATTACACTTACTTCCCACCCAGAACAACTATTTAAAGCCAACTATACCCCACTAGAATCCAAATTACGTACAAATCTTTTAGCCTTAAGCAGATACATTCTATCATGGTCAGGTCGCCTGGCGGCTTTTAAAATGCAAGTACTGCCCCAACTGTTGTACATATACCGCTCTGTCCCCATACCAGTGAGCAAACAATTCTTTAAAACATCGCAATCAATGATCTCCAAATTTTTATGGGAAGGTAGAAAAGCTAGAAGCGCCTTCGCTAAATTGAGCAAAAACAGAAAAGCCGGGGGCTTAGGTCTACCCATACTGGCAGACTACCACAGTTCTGCTATTTTAGCGCAACTTAAAGGATGGTTTTCCGGCCATTCCACTTCACTATGGAAGGAAATAGAACAATCTGTCATTCCAGGAGGTAATTTATACTTATATACCTTAGCATATCCATACCTTAAACAGACCTTAAACAGATCCCCAAACATTTACCTCTACCAGTCCTAGCAACACTACAATCTTGGAAAACCCTATCTATACAAAATGCTTCTAGTTGTCCAAGGGTGCAAATTTTTGAATTCAAATTCCAATACCTTTATCCATTTTACCACTATTAATCCCTGAACTATCTTTAGATGAATGGATCAAAAGAGGCATCTCCTGGCTACAGGATCTATATAATGGTTCTAAGCTCAAACCTTTTGTGTCTCTTCAAAAGGAATACAACTTACCACATCTAGAATACTTCACTTATGCTCGACTAAAATCCTACACCACATGTACCTATATTCCCCCAGTGGTAGAGACCCTGTAACTATAATTTTAACTAACGGTCGGGTCTCAAAATGCGATGGCATTCTTGAGACCCTGTGAAAGTGTATCCTAGCCTGTGAAATGCTGTACCCTACGCTAAAACCTCACTAGTGAGTGGTAGCGTTCAAAACATTCACCAACGCAGAGACCAGGATTGTCAGGACAGCGTGGACAATAATAACGGGTGTCACGCCTACATCCGCGCTTGGTACAGACACGACATCTTTTTTGGGGGGCTCGTTGGGTAGGGGTACTCTGGAGGACATAAGGATAATGCCTCTCATACAGCCGGCTAACTCTGGAAACAGAAGGTCTGTGAGAACCTCTTCCAGGAATTCAACGAATTTGGACTGTCGTGTCTGCATGAAGGGAGGTAAGAACGAAAACATTCCTATTATCCCTCCACTTCACAGCGAGCAAGTTATTACACTTCAAGCAGGCTCTCTCCCCCAGCCTAAGAGGGGAATCTACAAGCCGCTGGGAAAGCCCCGGCGATTAGGTCGCACGGTGCCACATGCTCCAATCTGATGATCAAACAAGTGACTAAACAGTGGCACGCTCGTGTAATAATTGTCCACGTACAAGTGGTACCCCTTTCCGAATAAGGGTGACACCAAGTTCCACACTATCTTGCCAGCGCTCCCTATGTAATCTGGACAGTTCTCCGGCTCTACGTGACTATCTTTTCCCTCATAAACCGAAAAGCTCCACGTATAGCCTGTTGCCCTGTCACAGAGCTTGTAGAGCTTGACCCCGTATCTGGCACGCTTGCTGGGAAGGAACTGTTTGAAAGACAAGCGGCCAGAAAACTTAATCAGGGACTCGTCAACGCAGACAACTTGATTGGGACTAAACAAGGCTGCAAAACGTTGGTTGAAGTGGTTTATGAGGGGCCGAATTTTGTAGAGCCGATCAAATTCAGGGTCTCCACGAGGACGACAGAGTTCAGCGTCGGGAATTTATGCATGCCCATGTTGATGGAAAGGCCCAGAAAGGACTTAAATTCGGAAACCGTAATTGGTTTCCAATCTCTGGCAAGGGAAGGCACTTGGGGATTAGCGGCGATGTATTGATCAGCGTATATATTACTTTGGTCCACAATAGATCTATAGAGATCTTCCGTGAAAAACAGCGATAAAAAATCGGATGGCTTAAAATCAGCTGTTTCCACCTGAATACCGGGTTGGCCAGTGAATGGGGGAAGTACGGGTCCTGCAGAAGTGGTGGGCACCCAATCAGGATTGGCGAATTCTGCAGGAAGGACACTATGTGATCGACGGGCCTGCCTTTGTCTTCTTCTTGGTGGCAGCGGGACACTACTTGTGCTTGCCACCTCGCCAGCTTGAACTGCACTTATGGGACTCGCCACGTCACCAAGTGTTACTGCAGTGCTGGTTTGACTACGTCCAGGGTGTACTAGGCCGCTGGTGCTTGCCAGTTCACCAGAAGGAATAGCGGCGCTAGTACTTCTCTGCTCCATACGAGAGACCTGCGGTTCCTGCACCTCAACAACAGCAGAAGATCGGGATCGGGTACGCCTGACCTTAGCAGGGACCTCACCTCCGTCGCCAGAGCTATCTGTCATGGAGCCGCTGTCGTCTACTGGGTCGTATTCTGAGCCTGATTCTGACAGATGAGTGACCTCCTCTTCACTATCTGACATACTCAGAAACAAGTAGGCCTGTTCACTAGTGTACTTGCGATTTGCCATTTTGGGCTCTAAATTTAGTAGTACACTAGTGAGATTCACAGGAAAAAAAGCTCCTAGGCTGCTGGCGACTGAATCAAAACGCTACCAAAAAAACTGTTAGCGATCGCAGGGATCAGGCCTGACTCTGCGAACGCTGCAGTTATGTGTGCTTAGTGTTTTGTAAGTGACAGTGATCGATCGATACTGCACTTGGGTGGGCTGGGCTGGGCTGGGCGGAAGGGGAAAACGCAGGTGCTAGCAGGTATCTGGGCTGATCCCGCTAACAATGCGTTTTTTTGGAACCCTAAACTGCTGGGACGCTAGTATAGATCTGATCAGATCAGATATTGATCTGTTCAGATACTATACCACTAAGGGAGGTGTATGCTTTGCGCGTGGGTGTTTGCGGTGCTGGCACTAACCTGGGGCGACGCAGACCTTATTTGTCCCCAAAACCTAATTGATATCACCCGCCGGGCGATAGGGCGCCAGGGGGTTAAATCGATAGTTGGGTAATAAATGGCGGGTGCCCTGACAGTATAAAAAACAAACTATCTAACCAGCGTCACCCGTAACAGTAATATGGTGATCACTGGTGAAAGGGTTAACTAGGGGCAATCAGGGGGTTAAAACCTTTATTAGGTAATATATGGGGTACCTGACGATATATAAAAACCTGACGGGGAACCTAAATAACTAAATAACTAACTGGCTAACCAGCGTCACCAGTGACACTTATACTGTGATCACTGGTGAAAGAGTTAACTCTAGGGGCAATCAAGGGGTTAAAACCTTTATTTAGGTTGTAATATGGGGGTACCTGACCTATAAACCTATTTATAATCCTATATAAACCTGGCGGTTACCTAAAAAAAAAACTGGCTACCTAGCGGCACCAGTGACACTAATAGAGCGATCAGAAAAACGATCGCTTAGTGACACTGGCAAAAGGGGGTGAAAGGGTTACCTAGGGGGCAATCAAGGGGTTAAACCTTTATTGGGGGGGGGGGGGTAGGGGGCTACCTTAGACCTAAAGGGGCCTAAAACTAACTGCCCTGACAGTTATTTCAGTCACACTGACACTAAATGCAGTGATCAGTAAATAAATGATCACTGCAATCAGTGACACTGTGACAGGGGGGGCAGGGGGTGATCTGGGGGGTGATCTGGGCGTGACAGGGGGGTGGATTGTGTGCCTAAGTGTCCTGGTGTCAGTGTACTGTTGTGCACTTACTTGCTGTGTCTTCACCGCTCGGCGTCCCGGTCATATGAAGTACATTGGCAAATTAAAAAATATCTAACCTCCAACGAATGTCGTAGAGGCGGAATTTCCCTATTCTACAACATTTTACATAACAAATCAGTACTGGTTCAATCTATGCTAGCCTGGGAAAGGGACTTAGATACTAGATTTTCGATAGAACAATGGAGTAAAGCAATTCATCACACTTACTCAGCCACAAAAAGTACTTCCCTTTGGGAACTATCCCATAAAGTCACACAGAGATGGTACTTGACACCATTCAAAATCGCTAAATTTAGCTCTACAGCTTCCCCTTTCTGCTGGAAACAATGCTCCCAAGTAGGTAATATCTTCCACATACTGTGGTCTTGTAGTAAGCTTGCAAAATTTTGGTCAACAATATTCGCAATCTATCGACAAGCGACAGGTCTGAATATTCCAATTTCCCCTTCCTTGGCTCTCCTAAATATAGGCATAGAAGATATTCCACCAACACTTCGTCAAATTACCACCCACCTATTTTTAGCAGCGAAATTAGTCATACTCAGGATCTGGAAATCGACTGACACCCCAGAAATACACGATGTTATACAAACCCTTTCCACTCATTACACCTATGAATCCATACTAGCATCCATAGCAGGGAAACACACTGTATTTCTGAATAACTGGCAACCATGGATAGACTGGTACAAATCCTATAGGAAATAGCAAAAAGACTTCATGACTGAGAATCAATATATATAGGAGTTCAACTCCTCCTTATTGACAATCTTCCTGCCAATTCGAGCCTTACTATAGGCTCTCTCCCTTCCCTTCCCTTCCCTTCCCTTCCCCCTCCTTATCCTCCCCAGTTAAAATTTCATTTTCTTCCCTTTTACATATCGATTTTCCAGTTAGAGATGTTTATTCTCAGGAAACCCTTTGATATTTCAATCTATTACTAGAAAGCTTCATGCTTCAAAACAAGGCTATAGAATGACACGGAGGGGCTCTGGGTTGCTACCCCTTGGGGTGCAGCATGATCCCTATTGGGGCGCCCTTGGGGGGGGACAATCCAGGGTACCTACCTACTGATCACATTTAAAATGATGGTATTACTAAATATGCATATTCTGACTAACGATATAAATGTTGGTTATTATTGGCCTAAACATGATTAATGTTGTGTATTTCTAGCACACGGTTTGTAAACTACAATTACTTGAAATTTGATGTGTAATTCTTTTTTCTTTGCTGTACTGTTCAAAAATTATTCAATAAAAATCTATTGATTAAAAAAAAAAGGCTTCGCAAATTTCACCAGTTTCTCCAGCGTTGCCTTCCTCTTTATTTTGTTATGACCCTGAATAAATGGCTATTTATTTTTCACAAATACCTGCCTATGTGTTTTACTTCAAAAAGGACAGTTTGTTTGTGAGTAGGCAGGTACATTTCCAAAATACAATGTCAAATTAACAAGGGACACCAACAAAAACCAACCTCCTTGAGGTTAAAAAATACAAGATAATAATAGTGTTGTGGTAACTTGACACATAAAACAAAAGAAAAAATGATGGAGGTCACTATAAAAAAACAAAACAAAACACTATAACCAAAAATTGTAAACATTATTATGGAGATCACTATAAAAAAAAGAAAAAATATTTTTCATGAGATCACGAGAAATAATAAAGAAATCAGATTGTCAGAACTCTGTGTGAATATGAGCATCAAAACAACTTCATTATTCTAGCATTCTAAAGAAGAAGAGAATGCACTGCATTAAAAGATTTTAAAATTTGCAGCGT
Source organism: Lithobates sylvaticus (assembly GCA_028564925.1). Lineage (NCBI taxonomy): Eukaryota > Metazoa > Chordata > Amphibia > Anura > Ranidae > Lithobates > Lithobates sylvaticus. The sequence goes on from CM053026.1 coordinate 282,337,556, forward strand.
GACGAATGTGCTATCTCCAATACGAACGGTAGTTTTACCAGACCGAGCGATTCCGTCTTGTAATTGATTGAGAGCATGTGTGGAACTTTGTGCTTCGGAATTGTGTACACATGATTGGAATTCACAAAAACGGATTTTGTTGTTGGAAAATTTGAGATCCAGATCTCAAATTTTGTGTGTCGGAAATTCCGATGGAAAATGTCCGATGGAGACTACACACGGTCGGAATTTCCGCCAAAAAGCTCCCATCGAATATTTTTCGTCGGAGAATCCGACGGTGTGTACAGGGCATTATACGCATGAAAAAAATACATAGCATAGACAAGTAATGTCGACTCCTAACAAAACATTCAGGATTTATTAGAGTACCTTTTGTACATTTAGCCTTCAGAACAGCTTTAGACCTTCTTGAATTTCTATAACAAAGGTTCATAAACTACTTGAGGCGGGCTTTTGCACCACTGTTCAAAAAGGATGGTGTATTTGAGGATTGCAGTAGATCTCTCTGTGCGCCATTATTTCCCAAGTAGGTGTAATGATGTTCAGGTCTGGTATTCTGGGAACCTACGGAACACCCTTGACATCATCAGTGTGTTTCACAGCATATGTAATGCATATCTTCAGTTTTAATTCTAAGTACAACAAATCTAATTAGTTTTTTTTAATAAAAGCTGTAGCTCTATATTTCATGGAAAACTATTTCCAGGCAATGGGCACATGGTGATACAGAGATTGGGAATATATTCATTGCAGATCAAACATGCTGAGAAATAACCAATAACATATAACTTTATAATACAACTTGAGAAGGGCATTTAGGGATTTGTAGTTTTGGAAAGAATGCAGGAGACAGTCTTTCATAAAAGAAAGAAAAGCAGAGCATGTACTCTGATAAAAAAATACAAATATAAGATAATTTGTCTGACAATTCACTCACTTTCATGTAATTGTAGAGAAGCAACACTGTTCTTCTAGAAAAGGAAGTATTTAGAACTATAGAACACTTCCCATCACACCTTTAATAACATAAATATAAAGTTGTGTTCTGTAGCCTACAGAAAGAAATGCACACAATACTAAGCCCCTGTTCACACGGGTGGGACTTGTCATGCGATTTGACAGTTCTAAATGGCATGAGAAGTCGCACCCCATTGCCGGCAATGGAACCCTTCATATCGCCCTGACTCATGTTGCAGAGGTTATGAAAAAGGTTCCTGCACTACTTTTTACCGATTTGATTGAGACTTGCATAGACTTCTGTTAACCTCTTCCAGACTGCCCACCGCACATATACTGTGGCAGGGCCGCCCAGCTGGGCGAAACAAAGTATCTGTACATTGTTTTGTCTTCTGAGTCTGGGGCACTTGCACATGCCGCCGGAGACCCGCTCCTGCCAATCAGCGATTGTTCGATGGAGACACAGTCTGCCTATGTAAACAAGGCAGACCGTCGTTCTGTCACAGAGGAAGAGAGAGATCTTGTGTTCCTGCTAATCAGGAACACAGATGTTTATCTTCCTCCAGTCAGTCTATCCCCCCACAGTTATACACACAATACAAAAATCAGAAGGGAAAATTCGTAAGACGAGCTGTCTGCAGATTTTCGAATCATTAGTACGGTGCTTTCGACAGACGATTTGACTTTTTCATCAGACAAAAGCTGGATGTGCAGGCTATAAAACTTTTGTCTAATGTGAACTCAACATCTGATTGTCAGATGGTCAGTACAGAAATCGTCACACAAAAGTCGAAAGTACAAACACGCATGCTCGGAATCAAGGAACGACTGTGAAGAGTTTGGTCTTGTAAACTACTGTTCGGAATCTAGAATTAACATTCGTGATGCTGCAGCTGATGAAATGTCGAAATGCAGCGCACATTCTCATCTTCTTTAATGGGATAATAATGAAGCTGCTTTGCTGGGGATACTGATGAAGTTATGCCAAATGTATTTTAAAAGGCATTTGGCCCAAAGGGTGGCGCTTGAGAAATAAACTTCCTCTTTATAATCTCATAGTACGTTACTACGTTCTGGTTTGTCAAACGACAATTTGCGCATAGTAAGTATGCTAGACAGAGTCCTGCACACTCGCTTTTGACAAAAATCTGATGTTTGGTCGTCCAACAATCAAACCGCATGTACGAGGCTTTAGAAAACATTCCCTAGGAGCACATTTAACTCTTTGATTGCCCCTGATGTTAACCCCTTCCCTGTCAGTGTCATTTATACAGTGACAGTGCA